>CM066036.1:185135369-186335369 GCA_033557465.1 Ichthyophis bannanicus
ATGGCATGTTGTAGCCACAGAGCAGCTTACTGTAGCTACTAGCACCCTCCAGGCAACCATGGTGGAGATCCTGATAGAGGTGTGGCATGTTCCTGGCCATTCCATCCCTGCAATGCCCCATGCACACTTCAGTGTGCCTCCCATGGGGTCTGGACAGGGGCATTGTGGGCAGCTTCCACAGCTGCAGCATCCTCAGCAGCATGTGCACCTGTGCCTCCATAGCCAGGCACCAGTGGTGTCACAACATAGGCCTCAGCACGTACCAGCACCATTGTTGGTCCACCCACCACATTACTACTACTACTACTGAGCATTTATATAGTGCTACCAGATGCACGCAGTGCTGTACAGATATACATGCAAGAGACAGTCCCTGCTCATCAGAGATTACAATCTAGTCAAGACAAAACATGGAACAATAGTCAATTCAGGGCAAACAAACATGGAGCCACAGACACCCGCTCTCCTTGGGCCAGTTCCAAGGGGCAACAGTTCCCAGATGGTGTTTCCCCTATTCCATGAGGGTATCATGGAGTCAGGCAGCATGAGTTGTGACACCTCAGGGTCAGAAGAAATACCACCATGCACATCTGTGACTATGGTGACCGAGCACAGGTGTATGTGACCTCCAGGAAGGGGAGGGGCAAGTACCGGGCATGGGGGAGGGGACACAGGGATGTCATCTAGCACTAGGATTGGAGTGTAGAATGTTTGGTGTGTGGGCTTGGGTCCCAAAGGGGTGCACAGGCAGAGTGGGTTTGTGCAGGGTGCGTGGGGTGGATGTTAGTCACATTCCAAGGCTGTCTGTATGACATTGTGCCATGTAGGTGGGAATTGTTGGTTAGGAGGGATCCACAGGGTAGCACTGCCTCATAGGTCTGGCATTGGGTGTGTGCAGGGGACACACCACTCTGCATGACATGGACACCTATGTTCATGTATTGCTGCATGAATCAGGCATGTATATGTCTGCAATGTCCACACACTGTCCAGCCCAGGATCCTGGTGTGTGTGGCATTGGTCTGCTGACCAGTGTCCCTCTGTACCACCTCAGGTGGACACTGCGGGTGCATCTGCCAACATCAAAGGGAGGAGTGGCTCAGTGGTTGGGACAGGTTACCTCAAGTCGGAAGGCCAGGGGTTCAATTCCCGCATAGGGACAAGCAACCTCAGGCCAGAGGGACTGGGGTCTCTAATCCCATGGCCACTCCTTGTGGCCTTGGGCAAGCCACTTAACCCTCCATTGCCTCAGGTACGCTTAGATTGTGAGCCCTTCAGGGACAAGGGAATAAAAAGTACCTGTTAGTATACATGTAAACCGCACTGATTCTAAAGAGCATGGTATAAAAAAGAAAGAAAGAAAATAAAATAAAATCAATGCATGCATGGGGCACCTGTCTGTGATGTGCCCACTGTCACATTTGTCATGCCCTCCTCCCATTTCAGTCTGCTTAGGGACACATAAACTGCCATAAAATTTGGTGCTTGCCCTGCGGCACCTTCCACAACTGATCTTGCAAAGGTGTTGGGGGGCCCTTTACCTGCCCTCTGCACACACCACAGGGTGTTGGGACTGCTGCCTATGCTTAGGGCATGTGTGCCCCTGGCCCTTGGGAAACTGGTAGCCCATTCAGGGGCCTTCTGTTCTGCTTGGTGACCAGTGTGCTTCAGATGCTGCATGGCATGGGGCTGTGGATGTTACATTGCCAAATTGGGTTGTGGTGGGTCACAAACCTATGGTCTTTGGATTTCCAGATATCTGCCCCTCCCTTCCTAGACTCCCCCAGCACTAGCCCTGAGTGATCCCTGGTAGTCAAATGCAAGGGGCAGGACTCTTCTGTTCCTGACCCATTACTGTTTGGATTTAAAATGGCAACTCAAACCCCTAACAGTAATCTAGAGATACCACTGCTAGGGTCAATTTGCCACAATTTAAGCTGGGTTAAAAAAAGATACTCCTGGGTATTTGTTCAGGCCAGTGGAGTACCAAGGGTGGGGCAGTGATTCTGCTTTCTTTGGGTGCTAGTTGAGAAGGGGGTGCATCCCTCCCAGGCCCACATAGGCAGTGCGGCAAAATTAAACAGGCTTGCATGGTGCCTCATGCTCAAGGGGCCAGCTGCGCTTCTCTCCCTACTGAAGTCTCGTGACTCACGAGACTTCAGCTGGAAGAGAAGAGCAACTGGCCCCTGAAGCGCAAGGCACCATGGCAAGCCAGCTTAATCATAAGTTTACCAAGCTGCATCCATGTTACCAGCTGGGGGTGGGGGGTGATGGCAATGCAAGAGAGGGTGCCCACCCTGGGTGACAGGGAGGCTGGGAATGCCACTGGTTCAGACCAGAGGGTTAAAATAGTGTATGACATTTTCAAATGTGCATTTGTTATAATGTTAACGCTCCTTGGCTACACAAACAGCAGGTGCAAAATGTGCACATTTTTAGAATGTTGTGTATTGTATTTTAGAATGTCTATTGTATTGGCTAGATTCTAGAGAAAGAAGAGGAATGTCTGTATGAGAGAAAGAGAAAGCACTGATGCAGTGGCAGAAGTTCAAAATAAAGGTCCCCCCAAAAAAATATTAGAAAGGACCCTCTGCAGCAGTGGTGTGGTACATCAGAAGTGATTTTAAATGGACTCTCTCCTTCTCTAGGTCCTCACGTGCCGAAGGGGCTGTTTGGGTACAATTTATAGCACTGCATCAATGTCTTATTTTAAGCCCCTTCTCTCACACTGTATCCTTGTAATAAATCAGAGACGAGTGTGTGCAAGAGAACTCAGAAGTTTAGAGCTCTGACAAGAAAGCTTTTGCTGTAAACCCTGGAACTGGATGAAGGCCAGTGGCTTATTTCACAGAGGACATCTAAAATGGGACTTGAACTATTTGCCTAGAGGTTAAGGCATTTGCATACATGTGGCCATTCCTCTGAGCCATCCAGTCTCCTAGTCCAAAAACAGCTAGTATGTACTATTTTAATCCCAAAAATGTAACACAGCAGAAATGTGCTGAATGGAAGTATACAAAATATTGATTTTTCTTAATAAAGGATAAAAGACAAAGCTCTTTGAATGTATCATCTCATTCATATGATATTTTTAAAGGATCATTCTAGCAAAGGTATTGGAAGCAGATGTAAGCATCTAATTTAAATTTATTCCTGCAAATAGATGATACCCAAATGCCTTATTCATAACTGGTAGATGCACTGGTTTGCTGACTAGTTAAATTATTTTAAGCAAGTTCAGCACATTTGTAACTCAAATGTATGCAGAGTTAAGTCATAATGCAGTAGGGTATTGAATATTCAACTGAACCAAGGCCCTAATCAGCAATTGAAGTACTTTAGTCAAACATTGAACTTGTAGGCACACACACAATTTTTACTTAGTAAATTCCCATAGTTTGGTTCCAAAGGATACTATGTACCTTTTCTAATTGTTAAGCTTAAATTGATAACAGACTATAATTGATTTTTCCTGTACATGTGCCATCATATAAACTGACTGACTCATCATCAGATCAGGTTTCATTGAATAGTTTGCACTAAAACTAAGGGGTATGTTTACTATACAGCGGTAGGGGCTTCCATGCGATATCTGAGCCGCGGCCCCATTGAATTCAATGGGGCTGCGGCTCTAATATCGCACGGAAGCCGCTACCGCTGTTTAGTAAACATACCCCTAAGATTTTGTTACTGGATGACAAGACAAAGATAGAGAAGAAAATGCAGTTTGAGTAGGTGGTATTCAATTATTGTTATTATTACTTTACAAGAAAGGAGACAGCTTAGGAAATTTGAAGGGGGAGGGGCACAAAGGGATCAACATTTGTATCTAATGAAAGCCATTTCGTAAAAACATAAAAAAATGCTATAAAATGGCTACAAATCGCTGTCATTGTTCTGCAATAATAGCAGTTTGATTTCCAGTTGCTAGAAATTTGTGTATCCTTTTTGTAGTTCTGAAGAATAAGGTGAATACAGTTAGCAGATTATCTGGGGCAGAAAGTAAGCAGAAAAATATGTATCGTTCTAGTTTCATACAATGATAGGATGCAGTATGTGTTCTGTCTTTTACTGGACCAAATTCTTATTCCTGGAACTTAGAACAACTCTCCAAGCCTCATATCCTAAGTAGTTATTCCCATGCTCTGTGCATTCATTGATCTGACAACTTATGAAACATTGAAAGGAAAAAAAGACATTTACTGTTTAATAGACAAAGAGCAATGAATGTTGTTTGACAAAAGATTGAAATACATCAAACAGTAGTAAGGTTATTCTATTGGAATAATGGAAGATAACATAAAACTATGCAATATTTGTACCCCCCAATCCTTCTTTCTATTGGGCAATTTCTTCAAATGGGTTAGTTTTGCGCATGCCTTGACAGTCATGAACCTCACTTCTAAGCCGTAAGGAGGTTTTCAATTCAGTTCATTAGCAAGCAAGTGGAATCTTTACTTCTGGGCCCTTTGGGTACAATTGCTGGCACCCATAAACCATTCTATATGCTCCAACTGCGTTGTAATAAAGTCTTTACTGCAGATCAATATCTTCCATTCTATTTGTTTGTTTTTTAATTGAAAATGTTGTATTTTATACATACCATACCAAAACAGAAAATTTAAGAAACACAATAAGTAATACAAAAAAATTGCATAAGATCAAAATAGCAGCTCACATCTCAGGAACAATAGGAATGTACCATCAATCAATAGAGCATATATTGCCCAACAGAAAATACAGTGATAGACCATTTAACCATTACAAACCAGAAATTCCTACAACTGCAATGGATCAGTAAAAACATAATTTGATCCCTGATAAGAAATCATACATTTACATGGGAAACATAAAAAGAATGTTGCACCTAAAGCCTTCAGCTGAAGAAAACTCTTTCTACATGCCTATGTTGTTCTAGATACATCAGGAGAAAGAAACACTTTTCAACCACAAAATTAAGACTCCTGATTCAGAAAATAAGCCTTAAATATTAAAGATTTATCTATTTCAGTTTGCAGTCTGACTATTAAGATGGCCCTGGAGGGATACTATCTTGAGAGTCCTCAAGAAACTTAGTTAAGACAAAAATTTCAGATGAAGTAACTCCATCCCGGGCCACAGCAGAGCCAGAACTATAAATGTGTAATTGAAATTGCATCCACATTAGATAATTTCAAATATTACATAAGGTACTTGTTAAACAAAATCCTAGGAGTTAGCAAATGTGTACAAGGAAACTTCACAAACCTCAAATTACATTTTCTCATTGAATCCTCTAACAATTCTGATTGAGCATGAACAAATAGACTATCCCTAATGAATGCAACATTGGCAGTTTGAAGAGATACCAATTGAGACATACATTTAAAAAAAAAATATGTATGCACATTTAACAATATACAGAATAAGCAAGGAAAAAATGTTTCCCACAAAAACTGGGGAGCAAGATACAGGAAATATCACCTCACCACAAACAGAAAACAATGTATAACAGTTATAACACAAGAGATAATAGGCATCCTATCAAGCTATATCATCAGGCTTAACCTCTTCCTTTGATACTAAAAAAATTCAGCAACTGCTTTGGGTTGAAGAACAAAAAATCTTTAAATTGAATGGAAATAATACAATGGCAAGGAAATTTCAAATTAAGTATAACTCTCAAGGACCCTGGGTTTTAAAGCCAGGAATTCCTGATGTCGCAGCTGTGTTTCCTGTGAAAAATAGGAAATACTTGAATTTTAGAGCCAAAGAACAGAGAACCATATTACAAAAATATAGTAGCAAAACCATATTTCTCTCTGGCTCGAGGGCAAACGTCACTAGGGAGACATACATTTATCTAGTTTTTGGTCAACATTTTGAAACCAAATATCTTCTTCTTGCAGTTTGGCCACTGTGTTGACCAAAAAATGATGAATCTGCTCAGTTTTCCCATTCAATAACAAATTGGTTTGAAACACTAATTTCCAGATATCTATCAGTGTCAAATTAGTTGGAGACTAAGAGATACATTTCACAATAGGATGTCCAAGTGCAATCTGAAACAGCAATGCCAAAACGTCTGGAAAAAAACCAGGCACGATTTTGGAAATGTGGACGTGCCCGATATGCACGAGTATCAACTGTCTATATAGACATCCCCAGGGTAGTGTTTCAGAACCAAGATGTCTAATAGCATAATGGTTAGAATAGTGACTTAAGAGTGGCGTGGCAGATACAGAGGGAACCACCCCACCTGCAGCGACTAAGGGTACAGAAGAAAGCAGGTCATACCAAGCCGTAACATGTGTGGGGTGACCTCAAGGATACCAATAAAGCTCACTGTGACATCCTATGGCTTGGTGTGACCTGCTTTCTTCTGTACCCTTAAGAGCAGAGTGGTCAGGGTTCAAATCCCTCTGTGTACCTTTGTAATCTAAGGCTAGTCACTAAATTCTGCATTCTCTGGATGTTTTAAGGTGAAAAGCACTTGGAGCAGGTATAAACATAACATGCCTGCAAATGTTTCTGAAATCAAACGGGAATGTGTAATCACATGGCTACTCTCCAGAAATGCTTCTGCCACACCCTGGTCCCAGCACCAGAGAAATCTGTGAATGTCATTTGTGGAATGGCTATGGAGACATGTCCATGATTTTGGCATCTTCGGATGTCCAGATCACAACTAAACCTTTAAAAATGACCCTCACAGTGTCCAATTCCAGGGCAGATACCCCTTCCAATGGAGGAATCACAGCAGGAAGAGGCACCCAGGACTGCCCCTCACAACTGTTCCTGTTGGAGAGGGTATTAGCCACCCCTAACCCAGTAATACCTGGGAGGGAGGTAACAGCCTGGGAAATTTGACACTGGAAGTTCCCTGGTAAAGATGGAGGAGTGCATCCAATAGATAATGGAAATACCCAATAGAAAGTAGTTAGATGACTCAGATAACTCAGGTAAAAGAGAGCCAAGTCCTGATGGCACAATCTTAACATGTTTATACATTGGCCCAACTACTGCTGAGTCAGATGACTTAACCTCCATTTTGACCTTAGAGTCAATCTTGGCCATAGAATCAGCCTTATCTTTAACCTTCCTCTTAAAACCCTTCGGCATTCTTCCAGATCAATTCGCCACAGGACCATGCTGCAAGAGGCCCCAAGTGGCACTGAAGGGGCCCTTCAGTTGTGTGCCAGCAGCCATGCATCTGCAGTTGCAATGCTGCAATGCTGTCTTTTAAACTTCCCCTGACAGCCTGCATTGGTGTCACTTCCGGGTGGGCAGGTCTCACCATTGCCTCCCCCTCTCACCAGCTCATTATTTCTGCTGGGCTGCAGGTGCCATGATTTAGGTCACACTCTGCTGGCAAAAACATTCCAGTCCCATCAACAATGCAACAATGCTGTCTTTTAAACTTCCCCGACAGCCTGCATTGATGTCATTTTCATGTGGTCGGGTTGGGTCGGGTCGGGTCTCCGCCCCCCCCCCCCTCACAACAGTCTCGTTGTTACTTCTGCCGGACTGCCACAATTCAGGTCACACTCTGCTGGTGATTGCACTCTGGTCACCTAGTTCTAACTGTTTGGTATCCGCTGTATTTATGGAGCAAATACCCTGTACATGCTAGTTATACATCCACACCACTCAGTCAGTACTGATTTAAGTTCTCTTAGGGATGGGCATTCATTAGCCCACATCAGGTTCATTAAGGCACTTTAAAAATATTAGTGTGTGCACAATTTGGTGCACATTAACCTGCAAATGCATTACAAATCTCTTTTGTGGATTTAAAAATGTTTTATTAACACAAATGTGTCAAACAAGCTGAAATAAATGTGCATAAACTCATAGAAAAAAGCCAAATTTCCTAAAAATAAACCAAAGGATTTTTGCCTTTATATATCCCTAATCATAATGGCAGTTAACTCCTGCTGCGACTAGGTAAGGAAATTCCTTTTATCCTCTTCGGCTTTTCTTATAGCTGGAAATTGTGTTTCTCCTCAGCTTTCATTCTGAACATCTGCAAATTTGACTCTTCTCCAGTTCAGTACCTTTCCTGGCATAGCTAATCTCACTCTGTAGCACTGTGCTGGAATCTCCTTAGGCTGACTGGATCATTCAGTTTACTTTTCTTCAATCTAAGAATCACAGCAAATTTCTGTATAGGTTTCTGTATAGGTTTGGTGCACATGGAACTCTTATTCTTCCACGATAAGACCCTTTCCTCTCTTCTGGTACTGTAGGGATTATTAGTAGCACAAAAATAAGTTAGACTCTCTGTTGTCCAGGGGAAATAGCTACTAATACCCAGCCCAAAGTTCGGTGAGTTATTCTGGCAATGAGCCACGAAAGAAGTCTGGTCTGCAGATATATATTAGACTTTATTATAGGCAACCAGGTAGAAAAATATACACACACACATATAGCTAATTAGAAACATGAGGTAGAAATTTGTTATAGTACAGATGTACACTTGGACAACGTAATAAATCACTGATTAGTAAAAAGACGTCACTGATTCGCTCTGCACTGAGGAAAAGTAAGAAATATATTGCTAACCCCTTGCCCATCCAGGAGAGGAGAGATAAGACAGTACCTTAGCTTCGTCGGGCACTCAGGAACAGCACAGTCCAAGGAGGCAGCTCCTAGCTAATGCAGGCTCCAGCCCCGTCAGGCGAGCCGCAGTAAGTCCGAACCGGAGGTATCTGTGAAAGTCTTATCTCAGACCTTTGGAGGACAGCCTAGCCCACACGTAGTGGCCGTCTGGCGGAAGGCTCAGGGTGCAGGAATCAGGTACGCAGTGCACAGCAGGAAGGAACCGGTGCAGAAGTCTGCATGAACAGGGGGGAAAAGCCCCCAACTCCCTTACTAAAGTTTCAGTGCAGATTGCATTATTCTGTGTAAGAATCCTCCATCATAGGTCCGATGATTGGTTGGCACCAGGCAGTCTGAGGTGTTCTCAGCAAATCAGGAGGTAGATGATGGGCAGCTTCTTGCAAACAAAGGAGCCATAGTAAGAAGTCAGGCAGAGGCAACAGTATGTAACTTCTGGGCATGTACAAGTGTCCAAGGCCAGCCACGGACAATAGCTTCTGTATGCACACTTAGAAATGCTGCGCAAGCAGTTGCTTAGAGGTCGTTTGTAGCTGAACACAGCAAAAGCGTAGTGCAGAATCCATCTTGTCTGTTCAGTTTGGTTCAGGCCTGAGTTGCTGAGCAGGCCGGAGATTTGCATGTAGAATTGCAGGGGTACCAGCCCTACATCTCCCCCCCCCCCCCTTGTAAGATGGAGGATGCTACAAGGGAGTACACTCCATCGTACAAAGCCTAACTAGCAGTACTACCGTGCAGGTCAGAACCAAATGACAAATGATTGACTAATGCATGAGAAGTGGATAATACATCAAGCACAAAAGATGCATGAAAGCAATACTGCATGAGGAATAATACAGTGAATACACTCAAGCAATAAAAGAAGTCAAAATAAAATGACATAGATACAATCAAGTCAATTCAATTAAGATAAGACGTGTTAACTTCAAACTGAAGAGTATATATATAGTATCCAAACCAAAAAGGAATATCAATAATGCAATATAATGTGTTAGTGTAACACCAAGGTGAACACTCAAAAGTAGTGATAAGCAATGTGTAACTGTGTTAGTAAAGTAAACACATGCTAGCTATGAAAAAAAACAACTCAATTAAGAGTAATGGATAACTTTCAAAGAAAATGGTGACACTTATTCAAAAGTGTGACGTTCCAGCAAATCCTGCAGACGCATGGCAGGCAGCAGAGGTGCAGGATGCATAGAGTGACGAAGAGTACGAATCTGTCTCTGTTGATACAAAGAGATAAGGAACTGGAGCACCAACAGAAAGAAAAGACCAGGCACAAAGACATGTGACATAAAATCAGTTTGGAAAATGTCCACATCACGTGAATCAAAGCTATAATCAGCAATGGCAAGGTTGTCCTGGTCAATAGAGAGTTCAACTGTGTGAGAGTCCTTATAGTCCAAAAGATAGGTCAAGGCTGCAGTGAAGTCAATCTCATGACCTCGAAACACATCCAATATCTGGAGCTCTATCGAAACAGGGTCAGCATCGAGATAAAACAAGGAAACTCCCCCAACATTAACAATGGAGTTCTTGGGAACATCAATCAAGCAAACATTGCAGGGTAGAGGAACTCTATTATGAATGCCATGTTTATTCATGGTGACCAGGAGTTCACTCAAAATGCTGCTGTAAAACATGTCGGGGATCTAGGGACACAAAAACTTTCTGTGTGACAGTCTGGGACTGTGTAAGCAGGAAACCAGGTGCATCCTTTAGCACGACACCAGAAAGAGGGCCAGGTTCGATCAATCTGGCAACCTCGGATCCCGCTAACATCAAAATCAGGAACAGGACCTTCAAAGTCCGGGACTCCATCTGGAAAAGAAAACAAACAGGCTATGCTGCCTCAAGGTTAGAATCACTCACTCCAGCAAGAGGTTCTTCAGGAAGGAGCTTACTGGGATGACACGGTCTAAGCTGATTAATGTGGACCCATTTAAGGGAGCCTTCCCTCTCAGTACCTGACTTCATTTGAATTTGATAAGCAACAGGGGAGGCTTTATCCACAATAGGAAATGGACCGTTCCAGCTAGGTAGAAATTTACAGTCTTTGACCTTATTCTTACCAAAATTGTAGTAGAATACCTTATCGCCAATCTGGTATTCGTTAGAGGTAGTCCTCAAATCATAGTAGGCCTTCCTACCCCTAGCAGCAGTGTCCAAATTCTTTAGGGCAAAGGCAAAGGCACTTTGCAAGTGTTGTCTTAAATGGGCAACATATTCATGAGCAGTTGTAGCAGCAGCGAGATTCACATCATTAGTCCTGTAAAGAAGATGAAGGGGTAAAACCATGTCCCTACCGGTCATCATCTCAAAAGGGGACACACCAGTAGCACGATGACGCGTGGCTCTGATAGCCATCAGGACCAAGGGCAGTTTGATGTCCCAGTCCTTCCCAGAGGAAGAAACATACTTTTTCAAGATACTGATGATAGTTTTGTTTGCTCTCTCCACTTGTCCAGAGGATTGTGGACGATAAGCAATGTGGACTTTGGCCTTCACACCTAGTACCTTCCACAGATGCTTAATGACTTGTCCCGTGAAGTGGGAACCCTGGTCGAATTCCACTCGCATGGGGAGGCCCCACCTGCTGAAAACATGGTTTAACAACAAGGTGGCCGTGGTCTCGTCGGTACAGTTGGGTGCTGGGATGCACTCGACCCACTTAGTAAATAAGCAGGTAACTGTCAACATATATTTGTTGCCTCGAGAGGATCGGGGCACGGGGCCGATCCAATCAATCTGGAGATCAGACCAAGGCATGGTCAGACCTCTGTTTCTCAGAGGAGCTCTATGAGAAGGAGCTGCAGGTTGAAATCTGCAACAGGTCAGACAACCTTTAGTATACAATTGGACATCTTGGTACATGTGGGGCCAGTAGGCCACTTGTTTCAACGTTTCATAGGTTATTCGGTCACCTCTATGACCAGCACAAGGTTCATCATGAGCGTGCTGTAACATAACTCCTCGGAAGGCCCGAGGTACCACCCATTGCACAATACCATGCTTACTCGTCCGTATCAACAGATCTTTCTGGAGATGGAACATATCCTTGGAGATGTAGAGTATCCTCAGTTCCTCATTGTCCTGACAATCCTCCAGAGTTAATGGGTGTTCCTGGGGGTTCTGCAGGAAAAGGTAGAAACGTCCAAGAGTAGGATCTTGTTTCTGGGCTTGCACGAGGTCGAGATCTGTGCTCTCGCCACACCATTGAACCACAGGGGGCATGGTGGATAATTAAGCTTGTCGCCGGGTAACCGCCGTCACAATCCGAAGCCCATTGGTCTCGGGGGCCTCCAACTGCCAGAGGTCTCCAGAAACAGCACCCTCCTTGGCAAGCTGATCAGCTAGATCATTTCCAATCTTGTCAGGATTATCAACACGGGAATGACCTTTCACTTTCTTCCAGTAGATGGTCATGTCATTTTCATGAGCTACCTTGTCCAAGGCCAGAATCAATCCGGCATGTTTGACAGGTTTCCCTTTGGAATTCAGCATATTGTTAGATTTCCAAATGGATAAGTGGGAAACAAAATTCTGTCGGACGTAGTCTGAATCAGTACAGATGGTTAGGGTGTGAACCCCTCCCTGAGCAGCGGACTGGAGGGCTACCAGGGCTGCAGCTAGCTCTGCATACTGATTAGTCTTGGTACCCAGACGGTACTTGAAGGGTTCACAAGGGCGGTTCTGGTTCCAAACTACACCTATACCTGCTACCAGTTCATGGTCAGGCTCTCGACGGTAAGCACAACTGTCCACATACACCTTGGGGTAGCCTTTACAGAGGTTCTCATCATAAGGACGATGACGAGAAGGCTCAGGCGTACATGACTCCATTTCGGTGTCTAAATTACCCACTAAAGGTTCTCTGGCAGTGCAATCGTGCAATTCAGCCAGGCCCTGAGCAGCGGCATCCTTGCGGTTTTGAGCATACCTTACTTCTAGGGGCCATCCCTGAAGTGCTAAGGTCCAGGAGACAATGCAACTGTTTGACACTTGTCCCGATTTAATCCGATCACTGCCTAGGAACTTGATGGGTTGGTGATGAGTCTCAACAACCAGCCTCTCACCTTGGATATAACTGCGGAAATATTGGAGGGCCCAGACTGTGGACAACAAGGATTTCTCACAGTCAGAGTATTTCTTCTCTACTTCCGTTAAAGCTTTGCTGGCATAGGCAATAACTTTCCTATCTGTGTCATGCATCTGGTACAGAACAGCACTCATAGAGTGATCGGTGAAACCTAGTTCCACAAAGAATTCTCTGCCACTCTCTGGATAGGCAAGACAGGGAGCTCGACTCAAAGCTGCCTTCAGCTCTTCTAGAGCTGCCTCTTGGTCGGATTCCATGCCCAAGGTTCATCTCTTTTGAGGAGTTTGACCAGGGGTCGGGAAATCTCCGCATATTGATCCACAAATTGGCGTGAATAATTGCAAATGCCCAAGAATGAGCGCAGCTCACTCATGTTGGTCAGACGTTTGAGTTGTTGCAAGGCCGCAATTCTCTTCCTTTGAGGCCGCAGTCCCTCAGCAGAAACTTCGTAACCCAAATAATTGAGGGATTTCCGGCACCATTGGCCCTTTGACAAGGACAGCTTTGCTCCCGCAGCTTTCAGTTGCTGGAAAACATGCTCTATTTCTTGCAAATGGTCAGTGAAACTGGCGCTCTTCACCAGAATGTCGTCTACATAGACGAGGGTGCCTCTAGTCTCAGCATCAGGCAAAGCCTTATGCAGGAAAATATTGAAGTCTGCTGGGGCATTCAAATAACCAAACAGTGTCCGATTCCAAGTATATTGTCGCCTACCGAAGGTAAAAGCCAGCTTATGCTGATCTTCTGGATGGACAGGTATAGTCCAAAATCCTGAGGCCAGATCCAGGCTTGTAAAGTACCTTGCACCCTTGATGGTGGCTAAGTTCTGTTCCAGATGTGCCATAGGCCATCTGGATAGAGGTACCTTTTTATTAAGCTGGCGATAGTCCAAAGCTAAGCGCCAGCTAGAATCCTTCTTGATGACAGGCCACAGTGGGGCATTGTAAGTACTGTTGCATTGACGTATAATTCCCCTTTGTTCCAGGGAATTAATGATTTCCTGAACGGATTCATAGGAGGCCAATGGGATTTTATACTGCCTCACAAATACAGGTTTACTGTTTGGATCCGTAGGAATACAGGTGACATGTAGGTCGGTGAGACCACAGTCATAGGTGTCAGTGGCAAACAGGTCCTTGTGACGGTACAGCGGTTCTTTTAATTGGGCTTTTTCTGACTCATCAGTGCAGGCGTCTGCTTCAGCAAGTTTTCCCGCAACCATTTCGTCAAATCCCAGAACAGGTTTGTTTGAGGGTATTTCAACCTTCTCCTCAATCTCATCTTGGAGAGAGGAGACCTGGATGGCTTGGACAGCATGGGGCTCCCACCCTGGTGGGTGAGGGAACTAACAGCCTCATCGAGTTTACTTGACAAAATCAGATGGTCAGACTCGAGGTCCACTTGAGAGGACACAGCACTATGTGGCCAGACAAACTGTAAGGTGAGGAGGCCTCGGGGTGAGGATCGGACACATGCAGGAGTTCCACCCCCCTCACAGATGTTCCAGGAAACAGGGGCTTCCCCAATAATCTGGAGACTCAATTCCACACTTGGGAACGATTCCCCCACTAGGAATCCCAGGGGTTCGCCTTTCACAAGGTGAATGCGATCGGGATTTGGATTGGTGAGCAATAAGTGTAAGGAGGGAGCTGTGGCCTCCATGCAGGGTATGGGACCCATGGCTAGGCCCAGCTCCTCAAAACGGGAATTTGGACTGAAGAAGACCAAGTTGTCTGAGACCACATGTCCTCGGGTCACCTGTATCGGCAGGGGACAATCCTGTACCCTCCCAGGTATGTGGGTGTCTTCTGCACTGACCCCTTCACAGACTTGAGGAATAGTCTGACCAGCCCGTAGGGATGGGCTGGCACCAGAGAAATCCACCGGATCTCCTTCCATCCTACTCCAGAGGAAGTTGTTCACGAAATCCACATAAGTTCCCAGTCGAACAAGGCAATCTGAGCCTAAGGAGAGGGGCACCTCAAGTCCTCTGATGATGGAGAAGGTGTGCCGAAAACCTTTGACCCCAATTTGCAAGGGGAGATTGCAGTAGCCCATTAATGTCTTGAGCCCTTCCCCAGGCACTTGGAACAAAGTCTTCGCTCCCATTACCCAATCAAGGGTAAGCTGTTGTTTGAGCCGATAGAAAAGAGTCTCACTGATGAGGGAGTGGTCACAGTGGGGTAATAGGTAGGCCCTTTCCTTTTGGGACATGCCCACCTGCACAGATATAAAGGGACCTTTCTCAGCCGAGAATATGTCCGTCAGTCTCCCAGGGTGATCCAGGCAGGGATGGGATGGAGGAGGGGTTTGCACCTCACAACCTTCCACAGGTTCCTTCAGGAATATCTGCAGGCAGTCAGTATCAAGGACAATGTTAGCTACTGAACCCACTGCAATGGCAACCACCTCGCTGATGCCATGATCCTCATCTCCAGCTCTTTCATACTGGAGCTGAAGGATTTGGGGATCAGCTGACCTCTGGAAATTAATCCTGATGGACATGTTGGTGCGTTCCACCGAACAAGGACCACTGACTCTGCTGTCATGTTTTACCCTAGCATAAGGTATGGGATGTGTGACCTGCGTCCAGATCACTTCCTGGACGTAGTCCAGAATGGGGCGTAACCGTTTCAGGAGCTCATTGCCAATCAAGAATTCTTCCCCAGGGCACTTGGTAATGATGACAGGATGTTTCACCTGTAATTTTCCAATTTGGAGGTTAAGCCAGACCTGCCCCATTGACTCAATGGGCTGATTCCCATAAGCTGCGAGTGACAAATCACTGGGTGTGACGTGTAGGGTCCTCTGACTCCCCAAGGAAGCAGTGAGTCTATCAAAGAGACTCGAGGTAATCAGGTTAGCCTCAGAGGCTGAATCTATCAGGCCCTCACAGAGAAAAGCCTGCTGAATTGTAACAGGAACAGTGTATCTCTGTCCTTTGGCTTGAGTTTACCCAGAAAGTACTTGTGCTTCCTGATGGTGTCAAAGGCTGGACCCTCGCTGTCCATTGCGGGACTGTCACTCTGTGTCCATGGGGTGGCATCTCCAGCTGGCTGCACCTGTGCAATAGTGACCTGTGGGACAGAAACAAAGTCGGTTAGTCATTCAGTCGCATTAGAAGGGGAAGAGGAGTCAACCAGTTCCTCTTCTGGCTTCTGAGGCTTTGCTCGTGGCTTAGCTGGCGCACTACTAGCAGAAGCCTCCTGTGAGGAGCTGAATGCAATGGTAGCCTTCATCATATCTGTCAACTCGCTTATTCTCTTTTCCAGTTCCTGGAATTTGTCAAAACCGGGCTTTCTCTTCCAGTTCCGGTTCTGCTGAGTGAAACGCTGATTCCCAGAGCGCTGCTTAGACCCAGATGACTGGTTATTCTGGGGAGGCCTGGGAGGATTCTGTGGAACAGAAGGAGAAGAGTTACTTTCCAAAGAAAGAGTGGATTTTACAGCACTAACACTCTGTTTTGGCTCCTTGGCTTTGCTTGGAGCCCTTGATGTGCTGCCACAATTGGTGGCTCTCATGTTGGGAACAGCTTCCCAAATCCACTCAGCATGTTCTATCACACGTGACAGGGGTTCGTGACGCTTGTCAGACAGATAAGGCTTAATAGATGGAAGGAGCAACTGACAGAAAAGATTACGAAACTCCTGATGGTGTTCTATTGTTTCCCAAGAAGGGTCACTCTGGAAGAAGGTCTGCCTAAGTCTGTAAGCAAACTCTCGGGGTGTTTCATTTTCCCTATGAGTCATACTAAATGCTGCCTGCTTTGCAGCGATATCATCAGGGTATGGCCCATAATGTTTCTTTAGTGCCTGTTCAAAGATGACGATGTCCTTCTTTTCATCGTCTGCCATGGCCCTAATAAACTGCTGACAAGGTACATCAAAGGACCATGGAAGATACAGAACCATGTCCTCCCCCCTGGTAATGTTCAGTGCCCGAAAGGCATCTTTGACTGCAGCTAAATGTTCATTTATGGTGGCACGACCATTTTTCTCAAAAGGTGTGACTATGCTCCGCAAGGTCTTGATAATTTGTAATTGGGCGACAGAAGCACCTTCATTTGTTTCCCTTGCAGGACACGGGAGCATGGAGGATTTCGCTTGCCTTCAGCTCCCTCTGGTGGTCGCTGCTGGTACAGTTTGCCATCACTAGGGGGACTTCCCACCCACCCCTCACCGCTCCCTGTATGGGGAGGGGTCGAGAGTAGGGTGTTTCACTCCGCCCTGTTTCTCTCCTGTGCTCATGCGCTGATGGAGAAAACTGACTTTGTTCTGGAAAAACTGCCTTTCTACACTGGACAGGGTTTCCAGTGGCAAACTGCCGTCATCTACCCTCTGGTAATTCGAGAAGCCTAGAGGGATCAAATTATCCCTGTACTCTGTCTCATTACTCTGAGAGGTGGACCAACAGGCCAATTCAAAACAATCAGCTCTTAATTGCTGGATTTTGAGGTTAACTCTCTGTATTTCCTGCCCACATTCCTGACGTGCAACAGCTAGCTCCCTTTGGAGACTAGCCGTTCGCTGTCTTGCTGCATTCAGAGCAGTCTCTGTCTCATTTAACTCAGCTATCAAAGCACTCTCACATCGCTCATAAAGAGCAGCGACATCTGTTAGTCTCCTGGTCTGGGCGGCTAGTTCAGTTCTACAAACTGTCAGAAATTGCAATTCCTTTTGATCCAGAGCATTCCGCTTCCTGAGAGCGGAAACCTGATCCAACCAGCCTTCTGTTTGAACCATCGTTAAGCAATAGCGGAGACTGTCTGTAAGAACAAACACAGGAATAGCTGCTAGAATTACGCTGATGAGGTAAGACGCAACTCATTCAGAAATCCTGTAATGTGGGTTCCAAACCCGTCTCAACAGACACCTCTCTAGCCACAAACCTCAGCATAAACAGCTGCTTGGACCACAATAGGACAATTCAGAAATATTACACAAATTCTGAGAGACGTAGCACATTCAGAAATACTCATCCCGGACGAGCCCCCATTATTATGTAGGGATTATTAGTAGCACAAAAATAAGTTAGACTCTCTATTGTCCAGGGGAAATAGCTACTAATACCCAGCCCAAAGTTTGGTGAGTTATTCTGGCAATGAGCCACGAAAGAAGTCTGGTCTGCAGATATATATTAGACTTTATTATAGGCAACCAGGTAGAAAAATATACACACACACATATAGCTAATTAGAAACATGAGGTAGAAATTTGTTATAGTACAGATGTACACTTGGACAACGTAATAAATCACTGATTAGTAACCAGACGTCACTGATTCGCTCTGCACTGAGGAAAAGTAAGAAATATATTGCTAACCCCTTGCCCATCCAGGAGAGGAGAGATAAGATAGTACCTTAGCTTCGTCGGGCACTCAGGAACAGCACAGTCCAAGGAGGCAGCTCCTAGCTAATGCAGGCTCCAGCCCTGTCAGGCGAGCCGCAGTAAGTCCGAACCGGAGGTATCTGTGAAAGTCTTATCTCAGACCTTTGGAGGACAGCCTAGCCCACACGTAGTGGCCGTCTGGCGGAAGGCTCAGGGTGCAGGAATCAGGTACGCAGTGCACAGCAGGAAGGAACCGGTGCAGAAGTCTGCATGAACAGGGGGGAAAAGCCCCCAACTCCCTTACTAAAGTTTCAGTGCAGATTGCATTATTCTGTGTAAGAATCCTCCATCATAGGTCCGATGATTGGTTGGCACCAGGCAGTCTGAGGTGTTCTCAGCAAATCAGGAGGTAGATGATGGGCAGCTTCTTGCAAACAAAGGAGCCATAGTAAGAAGTCAGGCAGAGGCAACAGTATGTAACTTCTGGGCATGTACAAGTGTCCAAGGCCAGCCACGGACAATAGCTTCTGCATGCACACTTAGAAACGCTGTGCAAGCAGTTGCTTAGAGGTCGTTTGTAGCTGAACACAGCAAAAGCGTAGTGCAGAATCCATCTTCTCTGTTCAGTTTGGTTCAGGCCTGAGTTGCTGAGCAGGCCGGAGATTTGCATGTAGAATTGCAGGGGTACCAGCCCTACAGTACTTCTTAGGCAAGAGCTTTCTCCTACCCGCTTTTACTTCAAAATACTTTTGGAAGGAAAACTTCTACTCTAATATTTGTGAAGTCTCTTCTAGAACTCATTGTAAAAAGACTCTCTTTCCTCTGCCCTAGAGGACACTGCTAGAAATTTCTAGTTTCCTCCTTGTACATATTTCACAAAGGATATCCCTATTTTCTTAGAAGTATTTTAGAAATGTTTCCCACGCAAACCACCCCACATCCTTTATTTATGTGCATAAAGGGCTTTCAGAAAATTACTCCAGGGGTTATGCACGTAAAAGTATGCATGGATATAATTTTACACAACCAGAATGTAGAAGTCTTCATGGGCAAAATTTGAGTGGAATATAGGTGGAGTCAGATGACTTCTATGTCTGTAGCTTCAATCTAGCTACAATTTCTGCCAGTTTACCCTTATTACATTATGACACATAGGTGCCTGTAGTTAGGCAACCTATTATAAAATTATGCCCTTACTATATTATTCCATTATGATATACTCAGATGAGATATTCTTACAAATGGAACAAACCAAGTCAGTTCTTATTCCAGATAGCCCTAATATCCAGGACTCCTATATCAGTGCAAAATCCAAGGAGTCCTTACATCTAAAAAAATATTTATTTGGTGGTTTAATTCTCTAGTGTTGGCTGTGGTTGTAATATCACCATGCTAAGTGGGGTCTTGTGGCAGAGAGTTTACGTCCTAGTATACATGTTCTCAGTCTTGGCAAAAAAACAACAAAAAAAATTGACTGTCCTCAGTTCATGGTTCAGGTCTTAAACTTGATCTTAGCCAAAACATAGCAAGGAGAAGAAAGCTATGAAAAACATAATGCAAAATACCCTAAAGCAGGCATGTCCAACTTTGAGCAGGTCATGATCTACTTTTTCCGGCCAAAAGTGCCGGTGATCTACCATCATGAAAATTAAGTTTCAAATTAGCTTCAAATTAAATTTTAACCCAATAAAGTTGGAGGATTCCCCCCCCCCATACCATTTTTAATGAACCTTCTGTCATTTACTTGGATGTGATCAGCTGTTAAGCAAATTAAGCAAAAACAAAACAGAGATGAAGATCCAGTAAGAACTGCAAGGGGAAATGGAAAGTATATTTTTTCTTAAAGTTTTATTGAGTAATAACTTCCTTTAACTGTCTTAATACCTTTCTTTAACTTTTATTGAGTAATTTGTGTTAAATTTAGGTCAAGTATTGATCCAGGCTGATCTTGCACGACCTTTAATGTTTTGCTCTTGCTCATTAGTGAGCCGTCTGAGCCTGCATTTCATCCACCAGCTTTTTCAAGTTGGGTGAATATTGCATGAGGGCCAGTCTCAGGGAATCCTGGAGATGTTCATCTGTCATGTTGGAACGTTGTGTACTCTTTGTCATTTTCAGATGGGAAAACGCAGATTCACACAAATAAGTTGAACCGAAACAGGAGTGTACAGCTTCACTGCATCTTCTCAAGTTGGGAAATTTGTCTCTAGGCACTAGCTTCCAAAACAATTCTTGCTCAGTATGGGTCCTGAGAAAAATGTCATTTTTAAGGGTTAATATTTCATTTTCAAGAGATGGCTTGTTCAATGAGTAATTTTTACTGATAGCAGCAGCAGTTTTTTAGGATGGACCCTAAAGTTACTGCTTGGGTTAGAAGTTGGTTGGGTGGGAGGCGACAAAGGGTTCAAGTAAATGGAGATCACTCTGAGGAGAAGGATGTTATCAGTGGTGTGCCCCAGGGATCTGTCCTTGGTCCGATTCTTTCTAACATCTTTGTTAGTGATATAGAGGAAGGGCTTTCAGGTAAGGTTTGCCTCTTTGCGGATGATACCAAAATCTGTAATAGAGTAGACACCCAGGAAGGTGTAGATAACATGATGAGGGATCTAGCTAAACTTGAAGAATGGTCTAGAATTTGGCAGCTGGGATTTAATGTTAAAAAATGTAAGGTCATGCATTTGGGCTGCAGCAATCCAAGGGAGCAATATAGTATAGGGGGTGAAGTACTTTTGTCCACTAAAGAAGAGTGGGACCTAGGCGTGGTTGTGTCTGATGATCTTAAAGTAGCTAAACAGGTAGAAAAGGCGACAGCAAAAGCTAGAAGGATGCTTGGGTGCATACGGAGAGGAATGGCTAGCAGAAAATAGGAGGTGATAATGCCTCTCTATAAGTCTTTGGTGCGACCTCATTTGGAGTATAGTGTGCAATTCTGGAGACCGCACCTTCAAAAGGATGTGAACAGGATGGAGTCGGTGCAGAGGGTGGCTACTAAAATGATTAGTGGTCTTCATTATAAAGCATATGAGAACAGACAGAAGGATCTTAATATGTACACCTTAGAGGAAAGGCGGGATAGAGGTGATATGATTGAGATGTTTAAATACCTCCGTGGCATAAATGTTCAGGGAGAGAGCCTCTTTCAATTGAAAGCAAGTTCTGCTACGAGGGGACATGGGATGAGGGTGAAGGGAGATAGATTCAGGAGTGATATGCGGAAATATTTTTTTATGGAAAGAGTAGTGGATCCGTGGAATAGTCTCTCTATGGAGGTGGTAGAGATGAGGATAGTAACTGAATTCAAAAAAGTATGGGACAAACACAGAGGATCTCTAAAGGTAAAAAGGGGACTGTTGTAGTTGTTGTTATGGAAGGACAGACTAGATAGGTCATGTGGTCTTATTCTGTCATCATATTTCTATGTTTCTATGTTTCTTTAATGTCCACATCTACTTTGAATGGGTATGACAAGTACTCCACAACTGTTCCAATTTTTTGGAAGTCACAGAATCTATTTTCAAATTCCTGGATAACAGAACAGATTTCTGTCACATACTTCTCGTTCTGAAAGACACAATTTGGATATTGTCCCAATGGTCCTGCGTATTAGGAAAATGATCAAAAGTGTTGTTTGCACGGTCAGTCATCATTAGCTCAAATTTGCTCTTGTAGGATGAACCTGTACTCATCATCTCGCCAATGCATTTGTTTTTACCTTGTAGTTCAAGGTTCATATCACTTAGTTCCCCTGTAAAGTCAGCGAGAAATGCCAGATCACATAACCACTCCTCATCTTCTAACTCTGCTTGGTCATCTCCCCTCTCCTTCAAAAAACTTCTTATTTCATTCAGCAAATCACAAAATCTTTGCAGAAATGTGTGCCTACTTAGCCACCTTACATTTGTGTGCAAAATGATTTCCGCTGCCCCTTCACCAAGAGTAAGATTGAAAAGCCATCTTTGAAGTGATCTTCCACGAACTGTATTTACAATTTTGAGAGTGATGTCCATGACAGTCTTTGTATTGAGTCTCTTGTGTGCCAAAACTTGCTGGTGAATGATGCAGTGCTAAGAAAGGAGATCTGGGAAGTCGTCATGCTGTCTACAGAGGGCTATGAAACCGTTCACCTCTCATTGCTCTTGCTCCATCAGTAGTGATGGAAACAAGTCTAGGCAATGGAAGATTACACTTTGTCACAAAAGAATGGAAAGAACTGAATATTTCCTGACCGGTAGTTCTCCCTTTTAAAGAAATCATTCCAAGTAGGTCTTCTTTAACACTGAACTCTTCAAAAATCATTCGGATAAAGAGTAGTAACTGGGCTATATCTCTTATGTCTGTAGATTCATCCAGTTGGAGTGAGAAAGCAATACAATTTGAAACATCCTCCAACAATTGTTCAGTTGTGTCTCCACACATCTTTTCTATTCGCTGCACGACGGTGTTTCAGTTGTGTCTCCACACATCTTTTCTATTCGCTGCACGATGGTGTTTCTTGACAATTGTACACCTTGAATAGCAGCTATGATCTCTTTCTTATTTTTAAATCCTTCAAAAAGATTGTCAGCTGCTTCAAGAAAACAATCTTTTACAAATTCCCCTTCAATGAAAGGTTTGCATTTCTTTGTGATCAGGTTGCTGACCTTGAAGGATGCTATGGTTGCATTGACCGAATGTGATCTTAGCTTCGCCATCAACTGTTGCTGAGTAGCCAATTTCGATTTAAGTTCTTTGAGCTTCAGTTTACGAATTTCACTTTTGGGTAGAAAATCAGCATCAAACATATTTATTTATTTTTTTTTTATTTATTTACATTCTCTTATATACCGCGCTATTCTGCATCAGTGCGGTTTATTGCTATGCAGAGCCTTATAATGACGTTCCAGATTACCCTTTTTTGGCAAGGATACTGGGGCGTTACAAATTAGACAACAACACTTGTCTTTCACCATGATGAAGAAGTAGTCCATTTCCCATTCATCATGAAAGTGGTAGGTTTTGCTCTTCTTTGGAACACTCATCTTTGTTATACTGGGGTGGCTGGATGTAAGAAGGCCAAATAAGCTAAGTTAGTATAAACACTGGCTGAATCTGGTCCAGAACTGTCACTGTCCCAAAGTATTAAAAATCAACAGGAACTGAAGACCTCTGGATGATGTGCAATACAAGGACTGGAGATGCCAAAACCACACATGTAAAAAGTAAAAATAAGAATTCATCATACTGGCACCAATAATCAAATACCATCAAACAATCATCAAAACAACTCAAACACCTGTCCAGCAAATCAGATAAAATCAAATACCGCCAAACAAGTTCAAATACCACCCCACGCAATTTAATAAATTCTGCACACAGTGTAGAATCAACGCAAAGGCAAGAAGAAATAAAATTGCAGTGTAGAATCAAAGCTAAGGCTAGGCAAAATAAAATTGCAGAGGCAAGCAAAAGTCAAAGTGGTTTGAATCAATTCGAAGGCAAGGCATAGGCAAGTTAGAACAAAATTGGAAAAGCCTGCCAAAATCATCAAATTCTTGACACTTTGTTGTGTCTGCCCGAAAACGTTTAATGAAAGCGAACTATAAAGTGATCAATGACCAGCACATGACACATCTAATACGGTAAGTGTATTCAGGTAAAGCCCGGGCGAATGGATATCGCCCAGTATATAACACACTTCTAAGTGGTGTTGGGGCGGGGGCAGGAATGGGTGATTCTGAGAGGCAGGAGGTCAAGGTATGACTCCAGGCCTGTGGCGTCTTGTCGCAGGGCGCAGGTGGCGGCTCCCTGAGGTACCCACAAATTATTGACACGAAAACAACAAGCGCCCTGTAACAGTGCAGACCCCGAACAACCCGAAAAAATGCAGTTCAGTATAAAGGAGCACAGGAAAAGTGACAGGGTAAACAAGAAAATGTCAGATGGTTACCGTGAGCAACCTAGAAACACGTGCAAAAGCCCAATGAGGACACACCCAGCCAGCAAAGGAAGGGAATTCACTTTACCTGACAGGGTTCAGCTGGGTGGGGGTGGAGCAAGGAAACACTGGGATAAAATAGGCTCCCAGACAATCAGAGAGGGAGAGGAGCTGAAGCAGCCACGGACACACTCTGAGAGAATACAGCAAAGGCAGCTAAAACCCTGGGAAGCATGGAGCAGGTATGAGAATGTAAGAGAGAGTGACAATGAGGCTTTGGAGCAACTAGAGAGCCAGCGTGAAGGTCAGAGGGGAACCGAAGACCTGAGTGAAGCTGAGAGATATCAACAGCCAGATAGTGTGTTTGAGCCAGAGAGACGTAAGAAGACTGCAGTTGCAGGTTCCAGTGCACAGAGTGAATGCAAGAGTGATTTGCCATATGAAAGAAGACAACCCTGGAGGTATGGAAATAGGCACACAAGGTCCCACTATCTAGAGGCTGAAAATATCCCTTCTTCTGGTTTTAAAAACCCTAGAAGAAAAAGGTTTTACTTACCAGATAAAGCTGAAGAGTTTTGTAGTCATTGTAAGCTCACAGCTCCCTGTGAAACTCCGTCACGAGCTCTCCAATCTAGCTCAGCTGGGTTACAAAAGGGAAGCCTGAACCGGCAGAGAAATTCCCTTAATTATCCCACTAGCAGAGCAAACCAGGAGTTGAGCTATATTCTAAAATAACAGCAGGGGCAGTGCCCTGAAAAGCTCAACTCTAGAATACATGGTAATTCCCAGAGAGACACTAGCTCTAAGGAAGAGAGGAACTTCCTGTCTGACGAGGTTAACCAGCCATTCTCCCACGTTATTGCTGAGGTCCAGAATGAACCTTCCAGTCAGCCGGAGTTAATGGAATATCAAAATGCAGAAGAAAATGATATGCCAGAATTGATGGACTGCTCTTTGACCTTGATTGAACCTGAGTTCTCTCTCAGATAAGTAATTAGTTTGTGTCCTAGCTTTAGTGTTATAAGCAACAGGCTGCAGCTCTCTCTAAGTGAAGCAGATATAAGCTGTGCTGTCAGCTACAGGAGAAAGAACCATATTGAAACATTTAAGCTGTTTTGTTCTTTTCATTTATTTGTTGTTTTGAAAGCTGAAGGAAGCAAGTTCTGTTTGCTTTTGTTACTTTATGTTACATGTCCAAGCAAGGCATTTGATTAATGTTCCTGAAGATAAAGTACCCTCAAGGGACGGGGAATAAAACCATTTAATTTGGAAAGAAGTGTTTTGTGGTTTATATCAGTGAAGGCACAACTACCACCCTCCAGAGCCTTGCAATACCAGTGGCTACCGCTTGGCCAGAGAGGGCGCGACAGCCCCCAATACAACCGCACGCAAGATTCCCGCAGGCAGGGAAAAAAGACAGGCACAGGATCAGCAGCGGGGGCAAGCCATCGGCAGACGACCTGCTGGCACGAGCTCTCTCCTAGTGATGGGGCGAGCTGCTGGAGAGATGGAGCCAAATGGGGCTGGTGATCTACCTCTGACCCCTCCGTGATCTACAGGTAGATCAGAATCTACCTGTTGGACATGCCTGTCCTAAAGCAATGCAATGCTTGCTATGAAGCGGAAGCAAGCTATTTTATAAATATTACATTTCACCATTATTTATAGAAATTAATTGTGCATTAAAATGTTCTCATCTAATAGTGTTGCTTGATGTGCATTACGTTACTAAGAATCAGTCCCAATATTTTAAAAAGTAACAGAAGGAAACTGAATATTCAAGATCCACCCAACTTCATGAAATATCTCAGAAGGCTAACACGTAGAAATTTAAGGTAACAAATCAGGAAAGAATTAAAATCAAAAGTGACACTAATTACATGCTAAAGCAGCATATTAAAACTGGCCACTGTTGATTTTAGATGCATGCTAAGTCATTAGGTATAGGTTATGGTATATATAGGGAGGACTGCGGACCAATGCTATTCATTGTGCTATGTATAGAAAGAGAGAGACATCACATTGATCTTTGAGTTGTGCCTAATGTACATGCTATATTTTATCTACCATGGTGAATCATAGAGATTCTTTTACTAAAGGGCACTGGATGGTAGTCCGCGTTCTGGTGCATGTTGGGACAAGCATTGCTAGCTAGCACCCATGGCCATGACAGTGTGGTAACGTCACAAGTGGGAGGGTTAGGGGACATTGAGTGAGCATGGTGAGCTCAGCGCAGTTATTGCTTTGTCTATACCATGTGCTACCTGTACTAGCTTGGGATCACTTAATACCACTTCAATAGGTGGAGTTAAGTGCACCCTCGCTGATATAGTGTGCACTAAGGAACAGGTTGTTGCATTAACTGCTGGGAAAATGCTTTCCATGCCTCTGACAAATGCAGTGGTGTTTCACCTAACACACCATTGTTTCTGAGCTTTTGCCATGTTAAGTGCAATACTTTGATGCCTTTTAGCAAAAGAGGCCATAGTCTTGATTTTTGGATATAGTAGGGATATGACTGAGAAGGTCATGTATAGTTAAATGGAAAGAAAATTATTTGATTAAAAATATACATTTTACAAATCAAAAATTGCATAAACATGATTTTGTACACTGCTATTTCTTTGGACTTTGCCCAACATTAATAGGTTGTTCTTAAGAATTTATTAAATTTTAGGAGGCCTCTTTCCTCCCCTGTAAGTCCTTTGTATCCTGCTTCCTTTTCTATAGTATCTTTGCATATTGCTGTCACAGGTACAGACATCTTGCATAGAGGAACCTTTACCCTGTGGAGTTAAAGGGGCCATGGTGTATTGGTACTGTGACCAGTAGGAAGTACTAGTAGAAGAGAATCCCATTCAAGGACACTGCAAATTATCATTCATGTAGAGAAGAGCTCCAGGAAGGAAGATTTTTATGATTTCTGGTAGACAAAGATGAGCTGGTTGATACAGTTTATCTGGATTTTTAGAAAGCCTTTGACAAAGTCCCTCATGAAAGACTCTTGGTCAAATTAAAAAGTCATGGGATTGGAGGCAGTGTTGTAGATCAGGAACTGGCTAAAATATAGAAAGAAGAGAATAGGGTTAAAAGACCAATTTTCTCAATGAAGAAAGGTGAATAGTGGGAGTACCCCAGGGATCTGTGCTGGGCCCACTGCTTTTTAACATATTCATAAATGACCTGGAAATAGGAATAATGAGTGAAATGATCAAATTTGCAGATGACACAAAATTGTTCAAAGTTGTTAAAACACAAGAGGATTGTGAAAAATTGCAAGAGGACCTTTATAAATTGGAAGACCAAACATCCAAATAGCAGATGAAATTGAATATGGATAAGTGCTAATTTATGCACCTGGGAAAGAGCAACCCAAACTATGGTTACACAGAAGACGGGTCACTGCTTGTGAAAGCTTACAATCTAATTAAGATAGACAATATAATAGCTGAGAACAAGGGTACAAATAGGGAAAGGAAGGAGACACAAGGAGAACAAGGAGAACAAGGGATCAGGAACCAAAAGCAGCCACAAAGAGACGAGCCTTTAGCATGGATTTGGAAAGGGGCAGAGATGAAGTTTGATGTACAGATTCAGGTAGTTTGTTCCAGGCATAAGGAGCAGCAAGGTGAAAGGATCGAAGTCTGGAGTTAGCAGTGGAAGAAAAGGGCAAAGAGAGGAGCAAGCCAGTAGATGAGCAGAGTTCACAAGGAGGGGTGTAGGGAGAGAGGACAGAGGAAAGGTAGTGAGGAGCAGAAGAGTGAATGAATTTAAAGCTCAGAAGGGGGAGTTTTAATTGGATACGGAAATGGAAGAAGAGCCAATGAATTGATTTGAGAAGAGAGATATATGAGTATATCGGGGCTGGCAGAAGATTAGCCATGCAGCAAAGTTCTGAATAGATTAAAGGGGAGAAAGATGACTCAGAAGGAGACCAGCAAGGAGGAGGTTGCAATATTCTAGACAGGAAGTGACTAAACAGTGGATAAGTGCTTTAGTAGTGTGTTCAGAAAGGAAGGGAATGAATTTTGTTACTGTTCTAGAGAAAGAAATGACAGGTTTTAGCAATCAGTTGGATGTGTGTGGAGAAGGAGAGGGAGGATGGTCCCAAGGTTGCTGGCTGAGGAAAAAGGAAGTAAAAGAGTTTTATCTACAGAGAGAGATAGGAGGAAGGGGAGAGGAGGATTTAGGGGAAAAATAAGAAGGTCGGTTTTGGCCATGTTCAATTTCAAATTGTCAGAAAGACAGGCAGAGATTCAGGCCTGGAATGTCAGAAAAATATCAGGTGCAGAGAGATGGATCTAAAAGTCATCAGCGTAAAAATGGAAAGCCATAGGAGGGCACCAAGAGACTGGGTATAGAGAGAGAAAAGGAAAGGGCCCAGAACAGACCCATGGGAACTTGTGGGGACTTTCAAGAAGAGGGTGTACCTGAGCTTCTGTAACATATTCCATCTCAGATGCCTTGCATATCTAATAATGGATATTTAAGACTTCTTTGGCTTAATGCAGGGCAGGGAAGGTCTTGCCTTAAACACAAGTCTAAAGAGGAATGCATAGTACTGCTGAAAGAGGAGAAAATGCTGACTGCTTGGGAAGGATTGATAAAGGTACTCATTCTAGATTTATGCTTTGGAGCAGGCCATAAACCTAGAGAAGGTAAACACTGATCACCGCTACTTTTAAGAGTAATTCAGAAGGTCAGGAAAACTTGTAACCTTTCTGAGAATAAGAACAGCAAATCCTTAAAGTAAGGGAGGAAGGACTATTTTCCCTACCTTTAACTAAACCAGAGACTTTCTTTAAAGGCCTGAGGCTTATTTATAAGGCTAATATAGGTATGGTTAAGAACATTTAAACTTGAGAAACCAATTGGCAACTTGCCTCTGCCATCTTTTTCCTTCTGCTACCCTGTTACAGCTCTTTCAGCATTTTAGGAACTATATAGAAAGTCTATGGTTCTGCAGCATTTAGAAGAGTATCATGTAGATCTGATTTCTTAAGAGTTTACCTTGTTATTTTTAAAATTCTCTTCCTCCATCTACCTTCTCGATGAATCAGGTTGCAAGAGGAAAAATGGCATTCAGACTAAAGGCTACAAGTTATTATTTTTGAGATAGGGGTATACATTTGTCAGCACTCATTCTGTTTGCTTAGGTTCCTAAAAGTTTAGAGGGGCATATTCAAAGCATTTTAGCCTGTTAGCAGACCTGTTAACCAGCTAAAACATGGCAATCCCGATATTCAGTGGCAATATCCTTACAGACCACGTCAAAATTACCTGCTTAAAACTGGGGCAGTCTGTGGGCGATCGGGGGCAGTCCCAGTCACCATCCCGTCTGCTACTATATCCAGCCACCAGTCAGATAGCTAAACTGGTTAAAGTTAGGACAAGTCAATGGGTGTCCTAACTTTAACAGATTATTGCTCTCCAGTGAGCGGCTGGATATTACGGCTGACCTGATAGTGAAAGCATTGATCTGTGAAACCAGATATTCAGCAATGGATGCCGGATACGTTCTGGCACTGAATATCCATTTTTTTCTAAAATAGTAGCAGCTAGGAGCTTTAAAAGTGCCTAGCTGCTGCAGCTGAATATCGGCCCCTTAAAGGATACCTACAAATTTACTTGTGTACAATTGATTGCATGCATTTTTAACTTCTTCTGTACCTGAAAAAAACAACCTAAAATCAGAATACATTTGTTTTCAAGAAGCATATACCATACTATTTTTTTCTGTGCACACTCCTAAGTTATAGGGCATCACTGCTGCTCAGCTCATGTTATGCCCTCTCGCTAATTCATACACAATGCATAGATTTTTTAAAATCAAGATTCCAGAATGGAGGTAAGATCCTAATACCACATGAAAGTAAATGCTGATAGTAGCCATTGGTTCATACCAGACCAGATAAACATTTCCAGCGCTTTAAAAACAGTGCTACTATACATTCCCTTTCATTGTGTTTTTTTTTAGTTACTACAGGTGTGGTTTATATAAAATCAGGATACATTTTGATCTCAGTTTCTACACCTTTATATGTCTAAACCCAAAAGTCATATGAGACCTGAAGAAATGCCAAGAATGAGCTCTTTCTCTTAATTTGCCCTCATCATGGTTTTGAAAGAAATATTATAAAGAATTGAAACCAGGAACAGGCATCAAACTTCATCGGGTCTGGCAAGCATCTGCTTTCCTCTCTTGCTGTTACTAATATTACAAAAAAATACAGAGTATGTGTTGCATGTGCACATTGCCTGAAGAAAGGGCCTTTCTGGTCCCAACATCTTGCTTTGTAGAACACTTGTGGTCTAATAAAGATATCATCTCTACAAAACTATTTTCTAGGGAGTTTTTATAACAAATTTTAATTTTGACAGCTTAACACAGTCCTCCGCTTCTATCTTCTGAATTTGTATAATAGCACTAAAGAAATAGAAGCAGAGCTGAATTAGAGAAAATGATTTCATTGTGAAAAAATACAGTTACAAAATCTGAAAATAGCTCATCTATCTATAGTCCTTTAACTAAAGCATAGGATGCGAGTGCTATTTGCGGATATTTTGTGCAATCTGCATGGATATATACTGCCTAGCGATCTGCATTTATTTTAGATGAGTGGTAAGATGCAGCATTTTTTATTCATATGCCTTTAAGTGAACTCAATGACCAACAGGTGGAATGAATTGAATTTTCGTTTGTTCCATTTATTTTAGGCAGCAAACCATACCCACAGGAAGGACGGCAGACAAGCCAGAGCTACTTTAGGAAGGTGAGAAGGCAGAAGCATGAGACACTTATCCAAGCATCTTAAAACTTTTTGACATGTTGCCAAACAAGCCTATTCCTTCTTCCAAATCACATAGCTGATGATGTCATCGGAAGCTCAATAGAAGAGCGAAAAAAGCTGCAGCAGAGGACCATTTTCTCTTCTCTGTTCAGACAAAAAAAAGATGCTTAGAAATTTCTTCTTCAGAAAGTTACTTCCTTGAAATAAATAAGGTATAAAAAATACAGAAGTCATCCAAATAACAAGATAGGGTGGCAGTGCAGGGTGAGGAGACAGGAAACCCACAGCAGGTTTAGCCATCAGAGCAAAAAAGCAGACATACCCTTTTTCTTGGGGCAGTTTCTCCAAATGGGTGAGTTTTGCACATACCATGACAGTCATGAACCTCACTTCTAAGCCAGGGGAGTGTGATTTCACTCCCTCAAATTTACTGCTAATGCTCATCATAGCATTTGCATCATGCCAAAGAGAGCCTCCTTCTGGAGTTTATAAGATGTTGCATGATGAGTAATTTAAAGTGCACTTGGAAAGTCCTCTTAATTAAGCCTGTGGTGCCTAACATGATGGGAAACAGCTCAGTATCTTTCTGCCGCATTTTGTTGGTCTCCAACTGCATTTCTTGGTACTTGAAGATTTTCTCCCTATCAACACGATTCACAGAATAATCACTCGGAAATGACAATGCCATTCTGGTGTTCTTCTCCTTTACCACTATATCCAGCTTCCTCGCATCCAGCTTTTTATTGGTCATAACCTCTTCATTATCTGTAGTTCTTTTAGGTTCAGGCTCCCAGTGTTTTTCAGGCACAGTGATGTAGTGTTTACAGAGTTTCCAATGAATGAGGCATGCTACTTTATTGTGCCTTTCTGCTTAGAAATTGTATGGCATCAGAACTTCACAGACAACTATGAGGTGAGTCACTGTTTCCAGCTCTTTTTTACAGAATCAAAATGTTTGTTTTGCCAGTTTTTTCAGTGCTTGCTATAAACTATCTCATGCATAATCCTCTGTCCTGTGCTGCAACTATCAGTCAGCGTTCAGTTTTCATGTCACCTCTCCTTAACCATTCTTGTGTCTGTTCTTGATCGACAAAGGGTTCCTGGAATAATACTGTATTTCACACTGTATTTGTGCATTTGCTACTTGTTTGTTCTCATTTGCTGACCTAATTCTTTGAAGAGATTTTGTTCTTGTTTTGCAAATTCTGCTACTTCCTTTCCTCTGTATGCCCACTCATTCCTTCTAGTCATCGGAATGCTTGTCCAAGTTTGATGATGGAGACTGATTCTGAATATTTACTTTCATATTTCAGGACTTTTTGCATATTTGGATCTGATGATGTGGTTAGGTAGGCCTGGAGGCTTATGATAGTAGCTCTGTATGTGTAATCAATCTCTATGAGGCCTAGCGCTCCTTCAGCTCTAGGGATGTACTGTCTCAGCATACACTGATTCTTGTAAATTACCTCATGGGCACAGAGGAACTTTCTTGTTCTTATATCATTTTTCATGATCTTTTAGAGGCCAGTCTACAATCCCAAAGCTGTATGAGAGTACAGGAATTGCCAGATGATTGATGGTTTGTATTTTATTCCATGATGTTAAAGCACTTTTCAATAATGATTTTAGTCTCCTAGAGTATTCTTTACTGATCTTTTCTCTTAGTGTGTCTGCATGAGTGACATTCCTTCCTCTACTCTAAGATATTTATATATGCCTTCCTCTTGAAGATCCTTGATGTCACAGCCCTCAGCTAAGGAGATGTTTTCCATTTTACTCACTTTTCCTCTAAATAAAATTGCCTTTGCACATTTGTCAAGGCCAAACGTTATCCTGATGCCATCAGAAAAGCTTTTCACCACATGAAGTTATTCTACTAATTGTTGTTCACTATAACTGTAGAGCTTCAGATCTACAAATAATAAATGTGATGTTACCTCTGGGTTGTTACTATCTTTGGGATTCAGGCTACATCTGTATCCCAAAGAGTTGATGAGAGTACTCATTCAATTAAGCACCACAAAAAAACAGAAGTGGCAACAGGGAATTGCCCTGAACTATTCCCCACTAGATCTTGATATTAGGAATGATGTACCAATCATCTTCATACTTCATACTTCAAAAGGAATGTGGTTTGCCACATTGTCATGGTGAACATAATGTACTCTGTCAAACCAGGATTTATTTTATACATTTCAGGACAATTTAGAGTGTGGGACACTGTCAAAGCTTTCTTGTAATCTATCCATGCTATACTGAGATTTCTGCTTTTCTTAGTACTGGCCATGATGGCCATTAATTGGTCTTTCATTCCATATGCTTCCCTCTTATTGTACTTTTGCTCTAATGCCATGATGTTATTGGACTCGATATGATCATATATTCTGTCTGCATCTATTGCAGTGAAGAGCTTCTAATTTTAGATAGACAAGTTATTGGTCTGTAATTATTGTGAATGTTACTTGGGTCCCCCTTTGGAAGGAGAAATGTTCTTCCTATTGTAAGCCATTGTGTTGTTAAGTCTGGCTGCTTGAACAATTGTTTTTTGCAGTTTGCCAGGTCTTGGCATAGTGATGTTAACTGTTTGGGCCAAAAGTTGGTTATTCCATTTGGGCTCACGCTTTTACAATTTAGGGATCATTTTAACCTGCTTTCCAGTGCTTTTGTTGTTACTGCAGGCATTTCCATAGGTTTGATGTTTGCTCTTTCTAAATGCTCCCATGTGCAGGTTAACTATTCTACTTCTTGATTGTGCTCTATAAGGTCCTCATATAGTGTTCTCCAGAAGGTTTCTGTTTTGACTTTGGTTGGTGGCACTTTTCCCATATTAATGCTCTTTCTCAGTTACTGTAGAATTGTTTTGGGTTCTCTCTAAATCATTTATTTTGATAGCCTTCTTTCCTGTTTGCTTCATTTCTTTGCAATTTTTGTGCTTCTGTTGCTACTTTTAATTTATTGTTGGAACATATAAATTTGAGGTCTTCTGTTAATGCAGTATGTTTCAGCTTGATGTTTTTGATCTTCCTTAATATCTTTGATGATCTTAATCCTTTTAGATACCCATCTATCAGGGATACCTCCACACGCAGTGATTTTATCTTGCCTTTGATACACTTTTTCCAAGGAGGAACTGTTATTGTTCTCTTTTTATTCTGGCCCTGCATTTTAGTTGGCAATATTCTTTCAGTAATAATGTTAGCTGCACAATATTGTATTCAATTTATTTCTGTGATGTCAGTAAATGGTCCCTTTGTACAGGTTATTGCCTTGTTCATCTTATTTATCATATTTTTGGTATTTCTCCTTCCTTTCTTCTGCAGTTCCAGATCTCTAAGCTCCATCTCCACCATGACTGCTCTTTCTTTTTCTGTGTATACCTTTCTGCTGGTGTTCCCATCTAGGTTTCCTCCTCCTCCCTGTATTTCTTCTGGGAGAAACTCATACATGTGACACTCAATGCAAAAGACTGGAAAGCTCCCATCTCGCTGCTGGACTGCTGTCTGCATCTTAGTTTTAAGCTTGTGTTTAGATCTTTAAGTTCTTTACTTACTAAGAGTTGCTGTGGATACTTATACTAATAAAAGTGTACCTAATACGTTAAATATACCTTGTTCACCTGAAGCTTAATTAATCACAGGTCCTTAATGTATGACTGAATTGGATAAAGAGCTGCACCTGAGGGCAGCTCCTTTCCTTTAAATGTGTAAGTACCTATAAAGCTACGATTATCCCAGGGGTGGGTGGGTGTTGGGGAGGGAGGGAGGGAAATAAGACTTATTAATAGAGGGCTGCTACACAGTACCCTGTCCTGTGCTTCTAAGGTAAACTGTGACCAACTTCCTGGGTGATTAACAGTCCTTGCTTGGATAGAAGGAGTCTTTCAAAATGGCCTTTTGACCTGACATTTGACTTTAACACCTATTTAAAATGTTTCACAGGTCTATAGCCCCCTAGGAAGAAGGCCTCTTTGTAAAGGTCTCTGGAAGAATTTATTTAGTGCTCAAAAAATGCTAACCCTGTTTTGCCTTTTATGCTAGTTATATTCTGATTTGATTTAAATTAAAGCTCTTTGCTGCTGCTAGGCTCTGACAGTATGAAATTTAAACTAGAAGCTCTCTGCTGGGTTCTAAATTTAACCAGAAAGCTCTCTTCTATGTTTTAAATTTAAACTAAAAGCACTTTGCTGCTTCTAGGCCCTGAGTGAGTATTACATTTAAACTACAAGCTCTCTGCTGGGTTCTAAATTTAACCAGAAAGCTCTCTTCTGTGTTTTAAATTTAAACTTAAACTGCTGCTACTGGGCCCTGACTGATTTAACAGATACACTGAGTTCACAGATTAATCAGCTGTAATCCAAAGAATTCCCTTCAGAAAACATCCCAGAAGTATATACTCACTATTGCAGATCTCTCTCCAGAAGTAGCAGTCCCCTTTTATAGTCCTTGTAACATTCATTGGGAGGTCTTTGGCACATCCCTGCTTTTACAAGTTCTTTAGGAAGCGTTATTCTTTTATTATTGCACAGTACACTAGCAATATATTGATTGATTGATTGATTTCCAAAACTTCTGTAGATCTGATACAATCTCCATGGTTTACAATATAACATAAGAAATATTATAACATACACAGAGACAAAAAAAGCAAAACTCAGTAAAACATCATAAAGCAGATAAATAAAACAATAATAAAACATATGCAAAATATATTCCTGCTAGAATTCTGAACACAAAATTCAAAAATATGGGGGTCTTTTAGTAACAAGCGCTAGCTGGAAGTGTGTGTTCTGGCATATGTTGAAGGTGCGCTAGGGCATTCGTTGTGAATTAGTGCAGAGCTATGACAGCGTGACATGATTCCCGTGCTAATTGATTCCCATCATTAGGGTTGTGAGTAGGCATGGTGAGCTCAGCACAGCTAGCGGTGGGTTCACACCTCACACTAACTGCATTAGCATGGGTTCACCTAACGCTACCTCAGTAGGTGGAGTTAACTGTGCCCACGCTAATGCTGCCCATGTTAGGGGGAAGTGCTCCATGATAATTGCTGGGGAAATGCTTTCCAAGCCCTTATAGGTAACAAGGTGGTGTTGCACCTAATGTGCCATAGTTTCAGCAGTTTTGGCGCTTTAAGTGTAGCATCCTAGCACCCATTAGTAAAAGGGTGTCTCCAAAGGTCTAAATTTGCACATTTCTGCATGATTGTTTTGCCAAAATAACAAAACATATTTTTTTGATTGATATTTCATTTAAAATACAACACATAAAATATCATGAAAAAGTGCAAAATTCTGAATTTCTGTGTGCAGAATTCCAGGAGGAGTAAAAAAAAAAAACAAGTAAAACAAGTAAAAAAAAAACCACAACCTAAAAGAAACCTACTTTATCCAACTCCTGAGCTAAATGCTTTCCAGAAGTAAAAAGCTTTCACTTTCTTCCTAAAATCCAAATAATCTTGCAGACGCCAAGCTCCAGGGTTAATTCATTCCAAACCAATGGACCAGTTACCTACACCAAGCAACTCAAAACTTGAATCGCATACCCCGATGGAGGCGATAGGCATCTCAACTGACCATTTCCCTGTGATCTCAACATATGTGAGAAAGTAAAAACTTTGCAAGGAAATTTCAAAGGCACATCTAACCCCAATCACAACACTAAAAGTCAACATCAGCAATATAAAAGAAACACGAAACTCAAAAGGTAAAAAAATGGAGAGACCTTAAATAAGGAGTGATATGCTCATGAGCTTTCACGCCCCTTGATAAGCAAACTATAACATTCTGGACACACTGAAGAGGTTTTAAATGAGATTCCAGAAGCCCAAATAAAATAGTACTACAATAATTTATAGCGGACAATACCAAACTCTGCACCACAGTTATATAATCAGAAGGAACAAGAAGATATTTCAACCTCCAGATTATCCACAACATATAAAAGGACAACTTCACTGCTTCCCTTACAAACAGATGAAAAGATAAATGTGAATCCAACAGAATGCCTCAATTTCTGCCTTTGAAATATTCAACTCTAAAGCCTGAGCAGCAAGCCAAGAAGCAACCTTCAAGATACAATCTGACAATATCTTTGAGGCTGCTTTTGGATCGTAATTCCCTTGTTCTCCTTCTGTCTCCTTTCCCTATTTGAACCCCTTGCTTCTCTTATATTGTACTGTCTGTCTTGATTAGATTGTAAGTTCTAACAAGCAGGGCCTATCTTGTATATGTTTTTGTACAGTGCTGTGTATGCCTTGTAGCGCTATATAAATGATTAATAATAGTAGTAGTAATATTTTCAGAGCAGGGTTGGGACCTTTACAAAATGGGAGAAAAAGCATAATATCGTCTGCATATAAACGATATTCAATTCCTAAGGCTCGTAAAACATGATATAAAGGGCAAATATAGATGTTGAGAATTTCTTTTTTTTTTTTTTTTTTAAAGATTTTATTTAAGCATTTTTTACAAGACTCCAAAACAAAAGAACCAAAAGCAATACAAATTACAATCCCAAAAGAATCATGTACACAGCAAACCAAACAAAAGAAAATGACAGCTAAAACTAAAAACTAAAGATCAACAACTCAAACCCCCCTCCCCCTCCCCGGTTCTCTGAGGAATAATGCAACGCTTCGACGTTCAATTAAGCAGCATTCAGGGCTCCCAGAAAAGGAAAAAGAAAATGAAAAGCTGCCCCATTGCATCCTGTTGGGCTAAATCCCTCCTCATAAGACTGAGGAGCGGGCACAATATTGGTCAAGAAGTGTCCATCTATGGACAGTTAACGTTGCTTTGCTCGGAGAATGAAGCTTACTATACAATTTTTCTAAAGTAGCATAGTAACACACTAAATTCCACCAACAGTCGAAATGCAGTAATCGAAAGTGTTTCCAATGAGAGAGAATAAGCTTAAGTGCAATGGCTGTCAAAAAGTTTAACAAAAACGCCTGCTCCTTAGAGAGGTCCAAGGAGGGCTCAACAGATCTTAACAACACCTTAGATCTTGAGAAAACGAAGGGAATATCCAAAATACTCTGAATACGAGCACATACCTTTTGCCAAAAACCTTGAAGCAGGGGACAATCAAAAAACATATGCCTATACGTTCCTAACTCGTGCTGGCATGACCAACATCTGCCAGACGACAGCTTGTCCCATTTAGATAATTTAACAGGAGTGATATAAGCCCTGTGCAGAAAGAAGTACATGGATTGAGTGAGTGCTGCTGAACGTGATGCCCTCGTAACGGGACCCCACAGGATCTTCCAAACTGCAGGGGAGGTCTCAACCGCCGTGTCCGCCTCCCAAGTCTTAACTAGTCCCTTAGTGTTCATTGAGATACAATCGCTGATTGACCTATAAATGAAGGACATGGCGCCCCTCTGGCCGAGAGACCCCTGGAGTATGTTAAAGGGAAACACTACAGAGGCCACATTCCCGCCCCTCACACCTTTTGCATTTAAGCAATGCTTGAGTTGCAGCCATTGAAAATGGCAGGAGTAGGGAAGGGCAAACTCCCTCTGTAAAGCCGAGAAATCTTTCCACCCACGCTCATCTATCACCTGTCCCAACACCCAGATTCCACAGCTCATCCACCTTCGCCAAGCAAACACTTGGTTGCGGATCTTAAACAATGGGTTCCACCACAGAGGAGATTGTTTAGAGAGGACATCCTGGGCGCCCGATAGCCTAATCAGCTGCAAAAAAGCCGCCTGAGTAGCCAAAATGACCCCCCCTGCCGCAGAGTCCCATGGAAATTGCATACCCAGCAAGTGCCGCAAGGGACAAGGGGCCGCCAGGTATTCCTCCACTGCTAGCCAGATAGGTCTATGCTCAAGATTCGCAGCCTCTATCCACATGGCCCCTTGCTTTAATAAAAGGGCCTGATGATACCGTTGAAAATCGGGAAACAGGACGCCCCCCTCTTCCTTAGAGGCCTTGAGTTTCTTAGTGGCAATTCTAGGGCGTTTCCCATTCCAAAGGAAGGCCAATAATGCACGCTCTAATTCACCATAGGCGCCACGAGGAAGAGCGAAGGGCAACATGCCCAACAGGTAGTTTATTTTGGGAGTGAGGGTCATTTTTATAGTCTCCAGCCTGCCCCACCAAGAAAGGTGGAGGGGGGACCAGGAAAGAGTCCGTTTACGGATCAACGTTAGAAGATCCGTCAAGTTTGAACTAATAGTATCTTCCCGGGAGGCACAGTATTGGGTACCTAGGTAAGTGATTTTATCCGTTACCCACCGGAAGGGGAAATCCGCCATTAAGCTCGAATTGGAGACGTTATTCAGAGGAAATGCTACAGATTTAGACCAATTTATTTTGTATCCGGAAATCGCGGAGTAACCCTCAATCAATGATAGAATTGCGGGAACTTCTATCGGCTGGGTGAAGAGCAGGAGATCGTCCGCGTATGCTGAGAGCTTCACCTGCAGGTCCCCAAGACTAAAACCACTAATCTCCTTGTGCTGCCTGATAGCTATAACCAAAGGTTCTAAGGCTAAGTTGAACAGGAGGGGGGAGAGAGGGCAGCCCTGTCTCGTTCCTCTGTGAAGCGAAAACGAGTTTGAAAGAATGCCATTAGCGAAGATACGAGCACTGGTATTCGCGTATAAAACTCTAACCATATTAATGAACTCGTCCCCTAGGCCAAACCACTCTAACACTTGGAAAAGAAAGGGCCACTCCAGCCTATCAAACGCTTTCTCTGCGTCAAGCGAGAGACCAATATAAGGCAAAGGACTAATGGAGGCCCTCTCCAGTAAGTTACATAACAACCGAGCGTTGTCGGAAGTGGCTCTCCCAGGAACAAAGCCACATTGATCCGGGTGAATAAGATCCCCAATAACCTTGGAGAGCCTCTGTGCTAGGATGCTTGCATAAATCTTATAGTCTGAATTTAATAATGAAATCGGCCGATAATTCGTCACGAGCTCGGGATCTTTGCCAGGTTTCTCCAAAACCACGATGGTGGCTTCAGAAAAATTCCCTGTAGCTCCCTGCCCCTTTATTAACTCTGTGTAATAAATCAGGAGATATGGAAGCAAGTCCTCACAAAATATCTGGTAAAAATCAGCTGGAATTCCATCGGGACCGGTGGCTTTGCCCCTGGGCATACCTCTGATGGCAGCCCGTAGGTCTTTGCTGGAAAATGCGATTCCCAAATCACCCACCTGCCGAGCCGACGCAGAAGGGTGAGCAAGATCTCCCAAAAAAATCGTGAAAGCATTCAAATCTGGAGTGATATCTGAGGAGTATAATTTCCCATAATACTTAGAGAATTCATCTAATATGCGCTCACTCGCCGTTTGTTGTACGAGATTATCGTCCAGCAAAGAGACGATTGTTTTCTTTTCCTGCTTCCCTCTCAGGGCAGCAGCCAGAGATTTACTTGCCCTATTCCGCTCAATATGAAATCTAGCCGATTGCTTTAGGAGAGTTTGTTCCACCTCTGAAGAAACTACCTCATTGTATTGATATCTTAACCTTTGGAGTCTAAGTAAGATACTGGGATCAGGATGTTTCGCCCATAATCTTTCCCCCGCTTTGATCTGATTTTCAAGGGCCAATAAGTGGGCTTTGTTCTTTTTACGCTCCCGAATCGCATAGCTAGTAATTGCGGCCCGAAGGGTAGCTTTAAAAGCCTCCCACCAGGCCCAGATCGCGGTGTCCCCTACCTTGTTGGCCTCAAAGTAAGATCGTATGACCCCCCGGATTTCCGTCTGAAATAAGGGTACAGCTAGCCAAGCCCTATTGAACGACCAGGGCGAAGCAGGCCGCTCTATTCCTAGTAAGTCAATTTCCAGAGTGACTGCAGCATGATCTGATATACAAATACTTTCAATGTCCGCGGCACAGCCCGAGGCTACCAAGGATTTTGACACCAAAAAGTAGTCGATACGCGAGGAGGACTTGTGGAAAGGGGAAAAATAAGTGAACTCTTTTCCTTTTGGGTGGAGTACCCTCCATACATCCACGAGCCCAGAGGACTCGCATAGAGCTTGAAGAGCTAGCGTGGCTTTAGGAGGTTTCTCAAGTCTCCCAGGAAGACGATCTACTAACGGATCTCCCACAACATTGAAATCTCCCCCCACAATGATAGGAGCCAGTGTCTCCGTCTGTAGCCTACCCGAAAGAGAGCGGAAAAAAAGAGGATCATCACAATTAGGACCGTAAACATTAGAGATTAGAAGAGAATTGTTCCCGACCTGAATGAGGGAGTTTGCCCACCTTCCCTCATCATCATGGGATGAGCTGACAACCTTGGCCCCCAGCGCCTTCCTAATTAACGTAACTACCCCATTTTTCTTGTGGGATGCCGGCGAGGAGCCTATCACACTGAATTGCTTGTTTTCTAATTTGCCTACTTCCGTGGGGATAAGATGTGTTTCCTGCAATAGGATGATGTCTGCTTTTTGCCTCCCACAATATGACAAAATTTTCTGTCGTTTGACCGGGGACTTGATACCCTTGACGTTTAGGGACAGTAGTCTTAAACTAGTAGCCATTGCATCTTAAAGCGACAGATAATACAACACCCAACATATACCAAGACCTGTTGCACAAAAGTTTACAGCACATCTTCCCCATTTTCCTCAGAGAACCAACATCCCATACCCACACCCACTCCCAAACATATGGGTGAGCCAGCGTGACCATAAAAACATGGCTGATACGGGGCCCCACCACCCTACCAGACAACAGATTAAAATAAGAAAAGAAACTGAGACAGAACATCCCTTAATAAAACAGTACACACAACACACATTAACCAAGGCATCTCTCGAAAAGGGCTAGAAGCTCTGTAAGACTTCATGTTTCAGCTACATGCAGCCAAAGCCCAGCATTCTCTCCGAGGATGGGCCTGGCCTTCCACCCTGCATCCTGCGGCTGGAATTAGGACAAGGAAAGACACCTAAAATCCGGTGTCCACAGCCACTCCGCCAGTGACTTAGTTGCAAGACCAGCCACTCAATCGGCTAGTTTTGATGCATCATAAGCGATTCCTGCTCTTCTATATAGCGTTTAAGAGCCAACGGGTCCTCGAATGTCCTGGTCGCGTTGTTCAAGGTAACTTTGAACTTTGCTGGGTTAAAGAGGCCATATCTGGCCTGTAGATGCTGTAGCCGAGGTCTGAGGGCGAGGAATAGCTTTCTCTTCTCCACCGTAGGCTTGCTATAGTCTGGAAAGAAGAATATTTTATGCCCTTCAGGTAACAGGAGTTGTTTCCCTTTGGCCGCCGCCAGAATCTGGACAGCGTGTTGGTGGCGCAGGAGACAAAAGATCAGCGGACGTGGTCTGCTGGTTTGTACGGTGGAAAAGGCCGGGATCCGATGCGCCCTTTCTATCTCCAATGGCCGGTCAAATTTGAGATGCAAAAGCTCCGGTAGCCAAGCTTCCAAATACCGGATCGGGTCCTTCCCTTCCAGGCCCTCCGGGAGCCCGATGAGTCGAAGGTTGTTGCGTCTGGCCCTGTTGTTCATGTCCTCAAGGGACCTCTCCAGGTGTTCCACTTTCCGGGTCGTCTTTGCAAAATGTAAGGCTCCCTCCTCATACTTAGTAATCGCCGCTTCGGCCTTTTCCAATCGGCAAGATAGCGTTTGCATTTGGGACCGCATCTCCTTCATGTCGGTCTGCATTTCAGCCAGTGTATCCCCGTTCAGTTCAACACGCGTTCGAATTGCCCGTACTTCTTGCAGAAGCTCCAACAGGCCTTCCGGTTTATCTTGCGGAGAGGCCTGTTTCTGTGGAGAGAGCGGGTCCGTCTTGGACCTTTTTGAGCCAGAAGTCGGCGGGTTGCTGAACTCCAGCCGAGTTTGCTTGCTCCCAGCCATTTGTAGGTACACCAAATCGAGATACACCCTTGGAATCGAGGGATAACACCAGAGATGCACGAGAGTGGTAGGTGGGGTCCGCAGGAGAAAATTCTCAAGCAGCCATGTTAGAGTCTTGCTGGCTCCGCCTCTCGGCAAATATAGATGTTAAATAATTTTGCAGATAACAACAAGCCCTGGAGGAGACCACGATTTACTGGGAAGCAACCTGACGACTGATCACCAACAAAACCTTTTTGTTCCCCACCAGAGAGATGTGATGGAAACCAATGCACCACTGTTCTATCTAAACCACAAACTGTAATCTTTCTAACAACCTAGAATAATATAATGGAAACATCATCTCTCTTCAGTTGATAATTGGCGGACATTATCAAGCTTACAATATTTGCCAGTCAGATAAATCATATTAATCAATGTTATTTTTTTCTGCCTATGATTCACCTCATTGACTTGCATTTGGAGTGGTAGCCCATGACTGTGAGCTACAAAAGTGGAATGTGTCAACCAAATAATAACATAAACAGCAATTATTAGTTATGCAAGGTTGTTATTGACTTGCTACTATAGTGAACTGAGAAAGTTTACTAATATATCTAGTGTCCAGGTTAGAAAATTATTTTGTAATGTGCTATAGTTGATTCTGTTTTTGAACACACAGAAAAACTTGGCTCACAAAGTATCAGATCATTGAATTACTCTATTTCCTTTTCTTAAAACTACTATTACCACAACTACTAATTATTTATATAGCACTTCAAGGCATACACAGCGCTGTACAGACACATATAATAAAATGGTCCCTGCTCATCAGAGCTTACAGTGTAATTAACAGTACAATAGATGAGAACAAGAGTACAATAGGGAAGAGCAAGGAGACAGATGGAGAACAAAGCATTAAAATCCAAAAGTGGCCTGAAAGAGGTGAGCCTTTAGCATGGATTTGAAAAGAGGGAACGATGAAGCCTGACGTACAGACTCAGGTAGTTTTTTCCAGGCATAAGGAGCAGCAAGGTGAAAGGATCAAAGTCTGAAGTTGGCTATAGAAGAGAAAGGCATAGAGAGAAGAAGCGGAGTTCACTAGGAGGGGTGTAGGGAGAGAAAAGAGAGGAAAGATCAAGAGGAACAACAGAATGAATGCATTTATAGGACAGAAGGAGAAGTTTGTATTGGATACAGAAACGGAAGGGAAGCCAATGAAGTGATTTAAAAAGAGGGGTTACATGAGCATAATGGGACTAGTGAAAGATTAGCTGCCAAATATACTCCCGAAAAGCAACAAAAATATAGTTTTCTTTCTGACTTCAGAATGTAGGAACACATTTATGTAACTTTATAGAATTAAAACAATTTGTGGCTATTGCCAGCAATAAAAGAAACAGGGTGCCAGGCTAGTGCTCAGCGGTCTGCTCTAACATGACACCATGAACCACTCCCTTTCCCCTCCATGGATCTTTGTGTGGCTTGAATTTTCAATAGTAAAATTCCCATCAGAGCTTCAAATGAGAATGGGAGGGGAAAAGGGACTGGGGCAGGTCTAACCCTGGAATTTAAATGAGCAGCAATCTCAGTTGCCATCATTTTTCTGTATACAGGTAATTCATGGGCGAATTCCACCATTTTCCATGCTCATAATGTCCCATCTTATCTTTACCTTGTGGTTTCATGTTTTCTCACTAGAACCCACTACATAGATACTGTGCTCCAAACCTGTGCATCACTGAGACCTGACTCGTGCCCCTAACTTAGCATCCACTTCTTTCTAAAGCTGCAGCATGTTCGGGAACAAAATTAGAACTAGCCTAAGACATCCCATCACAGCAGTCCCACATAGATAAGGTTACCCGATGTTTCCGATTTTTGGGGATTGTCACCAATTTTGAGGAAGTGTCTTTGACTCCATAGACTATAACCACCTCCTGTCACTGATTTCAGTGGGGACACAAGCAAAGGACATTGCTTCTCCATACCCCTTTCATGCAGTCTTCTCGATCCTGGTAGGAGAAGATGTAAAATTAACTTCTTGTTTGAGAACATAGGAGGAATTTTTGAAATATATATAATATTTATCTATATGTACAAAATAAAATATAAGCATATATGTATGCAAGCTTATAACTCAAGATAGGCTGCTACTGTCATTTTTAAACTTTTGAAATTACTGAATACTGCTTAGACTGATTATTTCAAAATATATAGGGAAAAGATGCCCGAGGAGGGAGAACCCATGTCCCTATCAAGCCAGCTCAACCCTTCCCAGGTGTCCCATATTTGTTCTCCAAAAATCTGGTAACCCTACACATAGAGTTCTGCTGGAGCAAGAGGGATGCAAAATACTGAATTTGGCTTCCTTGGCACAGCCTACCTGACCTGGAGTGCCAAATTAAATGTGAAAGGCAATTGAATGGTAATAGAAACATAGAAACATGACTACAGAAAAATACCACATTGCATATCTAGTCTGTCCTTCCATATCAACCACTACAACAGTCCCCTTTTTTCCTTTAGAGATCCTCTGTGTTTGTCCCATGCTTCTTTGAATTCAGATACTGTCCTCATCTCTACCACCTCTACTGGGAAACTATTCCATGGATCCACCACTCTTCCCGTAAAAAAATATTTCCACATATCACTCCTGAATCTATCCTCTTTCACCCTCATCACATGTCCCCTCGGTAGCAGAGCTTACTTTCAATCAAAAGAGGCTCACCTCCTGTGCATTTATGCCACGGAGCTATTTAAACATCTCAATCATATCACCTCTATCCTCCCTTTCCTCTAAGGTGTACATATTAAAATCCTTAAGTCTGTCCTCATATGCTTTATAATGAAGACCACGAACCATTTTAGTAGCCACCCTCTGTACGGACTCCAGCCTGTTTATATCCTTTTGAAGGTGCGGTCTCCAGAATTGCACACAATACTCCAAATGAGGTCGCACCAAAGACTTACACAGAGGCACTATCACCTCCTTTCTTCTGCTGGCCATTCCTCTTTCTATACACATGAGTCTGGTGGGAGAGGGGTTCCTATGGACATGTGGATGTCTTTAATATGTAGAAATTGCAAGGTGCATGTCAGGGGCATAATTAGGGAGTGGCCTGGCTGACTCAAAAATCTACATATGTATTACCCATTTCATATAGGGAATATGCAGTAAGGGCATGATTCTGAAACTTGACTAGCAGGACTATATGTCCCGAAGAGACATCCAGCCCCGCTATTCGCCAGCTCCGTATTCCGCCTCATGCACCCCCGACATGCACATAGCCATGTGTTGGGTGTGCTGGATGGGGCAGAATGGGGGTAGAGAGTGGGTGGAGCAGAGGCAGACCAGGCACATGGATGTACAGGGCCGATTCAAGTCATGGCCCTGTACTTCCAGCGGTCTCCAGGAGGATGCCCAGCCTATTCCACCTTGGAGGTGGAAAGGGTCTCAGACCTGTCTGAAATTGAAAAAGGCACAGCTTGCTAGCAGACTTTAGGGTCTCCCTCTCAGATTTTTACCTTGGGCTAGGCCCCAGTCATGTCCAACACCAGTCCTAACTCCTGGCAGATGTACTTTCCAAAAACCAACATTTTCCAGTTACAAAACAGAAAATAAAATTATTTTTTCTATCTTTGCTGTTGGGTTATTTTATTCTCTAATCATGTTGATCCAAGTCTCTGTTTTCTGCTTTCCTTGTCTTCTCTTAACTTACTCTAGGGTCGCTGGTCCATCTGCTACTTCTCCCCCCTCCTCTCTTCTTAACTTCCTTCTGTCTCTGACACTGATCTTTTCCTTTTGGCTTTCTTCTATTTTTTTCCATCAATTCAGATTTGATTTCTCCTTCTTACTATTCAATTCTCAATCTTCATCTTTTAACTGCATTTTCTTACCACTGTTCAAATGTTGGACATGGGTTTCAGAGCACAGGCTGGACACAGATGAGAGCATAAGGAGGGCAGATAGTGGATATAGGGTTGGGAAGTAGAGGGTCAGAAGTAATATGCTGGAAATGAGGTAGAGGTCATGGAGGTTGGAGGGCAGATACTAGTCATAGGCTGGCAGCATAGGGGATGGTAAGCAGATGGACATGGGAGGGAGGGGTGGATAGCAGAGGATGGACATGGGGTAGGGGTCATGGGGAAGAAAGACATCTGCTAGACAGGGGATGGGGTATAATGGATAGTGAGCAGAGGCTGGACACAGGGTAGGGATGGAGGGTAGATGCTGGACATAGGGAGATAGAGGAGATGCTGGACATGGGGCAGGTGAGAGAGGGGGATGCTGGATATGGAGGGGAGAGGATGAGAAAAATGGGAGAGATGCTATATGGTGAGGGGGGAGACTGAAGACAGGGCAGGAGAGAAGGGGAGAAATGCTAGACATAGGGATGGTGGAAAAGAGAAACAAGAGAGTTAGTTAAAGACTGGGAATAATTGCCTGGTGAAGAATAGAGAGACGGGGAGTGAGAGAGCTGCAATGTGTCAGAGGGGGCAGGCATTTGCAGTCCTTCCAAGTGCGGAGTCGCAAAGACCCGTGCTTTTTTTAGTTTGTGAAGTGTTAGAAGTCTGAGACCCACAGACATAGGAAAAGTGGCAGCAGCAGCAGCTGCGTAGGAGATGGGGGAGAGTGGGAATGATTGATGGTCCGATGGAAACTGGCCCTTTATTGGCCCATTTTACTGTCCTGCCGGCCACCAGCCTCCAGCTTATAAAACTGGTCAGGTCAGCTTAAAACCGGTTGGCAATCCTAGGCTGTATCCATGCTCTGTATATGTCATCAAGGTGAGGTATTTTTGTAAGCATGTAGTTTCTGTGTAAAAATTGGTAGCAGTTCTGCTTATTCTCTTTTCTTAGTAAGAAGTGTTTTCTAGGGATTCGTGTAATATTTGCAATGCAATATTAGTGCAATATTTATAATATTAGGGATTAGTGCAATATTTGTAATATTTTCAGACTCTGGTTGGTTGCAGAGGACATGGCTATTATGGGGGTGGTCCCTGAATGGTTACCCCACCTCTTAAGGACAGCCCTGCATGTGGGTCTTGGCACTCTTTTTTATGACAAAAGCACTGTGAAATAGTACCAAGATTAGTGCATACACCATGAAGTTTATAGGTAGAACATTTAAAACTAATTGAAGGAAGTATATTTTCACTCAGTCCCCAACTACACTGTGGAATTTGTAACTGGAAGATGTGATGATGACTGGATTTATAAAGGGTTGAGAAAAATTCCTAGAGGAAAAATCAATAAGTCACTGTTGCCAGGTAGACTTGTGAAAGCCACTCTGATGCATGGGTAGATGCAACAAGGAATGGATCTATTCTTTGGAATCCTACTGGATACGTTTGACCTGAATTGGCTTCTGTTGGGCCGAAGATGCTGGGCTTGATGGACTTATAGTGTAATCTAATATGGCCGTTCTTATGTTCCTTCTGTTTGTCTCCTCTAGATAGTTAACCATTTCATGGCTTGGGCTATGGCAAGAGAAATGACCAACACGAACATCACAACTTTCTTTTTACACAGTCTACCACAGAGTCATGCATTATGTCTAGTGACATTTCCTAGCAGTAGCAGCACAGTTTTGCATCTCATTAGCTCAGAAGTAAACAGATGACCCTGTTCACAGAAGCTCAGTGAAGACGGTCATCCTTACTGTGTTTTATGCTGTCCCTAGTAGGAAATATCAATTTTGTATGCGTGATTCTCTTGAGGTGGATCTTCCTATGAAGAATTGTGGTCTTCCCCTCTGATATACTTACCAACCATCATCATATCAGGGAAACACACTCTATGTAAGCAGTCCTGCTTATCTGGAAGGCTTTATTTCTTGACCATGATGGAAAGTCGATATGTCAAGGGCCACCACTGTCCAGCCATGATTTATCCTTGAATTCCAATGCTTTGAGCAGCATAGAAAGTGAAGTCTATTGCAAAGGAACCTGGCATGTTAGGGAGGGAGGAATCAGCAAACATCCCCCTTCCTGAAAATACTTCCAATAATTCTATTCCGGTAAGGAAGATGATTTTCTTGAGTGAAAACCTAAGCATTGTACAGGTAATAAATAGGCAAGCAACCTATTTCATGGGATAGTTAGCTTACCTAAGGTGCGGCCTGAGGTTCTACAGTACCACTGTCATCTCTCCTAACAAGACAGGAGATTGGAAGGTGGGGAAAGGGGTAAAGGAGAGATGGGAAAAAGAATGAGGAAGACTGAGGTGGGTCTAGGTTATTTGAGGGATGTGGACAAGAGAGTGAGTGAGGGAATATGATAGGAACAAGAAGCCAAGGGACTGGCGAGGCTATAGGAGGAAAAGGTAAGCTTGAGAGGCTGTTGTGGGAATAGGAGAGAGTGAGGAGATGTGAAGAGATAGTGAATTAAGGGGTATTTAGGGAGGGGGAGGAATGAGTGAAGACCTACGGTACTGAGGCAGGGGAGAGCACAAGCATACTTTACCCAAGATTAGGAAAGTACCCTCAGAGGTCTGAATCTACTTTTTCTGTAGGTACGTTTTCCCATGCATACAGTTAAAACATATTGAGGTCAATATTTAGTGGTAGTGGTCAGAGTTTTTAAAGTTCCTAGTGGCCACTGCTAAAACTAAACCCAGATATTCAGCACCAGAGCTTATCGAGAATCCAGAGCTGAATATCTGGTTTCACTATTGAGAAGTGTTGTTATCTAGTCCGCAGCTTTATTCAGCCGCTAACTGGATAGCAAAAGCGAATAAAGTTAGGACAGCCATTATGTGGTTAGCCATGCGGTTAATGGCTGAATATTGTCACTGACCAGATACTGCTGGGACTGCCGCAGTATTGCCCACAGATTTCCCCAAAAATAACCAGATGTTTTCAAGGTGGTCTGTGGGGAGTCAGAGGCACTAAGCAGTTATTGCCGCTGATTTTCAAGATCGCTGGGGTTTATGCGGTGTGCAGCTGCTGAAACCCTGTAATCTATACAGGCTATTTCCCTTCTGGATTTAAACAGGGTCTTTGCAATGCCTGCCCCTTACACAATGCAAGCATTGCTGATCTCCACATATACTTTTACTCACATGAGGTTTGGGCAATTTTCAAACAGCCAGTTTATTGAGGTAAATCAGTATTTATCCAGGTAAATAGCTTTGGAAAATTGGTCTGATTGTGCTCATTGTTGCCTTGTTCCCTCTTTTCAGAACCCCTCTCCCCCATGCCCCCAGCCCCTCAGGACAACTTCAATTTGGATTAGAAACAGATTGTTCTTTTGTTTTGTTTTTTTTAAACTTCGTTGCTTTTTCCAAAATATCTGCTTCCCACTGCCCCATTTCCAGCCTCAAAAAGGGTGAATTACACCCCCCCCCCCATAGTATATAGTTCTATAAAACTAATAGGTTTTCTTCTCACCAACACTGCTTAAAACACCTTATCAATTAATTTTGCTATCTGTTTTTACTTCCAGGATAAGTATCACCATCTGTCAACACAATGAACTGGTGGAAAACCAATGAAGAAATTGAATAGAGATAATAGGATAGCTATCCAGAGGGTCGCCATGAGTCGACTCCGACTCGATGGCACTTAACAACAACAGTGATTTTACAAAGCTGACCGACAGATTTTAGAATCATTGAGGGGCATGTTTACTAAAGCACACTAACCACTAGCATGGCATTTAGCATGCAGTAAGTACAGGGTCCTGAACTCAAAAATCCGTGCTAACCAGTTAGCATGCGACTGGACAGGAACTGGGCAGATTAGGAGCACTGACGGCGCATCGCAGTTAGCGTGGGCGTCTTGAGTACACACTAAGCATAGTTGCTGCATGTACCCATATGCTGAGTTGCATGGCGCCTCGTGGTTGTAGCATTCTAACAGCAGGGAGATGAACGCACACGCCTTCTGAGGTTAGCGCAGGCCTCTGTACTAGATTTACTTATCACATTTTAATAAAGATTCCTGTAAGACTGCTTTCTCAGGCTGTTTTCTGACATTTATATAAAACTCTGTTTTCTGATACTTGAATAAAAATATGGATTCTTTTAGAAGGATTGGTCTAATTTTGGTGTTGAGTATGGATGACTGAAATGGATGCAAATTTAAAAATCATCTTCTGTTATTCATTTTTTTGTCTTGTACTTACTGCACTGCCTCATGCCTGTGGCTTGCGGTGTCTAGCCTGACAGAAGTAGTTACGTGCAGTACAATATAATAGAAGCTTAACATATTATGGGGTTAATACGAGGTTCCCTTAAGACTTTTTCCCAACAGCTTTCAGTCATTTTAGCAGCAAGCTATGAAATGAGGTTCTGACATGAAAGTGCCCATCATCCCAGTTCACTGAGTTGCCGCAAGAGTGAAAATCAGAGAGAACCTGTGAGAGCTGGCTAGGAATTTTCTGAGCTATGGCAAGCCAGCCTGCATTTTATAGGAGTCACACAGAGACAAGAATGGATGTAACTAAAATATTTTGAGCTGTGTCAGAATCTGCTGCTGCTCCCTCCCTCCTCTCCAACACCAGGCTTGGAAAGAGGTTTGCAAATAATCGAAACCAGCTCAGAAATCCCTAGTTTAAAAATTTTGCTTGGAGCTGACAATGAAAAGCAGAAGTGCTGATTTGCAATGTGCACCTTCTGCATTAACATGGAAATAGCTTCCATGTGTGCTCAGTAGCTAGCAATAGTCCGGCTTCAGCGTGTAATAGTCCTTCAGAGGACACCCAACAAATCACTTATCTTTTGTTTTTATTTTCTGGAACCCTATGTAATTATGCACCTCTCCTCTTATAGGAGTTAACCTGATGTCAGCTGGTATCATCAGTGTACCTTCTTGGTTATTGGATAAAAAAGTGCTGGATTTTCATATATTTGTAGATGATTTTTACTTTAGTGCAGAAGAGATGGAATTACAGGTGCTAAAGGTACATGATATGGTCATCTTATTTTTAACACATGAGCCCCTCCTGGAGTTAGACAGCAAAACCAAATTCAAATTTACCAGTACACAATAGAGGAACAGCAGAGGTCAAGAAGCAAGTGATTACCAGGGTTTTATTAGAACAATTAAAACAAGACTAGAAATGAATTATAAAGGAAGCTAATATCTTTCTTGATAAGAGTACCCATGTTTATTTCAAAAGAAGTTTTTTTTCTTTAGAAATTAAGGATAGCTTGAAGCATGATCTGCAGACACCTGGCAAATAAATGGCACTGACCAGTGCAAGGCAGATTTATATTCTGTGTTTATTGTATTTGAGGTGGTGTAGATGCTCCTCAAAGACTGGCTGCTATATGGCAACCGTGATATCACTCACTTTTCCCAGGTGGTTGCCTTCAGGCAGAAAGGGAGCAAGTTTCAGATATATAATGAGCCCAGCTACATTTAATTCAGTTTCTTTTTAATTAAAATGAACAGCCCAAGCACAATTAACTGAAAAAAAAGTCTTAAAAATGATGCATTTTGCAGGTTGCTTTCAATAACTGTTCTAAGCATATGTTGGATGACTAGAGGTCCTACATTCTTTGTATACATATATAATTTCTGTACAAGGCTTCCTACAGAAAGGTTGTAGCCACTTTGCTAATGATAGAGGGAGCATCAGATGTTTTAGCCTTATTATACCGGCGATTATGTTAGGGAAATCTGAATACGAAGTTAGCAGACAATCACATGAGCACTTTTACCTTCTGCACAAAATCTTTACTGTTTTAAGTAGCATGTATATTGCTCCTGCTTTGGCACTGGTCAGTGCATTCTTGCGTTCCCAATGTGGCCCTGTGCTGGAGCATCAGTCCCATGTCTTGGCCAGAAACAGAATGAGATTCCAATGGTCCTCGCGCCTGAGATCAGGAGAAAAGAATGAGAGAATATTCTGCTGATCTGGCTCTTTTAAAATAAAGAAAATGCAAAAGTAATCACTTATTAAGGAAATAAGGAAAGCATAAAGAATATAAGTCAAATATTTAATGGCAGTGTTACTGCACTGATATCTTCTTCATGTAGGCAGTGAATTTTAAATGTTATAACATGAACAGTCTCTCTCAGCTCAGTTTGTGTTCAAGGTGCACAGTGTTTAGAGCATATATTACAACACATACGTTTGGACCAGAAACCCTTTCTCTATAATGTAGCATTAATAATCAATAGTTCACAAGCATGTTAGTATAAAGTTCTCAGAACTATTTAAATGTGTATCAGTTGTTACTAAACATTTGTATGTCAGTTTACCTGTCTTTACAGAAAAAATTTTTCTCAAAGTCGTTCAGAAAAATATACAAAGATGACATTTTTTTCTTCCTTCTTGCAAAATTTCATTTTTTGCTGCATTTCATGTTCTTTGGACTCCTTGATATGGATTTGTAAGTTACTAAAATGCATCTGATAATTCAGTGCATGAGCTATCATCCTCCAGCTAGTTCAGTTCATGGCAGAAAGTGTAAAGACATGATTGAAGCTAGTGAACAGAGAAATGCTGGGCCACCACTAATAGAATTTCCAGCTAAGCAAGAAAAACGACATTATTGAAATTTGGGGTCTGCAAAACTGAATTACAATATAGGAATGGTAACTGGATGACTTAAGTATTATGAGATCATTTTATACTTAGTATTTAACATACTGCCAACTTGGATACCTGGTTTATCTGAGGCTAATATTAAGCACAGCTCCTCCCCCATGCACACATGATGCTTTTTCCTAGAATAAAAAAAACACCTGTACTGCAGATGCAGAGCTGTCTTTGGAGGAATGCAGGCTAGAACCTGAGGCATCTGTGCAGTTGACCCCTCCCTCCTTCCCTATAGCGCGACCTCTTGCAACCATATGCAAAGCTCAGTCACTGTACAATCATCCCCTGCTCCCCCCCCCCTTCCTGCCTCTGCCGAAAGGCATAATGAGCTCTTACCTACAGGTGCCTCCTTTGCCACCTTCATAACATGGTGATGGAGAGGCTGAACGAGAGACACCACTAACAGCGTACTTTCCTTCTTTCTTGCATTCTTCTCCTACTGATGCTATTTCCTTTCTCTCGTCTCCTTCTCCTACTGACAGAGTTGCCAAGTTGCCCAGCTGCAGTAGTGAGATTTTCTCCAGTCCTGGATTTCTGACAGTTTTATCCTGATGCATTATAGGATCTGCAGCAATGATTCCAATGGGTAAAATCAGGGACCACAAATACCATACTGCATTGCAATGGAAATATAAAGCCAGAACTGGCAAAAATCTCACTCTTGGAATTGGGTAACCTGATAGCTTTGTACTGATAGAGAAGAGGAATGGTCTAGTGGTTAGAACAGCAGCATGGAACCAAGAAAACTCAAGCCTAAATCTCACTAATGCTACTTGTGGCTTTGGGAACGTCCCTTAACCTTGCATTGGCTCAAATGTAAACGGGAGGGGGGGGGGGATGTTAGTGGTGCATGCATGGTATGTGTGCTGTCTCATGTTATTCAATGGGATCTCAGCACACATATTATGTGTGTGCCATTTAGTAAACCTACCCTTTAGATTACAAGCCTTTTTGGGAGGCAGGAAAATACTTATCATACCTGAATGTAACCTGCCTTGAGCTACTACTGGACAGGTGTGAGTTAAATGCAAGTACTGGTGCTTCTTCAGATTCAGAACATTTTATTGGCATGGAAACATTTTTACCAGTTTCCAAACTAATACATAAAATGGTTAAAAAAAGAAAACAATACATAATAGTGCTTATAACAATAAATATTTTATGTGGAGATTATAACCATAACCTCCACATAAACTATGGTAAATCAGAAGCACCCATCATAACCCAAAATAGCGCATTCACTCCCCCAAACTTAAAATATCACAGAACGAAATAGAAATCAAACAGGAAGTAAAATATCTTGGAGTCAAACTGGACCAGAACTTAAATGTCCAAACACATATAGCCAAAGCAGCAAGATCAGCCTACTTTAACCTGCGAATGATACAAAAACTTCAAACACTCTTGGACGAGAAGAGCTTCCGTGCAATCTATCAGGCCTTGATCATACTGATATTTGACTACTGCAATTCCATCTATCAGGGCCTGCCAGAACACAGCATCCGACCATTAGAACTAATGCAAAACACAGCAGCAAGAATAATATCTGGCATACCAAGGGACACCCACATATCCCCAACTTTAAAACAGTTGCACTAGCTCCCAATCTTTCAAATATCTAAATTCAAATTGCTCACCATCTTCTTTAAGATAATCCACCAGCTGGCACCAATCACCATACAACCACTAATAGAAAGAGACCCAGAAACACGAAACTGGCGAACCTCCACCAGAAACCTATTTCTCATACCAAAGGCAAAGACAAGGCAAAACAGCTGACCTGCAACAGAGTGTCCTCCTTTTATGCACCAACGCTCTGGAACTCCTTACTAGAAAATATATCAGCCACCACCGACTTTCAAGATTTTCGCAAAGCAATAAAGACATTCCTTTTCATGAAACACTATGCCAACATTACTTGATGAGCAACTCTAGTCCCATCTTACACCCCCTGTCAACATCCCATGCCCTATGCTTACCCCTTTCAATACTCCAATATAACCCGATGATGTAACCCAAGGGTCTTACTACTGTATAATAGTTCACCTAAGTTCCTATGTTATATGTATATTTTGCCAAGTTAATTCCCTTGTTCACTATAAAATTGTTGTTGCTGTTGTTGTTGTAATGTAAACCGCCCTGAATGGAAGATAGGGCGGTATAAATACCTGTTTAATTAATTAATTAATTAATTTTATAGGTTACAGAATGGTTAAGTGTGGACAATTTCCAGGATCAGGTGCTGTTCAATATTGTCTCTAGTCACAGCATACAATGCTGGAGCCCCTACTCTATTAACCAGTGCCCTGTGGAAAACAACCTTTTACTTCCTACTCTATCCAGCCTCCTCCCTCCAAGGCAGCAGCCGCTACAGATCAGGTGAGGAGTGAGAATGGAGCAGAGAGAACAGAGCAGGGAAATACTTTGCTTTCTTACCCTGCTCTTACCCTCCTGTCATTTCCCTGTAGTTGATGCAAAGAAGAAAAAACATACTGACATTAAGTAGCGGGTAAAAAGGATTTCCAGTTTGACCAAGATGGAGAGCAGACACATTTGAATGAGTTCCCTTGGTCCACACACCATTTGGGAGAATTTACCAGCCTCTGTTAGAAATCTCATCACAGCAGACCATTAGGACGCTGAAATTAGTAAAGCTAAAGACAGTCAAAACTATCCAGGATCTTTATGCTGCCAAAGCCGGGCAGCCAGCACAATGAAGGGTGGCAGAAAGGCTTTGTGATATCCTGCCTCCTCAGCAGCAAGCGGGGGAGAGGAAGTCAGGGAAACCGCCACAGCAGATTTAGTGACTATTTTGAGGGAGATCCGTGATTCTAAAAAAGAAATAATTGATAAAGTGCTGGGCAAAATGTTCATGGCTGGGCCTGGAGGAGGCCAAAGCCCATATTAACCAGACACAGGCTGCCCAAGTACATCTTCAGGGGGCTGTCTTGACTCTGCAGTGGCAGATTGGATGCCTACAATCTAAGGTGGAAGATCATGAAAACCGAGAACACCGCTCCAACATCTGGATATTTGGGATCCCAGAGGGAGCAGAAGGTCAAGACTCTATATCATTTATACAAGGCCTGTTCAAGACCTGCTTCCCCAGATGCCCCTCTCCAGTGGCATATGAAATCGAGTGAGCCCGTAAGGAGCTGCGAGCATGCCCAGACCCAGCCATGCAGCCATGGGCATTCAGTGAAATTATTACAATTCCAGGACTGCGAGCATATCATTTGTGAGGCCCACAAAATTGGCTTTCTGCTTTACAAAGAGTGGAAGATCTTTATTTTTCCCAACCTGGCAGCCAAAATGGTTAAACGGTGGAAAGAACTGTTGAAAGTGAAAGACTCTCTGGCCCGTCTCATTATGGTGGTTAATGGGGTCTGTAAATTTTTTCAAACTCCTGAGATGTTTTAAACATTTCTGAAAGCCTCAAATCTCAGAGCGGAGGGTGACAGTTCATCCAGAATCCATAGCCCACAGGCAGCAGAGGATGCGAGGAGTGCCGGCAAGCTGATCCCGAGGTCACTAAGCTGTGACCACGGGAAAGGGCAGTAAAGAACCCTCTGGGAGCCAGAGGTCCTCACCTCAACAAGACACCTTGCTGGGAGAGGAGGTGGAAGAGGACCAAGACAAGATGCCAGGCAGCTCGATGGAGCCAGAGGACTCTTGAAAATACTATACATTCTCTACCGATGCTAAGGACTTATTGAGAGATGGTGTACTGTGATCGGGCACTGCTGAGCTAGTTGACACTGTTTGAAAGTGGGACTCTCGAAAGAGGCTGGTGAATGAAGTCTCTCCCCACTCCTGAGTTCACTCCCGCTTTAGGGGGACTTTCTTGGGGATATTAATCTCTGGACATCTGTAAGCACAAAATGTGTGGAGGGTTTCAATGGCTGGTTGGGAATGGTGTGGGAGTGTTTCTTTGTAGTTTGTTTGTTTTGGTTGCTATTGATAATGATCTTCGATGTTGGCCTGCAGTAAGTATACATAGGTGGGATGGTGGTAGGGGGTGGGAGGAAGAGTGGGAAATGTGTTTGTGATGAGTAGGTATAAAATAGCCTCCTTTAATGTCCAGGGGATCCACAACCCCATTAAGCTGGTATTGTCATACCTGGCTAGAGCCAAAATTGGCATGGCCCTTTTGCAGGAGACTCGTCTTAGGTGGGAAGAACACCAAAAACTGTGGGGTCTTTCTCTTAATCTATGCTTCCCCTTCTCTCCGCCCATATTTATGGAATTCTCTTCTTTCCACTCTTATTGAGGCTTCTCTCATCACCTCCATTTGATAGTACTGGGGGACTTTTTTTTTTTAGATCACAATAAACAGAGTTTCATACAAAACAGGGTAGCAGTTTCTCTAGACCCCAATCCCCCCCTCCTTCAACCCCCCCTTCCCCCTCCTCGTTAACTTACAACAACAGTCGGAGTCTAGCTACCCCTCCAGTCAAAGCACCTACAAATTAAATACAGTTCTTAAGAGTGCAGCAAACCACACATTCACTGGAGTAGAAACAGGATTAACAAAAATAATACTCACATAATACATATTGCCATCTTTCCTCTCCTACCCCCACCCTTCTCAGCCTCACTCTTATCCATCTCATTTAGACAGGCCTTGTCCTAGTCCAAGGCCCTATCCGGACAAACCCTCACAGCCCGATTCCCTTCTTGATCTCCCTTATCCGGGACTGTGTGCCCCTCCCACCAAGCACAGTATGATGCCCAAGATTTCTGAAAACCTAATAGTCTCCTCTGTCGCAGAGCTGTGAGTCGATACATCAAGTATAGGTGTTCTACTCTATTCTGTACGGCCATGAGTGAAGGCACTTCCACCATTTTCCATTGCCTAGCAATCAACTGCCTAGTAGCCACACATACAACTCTGCACCACCCATAAGCCTCAGCTGACCCTACTCCGCCCCCTACGTTTAACAAGGCTAAACAGGGACCCAGGTTTACTTCCTCCCCCACTATCTCGTTCATCCATTCCTCTACTTTCATCCACAGAGAGTTAACTCTAATGCAACCCCACCAGATATGAAGAAATGACCCCCTCTCTCCACATTCTCTCCAACATAATGCACTTCCACCTTGCCATCTTTGTAGCCTTTGGGGAGTCAAGTACCACCTGTAGAGCATTTTATAGTTGTGCTCCAAAATATTGCTTGCCACCACCCCCCTAAATAGGCCTTTACACACTGACAGCCACTGTTCCTCATCCCAACTGTTATTTAGATCCCTTTCCCAGGCCTTCCGATGTGCCCATTCGCCACAATCCCCTACCTCGATTGCCCTATAAAATTTGGAGATTAAACCTTTAATCTCCCTGCCTCCAAAGAAGCATCAATTTTGTCCCCTTTAGCCCCTGTGCCTCTCTTCTCCATCTTCTGACAGAAATGGAGCGCTTGTACATCTATATCTATCTTATTTATTTATTTATTTACATTCTCTTATATACCGCGCTATTCTGCATCAGTGCGGTTTACATTGAACAAACTGAAATTACATTGAACATGGCACTATAACTTGGAGATAACTATTTTACAGGGAACATGGGCTATGGAGGGTTAAGTGGCTTGCCCAAGACCACAAGGAGCACCTGTGGGACTAGAAACCCCAGTCCTTCCGGACCAAGGTTGCTGTCCTCTAGTGGGATTTGAACCCCCGACCTTCCGGCCTGAAGTACCTTGCCCCAACCACTAGGCCACTCCTCCACTCCACTTTTAACTGGTATTCATTCTGGAGGTCTTCGAAATCCACCCATCTTCCCCCCTCCTTAAATTGACCAACAGTCTTCAACCCCTTTGAGGCCCACTTACTAAAGGTTAAATCTTGACTGCCTGGTGGAAATTCGGGGTTATCCACCAAAGGTATAAACTTAGAGCCCCCCTGATTCCCATACCATTGTATCTGCCACTTTCACCAGCATTGCAGAGTGAGAATTATAAAGGGGTTATTCTACCTCCGCCCCGATGAGTCCCCCTTAATCCAAATTATGCTTGCTAACTTCTTCTTTTGTCCTAACCCGTGTTCCTCTAACTCCACCCATTCTGCATGCCCCCTTAGCTCCCACTCCAATACCGCCCTCACTCGGGCTGCCTCATAATATCGGGACAGTAAGGGCATACTCATACCCCCTTTTTTCCTACTAGTGCACAAAATATTCTGAGCCACCCTAGGTCTCCTACCCTTCCAGACAAATTTCATAAGCCTATCCTGCAGCCCCCTAATGAAGGGGACAGGAACCTCCACTGGAAGGTTCATAAACAAGTTCAAGAGATGGGGCAATGAAATCATCTTTATCAGCTCCATCCTTCCCAGCAATGAAACCTCACACCTCTCCCATCTCTCCAATTCGCGAAGCATACTAATCCTGGCAGACCCATAATTCGCTGAAAACAACTGATCCCACTGTGGCGTTATGTGCACTCCCAAATAAAGAAAGCTACCCTTTGCCCAATGAAAACAAATGTTCTGTTTCAGCCTCTCCATTTTGTCCCTGCTAATAGTTATGTTCAATAATTCAGATTTCGTAAGGTTCATACCGAATCCTGACACCTCCCCATACTTTTGTAATTCATCCAGAATCGCTATCAATGATCGTACTGGGTCAGTTACAAAAAACAAGACGTCATCCGCAAACAGGGATATTTTGTGAGAGCGTTCCCCCATTTTGACCCCGGGGATATCCATGCGGTCCCAAATCCGCTGTGCCATTGGTTCCATTGCCAGGATAAATAGCAACGGAGACAATGGGCAACCTTGTCTTGTCCCCCTATGCAATTCAAAAGCCCTCGTGATAGAGTTATTAATTTTTAAACACGCCATTGGCGTACTGTACAAAATTTGTACCCATTTCAGGAACGATCCAGTAACCCCCACTTTCACCAGAGTTTTAAAAAGAAAAGGCCAACTCACCCTATCAAATGCTTTTTCAGCATCAACTGCCAGGAGGGCAAGGTCCTCCCTCTTATGTATTCCAGGCCACATTAAATTTAGGGCCCTCTGTATATTATCCGATGTATAACAACCCAGCACAAACCCCGATTGATTTGGATGTATTAACTTTTCCAGACATGGCATCAGCCTGTTCGCTAACACCCTAGTGAAAATTTTTAAATCACTACCTAAAAGTGAGATTGGCTGATAAGAACTACACTCAGTCGGGTCCTTCCCTTCTTTGTGTAGGATGTTAATCCCCGCTAGTGGCATTGAAGGGGGCATCCTACTTTCCATGGCAAACGAGTTGTACATTCGTGCCCGCGGACCCACCAAATTCTCTGCAAATACTTTATAGAACCGGTTAGGGAACCCATCCATGCCTGGGGCTTTGTGAGGTCTCAAACCTCTAATCACCGTCAATACCTCTTGCTCTCTGATCTGACTCGATAGGCTCTCCATTTCCTCCCTCGAAAGTTGTGGCAGGCTGACGCCATCTAAATAAACTTGAAGCTGCTCCTCCTCCACCCTCGACTCTGGCGTGTACAGCTCTTGATAAAACTGAACGAGCCTCTCCTCAGTATCTTTTCCCGCCACACATGCTTCCCATTTTCATCCTTAATCTTTAATACTGTATAGTATTCCTGGTACAGATCTTCCCTATTTTATGGGAAAGCAATCTCCCTGCCTTATTACTAAACTCAAAACTTTTTTGGTTCAAAATATTGAGCTTATGTTGGATATCATGAAGATGCAGCTCGCTTAATTCCTTTCGCAATCCCTTCAGGATACCTCTCAGTTCCCTGTCCTGGGGCTCCCTCTTTAATTTATTCTCAACATCTTTAATAGACTGAATCAGACGATTCTGATGCTGTAATCGAGTCTTTTTCCGATGCACCCCTACAGCAATAAGCTTCCCCCTTACCACAGCTTTCAGGCAGTCCCAAATTACCTCTGGAGAGCACTCATCCTTCTCATTGAGCAAAATATACTCTTCAGTTTCTTTCCTAATCTGGTTCACCACCTCCTGGTCCTCTAAAAGAGATTCATTCAGCTTCCACCAAGCCCCACTCGGACCCTTGCTCCCCATCTGGATACTACACGTTACAGGAGCATGATCAGACCATGTTCGCTCTCTAATTTCACAATTCCCCACTCTGGCCACCAGAGACTTATCAGTGAGGATTAAGTCGATCCTGGAATAACCCCATGGACAGGGGAGTAAACAGAGTAATCTCTCTGTCCATAATTCACCTCTCTCCACACAGCCACCAAATCCAATCCCCCCCCCCCATCAGCTGCTTCAGATGTAATCTGTGGACTCTGGGCGTAGAGGCCGCCCCTTTTGAAGTATCCATTAAGGGGTTAAGGGATACATTAAAATCTCCCCCTGTGATCAAACTGCCCTTAATCTTCCCATACAGGGTTTTCTGGAGCTCTTGAAAAACCCCTGCTTGACTAGTGTTTGGTGTATATACACTAACCAAAGTGTAAACTGCATTTCCATCCTTAAATTTGAGGATCACATACCGCCCCCCTTTATCCCTGACAATTTCAACCACCTGCCCTGCAACTCTGCTGGAAAGAAGTATCCCTACTCCACCCTTCTTTTTTTCAAATTTGTAAGAAGCAAAAAATTGTTGAGGAAAACGTGGGTGACCCATATGCCGTTCATCTTTGGACAAAAGATGTGTTTCCTGAACAAAAATAATATCTCCCTGTAATCTTGTACATTCTTTTATAAAGAGCTGTCATTTCTTAAATGAATTTAGGCCTCTGACATTCATTGTTACTAGGTTATATGTAGCCATGACTAGTACTTGAGATCATAGTATCATCATCATCTCCAACTTTATATTGCCTTGCCCCCTCCCCCCATTTCCCCGCCCCCGCCCCCTCCCCCATTTCCCCCTCCCCCTCCCCCACTCACTCCCCTCCCACCTTCCCATCCCCCCTCCCACCTCCCCCCAGCCACCAATCGATCCACTAGGTAGATCAGATACAGGTAAAGCCAGACCCGGACAGCCCCAAATGCACATCTTAGTTTTACATACATACAATACCCTGTAATCAACTTCATACTATAAGTTTTCAACTTTTCTTATGTTCATAACTTCCCCCTCCCCACACCACCCAAGAAAAATACTTCCCCAACTCTATAGCCATATGGAACAGCATGAAACACAAGATTGTGGAGCCCTTCCTCCCGCGGACCCCTTATGCATAACAATTTCCCCCACTGTCACAGGCCCGACGGGACCACACGTTTATACTCATCAGTCCACAAGTGTATCACAAGTCCTTTGGGACGTGACCTTTTGTTGGTCTTTGACGCCGGAGCCGTTTTTCCCCTCCCGATGCTCGGGTCCATTGCATGTGCGTACTCTTTGAAGGCCCCATAGATTCTGCGCTCCCGCCTTCACTTGCTGGGTTAGCTGGAATATCCGACCAGCCGGCTTGCCTCATACTCAGGATTGCCGCCTCAACTGAATGCACCACGGTTGTTTTCCCATTAATGGCATATTGTAATCCCACCGGAAAGAGCCACCGGTACCGGACATTCTCGTCTCATAGTTTCCATGTCACCGCCTGATATTCCTGGTGCTTCCGCATCGTGATACCAGAGATGTCTGCAAATACTTCCACTTCAGCTTCTTTCTATTTGATTTTCCCTAGCTTCCTTGCCGCTAGCGTGATTAATTCTTTGGTTCGGTATTCATGCAGACAAATAATTATGTCCTGCGGCCTATTTTCTCTTCTGGGGCCAAGCGATCTGTGGGCACGATCCACCTTCAAGCACAGACCCTCTAGGTCCACATCCGCCGCTTTTAGGACCGTTCCATAGAATTCCTCAGCCACAGTTCCCTCTTCTTCTGGTAGACCCCTTATCCTCACGTTAGAGCGCCTGGACCGATTTTCCAGTTCTTCTATCTTTTGCCAGAGATCCTCCTGCCCATTGCTTAGGGCTTCCATTCGTTGCTCAATCCCTGTACAATGGCCCACATGTTCCTCTATCTGGTTCTCGAGTTCTTCTATTCGGGTGCCCATCGAGACCATGTCCCCTTTAAGGTCCTGAAACCAGCCATGTACCTCAGTCTTCAGGTTCCCAATCTCTTGCCTTGTGGACTCAAACCACTCTTTCAAGTCTTCTCTGAGGGCTTGAACTTCACTCGTTCCAGCTTTTCCGCTGTCCGCCTCTACCACTCCTCCCGAATCTCCGCGGCCCGACGCCATCTTGGCCATGTGAACTTTTGTTCCAGCTGCTGCCTTAAAGGAGAAACTTTTAAGATCTATTCCTGGCTTTTTTCCAGCCATCCGACTCTCTATAGAGCTGCTCCTCTGTGCCTTATACTCGGGGGTTAACATTTTTGTCTTGCGGCTGTACTGCAGGGTATTTACTTCGCCATCCAAATCGGAGCGTATGTTTCAGGCGTCCATTCGGGTGTTGGCACCACTGGAAGTCCTACTGGAGGACTTTAACATTCATTATGCTTCTCCCAAGTCTCGGGATTCTAGCTTGCTCCAACTGTTTTCAGACCTCTCATTCTCTCAACATGTCTCATTCCTCACATGCTCTACGGGTCACATTCTTGACCTGGTCTATCTCCCTCTGGACTACTTGATGTCCTTTCCTGTTTTTCTTCAGTGACACTTCCCTGGTCTGACCATTACACAACTCTGTTATCGATCTCCCATTCTCTTGCTACCCTAAGACTCAGCCCTACTTTACCTCTCACTGTGGGTCCAACTAAGCTTTCTCGTAATATTACTTCAGCTACCTGTGATCCCTTCCCCTCTGCTACCCACCTCTTTCCCCCTGACTTTTCTTCTCTTCCTGTGGATTCTCAAGCTCAACTTTGGTTTACCACATTATCCGATACTTTTGACCACATTGCTCCATTGCATCCTAGTCATTCAACTTCTCGTACCAAGCACTCTTGGTATCATAATTGACGACAATATAGGGAGAAACCATATTTATTTAGAGGTGCTTATATACCACTTTTCACCGGGTCAAAGAGGTGTACATTCAGGTATGGTATATATTTCCCTTGTCCCCAAAGGGCTCACAATCTACCTTTTGTACCTGAGGCAATGGAGGCTTAAGTGGCTTGCCCAAGGCCACAAGGAATGCCTGTGGGACTAAAAACCCCAGTCCCTCCAGCCCAATGTTGCTATCCTCCAGTGGGATTTGAACCGCCAGCCCTCCAGCCTGAGGCAACTTGCCCCAACCACTAGGCAACTCCTCCAATGTCATGCTGAACGTCATTGGCAAAAACACCCACCCCCCTCTTCTGTCCTTAAGTTTAAACTCTCATCAACAATACCTTACCCAGGTTCACTCAAAGAAGACTTATTCTCATTTGATTGCTTCAGCCCTACATTGCACTCATCAGCTATACTCCATCTTAAATGCTCCATCCAGGCCTTCTATTCTACCCACGCCAACCATCCCAAGTACTGTGCCTTCGTCTTCTGCCCTTTCTAGCTACTTTTTTGAGAAGGTGCAAATTCTCAGGTCCGGTTTCACTGACTGCCCTCCACCACTATCTCTTCCTTGCACATGTGCTACATATATAGACACATTGGGATCGCCAGGCGGCCCCTGTATCTCTTTATCCCACAAATGGGATTCTTTTTCAACTGTCTCTGCTCCAGAACTGCTCAAAGTTCTACAGTCCTCCCATAAGACTTCCTCGGCAGCCAATCCTACTCCATCATCTTGGCTGTTTCTTCACTGACTCTTCTTCGTCTCATTTTGTCACTAATAAATAACAGTTTATCCTCTGGCATATTTCCCAGCCCTTGGAAGCATGCCTCAGTTTGGCCCATTCTTAAGAATTCCGTTTCAGAACCATTAATACCCAACAATTATTGTCCAGTCTCTACCTTACCTTTCCTATCAAAGCTACTTGAAAAACTTGTTTTCTCACAGCTCTCCTCACACCTGGCCTTTACTCATGCTCTTCACTCATGTCAGTCTGTTTTCTACTTGGGTCACAGCACTGAGACTATCCTACTTTCCCTCACAAGTGAACTTCATCAGCACCATGATAGGGGTGCTATCTCGGTGGTAGCCTCTCTTGATCTCTCTGCTGCTTTTGATCTAGTGGACCACCCTATTCTTCTCTCTTGTCTTAGTGATTTTGGTCTTCAAGGCATGGTTCTACGGTGGTTTCACTCTTTTCTTTCTCAGTGTTCTTTTTCAGTTATGACCAATAGCATCTCCTCCCCCTCTCTTCTCTTCCATGTGGCGTCTCGCAGGGTTCAGTGCTGCCCCCCCTTCTCTTCAATGTTTTTCTGATCCCCTTCTCATTATCCAGCAACATGGTATTTCATCACACTTTTATGCAGATGATATTCTTCTCATTCTTCATACTAATCCTGCCTTTGAATGGCTGCCTATCCAGTATCTCACAATGGCTCTCAGCTAATTTTCTGCATCTGAATACTGCTAAGTCTGCCATCCTCTGGATTACCTTCAGTAGACCACCTCCTCCTCTGGTTCCTTCTTTCCCTGGCTGTCCCATTCCCTTGGTAAACTCTATGCGTTATTTGGGTGTCACTTTAGATTCATCACTTTCTTTTTGGGCTCATATCTCTTCAGTTGTGCATTGTTCTTTTTATGCGCTTCATCAGATTTGCGCCATTTGCCCTTTCTTCTTCATCCTTGACTAATCTACTTCTTTCCCTCGTAATATTTAAATTAGACTATTGCAATGTAATCTATCTTGGTCTTCCCCAATCCCAACTCCGCCACTTACAACTTGTGCAAAACACAGCAGTCTTATCACATGCATCTCGGTTCGACCATGTTATCCCTCTTCTGATCCGTCACCACTGGCTTTCCATTGCATCTCATCTCCAATTTAAACTTTTAACTATAGCTTACCATGCACTATACTCGAGGACCCCCCAATATGTGTCTGATCTGTTGGTCCCCCATTCTACTAGCTGTTGTCATTGGGAAATTTGTGCAAATCGACTTTACCTCCCCTCTGCAAGCTAGGCTAATTTCATGTCCACCAGCTCTGCTGCTTTTTACTTCTTGCTCCCACCTCATGGAATGGTTTACCCCAGGCTTTATGATTGAAATTAACATTTGCAAATTTTAAGTCCATGTTAAAAACTCATTTATTCAATCAAGCATACCATATACCAGTCCCCTGATACTTAGTCTGATTCTTTCTATTGCCTATCTCCTATACCAACATTTTCCTTATTGTAAAGAATATGATTGAGTACCTATCCTATCCTACCATTGTAGTTCTTTTCATTTTCTGTTTTCCCCTTATTTTTAAAATTGTACACCAATCTGCTGTGTTTTTATCGAAGGGCAGTCAAAGAAAATTGAATTAACCATAATGCTTTGCCTACAATTCTACGAAAGGGGGTGTGGTAATATTGATTCACAAGCAGTTGCCTTTTGTCCAGTATTTCACTGGGAGGGATAGTCAAGGGAGAATGGTGTGGGTAGTGGGCAGGGTGGATCAGGATGAAGTGGCATTCCTGAACCTTAACGCTCCCTAATGGGATGAAGGGATCTTTTTTCAAAAGCTGGTTGAGGGCCTTTGACCAAAAGGCAAAGGTGGACTGGATAATAGCCATGGACATGAATTGCATAACTTGGGGGAGGATAGGTCAAACTATGAAGCAAAGAAACATGGGCAGGAAGGGAAAGAGCTATGGAGCAGCATGAAAAAGTGTGATTTGGTAGGTCTCTGGAGAGTGGAAAATAAGGAGTTCTGTGAGTACGCTTGTTTTACATCCCTCACTGGTACATACTTGCCCTTAGATTATTTTTTGGGGAAAAGGCATCAGATGGGGGTTCTGGAGAAGGTGGAGATACATCCAGTCATCCTATCTGATCATAGAATAATCACCGGCCACTGGCTGCCTAAGGAGACTGGGCAGGGGGCTGGGAAAAGAACCTGGTGAGTGAATTTGGCCCTGCTACAGTTGGCCGAGATGCTGATTAAGCTGTGGAAATCATGGTAGGAGTACTTGTGGCTGAATGACACAGGGAGTGTATCTGAGGGCACCTTATGGGATGCGGGGAAGGCCTTTCTGAGGGGAGTGTTGATTCAATTGGGGTTGCAGAGGAAGCAGATAATGGAGAAAGCAATGCAGTAGCTTCAGGAGATGGTGGGCACACTGCAAAGGGAACATAGCAGGATGGGGACGAAGCGGGTGTGCCAGCAGCTATGCAGTGTCAGGGCACAGCTGAACGTGTTGGACATGGAATGAGTGGCTTATCTGTTACGTGCAATGAGGCACAATTACATGGAAAGTGGTAACAAGGCAGGGAAGCTGCTGGCCTGGCAACTGTGGAAGAGAAGGGATGCTCGGTTGGTTACTGAGATGATGTGGCCAGGGGGAAGAGGGTATCTACCAACGCAGGGATCAGCGCAGAATTTAGGAAGTTTTATGAACTCTTTTATAGGATGGAGGGAGGGGGCTCACTAGGGCGGGTGGCTTCTTATTTAGACGGGGATAATCTTCTGTGAGTGGGAGAGAGGGAGGCTGAGACCTTGGGGCAGCCGGTGAGTATCACTGAGGTGATCCGGGCGATTAAGGCTCTCCCCCTGGGAGAAGGCTGCTGGGGAAGATGGTTTCCTGGCTGAATATTACCACAGGCTAAGGGAGGAGTTGGCCCCAGCTTTGGCTAGGGTATTCACGGGGATGCTGATGGCCACCCTATGCCTGGCTCAATGGGCCAGGCTAACTTGATAGTCCTACAAGTACGGGAGGTCAAAATACCAGTGTGTGAGCTATCAGCCAATTGCACTTATCAATAGTGATGCCAAGCTGCTCACTCTGCACTTGGAGCAAGTCCTCCTGGGGCTGGTTCATCTGGACCAGATGGGATTCATTGGGGGTCTGGTTATAGTGGATAATGTTTGGAAGGCAATCAATCTGCTCCATATCATCAAGGTTAGACAAAGGCAGGCACTTTGTGTGGTGCTTGCCACCGAAAAAGCTTTTGATAGGGTGGAGTGGGGGATCACTCCTTGTTGCTCTCTCGTCTCTCTGACTGTGGGATTGGGAGCACTGTATTTCAATAGTTTTGGTCTTTCCTCTCCTCCCGTTCCTTTTCTGTCCTTTGTAGCCAGTCCTCCTCTCCCTCACTGCCCCTGACTTGTGGTGTTCACCAGGGTTCGGTTCTGGCACCTTTTTTATTCAATAACTTCTTGGACCCCCTTTGCTCTGCTAATCCAACAACTGGGCATTTCCGCATATTTCTATGCTGATGATATCTGTCTTCTCTGTTACACCAATCTCCATCACCTTGATTTGACCTCCCTATATACCTGCCTGTGTACTGTATCTGATTGGCTTTCTACTAATCACTTACATCTTAATTCCTCCAAATGCGCAATCATCTGGTTTGCCCTCTCTACACCCAGGCCGACACTGACCCCACTCCTCTTGAACTCTTCGATCCCCTTGGTCTCATCTCTTTGCTATTTAGGTAGTGTCCTGGACTTCTTCTTATCATTCCACTCTCATCTGTCTTCTCTGGTCCAATGGTCCTTCTTCTTCCTCCCCAGATTCGTGCTCTTCGTCCATCCCTTGATACGCACTCTCTCACTACCCTCTTGCTATCACTGGTAATTTCTAGTTTGGATTATTGTAACAGTGCACTCTCAGGTCTTCCACATTATCAATTTCACCATCTCCAGCTTGTCCAAAACACAGCAGTCAGGATCCTCACCTATTCCTCTCATCGTGACCACATCACACCCACCCTTATCCGTCTTCACTGGCTTCCCGTTAAGTTCCACCTCCATTACAAATTACTCACCCTGGCACACCGAGCAGTTCACACTGGTAGCCCGCAATACTTGGCTGATCTCCTCCACTTTCACACTCCTCACACCCTTCTACGGTCCCTTCACACTCACCATCTGGCTCTCCCATCAGTTTACAAAGCACACCTGCAGCAGAAACGTCACTCCGCCTTCTTCTTTCTTGCACCTTCATTGTGGAACTCCCTGCCCGTTTCCCTATCTGCCGAGCCTTCATTTCCTTGGCTCAAATCTCTTCTCAAAACTCACCTCTTTCAATTGACTTATGGCTTGCCCCCCTCTTCTCCCTAGCTATTTCTGTCTCTGTCTCTCTCTCTCTCTCTCCACTGCCCTCTGCTCTCTCCATTATCTGGTATGCTCCTCTGTCTTCTTCAGCCTCCCACTGTCTTCTAATCTCTCCTGTCCGTTGAATGGCATTCCTTTCCTTTTCCCAATTATGCTGTATGTTATTGTAATTGTACACCACTCTGATGCCTCATTGCCATGGGCAGTATATCAAGAAATAATAAAGATAAAGATAAGATCATAAGGTACAGGTTGAAATGTCTGTTGGTCCACTTGATTTTTATGGTATAATGACTCTGTGTATTCTTTCCATCTCTTCTTGATCTTCTAAGACTCATTCAACATGGATCTTTGAGCATCTTATAACATTCCAATTTGAGGCTGGAAATTTTTCTTTAACTCTCCTAGCTTTAGTTAAGTCGATCTTGTTCTTCTTCTAATAGTTTCAGATTTTATTTCCTTGCATGCATCATTGTAGTACTTCTCTTTGTCTTGTCTTGCTGCATGTTGGAAATCTTATTTGAGTTCTATGATTGCCTCTTTTTCTCCTCTCGCTTTAGCTTCTCTGCGTTTCTGGGCAATTTTCAGAGTTTCTTCAGTCATCCATTTTGGCCATTTTTGCTTTTTCATCTTTTGTAGAAACGTCTCACTTTCTTCCAACACAACCTTTTTGATGGCATCCCATAACTCTTCTGGAGCTCTGTATCTAAAGCAGCAAATCAATTTTACAAACAGTCTTTAAATTCCAGTGGTATATTCTCAAGGTCATATTTTGCTACATTCATGAGTGACTTGCTCTTTTTCAACTTTAGCTTGAGTTTGCATACTAGTAGTTGGTGATCTGTACCACAGTCAGCCCCAGGTTTTATCTTTCTTGATATTACAGAGCTTTTCCCTCATTGACTTCCACAGATGTAGTCAATTTGATTTTTGTACAAACCATTGGGTGAAGTCCATATGTACAGTTGTCATTTGTGTTGCTGGAAGAAGGTGTTTGAGATGAATAGATTGTTGGTCTTGCAGAATTCCATCAGTCTTTCTCCAGCTTCATTTCTGTTGCCAAGTTCATATTTTCCAACCACTTTGCCTTCTTCTTTGTTGCCGTTTGCATTCCAGTCACCCATGACTATCAGGATATCCTGTTTGCATTTTCTGTCAATTTCATTTTGTATTTGTTCATAGAATTCATCAACTTCATCCTCTTCTGCAGCTGTGGTTGGGGCATATACTTGAATTATACTATAGTTGTGTTGATGGGCATTCCTCGTAGATGAATAGAAATTAAGCATTCACTTATTGCACTGTATTTCATTGTAGTTCTTGCAAGTTTCTTCTTGATTACAAATGCAACACCATTTCTTCTTTGTCTTTCATTTTCAGCATAGTAGACCATGTGATCATCAGATGCAAAGTGCCCAATGCCAGTCCATTTCAATTCACTAACACCCAACAGATCAAGTTGTACACATTCCATTTTATTTTTGACCACCTCCAACTTCCCTTGGTTCATGCTTCGTAGATTTCATGTCCCAATTTGTAAGACATCTTTGCAGCTTCTGATTCTCATTTCATGTGCAGCTACATCAGCAGTTAGATGTACCGAGGGTTTTGATCCAACCACATCATAAATGCTGGCTTTACTCAGAAAAGTCTTCAGCTCCTCCCCAGTAGTCAGTTGAATGCCTTCCAACCTGGGGGTCTCATCTTCAAGGACTATAGTGCAATTTGTTTTGTTGTGACTATCCACTGGGTTTCATGGCAATCTACTTCCGTATCTTGCCACGCCTTTCTTCCGTGCAGGTAATTCTAGTGTTGTTACCTTAGTCACAGAAAAGTGATCCTCTGCCACCAAATCCATTCTATACTGCTGCTGCCCAAATGGATGGTTTATCTTATTCTGGCACCTCAGTTGATACCTGGCGATCTTGAGAGACCCTGCAAGTAGTTAAGCTACTGATAGCAAAGCTCTCAGCATCACTAATTCACGCAAGCCCTCACAGCACAACAAGCTGCAAACCAAATGAGGGGGAGAACCCAATAGTAAATTTTAATTTTATTATTGGAAGGTTTCAGAAATTTTTGAATAATTGGGCTTTTTAATTGGTTCAGTTTTATTAAAAAGGGTAAAACTTTCCATTAGGAAAATATTCAAAGATGCCAAATTCTGAGCCAAGTAGTCTGGAATGTTACAGCACTGAAGTCAAAAGGAAAATTGAACTACCATGCCCAATTAATGGAGCCAAAGTAATGCCATGGCAATACCATGATGACCACCAGATGGGAAGTGAGCAGTTATGCTTTTCCACTACCAATACAGATATTTATAGCAGAGATTACCGGGGACTGATAAAGAGCATGGACCTGCTTCTGAGTGCTGAGGACCTGTAATTGGAATTCTGAGAAATAATGTCGAAAGACTGGGTCTTATGAGTGATTTGAGAGTGTGAATGAGATGCTAATAATTAGTTTGAGTAGCCTGTGAAGGTTTACCACATTATGAATGACGGGGGAGAGTGATTGAGGACCTGAGAAAGAAAGCTGTATCTTAGTGAAACTAGAAGTGACAACTGGCAATAAGCAACTTTGTTTAAGCATATCTGGCAAGAAATTGGCTTTGAGTTGGGGCTGAAGAGGTAACAATTCTCAGTGAGAAGCAGTGTAGAAAGGCCCAGGCCATGATTTGGCCTCATCAGTGCTCAAAGGCGGGCTGTTAATGAAGAACCTTGATAAGAACTTGAAAGATCATTTTGAGAAGTATGAAAGGATTATGAGAATGAAACAAGTAAGTGTGAAAAACAAAAGACAACCTACCAGACATAAAGTGATCTCAGTTATATAGAAATGAGTGATTATTCTTTATGGATAGTGTAGGGACTTTTCAGACCTGCACAGGCTGAGAGCAAGTTAAAATTGAATAAGAAAATCTAGTAAGGGTTTTGCTTCATTGAGTTTGTTAAAGTTAAGAAGTAGGAAACCACACTAATTGAGGTCCCGAGTGGCAAGTGGTCACGAACTTCAATGGATTCAGTGAATCCTCAGCCTTGTCATGACACCGTCTGGATGTTTGTTTTCTCTTTTTTTGGTTGGTTGCTTTATTTGTAATACTTGGGGCAGCAACTCAGTCTGTACCGGTGACGATATTTCCCCTCACAGCCTTCTTCCTTTTCTCTCTCCAGTCCCCCACAACCCCAGGCCTGCAGCAATTAAAAAAAAAAAAACAATAAACATGGGGCTTCTGATTCCAGCGCTCTTCGAAGGCGCTGCTTGTCTTGCCACCTCTGACACATACATTTCACATTAGAGGGGGTGGAACTAGTAGGGCCTTCGACGAGCACCTGCCTTGCAAAGTTACAATATTTGTTCTATGTTTTATTACCATTGGCCTGTGGAGATGCTGCAGCTGTAGTTGCAGCAGGGAGAGCAATAAATAGGTATGGAATGGCAAGGAAAATGTAACAGATGCTGAGAGGTTGGAGGGATAATGCAGGAGCCACATAATTGGGGAAGACGGACAGGAGATGCAAGGCATTGGGGTGGGTGAGAACTAGGGAGACTGAGGGGAACTGCTTTGAATGAGAGGGGAGGGAACCTAGGAGGATGGAAGGGAGATACATAGGGATGGGGACGAAGGGAGATAGAGGGGAGATACTGGATACAGGGGGAGCATAGGGAAATAGAGAAGCAATGTTTGACATGGAGGTCATAGAAAAACAGAGGAGAAAAGCAGCATGTGTGGGTGTGTTGTAAGGAGATGAAGGGAAAATACCAAACACAGAAAGGACTAGGGAGATGGATGGGAGATGCTGGATATGGGAGGGCATAGGGAGAAAGGGAGGTGCTGGACATGGGGAGGGGAATAGAGAGGCAGAAAGGAGATCATAGAGATGAAGGAGAGACGATAGACATGGTGAGGGCTGGATTAGGGAGACAGAGGGAAGACACTAGGCAAAGGGGATATATGAGGTGGAGGGGTTCATAGGAAAATACAGAGGAGGTACTGGATTTGGGGGAGGGGCATAGGGAGGTGAAGGGAAGATACTGGATGCAGGGGGCCTAGGGAGATAGAATGGTGATTCTGGACACAAGGACTGGAAATGGAGGAGAGATGCAGGACAAGGGAATGCATAGGGAGATGGGGGCAGATGCTGCACATGTGGGGCATAGTGAAACAGAGGGGAGATGGACAAGAGATGCTAGACCTTAGGGGAAGGGTATAAGGCAGAGATTCTCAACCCAGTCCTTGTGACACACCTAGCCAGTCAGGTTTTCAGAACAACCTCCATTATATGCAAATCTCTCTCATGCATACTCATTGTGGCTATCCTGAAAACCTGACTGGCTAGCTGTATCCCAAGAACAGGGTTGAGAACCCTTGGCATAAGGTGATAGAGAAAGTGAGAGAGAGAGAGGGAAGATGCTATACATGGAGGGTGATGAGGGAAGATGCTGAACTGGGGGGGGATAGTAAGAGGGCAAGATGCTGGACTGGTGTATAGGGAGAGGGGTAAGATTCTGGACATGGGGAGAATAAGAAGAGATAGAGGGAGGGGAGATGCTGGATGAAGGGACGAGACACTAGACAGGGTAGGACAAGAGAGGGGGCAGACACTGAATGGGGGAGATGCTGGACATAGAGGGGAAGAATTAGTGAAAGGCTAGGGAATAAAGGCCTGGGGAAATAGAAAGGTGAGGAATGGGAGAGCTGGGATGAGGTTTGAAAAAACTAGGCAGATATAGTAAAAAGAGGAAGATTGAGATTTGGAAAGTAAGAAGGAGGCATGAATTCTGAATGGACAGAGAGAAAAATAAATGAAAGAAAGCTGAAAGGTAAAGATCAGTGTCAGAGATGGAAAGAAGTGAAGAAAGCAGGGAGGGGAGAGAGGAAGTAGCAGATCGACTGGAGTTTCTAGAAAGAAGGCTACGATAAGAGGAAAACAGGAGTCAGAGACTAGGACCAATATGATTCGAAAATAAAATGGCCAGATAATAAAGGTAAAAAAATAATTTTAGTTTTAATTTAGTGATGGGACTATGTCAGTTTTTAGAATGAATACGTGCTATCTTTATGTTTTGCACAGTACAGGTAGAGATGCATCTCTTTCTAGTTCTCTGATGTTGCATTACTTGCAGAAGCTGGCTTCTTGGAGTTCTGTTTAATTTTTTGTCTACATATTCCTATTTTTAATTTGTGGTCACTTATTCTATACTTGGTGAGGGTCTATCTGTGTTCTGTGATAGGGGCCAGTTCTGTTAGCATGGGGTTTTTATGTAGGGATCTGTACTGTAGTAAGCCAGCTTGTTCTGTTTTCCCAATAGATGTTCTTGGGCTCACTGCAATATTTACAGTGATGCTTTTTGTGGGTAGGCTTCTTGTTGTGAGTGTTGGAAGTTGGTGCCAGTTATGGAATGGTGTTTGCTCTATGGGTCCTAAGTGACTTTTGTAAAGGTTTTATATTAGTTTACAATATGCCTGGTACAGGTGGGGTTTTTTTTGCCAGAGTAGGAAGTATGGTGTAGGGGTTGTCAAGCCTCTCTTGTTTTTGTGGAGGTGAGAGGCTCTATGGTGGCACTATTCAGCCTATCTTGTTATTTGGCATATTTACTGAATTCCCTACCGTAAACGTCACCGCACACCACTGGAGGAACCGAAGGCTGGCGGACGTCTTTGAGAATCTAAGACTGAAGAGTCAACTAAAATAAAGAGAAAGGACTGCAATGGCTAAAGCTATACTTTACATTCTGGCCAGTGGTTAACTTATTCTAAAAAGCAAAACATGTTGAAGTGAGAGGCACTATTTTCTCCAAGCATTTGGATAGGATTTTTTTAAAGGGCTTTTGAAGCATTCATATTGAGGACACACATGTAGACAAATATATACAAAATTACAGAGTGCATACTTACCTTATTCCTTGTAGCAGTAGGTTGAACTGGTTCTGTGAAAGAGAGAGAGCACAAAAAGCACAGTTACTTACCTGTAACAGGTGATCTCTGGGAACAGCAGGAATTAGTCATCACATATGGGTACGTCGGTACCGACGGAGCCCGCGCGGGAAAGCTCCCCAGCTTTTCAGATGAAAAGCTTTTGGGGCCTCCCACTGCACATGCGCGCTGCCTTCCCGCCTTCCTGAGCAGCTCTCGTCAGTTCGAGTTTAAAGCTGAGACAATAGAGAGAGAGGACAGGAAGATAGATAGAGATACAACTCCTAGGGGAGGTGGGTGGGTTGTGATGACTAATTCCTGCTGTTCCCAGTAACTGTGCTATCTCCAGGAACAAGCAGGAATACGTCATCACATATGGGGACTCCCTAGCTAAGATGCCTGGGAGATCCCCCTCCAAGGGTAAACCATCTTCGCATGGATCTCAGGCATCCATCCAGGGAAGGTGGGCAGGAGTTGTTTAAGTATGGAACAGGTGTTTGAGGACAGCCTGACCAAACAAGGCATCCCGGCGGGAGTCCTTGTCCAAGCAGTAATGGGCTGTGAAGGTATGAACCGAGGCCCAAGTGGCTGCTCGACAGATCTGATCTATGGACACAGAGTGAAGATGAGCCATAGAAGTGGCCATGGCCCTCACATTGTGAGCTGTGACATGGCCCTCCATAGAAATGTTCTTACTCTGGTAAGCAAAAGAAATACACTGAGCAATCCAATTGGAAAGTGTACGCTTGGTGACTGGAAGTCCCAAATGAGAAGGATCAAAAGCCATGAAAAGTTGGGAAGACTTTCGATGTGGTTGAGTCCTGTTGAGGTAAAAGGCAAGAGCTCTTTTACAATCCAGAGTATGAAGGTTCCTCTCTGCACTGGATGCATGAGGAGCCGGGAAAAAGACAGGTGGATATACCTCTTGATTAAGATGAAAGGGCGAGACCACTTTGGGCATAAAGTGGGGATTCGTCCTAAGGACCACCTTATCATGATGAAACCTAGTATAAGGTGGATGAGCCACTAAAGCCTGCAGTTCACTGATGCAGCGAGCCGAAGTGACTGCAATAAGGAAAACAACCTTCCAGGAAAGAAATTTGAAGGAGATAGAGTCCAAAGGCTCAAAAGGTGGCTTCATAAGCTGACCTAGAACTAGGTTCAAATCCCATGCTACCGGAGGAGGTCGGATGGGAGGTTTAGTTAGAGTCAGGCCTCTCATGAAACGTGAAACAAGAGGATGAGAGGAGACAGGTTGTCCATTTATAGGTTTTAAGGATGCTGCAATAGCACTCAAATGGACCCTTACTGAATTCGTCTTAAGGCCTGCATTTGAAAGATGCAGGAGATAGTCCAAGAGGGAATTCAAAGGAAGTGCTAGAGGGTCAAGACCCTGCTGAGCACACCAAATGGAAAAACGTTTCCATTTGAAAGCATAAGAACGCCTCGTGGAAGGTTTCCTAGAGGCATGAAGGATATCTGTCACAGGTTGAGAAAGATTAAAGTCTTGAAGACTTAGGCCTTCAGTAACCAAGCTCTGAGATGTAGGGATTTGGGGTTTGGGTGCCACAAAGTCCCCTCCTCCTGAGACAGAAGGTCTGGCGCAGCTCCCAGGTCCAGGGAGGATCCCTGGGAGAGATGCAGAAGTAGAGGGAACCACACCTGGCGTGGCCAGCGGGGAGCTATGAGGATCATAGTCCCGTGATCCCTCTGGAGCTTGAACAGAGTCTTGGATAATAGAGGAATGGGTGGAAAGGCATAGAGGAATTCCTGACCCCAATGCAGGAGGAAGGCATCGTGGGCCTGAGCTCCCTGACACTGAGTTCTGGAACAGAACCGGGGAAGTTTGGCATTCCACGGACTTGCAAAGAGGTCTATGTCCGGGGTCCCCCATTCCTGAAAGATTCTGCGTATCTGGTCCATATGTAGGGACCATTCGTGTGGAAGCAGAACTCGACTGAGTCTGTCTGCACGAGAGTTTTGAACTCCTGGAAGATACACTGCAAGAAGGTGAATTTGATGCTCTCTGGCGAAGGCCCATATTCTGAGAGCTTCGTTGCAAAGCGACAGAGAGCCTGTCCCTCCTTGTTTGTTTATATAGAACATGGCTACCTGATTGTCTGTCTGAACTAGGACAGTCAGGTTGACAAGGAGGGTATAGAAGACCTTGAGGGCAAGGTAAATTGCTCGCAGTTCCAGGAGGTTGATATGAAGGGTGGCCTCCTGTGGAGACCAAGTGCCCTGAGTGGAGAGGTTCTGAAGATGAGCTCCCCACCCTGTCTGGGAGGCATCTGTTGTGAGGGTTGCTTGGGGCAACAAAGGTTGGAAGGGGGCCCCCAACAACAGATTCTTGGTGGATGTCCACCATTGGAGGGACCAAAATAGACGGCTTGAGGTGAGTATTTGGTCGGAGAGCGCTCCAGATGCTTGAGTCCACTGGGTGGCCAAGGTCCATTGAGCTGCTCTCATATGCAGACGAGCGTAGGGCACCACATGTACCGTGGAGGCCATGTGGCCCAGAAGTCGCAGCATTTCCCGGGCTGTCAAATGACTGCTGGACTGAGCTTGGAAGGCCAAACTCAGCAGGCGTTGGGCCCTGACCTGAGGCAGGTAGGCCCTTGCAGTGATGGTGTCTAACTGGGCCCCTATGAACTCGAGAGACTGAGTAGGGATTAGTTGAGACTTGGGAAGGTTTACTACCAGTCCTAGATACTGCAGAAGACGCCTTGTGCGGTCCAGGGAAATTTGGGCCTGGGACTGAGAGGGAGCTCGGATGAGCCAGTCGTCCAGGTATGGGAATATGAAAATTCCCAGGCCTCTTAGAAAGGCAGCTACGACTGCCATGCATTTGGTGAACACTCTTGGAGCAGAGGCTAGACCGAAGGGGAGTACTCTGTACTGGAAATGTTTTCCCGGAAACAGAAATCGAAGGTATTTTCTGTGGGATGGGTGGATGAGTATGTGTGTATACGCATCCTTTAGATCTAGAGAACAAAGCCAATCCTGACTCTGAAGGTATGGAAGGAGAATGCCCAGAGAAAGCATTTTGAATTTCTCCTTGAAAAGAAATTTGTTCAATTCTCTCAGATCCAGAATTGGTCTGAAGCCCTCTGTCTTCTTTGGTATTAGAAAATAAGGGGAGTAGAATCCCGTCCCCTGTTGAAGAAGAGGGACCTCCTCTATTGCCCCCTGGGCAAGGAGGGAGGAGACTTCCTGACCCAAGAGGGCCAGGAGAGATGGGGGAGAATTGAACTGCCTCACCATAGTATAAGGAGGAAGGTCGGAAAAATGGAGTTTGTAACCCTCTCTGATGATAGAGAGGGTCCATTGCTCTGATGTAATTTGCTCCCATCTGGGAGCAAAGTGAGCTAACCTTCCGGGTATGGTGAGGGGCTCTGGTTGTTCTAGAGCCAGAAAAGTTAAGTTCTCTAGGGGCAAGTCAAAACCCCTGAGGGGGTGGAGCCTGCTGAGGCGTAGCAGACGCCGCAGGCTTTGAACTTGCCTGTTTAGGTTGCTGACGTTTAGCAGCAAAACGAGGCTGAGAGGATTGTTGGCCAGTATTTGTAGAAAATCTGGACTTCTTGTAATAAGGCCTCTTAAAAGACTTCTTCTTGGCAGGAGTGGAGGTAGACTTAGAAAGTCTATCTAAGGTGGCATTTTCTGCATCCATTTGAGTGGCCTTAATTTGCCACTCCTCACCAAATAAGTTCTCACCTGTACAGGGCAGATTTCTTAAGCCATCTAGGACCCAAGGTTCTAGATCAGAAGCCTGGAGCCAAGCAAGACGTCGGGCTGCTATAGCAATGCCCGAAGCCCTACCAGCACCCTCAAAGGAATCAAAAGCTGCCCTGTTGGAGAACTTTGAAATATCCAAAAGGTGTTTCACCAAGGAAATGAACTGCTCCCTCTTATCCTCAGGGAGAAAGGGGGCAAAATGCCGAACTTTTAGAGCGATTTCACTGAGAAACATGCCCATGTAAAGACTATAGGAATTAATCCTGGCTATAAGCATAGTAGCCTGGAAAATTTTCCTGCCAAAAGAGTCTAGAGTCTTACATTCTCGCCCTGGAGGAGTAGAAGAGTGCCTTTTGGTACTCTTTATCTTCTTCATTGCAGACTTCACCACAATAGAATGGTGAGGCAACTGGGTTTTTTGGAAACCAGGAGAAGGGGGGACACGGTACATGGTGTCCAACCTGCGAGAAGAAGGAGACAATGTTAGAGGAGCCTCCCATAAGTCCATCAAGTGTTCTTGAAGGATTTCATGGATAGGCAGGGTGACTGCCTCTTTAGGAGACTTAGAGTATCCTAAAATATCCAGTTTCTTTGATCTGGGTTCCTTTTCAGAGGATGAAGCAATAGAAAGACCTTTAGCCATTTCTATGATGAAGTCCTGAAAGGACAAATCCTCTGGTGGAGACATTCTCCTGTTAGGAGAAGAAGGCTCCTCAGGAAGATCAAGGGAGAACTCATCAGAATCATCAGAGGAGTTAAAATCCTCTGAAGAAGCAGAGTATCCTCTATGTGCTTCCAACGCACGATACGCATACCGTTCGGTATCGACATCGGGCGTACCGGGTATGGGATCGGTACCGGGCAAAAGCCCGGATCCGGCATGCGGAACCGATCTGCGTTTGGAAGACGATGGCCTCGGTTCCGGTATGGAAGCCATTACCGGAACCGGACCCGGTACCGCTGGCTGCGGTACCGAGGGCGTAGCAGCATTAATAAAAGCCAGAATGGCCTGCTGCATGACTTGGACAGTATTGCCCATAGACGCCACTGCTGCCTGGATGTCGGTACCGGTATGGGCCGGTACCCCAGAGCAGTACAACAGGTGATCTGTCGAGGCCGCGCCATCGATGTCAACCTGTGACCCCATGATTGCTTTGGAGGCCGGAGCCTCCCGCCGGGGTTTTTTGGCCTGGGCAGAATCCTCGAACTCAGAATTGAGAGCCTCTCGATCTTTAGAAAGAGATTTGCTTTTAGAGGATTTGCCCACTGGAGTTTTGGTTACCTGAGATCCATCCGGAGAGGAAGACCTGGATGACTGTGATGCTTCTGAAGGAAACAGCACATGGAACTTGTTGGCCCGGTTCTGCAATCCACGTTTCGACATCTGGGAGCAGGATGGGCAGTCCGGTATGGAATGGTCAGGTCCTAAACATTTAAGACACCATTCATGGGTGTCTGTAAGAGGAATGACAGCACTGCACTTGGTACACTTTTAAAAACCAGGAACTGGCTTCTCCATGAGGAGAAATTGTGTAGGCCTGAAGGCCTAACAAAGTACCAAGCTGTGCTGAAGAAAAGAAAAATATTTTATTTATTTATTTTTTTTTAAAAGAAAGAAAGAGAGACCGGCAGTACCGGTTTCAGAATGGGGAAGGCAGGTACGCGGTCTAAAGAAAACAATAAAATTAACAATTTCTTCAGCGGTGACAGGAACACGACCTGCTGGCTCCGCGGAAACAAAGAAACTGACGAGAGCTGCTCAGGAAGGCGGGAAGGCAGCGCGCATGTGCAGTGGGAGGCCCCAAAAGCTTTTCATCTGAAAAGCTGGGGAGCTTTCCCGCGCGGGCTCCGTCGGTACCGACGTACCCATATGTGATGACGTATTCCTGCTTGTTCCTGGAGATTAGCAATACTCCTTGCAAGCAGAACACATGATATAACAAAATAATTTAATGGTGAAATTGAACTAATAAATGAAACTTACGTAATGTGGTTTAACTGTTGTTAACTGAAAACACCTTTGCTTCAAAGCTAAATAGGAAAGCATTGTTGAATTCTAATAAAAGTACTTTTAAGTTATGGAAAGCTTTTATTGAATTGCTAATCTTATTGTTTTACTAATAAAACATTACTATCATATGATTCAATTAGAAAAATAATAAAGATAATTTGTTCTGCTAATTATTCTTAATTCTTGGCATTGCTTTACTACATTTTAAACAGTTAAGTTAACATTTATTTTTGTGAAAGCCTCCTGACGTTTCCCGCTCCACTCACCATCAGTGAATTTCTTAGCAGGGAGGGTTTCTGCTCAAGAGAGCTTACGCATCTCCATTGCCTCAAATACAAACTCCAGGGACAGCCAAACAATACCTACTTGTATCTGAATGTAACTTGCCTTGAACTTCTAAGAAAGGTACAGTATGAGCTAAATCAGATTCCCTATGGTACAATGCACTTGCTAAACCAAGTGTGAACTAGGACATAGCATTTAAGATGGCAGCCGGTACCATGTGACCAGCAATTGAGTACGTGCTTGAATAAAACCATGAAATGGCTGGTTAGTTGGGGTGGTCCTACAATGGAGAACTAAGATTAGCTAAGGAGGAAATGTATAAGGTATTCTAACTGAAATGATTGGTGGGCTTTGCTCCTTTAGCATGAGTATGTCTCCATAATAAAAGGTGGTGTATTTCCTGAAATTGGCAGGTCAGAGCCTGATACCTGGGATATCGGTTCTTGATATGAAGGAGATGCTCTAGGGATTGCATCTTACTTGGATGCATCGAGATCTGGTCCCAGGACAACTCTTATGGTGGGCTCCAGAGTCAGTTTTAGAATGGATGGTGGAGCTCATTAACAGCTACTTTGCTCAGGGTTGTTATCCATCTGAACTGAAGGAGGTCATGGTCACCCCAATTCCAAAAAAGGGCTCAGATATTAAATGTTCTAATCTATGCCCTGTTTCATCTCTGATGGGGTTGGGCAAGATGGTGGAGAAAGCAGCCCTTATGCAATTGTCAGCTTTTTTAGATCAGGAGGGTGGTTTGGATTGGGGACAGACTGGATTTAGGAATGGGTCAGGTACTGAGTCTCATCCGGCGGCTGTTATGGACTTCTTGGGCAAAGCCAGGGACATAGAGAGGACTGTACTTGTGGTGACACTAGATATGCTGGTCACATTTGATTTAGTAGACTCCGATATTATGGCCATGCAATGCAGGACCTTGGGGATTGGCGATGTGGTCCTACAATGGTTGGTTTCTCGGTTTGGTGCTCATTGGGGGGTGTAGTACTCCTTGGTTCGGCAGTGGGCTTTGGGGTCCCACAGTATTCCACATTTTCCCCAGTATTGTTTAACATTTATATGAGCCCATGGATTTAAGGGTTTTTTATATGCTGATGATAAACAGCTTCTGTTTGAGATTGATGATGATAAGGCTGTATTGTTTCAACATGCGAATTGCTGTTTGGAAGAAATTGCAACTTGGTTACAGTCTCATCGCCTGGTATTGAACATCAGTAAGTCAAAGGTACTACTCTGCAGGGGCTTAAAGGAAGATAGTTTGCATTCCAGGCTTTCCATTGGGAGTGTTTGGCTGCCCTGGAAGAATGAAATTTAGGATTTAGGTGTTATTTTAGATGGCAGGTATCATGTGTTGCCTTTGGTAACTTGCATTTGGTATGGCAGCTCAGGCCTTATTTAGATCAAGAAGCTTTGCGTTGGGTGGTCCAGGCATTGGTATTATCTCGCCTGGACTACTGCAACGCTTTGTATGTTGGATTCTCGGCCTATATATTGAGGAAATTGCAGGTGATAAAGAACTCAGCCACACATATCATCTGGGGGTCTGCAGGGGCATGACCCAGTGGTGGGAGTTCTGCAGCAGTTGCATTGGCTTCCAATAAAACAGAGATGTGCATTTAAACTGCTGGTATTAGCATTTAAAGTTTTACGTGGTACAGGCCCATGGTATCTGCAAGAACTAGCACAATGGTACTCACCTGGTCGAGCCTTGCGCTCTGCAGATGAATGTTGGTTAGTTTTACCTGGTTGTTCCCAGGTTCATTTACAACATTTGCCAGCGAGAGTATTCTCGGTGGTGGTCTCCACTTTGTGGAACGTTCTGCCAGTGGCACTTCGGATGGGGACGAACTTACTTTCACTTCGGAAGGCTCTCAAAACCTTTCTTTTTCCTTAAGTACCTGGAATAGCAATACCAGGTGGGCAGTAAGAGGCTGGGATCATAGGCAGCACATTAGCGGGGGTGCGTTTTATGGGTCCTGCTAGATAGGATTGGTGGGGTTTGTATTGTTATGAACTGGTGTACACCGCTGTGAATGCTTTAGCAAACAGCGGTATATAAGTATTTTAAAATAAATTAAATTGGATATCAGAGTCTGATCTCCTTGCAGCTGCATGTGCTTTATAAATAAAATAAATAATGAACTATTGAGGGAATCTGGTGTCTGCTCCGTCTCTCTGATAATAGTGGCAGAGAAAGAAAGGAATCAACCAATTGGTTCAGAAACTTCCTAAAAGACACCAGCTGAAAGAGTGCAGTGAGGTGATGCGAAAAGGAAACAACTTTTTCCAGGTTCCTGTCTGCATCCTCCCCCTCCCCCTCCCCCCTCCTCCATTGCCTCCACCTCAGAGCAGAAAGGAACAGACGCTTCCATTACAAATTTTGACCTTTCTCACCAGTTGTAACTGCAAAGTCAGCTTCAAATAGTGCTACAGAGTCATAAAGTCATGAATATTCATTGCCATACTGAGGGCTTTTATTTTCCACCATGCATCAAGATGCTTGTGAATAAGATTAACCCGTCAGCAATCTTCTCTCAGTAGTTCAAAGAGCTCCATTTTCCTCCTGCTCAAACACTCGCTCTAGGGGGAAAAGTAAAATAAAAAACACAGTATAAACTTTCTATTTCATTGCAAATATAATAATTAAAATATTTCACAGTTGCTTTTTGTAATTTACAGATTTTGGGGTTGTGGTGCCTGCATTCTACATTTCTTTTCTAATACACATTTCTTTTATTCAATTTTTTATTTTTATGCATGCAACGTTTCCATATTTTTTGCTTTTGGCTTTCATGTGATTAAATCTTAACTTTTTTCTTTATAAAAGAGGGATATATATTGGGGGGCAGAGCAATGGAATAGAAGATATGGAGATTTTTCCTAAAGCAGTGCCATGTATGGAAGCTATTCCACAATAATATAAAAAATCTTACTGCTTGAATCCAGAGTAATGGTTTTTGCCCTCTAGTGATTGCCAATGAGATATAACAGTCAGAGATGTCTTACACTCTCCTTCATGATATTACTGTATGTGCTGAAATAAGAACATAAGATTTGGAATTTTTGGTCAGATCAAAGGTCCATGAAGTCCAGTATTCTGTTTCAAACAGTGGCCAATCTAGGTCACGAGTATCTGGCAGGATCCCAAAACATAGAGATAAGCAGTGGATTTCCCCAGTTCACTGTAATAATGGTTTATACTCCTCCCGTCGCTTGTATCAAGTACTCCATTCGCTGTCTTCCGCCATGATTCTTCCTCCCTTGTCAACGCTCCCTCCCGCTGCCCCTAGCCCAACAAGTCTTGCCTCCTTTTTTGTTGATAAGATCCAGTCTCTCCGCTCTTCTTTTCATCACTGTCCCCCCTCTCTCCCCTCTTCCTCCCCCTTCTGTCCCCAGCATTATATGCTCCCCCCCCCCCTCCATCCAATATCTTCCCCCACATGTGGCACTCTTTCCGACCTGTCACTTCTGCCGAGCTCATTAAGGTAATCTCTTCGTCTCACAAAATGACCTAACCACTAGATCCCCTCCCCTCCACCTGGCTCCTCGATCCCTCTCTCACACTTCTTCCATATGTCCTGGGCATAATCAATTCCAGTCTTATCTCTGGCAGTTTTCCTACTCGTTGGAAACATGCCATCGTTCGCCCACTTCTGAAGAAGCCCACTCTTGACCCCAGTCTCCACGCCAAGTGGCGGCCCATTTCAAATCTCCCCTTTCTTTCCAAGGTTCTTGAAAAATTGGTTTTCACACAGCTTTTAGCACATCTTGACACTACCCTCTCTCTTCATCCTCGTCAATCCGGCTTCAGGACTGGCCACAGCACTGAAACTGTTCTTCTAGCTCTCCTTAGTGAACTTCACCGCTCTCACGACTGTGGAGATCTGTCTATCGCTGTCTCCTTAGATCATTCTGCCACTTTTGATGTCGTCTTCTCACTCGCCTGTCTGATTTTGGTATTAGAGGCACTGTTTTGCATTGGTTTCGTTCGTTCCTTTTGTTCCGCACCTTTGCAGTTCAATCAGGCCCCAATATCTCTTCCTCTTTCCCCCTGCACTGTGGTGTTCCTCAAGGATCCATCCTTGCTCCTCTACTCTTCAATATCTTCCTCGCTCCTCTCGCCCTCCTCATTCAACAAACCGGTATTTCCTCTTACTTTTACGCTGATGACATTCTCCTCATTCACTACACCAGCTCTACAACTCCAGACCTCTCTGCTAATGCTTGTCTTGATCTCATTGCCACCTGGTTCTCTGATAATTTTCTTTGTGTCAATCCCTCTAAGTCCTCTACTATTTGGTTCTCCTTTGCTGCCACTCCTCCCACTCTAGCTCCCACAATGTCTTTCCTCCCTATTCTTCTTGTTTCCTCACTCCTTTAGCTTGGTGTTACCCTTGATTCCTCTTTGTCTTTTCACTCACATATTTCCTCCCTCGTTCGTAGCTGTTTTTTCCATCTACGTAGAATTAGATCCCTCCGGCCCTACCTCTCTGCCCCCTCCCTCACCACCCTGGTTCTCTCCTTTGTAATCTCCCATTTGGACTTTGTAACTCAATTTTCGCCGGCCTTCCCACCAACTCATCCAAAACACCGCTGCTCCTCTAGTCACTCAGGCCTCCCCTTTCGACCACATCACTCCTTGCCTTCTCTCTCTCCACTGGCTCCCCATTAAATTCAGATTCATCTATAAGTACCTCATCACCACCCACAAAGTTCTTCACACGGGTGTTCCCCAATATTTGTCTGATCTTATTTACCACCAGCCTGCTCCTCGCTTCCTCCGGTCCACCCACAGTAATCGCCTTTTTCTTCCTTCCTCATCCCAAGCACACCTCGAACTCACTCGTCACTCTACATTCTTCTTTCTGAGTACCGCTCTATGGAATTCTCTCCCTCACCCGCTCTGCACCGAACCTTCATTCCCTCGCTTCAAAGCTCTTCTTAAAACCTATCTTTTCTCCCAGGCTTTTGACCTCCCTGTAGCCTCGTGATGATTCTAATGCCATACACCACCCCCTCTCCCCTCCCTTTGCCCCTTCCTCCCCTCAGCAATCAGCCTATTTGTTTAACTCCGCTCCTTTCCTATCTTTCTCGCTCCCTCTCACTAGTGCTTTCATGTCAACCCAATGGCGTTCCTTTCCTCCTTTAATCTTCTAGTAGCCTCCTTGTTTACTATTATACACCACCCTGACACTTCTGTATGGGCAGTATATCAAGCCTTGCTAATAAATAAATAGACTTTTCCTCCAGGAATTTGCCCAAACCTTTTTTAAGCTCTGCTAAACTAACAGCTTTTACTACATCCTCCAGCAACAAATTCTACAGCTTAATTACCCATTGAATGAAAAGTAATTTTCTCCAATTAGTTTTAAATGTACTATTTTATAACTTCATCATGTGTATCCTAGTCTTTGTACTTTCGGAAGGAATAAACAACTGATTTGCTCTTACTTGTGCCACTCCATTCATTATTTTATAGAACGGTATCATATCTCCCCTCAGCCATCTCTTCTCCAAGCTGAAGAGCTCTAGGGATATCCTTCCATCCTCTTCATCATTTAGGACACTCTTCTCTGTAGCTTTTCTAATTCTGCTGTATCTTTTTTTAGATGCAGTGACCAGAACTGCATACAATACTCAAGATACGATTGCACCATGCAGCACTAAGGAGGCATTATGATATCCTTTTTTAATTCTCCATTCTATTAGTTTTCTTGGCTGCTGTGCACACTGAACAGAGGATTTCAACATATTATGCACAGTGACATCTAGGTCCTTTTGTTGGATTGTGCTTCCTAATCTGGTACCTTGCACTGTGTAGCTATAAGTTGGGTTGTTTATCCCTAAGGGACATGTCTACTAAACCACAATAACCATTAGCATGGGGGTTTAGCACATGGTGCGTAAATGTGGAACACTAAAAGTTAGTGTGGGGCCGTGTACTAACTGGGTAGCATAGAATTGGGTTGAGAAAGCGTGGGTTAGGGGAGGAATGTGGGCATTGTCGGCACATTGCAGTTAGTGTGGGCATTTAATGTGTCTGCCATTAGCATGAGTGCACTTAATGCCACCTCGGTGAGTGGAGTTAAGTGTACTACATGCCAATTATTGCTGCACCATGCATTAGCAATGCATCAATAGCAGGGGGACAGATGCATACCACCCCCCCCCCTAAAGTTGGCAAGGGCCTCCATGCTAGCTTCACATCCCATTCACATGCTATCAGCATGTTTTTTTTAGTAAACATTCCCCTAAGTGCATAACTTTGCATTTGTCCAAATTAAATGCCATCTGCCATTTCGATGCCCAGTCTCCCAGTTTCTCAAGGTCCTCTTTTAACAACTTTAAATAATTCTGTGTTGTCTACCAATTCAATCACCTCATTCATTATTCCCATTTCTAGGCCATTTATACGTACATATGATGAAAAGCAGAGGGACTGGTACAAATCCTTGAGGCACTCCACTATTCACCTTTTTACATTGAGAAAATTATTTAGCCTTACTCTTTATTTTCTATTTTTTAACCAGACCCCAGTCCACAATAGGACACTGCCTCCTATCCTATGATTTTTTAATTTCCTCAAGAGTCTCTCATGAGGGACATTGCCAAAGGTTTTCTGAAAATCCAGATACACTATATCAATCAGTTCACTTACAATTGTGGTGAACATTTTTGCCATCCTTGCAGTTCAACCCCTTTAATGTCCAATATCTCCTAAAAAAAGTGGCCAGTGAAGTGGTTTTGGACTATATGTATATGCACATATATTTGACAAATAAAAGACTCAAATAAAACAAGACCAATTAAAAAAGGAAATAGTATAAAAACTGTGGCATTGCCAGGACATGATTATTGGGAACTTCCATTATTTCTTAGTCCATTCCTCCAGAATGAGGCCTGTTGTTGAAAGCTTAGGTTTGTTGAAAGAAAGCTTAGGTTTGATCTCCTCTAGTACCGACTGGTTTGTTCTTCGGGCAGTCCATGGTATACACAGTATTCGCCGCCAGCACCATAATTCAAAGGCATCAATTTTCTTCCTGTCTATCTTTTTCACTGTCCAGCTTTCACATCCATATGATGTTATACTACAGCAAGGATTATTCAGAATGCGAAAAAATGGGATCACATCACCCCAATCCTAAGAGACCTCCACATCCTCCCACTTGAAGCAAGAATCAAGTACAAAGCTATACTACTCACCCACAAGACTATCCACCAAACACGGAACACCTCACTCCACCCCCTACTGCCTCGCCCATCCCACAACAGACCAACCAGACAATCCTTCAATAACTCCATCGTCGTCCCCCACAAAAGAACCAAATCCACACAACGGACCTGCAACAGAGCTTTCGAACTTTATGCTCCATCCCTCTGGAACTCTCTGCCAAACCACATCAGAAACAACGCTGACATCACATCATTCAAGAAACAGCTCAAAACAATCCTGTTCCGCGAACATCTCTGAACAGAAAACCACCCTATCCGCATGAACTAATACTTAGATACAGCAGAAGCGTACATGTCTATGTCCACCCCAAATCTATAAATGTTGCCCCCTGGTGACGGCCCTACCCTATAAAATATTGACCCCCCCCCCTTTTTGTTATATGTTACACCGCTTTGACCCGGTGAAAAGCGGTATATAAATGCAGTTAAATAAAATAAATAAATAAATAAATGTTATTGAAAATACCATGGCTTGAATAAGTCGAATCTTTGTATGGAGAGAGACATCTCTGCTCTTGAGAATCTTATCTAGGTCTTTCATAGCCATTCTGCCAAAACCAATGTGTTGTTTGATTTCTTGACTGCTTTTTGCTTCTTTATTGATAGTTGATCCAAGTAGGTTAACGTTGTTCACAATTTCAATTTCTTCTCCTTCAACGATGAACCTGTTGATTATGCCAGTTGTCATGATCTTTGTCTTCTTTACATTAAGGTGCAGGCCCATTTTGACACTATGTTCTTTGATTGTGAGAAGCAAATGTTTCAGATCATCTTCACTTTCAGCCAGTAATGTAGTATCATCAGCATAGCGAAGGTTGTTGATGAGTCTTCCACCAATCTTCACACCTCTGTTGTCTTCATACAATCCTGCTTCTCTAAATTCCAAATAAAATCATTCTACCTACCCTTAACAAATGGAGATAATTCCTAACTCACATCAATAAGGGAGAAAAAGGAACTCAGCACCCACGAGCTCAATGTCCCGGCTTAGGAAACTTAGGCCATGGACTAGCTCTGTGACATCATGGGTCCAAAAAACACCCTTCAGACGTGATACACATATATTCAGTACAGTGTGCCCTTAAACTCATCACAAAAAAAAGGCATGCCAAAAGATATAATACATATTACATATATTACACACAATCCTTATGCCTCAAATCATCACATATATTGCACAGAGCCCTTATGCCTTAAACCCATCATAAAAATACACAATGGAGTGGAGCAGTGACCTAATGGTTGGGGCAAGGTACTTCAGGCTGGAAGGTCAGGGGTTCAAATCCCACTAGAGGACAGCAACCTTGGGCCGGAAGGACTGGGGTTTCTAGTCTCACAGGTGCTCCTTGTGGTCTTGGGCAAGCCACTTAACCCTCCATTGCCCATGTTCCCTGTAAGTATTAGTGTATGTCTCATATCCCCTTGTGTTAAATGTATCCCCCAATTGTGTTGTGACCACTTTGATTGAAGGATAAGGTGGCATATCATCTCAACTTATCCCTTAAGCTTTAAAAAGCTTTCTCAAGAGTGTCACTGAATACCACTTATCTCAGCACTTGTAATATCATCAATTGATCCCAACACTGCAACGGACGCCCAGATAGCATTTCACTTCCACTTCCTCAGGGGAGGGTCCTAGCTGACATTTCACCAACGGGTCTCCTCTTCTTCAAAGGAGGGTCCTGGCTGGCATTTTAACAACGGCTATGGTAGGAGTTTAGTTTAGGTTTCTTAAAGGAGAATGTGTTCTAATAGAGTTTTATGATGTTTTGTTGTATTGAGCTCATGGGTGCAGATTTTCTTTTTCTCCCTTATTGAGGTGAGTTAGGAATTATCTCCATTTGTTAAGGATAGGTAGAATGATGTTATTTGGAATTTAGGACATGATTATTGGCACCCTTATAAACCATTCAAATCAGTTTGAGCAGAAGAACCACATTCTCACTATAGTAAAATATAGCCGCATCTGTGATCAATTGTCAATATTCACATGCCTTGAATCAACCAATGAATGATGAATGATGGCTCTAATGTTTCAAATGGCCACACTCACTCCCTGTTCCATTTTCACAATGGTGAAGACAAGAGAGTTGCTTGAGACCATCAGAAAAGCCATTATCACCAAACTTCAAACTTCAAAGGGGTACAAGGCCATCTCCAAGACCTTGGGATTCCTGTGGCCACAGTTTGCAATGTTATTAAGAACTTTTCTGCTTGTGAAACGGTCAAGAACCTTCCAGGTTGTGATGGGAAAAGGAAAAGGAATCTAAAAAGTCTTCAAAAATTCAGGTGAACTGTTGGAAAAACACCACATACAACATCCAAAGAGCTTAAGGCTGACCTGGAGCAATCTGGAGTGTGAGGCTTCAACCCACACCATATGCCGCACACTAAACAAAGAAGGACTTCACGGGCAAAGACCAAGACATAAAAAGGCATGCCTGATCTTTGCCCAAATCCACCTTGAGAAACCACAATCCTTTTGGGAAAATGTTCTGTGGACAGATGAAACCAAACTTGTGCTCTTTGGCAATGCAGATCAGCGATACATTTAAAGGCAAAGAAATGAAGCTTATAAGGAAAAAACACCCTTCCTACCATTAAATATGGTGGAGGTTCCATAATGCTTTGCTGCCTCAGGAACTGAAAGCCTTAAACATATTAAATGAATCAAAGTCAGAGGACAACCAAGGTATTTTGGAGCAAAATGTGCTACCTAGTGCCAGAAAGCTAGGTCTGGGTCGAAGATCATGGGTCCTCTAGCAAGACAATTACCCAAAACATACATCCAAAAGTATAAAAGAATGGTTAAGAAGGAAAAAATGGACCATTGTAAATTGGCCAGCAATGAGTCCTAATCTCAATCCAATTGAAAACCTTTGGAAAGAGCTGAAATCTGCCATTGATTAAAGAAATCCTGGAAACATTCATGAGCTGGAACAAATCACAGTTGTAGAGTAGAAAAAACTATCAGCAGACAGATGTACGAAACTTACAGATAGCTACAAGAAACGTTTGGAGGCTGTCATCACTGCCAAGGGTTGTGCAATGAAATATTATTGAAGGATGCCATTAATCCTGTCCAGGTCATATTTTGTTTTTTCTCAGAAATTACTATGTCTAAGTTGTACAAACATCTTTTTGTTTGCTGTATACCTTTGAACATATTATTAAAATATTATGATGACATACATTTGGAATATTTCCAATTACTTCTCCAGATATTGTACACAACATACCTAAAATGCAAGGGTACCAATAATGTTGACCACAACTATATTTCTACATGTTTATTCATACCAGCAAAAAATGTTGGAAATGCATGTGGCAAGACTTCCCTTGACTGAATCCATGTTTGGCTTTTTCCTATTAAAAGATGATTATCTATATATTCAGTAATTTTCTTCTTTATAATGGTTTCTACTATTTTCCCTGGCACTAATATCAGGCTTACTGGTATGTATTTCCCAGAATCACTCCTGAAACCTTTTTTTAAAAATTGGCATTACGTAGGTCACCTTCCAATCTTCAAGTACTATAGATTATTTCAATGATAATTTACAAATTGCCAATAGTAGGTCTGCAATTTCATTTTTAAGTTCTTTCAGCGCCCTCTAGGTGATTTGTTACTCTTTAGTTTATCAAATTGTCCTATTACATCTTCCAGGCTCAATGAAATTTATTTCAGTTCCTCCAGTTCAACACCTTTAAATATCATTTCTGGCATGGATATCTCCACTACATCTTCTTCAGTAAAGACTGAAGCAAATAATTCATTTAAGGATATACAGTATTTACTAATGTCCATGACAGGGTATCGCGGGGTTTAACATGCACCAAATGAGAAGCATGGAGCCACGGTAATTGGGACCCTGCAATAAAATGACACCTGCAATAAAAACCCTGCGCTACTCAATTTTCACATAACTCAGTAGGATTAGAGCAGGGATGGGATAGACAGTGGGCATGAACAGCAGCGCACAGCTAGTATTGTATGCATTAGTGGTGTTACCCAATATAAATATTTCCACTTGTGTATTTACAGATAATGCCAGCCCCAGACCAGGTGCTAAGTACACTCATCCTAACGCATGGTATGGGCATGATTCCTATCAAATACCGTGTCCTAGGCCATCCCACATACATAGCAAGGAATAAAACAGCTGCAGACCCACACCCATGTTCCCAGCCCACATGCCAGTATCTGCAGCATGTCAGATGATGCAGCAAGTCAGTGTGCCAACCAGGCAGCAGAGGAATGGGCCCCAGTACCAGCAGTAGCAGCCACCACAGCACATGTAATAGATGGGGCAGGCTCCAGAACCAGAGCAGGAAGAGCAGCTGGCAAGGAGGCCAGAGCATCCTTGGAGATGGAAGGTATGAGCCAGGTGGCCACACATATGCAGACTCTGTGCCATCCTCTATGACCTTTCTGAAGACCAGGCGATATCCCTCCACAGGCAGAGTGCGGAGGCCCTAACAACCTTGTATGAGGATTCCAGGCCTGATCTGGATCATCTGTCTGACAGGACCCATGCCCTACCTGGTCTTGTGAAGCCACTAAGCACTCTCATTTATTTGCCTCCAGTTCCTTCTGTAGTCAGTGGAATGAGCCATGCCACATTTCTCAGAAGACTCCACCAAGCACTACAGGTCATGAGGAGCAGGACTAGGAATTATATTGTCTTCCTCAAAGAAGCCCTAAAGAAACAGGTCAAAAGCATAACTGGACTCTTAATGTAATAGAATCAAGAGATTGCAGAAATGTTGCACTCATACCACCTAGGGACAGGGAGGTACTCTTCCGGAATTGCAAGCATGTCTATCCCCTGAATGTGCAGGAAGTATGTGATGTTACACATGATCATTAAAGAACATAAGAACATAAGATATGCCATACTGGGTCAGACCAAGGTCCATCAAGCCCAGCATCCTGTTTCCAACAGTGGCCAATCTAGGTCATAATTACCTAGCAGTTTCCCCAAAAGACACAGGTTACACAATATTTATTGTTTATTGTTTAAAAACTCTTGATATACCGCCCCCCTATTACATCAGGGCAGTTTACAATAAAAAAAAAATTAAAATTATAAATTAGGAAAGGAAGAGAAAAAAATTAGAATAACTTAAGAGAAAGGGAAAGAGAAAGAAGAGAAAGAGGGTGAGGACAGATTGTATTAGGTCAAGCAGTGATATCCCGGGTCTTTTTAATAATGATTTATGGACCTTTCCTCCAGGAACTTGTCCAAACCTTTTTTAAACCCAGCTACACTAATAACTTTTACTACATCCTCCGGTAAAAAAATTCCAGAGTTTGAATACATGCTGAGTGAAAAAATATTTTATCTTATTAGTCTTAAATAGGTTACCCTGTAGCTTCATTGCATGTCCCCTAGTCTTTCTATATTCTGATGATATAAGCAATCGATATATGCTTACCCGTTCCATTCCATTCATTAATCTATAAACCTCTATCAAATCTCCCCTCAGCTGTCTCTTTTCCAGATTGAAGAGCCCTAACCTTTTTAACCTCTCTTCATAGGGGTATCCTTCCATCCCTTTACCATTTTGGTGGCTCTTCTCTGTACCTTTTCTAATAAAGCTATATCCTTTTTAAGATACGGCAACCAGAATTGCACACAATATTCCAGGTGCGGTTGCACCATGGAACGATACAGAGGCATTATAATATCCTTTGTTTTATTTTCCATTCCTTTCTTTATGATACCTAGCATTCTATTTGCTCTCTTGGCTACCACTGCACACTGGGCAGAGGGTTTTATCATGTTATCCACGATGACGCCTAAATGTTTTTCCTGGGTGGTGTTTCCTAATGTGGAACCTTGCATTGTGTAACCATAATTTGGGTTGTTCTTTCCTAGGTGCATAACTTTGCACTTCTTCACATTAAATTTCATCTGCCATTTGGATGCCCAGACTTCCAATTTATCAAGATCCTCTTGCAATTTTCCACAATCCTCATGGGTTTTAAGAACTTCAAATAGTTTTGTGTCATCTGCAAATTTGATAACCTCACTCGTTATTCCCATTTCCAGGTCAATTATGAATATGTTAAAAAGCCGCGGACCCAGCACAGATCCCTGGGGTACTCCACTATTCACCTTTCTCCATTGGGAAAATTGGCCATTTAGCCCTACCCTCTGCTTTTAACCAGTTCCTCATCCACAATACTACACTGCTTCCTATCCCATGACTTTTTCATTTTGCTGAAAATTTCTGATGGGGGACCTTGTCAAAGGCTTTCTGAAAGTCCAGATACACTATATCAACGGACTCACCTTTGTCTACCTGTTTATTTGAACCTTCAAAAAATATAACAGATTTAGTAAGACAAGATCTTCCTTGTCTAAAGCCATGTTGGCTATCTCCCATTAAGTCATGACCATCTACATGTTCAGTAATTTTGTTATTTATGATGGTTTCTACAATTTTTCCTGGTACTGATGTCAGGCTCACCTGTCTGAAGTTTCCCAGATCACCTATGGAACCCTTTTTAAAAATTGTCCTTACATTGGCCATCCTCCAGATGATTTTAATAATAGTTCACAGATTACTAATAGCAGGTCTGCAAGCTCATATTTCAGTTCTTTCAACACCCTTGGATGTATACCATCAGGTCCAGGTGATTTGCTACTCTTCAATTTATCAAATAGTTGTAATACATCTTCCCAGTGTATCGATATTTCTTTCAATTTTTCAGTAGTATCACCTTTAAATACCACTTCAGTCATGAGTAACATCCCTAAATCTTCCTCATTACAGACCGAAGCAAAGAATCCATTCATTCTCTCTGCTATGGCCTTGTCCCCTCTTACTGCCCCTTTAACCCCTCTATCATCTAATGGTCCAACTGACTCACAGTTTTTTTTGCTACGAATGTACTTGAAAAAGTCTTTATTATGTGTTTTTGCTTTCACAGCAAGCTTCTTCTCAAATTCTCTCTTTGCCTGCCTTATCAATGCCTTGCATTTAACTTGCCAGTGCTTGTGCTGTTTCCAGTTTTCATCATTTGGCTCTTCATTCCATTTCCTGAAAGTTGCTCTTTTTTTACAACAGCCTCTCTGACCTCACCTTTAAATCATGCTGGCAGTTGTTTGGACTTCCTTCTACTTTTCTTAAAATGTGGAATACAGCTGGTCTGGGCTTCCAATTTAGTATTTTTAAACAACACCCAAGCTTGATGTAAGTCTTTAACCTTTGCAACTGCTCCTTTTAGATTTTTCTTAACTATTTTCCTAATTTATCATAGTCTCTCTTTCGAAAGTTAAAAGGTAGTACTATGGATTTCCTTACCATCCTTCTTCCATTAATTAAATCAAATGTGATCATGCTATGATCATTATTGCCAACACCTTTATCTCTCACCAGATCTGGTGTTCCACTAAGGACTAGGTCCAAAATGGCTTCCTCTCTGGTTGGTTCATGAACCAGCTGCTCCAAGAAGCAGTCATTTATTTCATTTAGAAACTTTATCTCCCTAGCATGTCCTGCCATGGCACTGACCCAGTCAATACCAGGGTAATTGAAATCACCCATTATTATTACTGTGCTGTAACTTTTGTTAGCTTCCCTGATTTCTTTGAGCATTTCATCATCCATTTGTTCATTCTGGCCAGGCGGTCGATAGTACACCCCCAGTGCCATTGCCTTCCCTTTTTTACACGGAATTTCAATCCATTCTGACTATGGTGACCAGATTCCTGGGGTCCACCTACAATTCCTAGATCCTGTACCTAGATCCTCAGCAATCTTACATCAACTAGAAGAGGGGATGTATGGTCCTGAATGGGGTTGGGTAGGTAAACCCCGTTCACACCCCTACCTCTTTCTGGTCTGGGGGTGGTATGGCCCTGCATATGTGGATAAACAACAAAGCTGAGGTGCCCCACCACAAATGTCCATCCCATCTGTGTGCTTCACAGTGCAGATATATTCCACTCAATGACACAGGTAGGGAATGTCCCTCTTGTAGTATCAGCTACAGCATAAATATTTATTTATTTATTTATTTGGCATAAATTTATACACCGCTCCTTCCAGCGATCAGAAGCGGTCCTTAGGTGGACAAGACAAGGGAAATATGTACAGCATAAAATTAGGAATACAGTCTGATTAAGGTAGGGGGGGGGGGCTAACAACCACTAGATCACAGTTATACATTTGATTATTCAATAAATTACAGATTGAGCAACATTTGATTATTCAATAAATTACAGATTGAGCAACCAGTGAGGTTATAATTGTACATAGAGATCGCAAAAATACATGCAATTAGCAGAGCAATATATACATATGAACTTGTTGTTTTTGTTTTTTTTAAATCAACAAAGATGTGATGCATCAATTGAGAAAAAGGTTCATATGAACCTTATGCTTAAGAGGTAAGAAGGCAGCCGGTTCCAGAGCTGGCGTAACTCGTGAGGCAGCCGGTTCCAGAGCCTAGCCTAGCCAGACAGCATGGGGAGATATAGTTGGGATCAGCTAGGTGATGCCGTAATGTGATTGGAACAGGTGTGTTTTAAGATCTTTTCTGAAGGTGTGTAAGTCTTTGGTCTGGCATAACTCGTGAGGCAGCCGGTTCCAGAGCCTAGGTGCTGAGTACGTGAATGCCCGGTTGCTCGTCCGTTCTTTGACTGATCTTATGCTGCTGGGAACGCAGAGTGTGTGCAGGTTTGCTGTCCGTCGGCATCTGTTGGAGGGCTGAGTAGTGATTAGGATATCGAGAAATGAGGGAGATATCTTATGGATAATTTTGAATGTCGTTATCAGCATTTTGTAGATTATTCTTGCGGGTATGGGGAGCCAGTGGAGCTCTATAAGAACTGGAGTGATGTGATCTGTCAGACTTTTATTCATAATAATCCTAGCTGATACATTCTGCGCCATCTGTAGGATGTTTAATGTTTTCTTCGGTAGCCCTTGTAATATGGCATTACAGTAGTCAAAGTGGGGAATGATGAGCGCTTGTGCTACTGTTCTGAAGTCTGAGTGGTCAATGATGCAGCGTAAGGGTTGTAGAACTTTCAGCTTGTGAAATATTGCTCTATTTGTTATCCGGAGGTGTTTGTCCATTTTTAGGTCAGCATCGATTAGAACTCCTAGATATTTGATCTCATTTTTTGAGTGATAAGTGTTTCCGTTCAGGGTGATTGATGCAGGAGGTATGAAGTCTTGTTTTCCTGATATGAACATCACTTCAGTTTTTTTGTGATTTATAGACATATTGTTGCATTGGAGCCAGTTTTGCAGTTCCTGTAGGCATTCTTCTAATTGGTTGAACTTGGGATTGTTTATGTCAAGTTGTGTGTACATCATAATGTCATCTGCATATAGATGGTAGCTGATATTATGCTTTTGGAAAATTGTACATACTGGTTGGATGTAGACGTTGAAGAGCAAGGAGGAGATAGCTGATCCCTGCGGTATCCCTTGGGTTTGGGGGAACGGCTTAGCTTGCTCATTATTGAAGCATACCTGTTGCATTCTATTTGTTAGGTATGACTCAAACCACTTTAACGTTGTGCCGGTTATACCTATAGTCTCAAGTCTGCGCAAGAGTATTTGATGATGTACTGTGTCAAATGCTGCTGATATATCTATGAATATCAGTATGAACATCTTGTTTTTGTTTTCCAGTCCCTTGATGAGGTTGTCTAGAAGAGCTATGAGTAGGGTTTCGACACCGTGGTGGGGTCGAAAACCGTATTGATGATCGTCAAGGATTTTGTTTTCATCAAGGTGGTCTTGAAGTTGCTGCTGAGTTACTTTCTCGATAATCTTTGCAAGAAATGATATGCTTGATATCGGCCGGTAGGAGGTAGGATCTTCTTTGTTGAGAGATTTATTTTTCAAAATAGGCCTAATTAGAGATCTTTTCAGTTGGGCGGGCATGATACCTTGCTGCAGTGATTGATTGACTATGTGCGCTATTAGATGAGAAATTTTGTTTTTAGTAGATTTGGTGAAATATAGATTTGGTAAATATAGGGCCTGCCCTCTGACGGTGCATGCCACAATGTGTGAGCATGGCTGGCAATCCATCCAGATCCAGAAGGGAGGCAACAAGTTGCCCTGGTGTGTAAAATATCACATATGAATGCACAATGGGGCTCATTCTATCCCAGACGTTCAGCCCCTCTGTACATCCGGTTTAAACTGGACGTACAGAGGAGGTCGCGATTCTGATCGCGTGGGGCACGTCTAGTCCCGTGGGACCAGAATTGTGAACAGCCGTGTACGTGCAGGCCAGGACTGTGATTCAGCGCAGCCTGCATGTACAGAGAAAGCCTGACTAACTAAGTCAGGGCTTTACAATGGAGCAGCGGCGCCATGGCATCCGGTTGCCATGGAACCTTGGCTCCAATGTAAAGCCGCATTCCTGGCCACAAACGTTTTCCCCTTAGCCCGACCCCCAATCCAACATCCTAAGGCCAGAGTCAGGCTGCGGGGAATGTCCTTGGGCACCCCCCTCCCCCATCATATCCATGCCCTCAGAGGTGGAATAACTTCCCCGCATAAGTCGCCTACCCATGACATACAGGGCCAACATTAGAATCAGCAGCCTTGTATGTCCAGGTCTGGCGACCGCCCACCTCCCGCCCTAACTCTGGCCCAATCCACCTCTTCCCCACCCCGTCTAACCTCCCTGTACAACTGGCGGGAAGGGCACAAATAGCGGGGATGGATGTCCCGTTGGGACGTCCATCCCCGCTATTCATAGGACAGAATCAGGCCCAATATGGCCAACATCATTAATGCCAATATATAGATCACAAGACCTGAGATGCCACATAAGTGAATGATGGAAAAACAAGTCATCACAGGGGCACATATCCTCTGACATGAACCTATGTCTGCAGCTAGCTCTATTGCTTTCTCCAAGTCCCACCACCATCCATGGGTGGCTCATCACCAGTCTATACTGTACCCAATCACTGCAGACATGAGCTAAAGTTCCTTTGAATGGGATCACAGCAGCTGACAAAACTCAGGCACCCTCACTGCCATGTGCAAACATATATGTGCAATACCAATAGCAGATGGCAAATGTAGGCCCCCTGGAGCCACTTCCCCCCCAAACATGTATCCATATGGGATACTCTCTGTGTATCAGTACCCTTGCAACAAACTGCTAAAAAAAGCAAATTACAGAAATTACATTGCTGGCAGAGTTGGACCAACTTACCCCGCACACACTGCTGCCACACATAAAAAAAAACTTTTTTGGATCCAAATGACACCACTCTCAAAGCATCTCCATCATGACTATGCTTGTGAATATATGGGCCATGGGAAACAATGAACCCACAAGCAAGGTGAGGCAGCCAACATGTCCTCGGATAGCATATGCTCTATGGGTAAGGCACCTGTACTGACAATCCCAAAAAAGTGTAAGAATTGGCATGCATGTGGTCAGTGAACGCTTAATCTCTATTCATCTATGAAGAATGCTTATCAACTCAACTATAATTGAAGTATATGCCCCAACAACAGCTGCAGAAGAGGATGAAATTGATGAGTTCTATGAACAAGTACAAGCTGAAATTGACAGAACATGAAAACAGGATATCATGATAGTCATGGGTGACTGAAACACAAAAGTTGGCAACACAGAAGGCAAAGTGGTTTGAAAATATGGACTTTGAAACAGAAATGAAGCTAGAGAAAGACTGATAGAATTCTGCAAGATCAACAATCTATTCATCTCAAACACCTTCTTCCAGCAACACAAGTGGCAACTGTACACATGGACTTCACCCAATGGATTGTACAAAAATCAAATTGATTACATCTGTGGATGTCAACGATGGAAAAGCTCTATAACATCAACAAAGATAAAACCTGGAGCTGACTGTGGTACAGATCACCAACTACTAGTATGCAAACTCAAGCTAAAGTTGAAAAAGAGCAAGCCACTCATGAATGTTGCAAAATATGACCTTGAGAATACATCACTGGAATTTAAAGACTGCCTGCAAAATTGATTTGCTGCTTTAGATAAAAATGACAGAGCTCCAGAAGAGTTATGGAATGACATCAAGAAGGTTGTGTTGGAAGAAAGCGAGAAGTCTCTACAAAAGGTGAAAAAGCAAAAACAGCCAAAATAGATGACGGAAGAAACTCTGGAAATTGCCCAGAATTAACAGAGAAGCTAAAGCCAGAGGAGAAAGAAAGACAATTGCAGAACTCAACAAAGATTTCCAACGTGCAGCAAGCAAGGTCGGCCCGTCCATTGAGGAAGAATGTTGTTTGCACAGGGCCCCGCGTTTCAAGGGGCCCCACGCAAACAACATTCTGTATCAGCACAGGTAGATTAAAAAAAGAAAACCGTGGCAGCGGCAGAATCAAGTGTCCCGCGGGGCCCCCCCTGCCTGGTAGAACCCTCCCTGCAGCATCAACTCCCAAAGCGTCAGCTTTCAGAGCCACTAAGGGAGAGTTTCTTAACAGAGCCACGAGAAAGGGAAACTCTCCCTTCACGGCTCTGAAAGCATGTGCTTTGGGAGCTGATGCTGCAGGGGGGGCCCGGTGGGAGACTTGATTCTGTTGCTGCCCTGGCGGCAACAGCAGCAGCAGCCAGTTTGTTTGTTTTTTATCTACCTGGGCTGATGGGGGGAGGGGGGTTAGGACTGGTAATGGGCTATGGGGGGGGCTTAAGACTGGAAGTGGGCTGATGGGTGGGGCTAGGACTGGTAATGGGCTATGGGGGGGCTAAGACTGGAAATGGGTTGATGGGGGGCTTAGGACTGGAAGTGGGCTGATGGGGCATTAGAACTGGTAATGGGATATGGGGGGCTAAGACTGAAAATGGGGAATGGGGTGATGGGGGGTTAGGACAGGAAGTGGGCTGATGGGGGGGTTGGACTGGTAATGGGCTATGTGGGGGGGCTAAGACTGAAAATGGGGTTATGGGGGTAGGACTGGAAGTGGGCTGATGGGGGCTTAGGACTGGTAATGGGCTATGGGGGGGCTAGGACTGCTTATGGGTTGGGGGGTTGCTAGGATTGGAAATGGGCTGAGTGGAAGGGAAGCTTGAACTGCAAATAGCTGATGGGGAGGGGGGCTTGGAATGGAAATGGGCTGTGAGGGGAGGGAACTAGGACTGGAAATGGGCTTATGGAGGGGCTAGGATAGGACTGGAAATGGGCTGTTGGGGGATGCTAAGATTGGAAATGGGCTGTGGTGGGGGCTTAGACTGAAATGGACTCATGGAGAGGCTGGAACTGGAAGTAGGCTCATGGGGGGCTTGGATTGGAAATGGGCTGAGGGGAGGGGAGCTAGGATTTGACATGGGCTGATGGTGGGGCTAGGAAAGGACTAGAAAAGGGCTGATGGGGGCTTGGATTGGAAATGAGCTGATGGATGGACTCGGATAGGACTGGAAATGGATGGGGGAGCTTGAACTGGAAATGGGATGATGGTGTGGCAAGGATAGGATTGGAAATGGGCTGATGGGCTAGGACTTGAAATGGGCTGATGCGGGGACTAGAAAGGAGTGGGGATGCTGGGTGGGGCTGGAACTGAGTACTGGTAGTGCTGTTAGGATACGGCAGGTTTGCTGTGGGTTCTAAATGGGCAGTGTTGTAGTAGTTCCTAATGTGCCTGGCGGTTGGCACTGGATTATAGTAATGTAGAAATCTTTTAGTCTTTCTTTATCCATACACTCATTAAGAGGCATGTTTACTAAAAGTTAGTGCATGGTAACATTATGCAAATATTTATGCAAATGAGGTCCCTTATGTAAATGAGACCCCACGCCATCTCCGGACATGGCCCAACACCCCCCTTGGGCCACCCCTGGCAGCAAGACAGGACAAGGAAAAGTACTACAATGACACATGCAAGGGAATAGAAGCAGAAACTATTAGAGGAAGAAAAAGATTGGCTTTCCTAAAGATACGAGAATTAAAGAAAATAATTCCAGCTTCAAATTGGAATGTTACAAGATGCTCAGGGTTCTATCTTGAATGATGCTGAGAAGATCAAGAAAAGGTGGAAAGAACATGCAGAGTTTTTATATGACAAAGATCACATGGACCAACAGCCATTTCAACCTGTGCCTTATCCGGAACCATTGGTGATGAAAGAAGAAGTCGAAGCAGCATTGAAAGCCTTATCAAAGAACAAAGCACCAGGCATTGATGGCATTCCCATAGAAGTATTACAGCAATCTAATGCAGCCATTCTCATACTTACAAGGCTCTACCAAAAAATTTGACTGTGGAAATTATCGCACAATCGCTCTGATCCCATATGCCAGCAGGATTCTACTGAAGATTGTTCAAGAACCATACCTGGAACAAGAGCTACCTGAAGTGCAAGCAGAGTTCAGGAAAGGGCGAGGAATGAGAGGCATCATCGCGAATGTTAGATGGATCCTTGAAAAGAATAAAAAATACCAAAAGGATATCTATTTGTGCTTTATCGACTACAGCAAGGCTTTTGACTGTGTAGACCATGAGAAACTCTGGGCCACATTAAGAAGCACGAGTATACCAGAACACCTGATCATTCTCTTCCGCAATCTGTACATTGATCAAGAAGCAACAGTTTGAATGGAACAAGGAGAAACAGAATTGTTTAAAATAAGCAAAGGTGTGTTACAAGACTTGTAAACGGGGGCGCTGGTCGTGAAAGTCCACAGTCTTGGCAAAGGCAAAATATTATTATGATTTTCAAAGGATTGTGGGGGTTTCAGTTCATTCATACCAGAATCAGCCGTTCACAAAATAATGAGTTGTGATGCTCGAGTGTAAGCAAAGAAAAACAGATTTTATTCATGGGGTTAATTCTCCCACACAGATTTACTTGGTAATACAAAAGGACACTTGCTTGAAGTATTGTACTCAGGAAAAACAAAACATGTTATAAGGTAACTGAACTTCTTAAGCAATAAATCAATAAAGACCTTGATGGGAAACAGAAAAGGTCTTTTTGATGGCTCCTGCTAATGACCTTCTTAGCAGTGCTCCAAAAGGCAAAAACAAACCCAAAAGTAGGAAAAAAAATGTTCTTTATCAAGGATAACTTTCTTCTATTCACACACACAAAGAAGAAGTTTCCTTCTAGAGCTCACGTGCACTTGTGCCTGGCTCAATTACAAATAATTAGCCAGCTGCAAACCCCTTTGCTGGTTCACTCTCTCTACGTGGCTCAATCCTACCCTAAAGCTTTCTTGCAAAGACTTTTCTGGGTAGATAAAAGAACAAGTTACAGTTCCTTTTGGTGGTTGTTGTATTAGTGAGAAACTACTTTAAAACAGCAGCCTAGACAGAGAGCAATCCATGTATTCCAACGGGTCATTTACTATATCTCCTTCTTCCTCAAATATCATGGAATCAATATCATGGTCTAGCTCAGAGGAATTCCTTAATTGATCACTCTCAGGATAATATTTGTTTCCCTGCTGTCTTCCTGATGAAGAGCTAGGGCATAGATCAAAGTTCATACCTGTGATCCCCTTGCTGTTAGGTTTTGAAGAGCTAGGGCATAGATCAAAGTTCATACCTGTGATCCCCTTGCTGTTAGGTTTCCTCTCCTGGTATCCTGGCCAGTAAGTAGTCCAGCTTTTATGTCCAGCCTTCCAATCAAGATCCCTGGACACTGGGTCTCTCTTCACATACCTTCTTGCACTGGTCTTAGGGCCCCTTCCAAATGCAGCCGTCTTCTTCAAAGGTGCCGTCTGGGAATTCCTGGCTCTATAACCCCACTCCTCTGGCTTCCTCCAGTCCAATGGAGTATGCTTGCCTCTGGAATCACTCCTAACACACGTACTGCTGTGGGCTCCTTCTTTAGACCTCCAAGATGTCTCTCTTCTTTCTTCCACGTTGCTTCTGCTGTTGTAGTCCTCTCTCTTCTTTCTCTCTGTTCTGTCCATTCTTGTTCTCGATCTCCCTGTGCTGTCTCTGTGTAGAATATCTTTTACTTTTAAAGTGCTTAGAGGGACACTCCACCCTAGCACAGCCCAGGTGTGCTGAATCAAGCCCTGCCCTTGGAGATGAGTGATTGGGGATTACCTCATAGCTCTCCTGATTGATCACACGTTTCACCACTTCAGCCCTCCTAGAGGCTGTTTGAAACCTGGTGCATTCTGGGACTGGTAGTCTTTTATGAAAACATTCTGTTTTAGTATTTCTACCAGCAAAGACAGGTTGCTTGTTCAGAGCCACTTCACCTCTTTTATAGCTCCCTCCTGAACTATGATAAGCTTCCTTATCACAGACTGCATATTTTTCCCCTACCTGTTTAATTTATATGCAGAACAAATCATCAGAGAAGCAGGATTGTATGAAGACAACAGAGGTGTGAAGATTGGTGGAAGACTCAACAACCTTCACTATGCTGATGATACCACATTACTGGTTGAAAATGAAGATGATCTGAAACATTTGCTTCTCACGATCAAGGAACATAGTCTTAAAATGAGCCTGCACCTTAATGTAAAGAAGACAAAGATCATGACAACTGGCAAAATCAATAAGTTCATTGTTGAAGAAGAAATTGAAATTGTGGACAACTTTAACCTACTTGGATCAACTATCAATAAAGAAGCAAAAAGCAGTCAAGAAATCTTGTAATTTACGCTTTCTAAATTTTCCCATTTCTAGACTCCTCGCTCCTAAGTTCTGGTTAGACAAGTACCTTAAGGAAGTCTTGCTGATTACGGAATCTGTTGCAGTTTCCCAGCTGTATTACATTTCCCCTAGCTCTAAGAGAGTTAATCCGGTTGAGGGGGAATTTGATGTAATTGAACCTACTATCACTAACCTCACTGCTTTTCTAGAGGACTCCCTGGATACAATTGACTCCCGTTCCACCTTGTTGGTGACTTTTTTGACTAAAGAGGTTAAGCAGAGTGTGCTCCGGGCTTTTTTTAAACACAAGACTGTTAAGTTTTGTGGCCATTTAGTAAACGTTTTTCCTGATGTTGCCCGTAGCACCCAGCTTAGGCGTAGACAGTTTCTAGCTTTAAAATCACAGGTATTGTCCTTAGGTGAAGTTTCTTTCTTTCTTCGATTCCCATGTAAGTGTGTTATTACTTGGAAGGATGTTTCTTATATTTTTACTGATGTCACCCAATTGGAAAGCTTTTTGATTGAGAAGCAGAAAGCACTTGGTGAAGTGCAGAGTGTCCATGAATAAGTTGTTGCCTCCCATTGTGGGCCTTGTGTCTTATTTTCTTGAATATGACCTTTATTCTAATACCCAGCTAAGTTCCTTGATGTGGGCTATATCAAATTTGTTTTTTCCTATATGATGTTGTAACATCCGATTTGATGTTGTACTTTGATTTTCTCTTGAATGTATTGTGTAAATGCATTTTTTTTTTAAACTAATAAAAAAAAAAAAAAACCTACTTGAATCAATCAATATAGAAGCAACAAGCAGTCAAAGATTGTCAAGGCAGAGATGTTTCTCTCCATACAAAGATTTGACTTATTCAAGCCATGATATTTTCAATAACATCATATGGATGCGAAAGCTGGACAGTGAAAAAGATAGACCAGAAGAAAATTGATGCCTTTGAATTATGATGCTGGCGGTGAATACTGCGTATACCATGGACTGCCCGAAGAACAAACTAGTCAGTAGTAGAGGAGATCAAACTTAAGCTTTCTTTAGAAGCTCAGATGGCAAGACTTTTACTTTCATACTTTGGACACATCATGCGAAGAGAGAGATCATTAGAGAAAGACATCATGCTTGGCAAGTTAGAAGGTCAACGCAAAAGAGGAAGGCCAGCAATGAGATGGATCAATACAACAGCAGCAGCTACGGGTACCAGTCTGTCAACAATGAGCTGCCTGACTGAAGACTGAACACGATTTAGGACAACTATCCAGAGGGTCACCATGAGTCGATACCGACTCGACGGCACTTAACAACAACAATAATATACGTAGCCCTCTAGGTTTGCTTCCCCATCATGCAACCATGATCAATGTGCACTGCATACAGTACATATGACAAGCACATGAAGGAGTGATGTCAACATAGATCAGAAACCCACTTGACAGTATACATGGAATCAGAGTCCCTCTGCATAGTGGCAGTCTCACCTGTGCTGCCTTTATCATTTCCTGCAGGCAAAGCAGACAGGATGCAGGTGAGCTGCAGCAAGACACGTAGCTCAAAAGACTCCCAGATCTGTGGATCCACAATGATTTCTGGCCCCTCAGACCACCTACTAGTTTGGCATACAGCCAGGGTATTGTGAGCAACATGACTTTGAGGATGAGTGTGCCAACAAGGCCAGACAGATTGCTCATGAGCCATACTGTGCCATATGTATCAACAGCCTGGTGGCTATCCATTAAAGTATATCTGTATAGTGTTGGCTGACTGTCCAGCCTACTCCACTACCTGTGATTCATTAGGAATCATGCAGCCCTGAACTGTGAACCAGTCACAGCTCCTCGACCCTGTCATGGGATAATTTTATCTTGGTCCTTAGGTCTTCTGCAGAGGCCAGTGTCTATAGAATGCCATTCAGAACCATATACATGGGCTTGCTGTGAGGGCACCATCCACCATGGGGTGAACCATGAGGGTAGAATTATGTGACAAATATAAGGGGTCTGGTGTGGGGGTCAACATCGGAGCATACATTGCTAATGTATCAAAGTACAGCATGTGGTGCTGTCCCCAAATGACAGCATGTGTGGGCTGTGACATTCCTGAGCCTACCCTGCTTTTGATGTTGTATTGAGGGCATAGGCTCTCCCTTAACTGGAGGACATTTCCCCTTTAAATATATCTGGTGGCTGGCCACCTGCCAAGGGTCAGCAACTGGAATAGGAAGGTGGGAGAACATACTTCTCTTCCTATCCCAGAGATGGTATGTGAGGTGGCCAAGCTCCTTGTCTACATGGACATAGATGGGCCGGGGAAAGCATATGTATGATGCCCACATGTGGGTGGACAGCTGGAACTGGCAAGGAGGGAGGAAGTAGTAGTTGTTTTCTAGGATATGCCCTAAGGTGAGCCACCTGTGCAGTTCTTTGAAACATCTGTACACAGTAGGGTATGGAAGCAAATGGGACACCCTTCCTGCAGCATCAGTAGGCACAAAAAAAGCAGGACAGAAGACCAACCATGGAAAGTCTTAATTGGGCTGTGATGTCAACCAGAAATGTGTTTCAGTCGGGAGGCCTTCCTCAGGGGTTAATGACCTCTACAAAATAAAATGATATTAACAGTGTAAAATAATAAATAAAGAAAATCAATTATACATATTAGACATTAAAATCACTTAAAATAAAAACATACAAAACCATAAAAACCCAATAAATTTGATAAAAACTAAAGTTAAACAGTTAAAATTGATAATAACACTTGACAATCAGTTAAAATTGATGATAACTAAAGTTAAACAATCAGTACTCAACATGAAAATGTAAAGCAAAGTCTCTGAACATATAGAATCCTAACTGCTTAATTTTAATCAATCACAAAGAGAGGACAGTGGGGGAGGGAGAAGATTATAATATAACATGCAAATTATATATCATGTGAACAATAGACCAGGTATTCAGGAGGAAATGTCATCTAGAACGATCTTGGGCTAAATCTGCATTGGGAAAGGTAAGGAGAGCAGAAAACAATACATGGTATACAAAAAGAGCATAAAATCTCCAAATCACATCAACCATGCAGCTTAGCAAGGTTAAAACTTAAAAAACACATATTATAAGCGTCCAAGAAGAAAGGAGACACCATTAAAGATAATGATGGTATGTTAAAAGCAGAGCAAATTATAATACACAATGTCATGCTACAATATTTTGCATTAAAAAAAAAACACCTGAGAACGAGCCACTCTGAGGTTCCCTTTCTTGGCAGTGTGCCCTTCATAAAATCCCCTTAAAAATGATTAAACAGAACGTGTGCTGGTTCCCCACAATATTATTAAATACAGGGTAATGGAAACGAGCAACACTGATGTACCCTTGTTCAAACAATGTGCACGTCATAAAATCCCCTGAGAAATGTTTGAACAGTGTGTGTTCAAGTTACCCAGTGGACCAAATACAAATTCTTTGATGCGTGTGATGTTGGGAATTATAGGATGATGGAGCAATGCATCATGATTGGTGATCAATGAGCTTGTGGAAGTGCCCCAAAGTTTAAACCCACGTCACAGTGTTATCCAAACTTACAAGTCAGCTGGAAGGCAGAGTGACCTCACCTTTTAGTGATTCAGCATCAACATTGAAAGGAAACGCTGGGTTTCAGCACCAAAATTAAATCGAGGCTTAGACAACATCAGCGATGACATAGATGTGACCCTCTTTGCAGCATGTTCATTCAGACTTTAGAGATCTATTGTATTAGGAGCATTGAGACTGCAAAGGTTAGCACAATTATGAATGTGTAATTGCAAGACCATTATAAATCAAAACAGCCCATATGTCCTCACATCTGTGTTGTTGAACCTATTATATGTGTACTATAGAGAAAGGAGGAAGGAGTGGGAAAGATGGCTATCACACCAATCACATTATACTAATATTGTACAGTTCGTAGAAGTGCAAGTCGAGATATAGGCAAAGGGGAAGTTAAAGACTAAAAAAGTGTAGGAGTAAAATATTCAGGCACTGTCAATGTGTACCTTCCAGGGGCATTCCAATGCTCATGACCTTAGAGAAGGATCCCGTATTCTGTGTTCATACTGCTATAGTGAAAGCAGGGGGAGGGGGGGTGAGACTGCCAACGAAATCCAAAGTTGCTTAGTATGTTCCTAGAGCAATAATACAGTCGTACAAATGGGCACTAATAGAACCATTCTGAGGCACAAATAGTCTTGTACGGGGAAGGTAGACAGGGGCAGGAAAGGGGTGGATCGGGGGTAGCGTTACGGTAGGCATTGGGTGGTCATTGGCCCTGGACATACAGGGCCAATTCTAATGTTGGCCCTGTACGTCCAGGGCTGGTGACTTGCACGGGGAACTTATTCCACCTCTGAGGTAGAATAAGTTTCCCTATTCGGCGGGGGACAGCAGGCCAAGGGTGTGGACGGGGCAGGGGTGGCCGAGGACAGTTCCCACAGTCCGAAGCTGTCTTTAGGAGGCTAGATTGGGGGTCGGGCTGTGGGGAATTCGCAGCTGGGGATTGCGGCTCTTCAATGGAGCCACAGTGCCATGGCAACCGGATGTCATGGCACTGCGGCTCTATTGAAGAGCTCTGATTGAGTTAGCTAGGGAAGGCCTATACGTGCAGGCCAGATGGAATTGGGGTCCTGGCCTGCATGTACAGGCCTGTTCGCAATTCTGATCCCACAGGACTAGATGTGCCCCACGGGATCAGTATCATGACTCTCTCTGTGTATCCGGTTCTGGACGGATGCATAGAGGGCCCGGATGTGCAGGATGGAATTGGACCCTAAGCGAGTAAAATCATCGATTAAAAAAATAAATAAAGTTGAAATGGAATGGGCAAGCCGTGACAGGTCCTATATAAAAGTGTTGCTGTGCTGTTCATAATATCTATTGTCATTCCTACGCATGGACTGGCAGTTAAGAGGGAATAAGTGTAAATTATAAACAAGAAAGAGCATGTTGGACCATTGTTGATGCCAAAATTATGATTAAACCATAATCCATTCATTCTGATGGAGGCAGTGTAGAAGGTTAAAAAGAGGGGGGGGGGGAGAAGGACATTACTAGAAGAATTCACTGTCCAAATGATAAAGTGTGATAAAAAAGAGAATGCGGAGAAAGAAGGGACAGTGCACAACAATTAGGAGGAGCAAGTGGTACCCACCAGATCACATAGCCACCAAATAATGTGGTTGGGGTTTTTTTTGGTTTTTTTTACTAACAATGGAGAGTTGTGTCGTGGATTCCAAATCAGAGAACACTAAAGAATTAAAAGATGATTCTGATTGAATAAATAATTAAAAGAAAAGGCCTGGGCTCTAAAAACCGTTAAAAGCAACGGAAGGCCATGTATGCTCATAAAATTAATGAATAAACGTTACAAAAGAAAATGTATGTAAAAATAGACAGGGGGGGCAATTGATGTCCACCAAATCACATGGCTACATGACTGTTGAAACCCCAGTAAAACAATAAAAAATGTAAGAAAAGACCATGTCATGCTCATAAATTAAAGGGATGATTCTAATTGAATAAATAATTAAAAGAAATGTCCCCAGCACTAAACAAAACATTAAAAACATCAAAAGGCCATGTTGTGCGCATAAAAAATGTTAAAAATGGGGAATATATGTAAAAACAGATAAGACGGGCGAATGGTGCCCTCCAATTTATAAAAAGGAGGATTGTGTCATTGGTTCCATGTCCCGAGGATATTGAGTAATTAAAAATGATGTGGCTAAATAGATAATTTAAAAAATGAGAGTCATAGGCACTATGATGTTAAAACCACAGTAAAAATAACAATAAACCATGTCATACTCATAAAATTGATAAATTGTGTATCTTAATAAATAGCTGCATAAAACTTAGTGTAACTTCTAATTAAAACAGAGGTTGAAGGTTTCAAAAAAGATTGATAAGATCAATGAAAATTGGAATTCTCAGTAAAAATGAATAATAAAAATCTCATTAGACATATATAATACAATTTTCTGGTGAAGGTGAAGAAAGGAGGGAAAGGGGTGGGGAGGGGAAAGAGGAGGAAGGGGGAGAAGATTGAGGGGACAGTGAAGGGCATGGCGCCAAATAAGGGCAGTAGGGTATGGGGCATACAAACCAGGTTTAAGACCTATTGGCTATTGTCTGTATGCTACGTAATTGTGCATCAAAACCCCTACACCTCTTCTTGGGAGTCCACGTATTGGTGCATATGTTCATCTGAAGGAATGTGCTTGTGCCATTGCCTTTGGTTCTGGGAGCATATAGCTCCTCATCCTGACCTTACGAAGGGACCTCCATAGCCCTGAGCCTCATTAGAGATGGTTCCTATTACAGCACTGGAGAAGGACTTTCTTCTATGTAGTTCCCTAATTACTGACCTTTCTCTTGGCATGTTGCCTAGGTGATGTGGTATCTCTCAAATCTGTTGTTGCCTCTTTAGGGCTCTGCAGCCCTCACTTTGCAAAAAGCTGATGGGCCAGAGCTGGAACTGACTGGGATACTCTCTTCAATGGCAGCGTAACTGGTGTAAGAGGGTTGGAACATGGGAAATCCCAAAAGGTTATACTGTTACTGTTATCATTGTGGATCACCTCCTTCCCTCCAAACAATTGTGTGACCACAAGGGTGGTTATCTACTTCTTGTAACAATAAAAAAGGTTTGGACAAGTTCCTGGAGGAAAAGTCCATAAACCATTATTAAAAATGGACCCAGGATATCAATGCTTGACCCAATACAAGCATTGTGGAACCTGTGTCTTTTGTGGAAACTGCTAGGTACGTATGACCTAGATTGGCTACTGTTGGAAACAGGATACTGGGCTTGATGGACCATGGTCTGACCCAGTATGGCATATCCTATGTTCTTGTGATGCATTTAGTATGCTAGGATGCGGTCCACCATACCAAATAGCTGGCAAAATGAAATAGTTGCCACCTATACCAACAGACCATATTGCAGGTAGTCAGTGAAAGTAAAAGAAAGATGATGGGGGGATATGTGGGGGCAATATGAGGAGGAGGGGTATGAAAATATGTGCAGCTCACACATGGATAGAGTGTACTCCACTAGTAGCTGTTGGGTGTCATAGCAAGAATTCAGCATGTATAAGAGCAAGGAACCCCAGTCTTTTGAAGGTAGTGTGTCTGTGTTACTGATATGTAGACACTGGATAATAAAACTCCCTCACCTTGAGACACCCATGGTGCTCCATATCCTAGGGTTCAAGATACAGGTCAACAGACCTCTGTAATTTGGGGGATAGCCCTTTTCCCTGTCTCTCCTCTATCTACCTGCACAGTGACTTTGCCATTGAGGAAAGGGACTTCATCATGTGGATGAAGGGGAGGTACAATGTCCTGTTGAGGAGATCTGGCAACAAAGGAAAAGATACCAAGACTGGCAGATATTCAGGTTTAAACAAACCCCTTTTATTGACCCCTATGCGTTTTGGCCGTAGGCCTTCTTCAGGGGGATATCAAATGAGGGAGCAAACCTCGAAAAAACAAATGCAAGATTAAAACAAAATCACTGATAAATGAGAACACCGTCAAAAGACAAATCATAAAATAAATAAATAAATAATTTAATAAAATGGAGATAAAACAAAATATACACATACATTAATAAGATCAGTATAACAACGGATCTAATTATAAAATAAAACTACTAGCAAGATAAAAACATATATAGACATATGCAATAAAACATTTATATATGTGCATTATCTATCAAACCTATTATGTGTAAAAGAGAGATGAGGAGGATACAATATGACAGGTAGATCAAATATATAAAACAGTCGAAACGCGTAGGGGTCAATAAAAGGGGTTTGTTTAAACCTGAATATCTGCCAGTCTTGGTATCTGTTCCTTTGTTCCTACGTATTCTACAGATACTTTGTTGCTTCTTTTTGTTCTACTGTTGAGGACACATAGACTGCATCATGCTTGGGAACAAATTGGTGGTGACCTCCCATGCCTCAAATCTCTCAAGCAAATTAGGGATTTGGTAGACAGATCCCAATCCCCAGGACCAGAGGAGGCATATTGAGCACCAGTGCCCATGGCACAGGCTCTATTGGTATTGCGTATCTTTGGAATTCACCTCCTAGGCTATATCCTCATATGTGAGCGCATTCCCAGATTTCCTTCTGTGGTGCTTCATTTGTGCACATAGGGATTAAAGACAGGTGATGGAATGTGGTTCCTATGTGTGTGGGTACACCCACATGCTCATGCCCACACAGTGTGATGCTGACATGGTGGCCCTTCGGTGCTTCTGTGACCTGGTCCATTTGATGTCTCTCTTCAAGTGGGATTTAGCTGTAATAAACATCATCCTCCACTGGCTTAAGCAGGCGCTTGTGTGGAATTCCTAAGCACTCCAAGTACCCCCTGAGGTCACCTGTACAGCATAGTGATTTTCAGAGAATGTAATCTGGAAATGAAACATTCTTTTCAAATGTGAGTATAATAGCTTTTGTTTTGGAAGTATTAAAGTCAAATTAATTAATCTATATCCAATGATCAACCTGAGTTAGGCAGTAGACAATCCTGGCAAAAGGAATGCCCTCAGAAATACCGAATGGAACATATATTATAATATCATCAACATACGCTGGAATATTTATGTCACATTGCTGTAATAAATTGCATAGGGGTCGCATGTAAATATTGAAGAGAGTGGCAGACACAGCCAACCCTCGTAGCACCCCACAAGAATTAGAGTACCAAGACGCTGTCAGAGCCTCTTACCTGGTACTGTAGGTGCAGCCATGTGAAAAAGAGAAGAGCAAAGAGAAAACACCAACCCGACTCCCACTTCTGCCAATCTTTTCAAAAGTATTGGAGGGGACATTGTATCAAAGGAAGCATACATGTCTAAAAAAATAATTAAAGCTCAGCCATTATTCATTTCCTGCAAAACAAAGAGTTATACCAAAAGGATTTCAGCACCATGAAGTGGACAAAAACCATACTGATTAGCATCTAATGTTCATTCCAAAAAATAATGTAACTGAATTAACACTGCTTGCTGAATTACTGTAGTTTGGCCAAGAATGGTAAGCTTGGAAATGGGTAATAATTTAACTGGTCAGTCTGTGGATTTTTCAGCACCAGTCGGACACTTACATGCTCCAGCACAGATAGTATGGTGCTATCATTCTGAGAAAGGGCTACTAAAAAGGCTAAGAATGAAGCAATTTCGCAAATGCCATTCATTAAAGCTACTGAAAAATTATCCAGCACAAAAAAGGTAGAATTCATTTTCTTTAGGAAGGCTTCCATCCATATCCTTGCTCATCACAGAGGCAAATTTCTCCAACTTATCAGTAGTGGGTGGAACAGTAGAGATGATAATTCTAGTAGTAATCTTGACTTTATTAGCAAAGATGTTCACTAAAAGTTGGATATTGGGGGTAAACTCAATCTGAGGAACCTCAGTCAGGCTATGAATAATACCATTAGAAGTCATTCATGTTGTTTTCAAAAAAAGGCCATCTTAGATTCACTTACAGCAAGCTGATAGGATTTTAATTGCATTTTCCTTTCACCTTGATATATTTACTGTGAGATTTACTAAGTCACTTCTATACCAGTGTGCAATATGAGTATGTAAAGACTTTAATTCAACAATAGGACCAACCTGGATTCAGCACTGTTCAGTATCCAAATAGTCATTCTGAATACGTATATTTTACTTAAATGCTACTGCTAGTATTTAATAACAAATGTTGACCACAGAGTTTAAATACTGATCCATAAATTTGTACCTGAAGCAAAGAAGGGTGAAGCGACTGTCCAAGGTCATAAGGATCTTAAGACAGATCTGATTTCCATCTCTAATTTCAGAATAATCTCCAACCTTCCTTTTGTCAGGACGATAACTGAAAAGCATGTTGCTAATCAGCTCTCACTATCCCCTGAGATCATAGGAGCCCTTCACCCAAGGCAAAGTGGACTTCGGTCCCATAACTCCACAGAAAAATGCACTTTTGAGTTTGCTGCATTTTATTGAGATGAACTTGGACAAGGCCAGAGAGGTTCTACTTATCTCTCGTGAGCTCTCTGCAGCCTTTCACCTTGTAAATCCCACTCTTCTTCTTCTTCATCATCTTTGGGAATTAGCAATCTCAGACCTGGCCCTTGAGTGGTTCTGATCCTATCTTAATGGTCGCACCTATCATGTACAATAGGTGTAGCACACTTTCTTCTCCTTGTGATTGTCATGCAGGGTTCCAAAGGTATCCATACTTGGCCCTCTACTCTTCAAGATTTACCTTATTCCCTTAGCTTCTCTGATCCAATCCTTAAGGTTCATATTTTACTTATACACTAATGACACTCAGCTGCTCACTCCCTTAGGCCACTGTTCTCCCTCCCCCTGCCATCTCTGCTGTTAATGCGAAGCTCAATGAAATTGCCTATTGGCTAGCCAGCAATGACTAGAAAGTGCATGCTCAAAAATCCAAAGCCATTGTGTTTTCCCAGCATCCCCCACTCTTTAATAGATCCCAGTATCAGTAGAATGATACTTCCCCTGAGAGATTCTGTCATGATCCTTTCGTCAGAGATTAACCTTTGGTATTCAGATATACCAATGTTGTCAAAAAATCCTTCTTTGCACTGAAGTAATTTTGTGCTATCTATCCAATCCTGGATATGCTCTCTGCACATGCTTGTTCTGGCCTTAGTCATCACTAAGATTGATTAGAGCAACTCCTTTTATCATGGCTAAAAACAGACACAGCTAAGGAGGCTCTAGACAATTCAGAACACCTTGGTCAAACTGCTCCTGGGCTCAGGGCTGGCCCAAGGGTTTCTGCCACCCTAAGCAGAACCCTGGCATGCCCCCCCCCCCCCCATGCGTTGAGTCATGCCACTCTTCCCCCTCCACATGCTGAACTGCTCTGCCGCTAATTCTGGTGGTGGGGTCAGGGGGGTGGCTCAGCAGCAGTAGCAGGCTGGGCGCTGCTGCAGAGCCGACCCCGCTGCCAGAATCAGCGGCAGCGGTGGCTGCGGTGGCATGGCACAGCTCAGCATGAGGGGACAGCAGGCCATGTGTGCTGTGCTACCCACAGAGGTCTGCTACCCTAGACGGCCACCTAGCCCACCTAGTGGATGGGCCAGCCCTGCCTGGGCTTCAAGAAACACAATCACATGACCTCTCCTCTGCAACAAGCATTGACTCCCTCTAAACTATAGGATCTCCTTTAAGATTCTCACTATTGCATACCAGGTATTTTACTCTGGCCTGTCTATCTTCCTTGCCTCTCTCCTGGTTTTTAACACACCAGCAGAATATTTTGGTTACCCCCTAAAACCCCAGTATCAGATTAGAGGCTACCAGAGAGTCCTGTTTTATGTCACAACTCTCACACTCCGGAACATGCTTCCCTTGGACTTCATTCTTCATATGTCCAGCAAAAGGTTATGTGTGCTGCTCAAGACATACTATTTCAGTTAGGCCTTTTGTGATCCTTAGCTTTCCTCCTGCAACTAGCAGGTATGTCATCACTGACATGCTGCAGCCTGAGTGGAATTTCCACATCCTTTCTCCTCTTATGTCTAATATTGCTGCACTGTATCCTTCTTATTTACTTACATTCTCTTATATACTGTGCTATTCTGCATCAGTGTGGTTTACATTTAACAAACTGAAATTACATTGAACAGGGCATTATAACTTGGCGATAACTATTTTACAGGGAACATGGGCTATGGAGGGTTAAGTGGCTTGCCCAAGACCACAAGGAGCACCTCTTGGACTAGAAACCCCAGTCCTTCTGGCCCAAGGCTGCTGTTCTCTAGTGGGATTTGAACCCCTGACCTTCTGGCCTGAAGTACCTTGCCCCAACCACTAGACTACTCCTCCACTCCACTTCTGCTCTCCTTAGCTGTCCCAGACTTCTATGTCTGCCCCATCCCCCTTCCCTGATTTTCTTTTTACTATAAACCGCATAGATTATATGAGATATGCAGTATTTGAGGGGATACTTGGTGGTACCGAGTACCGGCCCTTTTTTCATTGCCTGCTAAAATTGACCCATCGTCCCCATGTATTAATAAAAGAAGCCTGCATATAAGTGCTGATGTCTTTTTACTAGGAAAACATGAGGGCAGTCATTTTAGAAAACCTGTTCATGCTTTGGACATCCAAAAATGGGCAAAGAGACATCCAAAGCACAAAGACATCTTTAGAGCCATTTTAAAAGCTTGCTCTGTGGATGTCTGAACAAGGTCATGGTGTTTCCAGAAACCTGGGTATGTCTGTCTGCCTGATTTCAGAAATGTCATGGACTTCTAGGCACAAACAGTGCTGGATTTAACTAAAATACATCCATAGGGTGTAGAGATGGCAGCACTTTACATCCACAGTACAGTCAACAATAGCAGCAGCTACTCTGTTTGTACCCTACTACACTAACCCTTGGGCTATCCTAGATGTCTAGGTCTGCAACAGTATTCTGGAGAATTTCTATGTAGACCCCCCCCCCCCGCATGCGTTCAATCAGGCATGTTCATTTTTGTGAAATACTGTCTGCACCTGGCTATACTTGCATTTTTTTTTCAGATGTTCTGGCTTAGATGTCCAGGATTGCACTTGGATGTTCCTTCTAAATCCCCCTCTAGGTATATCAAATAAAAAGAAACAGGACATGTGAATGTCCATGTGATTCGCATGCTGGGTTTCCTCTTGGTCTTAGCCTGCTGCTCTAAACTTTAAGCTATTCCTCCATTTCAATAAACTATCCACCAGATGTAATATTTTATAAGAAGTAGGACAAAAATGTGGAAAAAAACTAGTTTAATTTTGAGATGGTACATCTTTTGCCCCAAAGGTTTAATTTCTATTAACTTCAAGAAGGGATAATTTTTTATTTCAAAAGAATACAGCAATTGAAAATATAAAATCTCATGTGGTACACCTTCTCTGCATTATTCTTAAATACATCAAATAAAAAGTATCTCAAAATAAAAGGAATACATTTTCTTTATAAGAAAATACATAGTCTGAAAAAAGTGATTTGGTTGAAAAAAACGGGGTAACTTACCTGTAACAGGAGTTCTTCATGGACAGCAGAATTAGTCAGCCACACCTGATGACATCATCCGACGGTGCCATGGATAAGGAAGTGCTCTCCTAGAGCTCAGAAAGGTGAGCTTTTCTGAGCACGTGCTGACTGCCTCCACCCCCGGGCCCACCCCTACCTGACTCAGTTTGTACCGAGCTTACTTCCATCTCATTGCCTGGTAGGGATGTGATCTGCTTCGGTGACATGGCGGACCGCCGTGCCTTCATTGTATGGGAGGCGGATAGGAATGTGTGGCTGACTAATTCTGCTATCCACAGAGAACTCCCGTTACAGGTAAGTAACCCCATTTTCTCCTAGGACAAGCAGGATGAGTCAGCCGCACCAAGTGACTCACCAACATGGCATTGCCGCTCTAAGCTGTGATAGGGCGAAGGTCTGTGGTTCGCCAGGGGATGTAATCCAAAAATGACATCTTAGATGCAACGGATGTTTATTGGGTTCATTATGAGCACAACAACATAGTCGCTAACTACAACAACTGGCTCCATAGAGCGAGAAAAGGCAAGGAGCAAGACAGTGAGTACTTTAGGATCAGCAGGAGTAGAACAATCAGCAGTCAACATCAGCAACAAGGACAATGGAAATGCACTAATATATTGACAGCCTCGTCCATGGCCGGATTCCTGCGTCTAGCATGGAACGTCCGAACAAACTGTTAGTCAGAGTCAAGTGTTCCAGGTAGTAGTGCCTCTGGAAGGTATGGGGCGAGGCTCAGGTTGTGGCTTTGAAGATGTAGTTAAGCGGGACTGTGCTGAGGTTTGCCAGCGTGGCAACCATGGCCTGTAGCTGGTGGGCCTGTGCGTGCGCGGGGCGTTCGAGCCGGCCTTTGAGTAGCAGTAGGCAATGCAAGTGGTGATCCATTGTGACAGGGTTGTGCTCATAATGAACCCAATAAACATCCGTTGCATCTAAGATGTCATTTTTGGATTACATCCCCAGAATAGTGTTGCAGACCTAGACATCTAGGATAGCCCAAGGGTTAGTGTAGTAGGCTACAAACAGAGAAGCTAGGGTTCAAATCCCCCCTACTGCTATTGTTGTCTGTACTGTGGATGTAAAGTGCTGCCATCTCTACACCCTATGGATGTATTGTAGTTAAAGCCAGCACTGTTTGTGCCTAGAAGTCCATGACATTTCTGAAATCAGGCAGACAGACATACCCAGTTTTCTGGAAACACCATGACCTTGTTCAGACATCCACAGACCAAGCTTTTAAAATGGCTCTGAAGATTTCTTTGTGCTTTGGATGTCTCTTTGTCCATTTTTGGCAATGTGTGAGAAATTAAAAAAAAATACTTGCATGGTGTCACATTAAAAATAAAGGACCACTTGTCCCAAACGGAGCCCCCTTGGACCACTTCCCCTGGGGGAACCTCAGTTCCTTGATGTCCCAGAGGCCCCAACAGCCCCTCTCCAGCACTGACTTGGAGCTAAAACATTTTAAGTCCCCTCTCCGATGCCCCTCCCTTTATCTGAGTAAAACTGAGGGTTGGTCTGCCAGACCCTGCATCTCCACCATTTGACCCCCATCCCCAATGGGCTCAGGGGCAATGGAGAGAGATGCAGTCCTCATTTGCTCTTGCCCCAGTGGCTGCCTATTCTAAAAAGGGCTGTGCACCATTATTTGGCAGCTTGATCCCTGGTGACAGACACAAGACTACTGCTAGGGGTCAGAGATGCCATCTTGAACCCATATGCTCCATAGAACAAGAGCAATTGAAGATCACTCCTGCTCCCTGCTAGACCACAAGGGAGAACCCCTGGTCTGAACTAGAGTGTCTGTGGGTGGGTCAAAGGTATAGACTGTATATGGGGGGGCGGGTCCAGAGATGGGTAGAATGAGTATAGATTATGTATAGTTGGTCCTAGGGGTGGGAGGGTACAGAGTGCTGTCAATGTGGGTCTGGGGGAGTGGTTGATGTAGTTATGTCAAGGGGATGGGGAATTGATATGTATGCTTGAATGATCTGAGAGTAGGAAAGAGGGCAGGAGGGGATCTGGTGCTGTCCAGAGGTGTCTGGTGGTAGGGGGGAGGGGGTTCCTTTGGCCTTGCCTCTGCCCTTTCAAGTTGGCACTTGCTTGTGCCTCAGGGAAGGTATAAAAACTGACATGAACATTTTTTTGTATACACATGTATTAACCTTGTAAAATGGGAATCAATGTCTATATTTTGGGTCTGCTCAAACTATGTCCTGTCAAGGAACAAACTTATAGCCTCTTAATATCTCTGTGTGGTGTGGATCTCAATGGGTAAATAGTGGCTTTCTAAAATCTCTGTTTGCACAAATAGCCTATCTATTAATCTACAAACTCCTATTTACAAGGGAAGATGCTTCTGAAATAAGGACCATCGCATGCGTCTAACATAAGGCCCCTCATGAAGGAGTATAGCTGAAAAAAGGACAAGTCAGGTTTAAGTTGATGTTTTCACTTTAAGATTTGTATGCTATGTTTGTATGTAATGAATTTATGTTTTAGTTAATATTTGTGCATTATGTCTGTATGGGAAAATATTTGAACTTTATGTAACCTTTGGTTTTTACAATCTACTAGGGGACCCTTTTACTAAAGTGAAGCAACATTCTGCCTTTACTGTGCAATAAGCACAAATGTTAATGCATAGTAAATGTAAAGTCTCCACAGTAACTGTCAGGGGTGTGAACAATATGTTCCTAACAGATACAACAGGAGCATGTACCATAACACATTTGGACCCATGAGCAATTATCATGGGTGTCCTTATTGCCACCTATTGAGGAGGCAGTAAGGGCATCCACTGTAATTGCAACATTGGTAGTTTGTGGCAATTGTCCCTATATAACCAAAATGTGCTCTACATGTCCGCCTTCCTCCCCTAACCTGCCTAGTCTCTGCCAAATTTTGATTACTGCGGAAATTAGTACAAAATAAAGGTCATTCCAGCACAGTAACAGTTATCACAGACTGCTCGCTATAATGTGCGCTAACTATACAGCACACTTAGTAAAAGGGCCCCTAAGGAGTTCATTCCCAAACGTAGGTTGCAGGACTGCATGTCCTCATTTGCTCTTCCTCTTGCTCAAAGGTGGTATAAGCAGCACTTTGAGGACAATCGGGCCTGGGGTGTCCCACCCCTAGGGCTGGAGCTGGGTGCGTGGGGGTCCCTATGCCCGATCCAGGCCTTGGCAGGGATAGTGGGGGCCAGAGCCACGTATGTTGGGAGTGCCTGCGGGGAAGACATCCCGCAGGCAGAAGGGGCACGATTCTAGCAACCGCATGAATGTTCTGTTCCTTAGGACCAGAGTCGGGTCCTAAGATCTCCATCTTCATCTGGGACATCTGGATGGCCAGTACGGCCCCCTCCCAGAATGGGGCTCCACGTATTTGTCCCAGTCACTTTGTATTCCTCTATTTTTGGCTAGAATATATTTGTTCAACTTAATTTATCTGTATTGATCTTACTGTTGCCTTCAACACTGTTATCAGTAATCCTTGATGCTCACTATTTATTTAACAGGTTTTTTTATACCACTTTATCATTTCAGCGTGTTTTTTTCTTATGTTCTTATCATAAAAAGTCTTTAGTGAGTCCTGCACTGGTCAGCTCTACATACATTCTTAAAAACGCTCAGGATGCACATAAAAACATAACATAAGATATGCCATACTGGGTCAGACCAAAGTCCATCAAGCCCAGTATCCTGTTTCCAACAGTCACCAATCCAGGTCACAAGGACCTAGCAGTTTTCCAAAAAAACACATAGCTACACTTACAGCTTTTACTACATCCTCTGGTAACGAATTCCAGAGTTTGATTACACGTTGAGTGAAAAAATATTTTCTTTTAGTAGTATTGAATGAGTTACACTGTAGCTTCATTGCATGTCCCCTATTCTTTCTACTTTTTGATGGCATAAACAATCAATCTACGTTTACCCGTTCCACTCCATTCATTAATTTATAGACCTCTATCATATCTCCCCTCAGCCGTTTCTTTTCCAGGTTGAAGAGCCCTAACCTTTTAAGCCTCTCCTCATAGGGGTATCCTTCCATCTCCTTTACCATTATGGTGGCTCTTCTCTATACCTTTTCTAATAATGCTATATCCTTTTTAAGATACGGAAACCAGAACTGCACACAATATTCAAGGTGCGGTCGCACCTTGGAATGATACAGAGGAATTATGATATCCTGTTTTATTCTCCATATTTTTCCTTATGATTCCTAGCATTCTATTTGCCTTCTTGGCCACCACTGCACATTGGGTGGAGGGTTGCAACATGTTATCCATGATGACGCCTACATCTTTTTCCTGGGTGGTGGTTCTTAATATGGTACCTTGCATCGTGTAACCATAGGTTGGATTATTCTTTCCTAGGTGAATAACTTTGGCAGGGGCGGCTCAAGGCAATCTACTGCCTGAGGCGAAGTATGAAAAGGCGCTCCCCATACACCTTAGAGGGGGCGGGGCTTTTTCAGAAATCCAATCAGAGACTGAACCAAACCAAAAAGCTCATTAGAATATATGGAGGAAATGCAAGATGTTTGCACACAGTGAGACTTGCAGCTCGGGTGCACGCCCCCCCCCCCCCTCTCTCCAGCGCTGCCTGCTCTTTCCCTGCTGCTGCTGCCCTCTGTTTTTACACAGAGGCGCCAGCAGCAGGGAAAGAGCAGGCAGCACTGGATGGAGGTATGGGGAGGAGAAGGGGGGCATGCGCCCGATCTGAAAGGCGCCGGTACTTTAAGCAGATCTGTCCCTCCTTGACATCGAGTCGGAGGAGGGAGGGACCAGACCTGCTTAAAGTGCTGCAAAAAGGCTTGGGGAGCGCATTTCGGCTGCCTGCTATTGTCCTGCCAGAGGCGGCAGGGCAACAGCAGACAGCCGAAATACACCTCCCAAGTCTTTCCGCCCTGTGCGGCTGCACCGCTTGCACAGGGCTAGGTACGGTCCCATTTGCACACCAAGGAACTAAAAGACAGCAAGAACTAACAGCACAGATTATAAAACTAAATTATAACTCATTTTTATTTTGTTTTTACACTGCGTTATGGTTCTTGCTTTTTCTTTTTCAACATATATTTTGCATCCACAGTAGGTGAAGAGCAGAACCAGGACATTCACCCACAGAACTCAATATTTAAAAAAAAAATCTGATTCTGATCATCTCACTAACAACAACAACAACCACTATTCTCCAGTACCAGGCATATTGTGAACTAATACAAAACTCTAAAACAAACAACAAACCTACCATACCATACCATACCAAATCAGCACAAACTTCCAAAACTCACATAAGGAGCCCATCCAAAAAAAAGCACATCACTGTAAATACTACAGTGGGCCCTGGAACATCCATACACCTATTTGAAAAGCTGAACAAGTCAAATTACTACAGTACAGTATAGATCTTTATGTACAAACCCTATGTTAACAGAACACCTGACCTCAGTCACACACTGACAACATTGACCCTCAACAAGTACAGAATAAGTAACCACAGTCTAAAGTAAAAAAAATAATATGTAGACTAACTTTAAATTGAAACCCCAAGAAGCCAGAGTCCACATGCAGTGCAACATCAGATAAATAAGAGATGCAGTTCCCCAATACTGTGTAAAATATAAAAATAGCACAAAGTCCAATCACTAAAATTAAATAAAATTATTTTTCTGTCTTTGTTGTCTGACCATTTTATTCTCTGATCATGCTGGTCCCGATCTGAGGCTTCTGCTTTCCTGTCTTCTCTTAGCTTTCTTTCTGTCGTCTATGGTCCATCTGCCGTTTCTTATCTCTTCTTTTGTTTTCTTCACTTCCTTCCATCAGTCCATTTCCAGTTCCAGTAATCCTCCCCAATATCAGCCCCCTTTTCAGTCCTTCCCTCCCAGTACCTTCCAATGTCAACTGCCTTGCATTCCCACGACTGCCTTCCGCACTGTCCAGCCCCTTCTAGTCCAAATACCATCCCAGATATTAGCTCATGTCCACTCTCAGTGCCACCCTTCAGGTCAGATCCCTTCCAGTCACCCTACCCTCTGTCCATCCCCCTTCCAGTGCCATTTGCATGTCAGCTCCCCATTACCCAACTACCTACCACTCCAATCCCCAAGTGTCAGCTCCCTTCCAGTCCCCCTTCAGTTTGTTCAATGTAAACCGCACTGATGCAGAATAGCGCGGTATATAAGAGAATGTAAATAAATAAAATAAAAATAAATAAACATCCCAGGTGTCAGCTCCTTTCCAGCCCCCTCCTTCCCCCGTGTCAGCTCCCTTTATGCCCCCTCCTTCCCCTGGCAGACCCTCCTATTATCTGCTCCCTTCCAGTCCCATTCTACCATCCTCCTGCATCAGCCCATTTGTAGCACTAGCCCCTAGCTTTTCCTCCGTGAAAGACCCCATGCAGCTTTGTCCCGCTCCCAAAGGAAGTTACATGTAACAATTTAAAGTTACATGTAACTTCCTTTGGGGGCAGGACAAAGCTGCACAGGGTTTTCACGTTGGCGAGAAGGCTACGCACCGGTTTTGTTTCTCTTTAGAACTGCAGTCACAGCACAGCCGTGGTTCTCTAAGAGGCAGGGAGACATGGCTGCCTGGAAAAGGAGGGTGTTTCCCACTGCCGAGAAGCAGACTTGACAGCAACTTGTGCACTTCGTTTTTTGGGATTCTTTTTTTAACTTTTGATGGCGAAGTGAGGCGGCTGTTTTGGGGGCATTTTTTGCCGCCCTCAAGACTTTGCCGCCTGAGGCAGCCACCTCCCTTCACCTCATTATAGAGCCAACCCTGAACTTTGCACTTGTCCACATTAAATTTCATCTGCCATTTGAATGGCCAGCCTAACAATTTATCAAAGTCCTCTTGCAATTTTTCAAAATCCTCTAAAATCCTTTAAAAACTTTGAATAATTTTGTGTCATCGGCAAATTTGATTACCTCACTTGTTATTCCTATTTCCAGGTCATTTACAAATATGTTAAAAAGCAGCGGATCCAGCACAGATCCCTGAGGTACTCCACAATTCACCTTTCTCCATTGGGAAAATTGACCATTTAGCTCTACCCCCTGCTTTCTATCTTTTAACCAGTTCCTGATCCACAATAGTATACTGCCTCCTATCCTACAGCAAATAAGCCTTGTCAAAGGCTTTCTGAAAATCCAGATACATTATATTGACTGGCTCACCTTTCTCTACCTGTTTATTCATACCTTCAAAAAAATATAACAGGTTTGTAAGACAAGACCTTCCTTAGTTAAAGCCATGTTGGTTTTCTCCCATTAAACCATGACTATATACATGTTCAGTAATTTTGTTATTTATAATGGTTTCTACCATTTTGCCCAGTATTGACATCAGGTTCAGTGGACTGTATTTTCCAGATCACCCCTGGAACCCTTTTTAAAAATTGGCATTACACTGGCCATTTGCCAATCTTCAGGTATTATAGATGATTTTAAGGATAGTTCAGAGATTACTAATAGTAGGTATGCAATCTCATATTTCACTTCTTTCAACATCTTTGGTGGTATACCATCCAGTCCAGGTGATTTGCTACTCTTTAGTTTATGAAATAGTTGTAACACATCTTCCTGGTTTATTGATATTTCTTTCAATTCTTCCGATGCATCACCTTTAAATACCATTTCAGTAATGGGTAACTTCCCTACATCTTCTTAAGTAAAGACCAAAGAAAAGAATTAATTCAGTCTCTCAGCTATGGCCTTGTCCCCTCTTAGTGCCCCTTTTATCCCTGTATCATCTAATGGTCCAACTGACTCTCTCACAGGTTTTTTGCTACGAATGTACTTGAAAAAGTTTTTATTATGCATTTTTGCTTCCACAGCAAGTTATTTTTTTTCAAAATTCTCTCTTGGCCTGCCTTATCAATTCCTTGCATCTAACTTTTCATTGCTTATGTTGTTTCCAGTTTTCATCATTTGGCTCCTTTTTCCACGTCCTAAAATATTCTTTTTTGGCTATAACAGCCTCCCTGACCTCACCTTTAAACCATGCTGGCAGTTTTTTGGATTTCTTTCCACTTTTCTTAAAGCATGGAATACAGCTGATCTGGGTTTCCAAGATAGTATTTTTTAAACAACACCCATGCTGGATGTAAATCTTTAACCTTTGCAGCTGCTCCTTTTAGTTTTTTCTTAACTATTTTGCTCATTTTATTATAGCCTCCTTTTTGAAAGTTAAAAGGCAGTACTGTAGATTTCCTTGCCATCCTTCCTCCATTTATTAAATCAAACACGATCTTACTACACTATGATCACCATTGTCAAGTGGCCCCAACATCCTTATCTCTTGCACCAGATCTTCTGTTCCACTAAGGACTAGATCTAAAATGGCTCCCCTCTGGTCGGTTCATGAACCAGCTGCTCCAAGAATTAGTCATTTATTTCATCTAAAAAGTTTATCTCCCTAGCATATTCTGCCGTGACACTGACTCAGTCGATACCAGGGTAATAAAAATCACCCATTATTATTACTGTGTTGTAACTTTTGTTAGCTTCCCTGATTTCTTTGAGCATTTCATCATCCATTTGTTCATTCTGGCCAGACGCTCAATAGTACACCCCTCCTGATATTGCCTTCCCATTTTTACATGGAATTTCAATCCATAGAGATTCTACAGTGCATTTTGTTTCCTGCAAAACTTTAATTCTGAGTGACTCAATGCACTCTCTAACATAGAGCACAACCCCTCCACTAATTTGATGTACTCTATCATTGCGATATAATTTATACCCAGATATCACAGTGTCCCACTGGTTTTCCTCCTTCAACCAGGTCTCGGAGATATGAATTATATCTCTCATTTAGTGTTATATATTTTAACTCTCACATCTCTTTTTTAGACTTCTAGCATTTGCATACAAGCATTTTAGAGGTTGTATTTTATTCATATTAATCTGGTTATCAGTAGACCAGGGTAATTTGGAATCTTTAAGCTCTGCCTGCTCTATACTTAAGGGCATTTTGGTTATTTTTGTCTTTATTGAAACCTCTCTGTTGATATGCCCTAACTTCAAACTTTTGCTAGTATACTTCAAAGATACATCGTTCTGAACCATGCACTCTTGGGTGACTGCAAGCTTTCCCCTCTTATATAGTTTAAAAGCTGCTCTGTCTTCTTTTTAAAAGTTAATGCCAGCAACCTGGTTCTATCCCAGTTAAGATGGAGCCCATCCCTTCAGAAAAGATTCCTCCCCAGCGCTATCTAAAACCTTGTCTATGTGGCATGTGAGGTCTGCTACCTTTGCACCAGGCAGGCATGTTACCAGGCGATCCTCACGTCCACCAGCCACCCAGCTATCTACATGTCTAATGATCAAATCACCAACTATAACAGCTGTACTAACCCTTCCCTCATGGGCACATGGCGCTGGAGAAACCTCCTTGGTTTTACATCTACTGGAGGACAGGTGCTAGCTACAGGATCACTTCCTGCCATACCAGGGTGATGCTGTCCTGTCACGTGACCTCTCTCCTCCATGGCAACAGGGTAGCTGACAGACTGGAGGTGGGACTTCAGTACTATGTCCCTGTAGGCCTCGTCATGTGCACAGAAAAGAACACTGACATAGCAATTCCCTAAGGGATGCATGACATTGCTGAGTAACAAATGTATGTCCTGGCTATGGCATGCCTCATGGCACAATCTGGGGACTGTTGGCACTACATGTCATGTCTCCCGGTGCCTGGCCCTCCTTCCTAATTTGCAAATCAGCACACCAGATCCTCCCGTGCAGCCCTCAAACCACACACACTCACACACACTCTCACTTGCTGTCACAAAAGACATAATTCAGGGAAACAGATTCTCAGCACTCATAGATAAAAGCTGGTATACCATAAGAGCATGGAGTGCCAGGACTACAAATCTGATCCCTTTTTCTCACTCAAACGTAATCCTTTTGCATACTCATTCACACTTCTTACATCAACATTCCCATTTTATATAACACAGGAATTGTCAGAGTCTCCCCAGATTAGCTCATTTGGCACAAACAGCAACTGTCAGCATAGCCACCATAATCACTATTACTCATCTTAAAACATCTTTAGGGGTATTTATTAATGCCCCTTTAGCTTACAAGATTCTCTCACCCCTTATTTCTGCTGATTATAAATGCATCTAGCTGTGTTTTACAGACTATGGTCACACCAGTTTGAAGCATACTTGTCACAACATCTATACAAGCAAAGCAGAAAAATTTTTAAGTACTGGCCTTATTCCATGTCTCTGGTAGGAATAAAGAGCATGTCTGGGGGGAACACAAAAAACATACACGGGACTTTCCTGAATATACTTTCTACATCTCTGTGACAAATCACGCCCCAGTTCTGCCCCTCTTGGGCAAGTTCTCAGATCCTCATGTTTGCGCCGTGGATGTGCATGGGAGACGAGTTTTGGAATATGGTCGTAAACATTTTGGGGAGAAATCAATCTCCTGTGCATGTTCAAAGAGCCTATCCACATTATGGAATGATCCTCATACAGGCTCAGTCCGTCCTGGATGTATACCTCCTCTGTATGTCTGGTTTAACTGGATGTACAGAAGGGGTCGCGATGCTGATTCTGCAGGCATGTCTAGCCCCGCGGGATCAGAATCGTGATCAGTCATGTACATGCAGGCCGGTACTGCGATTCAGCCCAGCCTGCATGTACAAGACAAGCTCAACTAACTCAGTCAGGGCTTTTAAATGGAGCCATGGCACCGCGGCTCCATTTAAAAGCCGCAATGCTGGATAAAAGTGCTTATTCCCCACAACCCAACCCCTGATCTGGCCTCCTAAGGCCAGGGTCGGGCTGCGGGGAATGTCCTCTGGCCCCTCCTACCCCATCCGCACCCCAGCCAAAAAAGTCCAGGGAAGTTATTCCACCTCGGAGGTGGAATAACTTCCCCGCACATGTCGCCGGACCTGGACATACAGGACCGACATTAGAATCAGCCCTTTTCATCCAGGACCGGTGACCGCCCACCGCCTGCTCAGATTTCGTACCCAAGCTGCTCCTTCCCTACCCTGTCTAACTTCCCCGAACAACTGGCAGGGAGGTTAGATGCCAGCGGGGGGAAGGTACGATTAGCGGGGATGGACATCCTGTCTGTCCCCGCTATTCGTGGCACAGAATTGCGCCCATAATGTATATGATACAGGGTACTAGCATAGGACTGCCTTGGCAGAGCTTTGCTAAATGAAAACCTCACAGAGAATGAATAAAAGCATTTTAATGACCCCCATCTGAAATAAAGAGGTTGTTGTAGATCGATATTGAATGTCACATTCCCCCCTTCCTCCGTCCCCCTGATAGTTGTTATGACTATAAAGGATGTTTTTGTATCTGGCTCTGGAAAATCTTTTGGTCTCAGAAGAGGCAGAGGTAGAACAAGAATAAGTGGAACCAAAGTCCCGAACTGTAGAATAGAATACAGTATAGGAACAGACGCTTACAGATCAACCAACAGTAAGGATTTGAGGGTTTACTTTATTATATTAAATTGCTAGTTCTCTGACTGGGAGATCTTAAAAGTGTTTTTTGTATATTTTTAAAGCAAGGTTACTTACTTATTGGTGCTTTAGTGGAACTTTCCTTGAGCACAGTAGGTTGCTGAAATCTGGTAACCTCCTCAGCTTTGGAAACTGCTAACACCTAATCAGGAGTTAGTGGGCCTGATTACCTGAGAGGAGCTGAGGCCTGCATAAAAGGCTCCAGTGCCCTGCCCTGTTGAGGCTTTCCTAAACAGGGGCTCTACAGATCAACCAACAGTAAGGATTTGAGGGTTTACTTTTTTATATTAAATTGCTAGCTCTCTGACTGGGAGCTCTTAAAAGGGTTTTTTGTATATTTTCAAAGCAAAGTTACTTAATTTTTGGTGCTTTAGTGGAACTTTCCTTGAGCACAGTAGGTTGCTGAACTCTGGTAACCTCCTCAGCTTTGGAAACTGCTAACACCTAATCAGATGTTAGTTCCCTCCCTACCCACCCTGTCTCCCACCCTCCCCTAGTGAGCAGTCTTGCTTTATAAGGCACCTCCCCATTTAACAAAGCACAGAGAATTGGACCAGCACATTTTGAATATAATTAAAGAGATTTAACTGCTTTTTCTCTGAAAGGACAGCTGGGAAACCGGCTGGTACTTGGTAGATCTCTCTCTTTTGCTTTAACAGATACCTAAGCTCCACGAACAGAACAATGGCTGGGAAAAATCGTATTGCTAAAGCTGTTGCCCTGTTACAGCTTCTGCCTCGGTCCAGACAGAGGTCCTAATGCCAATTGAAGGACCGGTTCCATGTGCAGGGTGCCTGCATTCTGAAGCTCTGAGGAAACAAGTGGAGGAACTCAGAGACGAGGTGGTGAGGCTGAGGAGCATTCAAGACAGTGAGAAGTACATTGATGAGATACTTCTTGCAGCAACCAAGCTCTCCAGCAGAGGAGAAGATGGGTGCAAACAGAATGTTGATGGTTGGACACAAGTCACCAGGGCCTGCAAAATCACCAATCCAACTTCTCCAGCCCTTGAATTGAAGAACCATTATGCAACCCTGGGAGGAGGTGAAAGCATCCCTGGAAAGGGAAGAACCAGAGCTCAAGTACCCCAAAGTTGCAGAATCAGTGACCAGAAGGAAACGAAGGGTAGTGGTGGTTGGAGACTCTCTTCTGAGGGGTACTGAGGCGTCCATCTGCCAACCAGACTTGATGTCCAGAGAGGTATGCTGTCTGCCTGGTGACAAAATCCAAGATGTTACGGAGAGTTTGCCAAGACTCATCAAGCCCACTGACTTTAACCCAATGTTGCTAATCCATGTTGGAACAAATGATACTGCCAGGTATACCTCAGAACATATCAAAAGTGACTTCATGACTCTGGGACAGAAGGTGAAGCAGTTAGGTGCACAGGTGGTGTTCTCTTCAATCCTCCCTGTTGAGGGTAAAGGCCAAGGCAGAGAGGCTCACATCCTGGAGATGAATGCATGGCTGCGTGGATGGTGTCATTGAGAGCATTTTGGTTTCCTAGACCATGGGATGTTGTTCCAAGGGTTGCAGAGCTGAGATGGCATCCATCTGTCCAAGAAAGGTCAACGCGTCTTCGGTAGTAGACTGGCTAATCTACTGAAGAGGGCTTTAAACTAGATTCATTGGGGATGGGTGAAGAAAGCCCCCAGGTAGGTGATACATTAAATACCTTTATGGAAATGGGTAACAGGGATAACATATGGAAAGCAGTGTGTATAAATGCCCGTAGCATGGGAAATAAGATCCCTGATGTTGAAGCTTTGATGGGAGTGGCTGACTTGGATTTAGTGGCAGTTACAGAAACATGGTTCACAGAAAACCATGATTGGGATGTAACTATACCTGGCTATACTTTATTCAGAAAGGACAGGGTAGGAAGAAGGGAGGAGGAGTGGCACTATATGTAAAAACTACTATTAAAGCTTTGGAATTACAGAGCTTAAAAGGGAGAGAGGAGGCATTGTGGGTAAAACTAGAAAGAGGCAAAGAGAAATCTATTTGCATTGGTGTGATATACAGACCTCCCTCACAAGAGGAAGAGGTGGACAGAGAGTTAATTGAAGACATACGCAGCATTGCTAGGAAAGCGGAAGTGCTACTGATAGGAGATTTCAATATGCCAGATGTTGACCGGCACATTCCTGCTGCAGTATCATCTAGAAGTAAGGAGATCCTGGATTCTCTACAGGGAGAACTATTCAGGCAATTGGTAACAGACCCCACACATGAAGGGGCCATACTGGACTTGGTGCTTACCAATGGTGAAAGTGTTTCTGATGTTATAGCGGGAGATCATTTTGCATCCAGTGATCACCAGATGGTGTGGTTCAGTATTAGGACTAGGGCTGTTAGAATCCATTCAAAGGTGAGGATCTTAGACTTTAGGAAGACTAACTTTGCGAAGATGGGCCAATACCTCAGGGAATCGTTAGCGGGATGGGAAGAGCTGGGGGATGTAGAAAAACAGTGGGCAAAACTGAAAGGGGATATTTTAAGGGCAACCAACCTTTTTGTTAAAATGGTAAAGGTAAAAGGAAAAGGAGACCACTATGGTTTTCGAAAGAAGTAGCTGAAATAGTGAAGAAAAAGAGGGAGGCCTTCATGAAATACAAGAGATCACAGAGAGAGGAAGACAGGCATCTGTATTTGGAAAAACTTAGCAAAGTAGTCAAGAAGGCAAAGATTCAAAAGGAGGAGGAAATAGCCAATGCAATAAAATGGGAGGATAAGACATTTTTCTGATATATTAGTGAGAAGAGGAAGGGCAAAAGTGGTATTGTCAGACTCAAGGGTGCAGGGGAGGAATATATAGAAGCTGATAAGGATAAAGCGGAATTGCTTAACAAATATTTTTGTTCTGTGTTCACAGATAAAGAACCAGGAGCAGGTCCTCAGAAAACAACCACAAATAGGAACAGAAGCGAGGGACATCTTGAACAATTTTCAGAAGACTGTGTTCATGAGAAACTAGCTCAACTTAAAGTAGACAAAGCAATGGGACCAGATGGGATACACCCTAGAATACTGAGGGAACTTGGGGATGTTCTAGCAGCTCCACTGACTGACCTTTTCAATGCCTCGTTGGAATCGGGAGTGGAGCCAAAGGACTGGAGAGAGGCTCATGTGGTGCCTTTACGCAAAAGCGGAAGTAAGGATGTGGTTGAAAACTACAGGCTGGTTAGTTTAACTTCGGTGGTGAGTAAATTATTGGAAACGCTGCTGAAAGAGAAAAAAGTGAGGTTTCTGGAGTCCAGCGGATTACAGGATCCGAGGCAGCATGGATTCACCAGAGGCAGATCTTGTCAGACAAATCTGATTGATTTCTTTGACTGGGTGACCAGGGAGTTGGACAGAGGGAGAGCCCTAGATGTGGTGTATTTAGATTTCAGTAAAGCCTTTGACACTGTTCCTCACAGGTGACTTATAAACAAACTGAGCACCCTAGGGATGGACCCTAAAGCTACTGCTTGGGTTAGAAATTGGTTGGTTGGGAGGCGACAAAGAGTACAGGTAAATGGAGCTCACTCTGAGGAGAGGGATGGTACCAGTGGTGTGCCCCAGGGATCTGTCCTTGGTCGGATTCTTTTTAACATCTTTGTTAGTGATATAGCGGAAGGGCTGTCGGGTAAGGTTTGCCTCTTTGCGGATGAAACCAAAATCTGCAATAGAGTAGACACCCAGGAAGGTGTGGATAACATGAGGAGGGATCTAGCTAAGCTTGAAGAATAGTCTAGAATTTGGCAGCTGAGATTTAATGTTAAAAAATGTAAGGTCATGCATTTGGGCTGCAGCAATCCAAGGGAGCAATATAGTATAAGGGGTGAAGTACTTTTGTCCACTAAAGAAGAGCGGGACCTAGGCGTGGTTGTGTCTGATGATCTTAAAGTAGCTAAACAGGTAGAAAAGGCAACGGCAAAAGCTAGAGGGATGCTTGGGTGCATACAGATGGGTATGGCTAGCAGAAAAAAGGAGGTGATAATGCCTCTGTATAAGTTTTTGGTGCGACCTCATTTGGAGTATAGTGTGCAATTCTGGAGACCACACCATCAAAAGGATGTGAACAGGATGGAGTCGGTGCAGAGGGTGGCTACTAAAATGATTAATGGTCTTCATTATAAAGCATATGAGGACAGACTTAAGGATCTTAATATGTACACCTTAGAGGAAAGGCGGGATAGAGGTGATATGATTGAGATGTTTAAATACCTCCGTGGCATAAATGTTCAGGGAGAGAGCCTCTTTCAATTGAAAGCAAGTTCTGCTATGAGGGGACATGGGATGAGGGTGAAGGGAGATAGATTCAGGAATGATATGTGGAAATATTTCTTTACGGAAAGAGTAGTGGATCCGTGGAATAGTCTCCCAGTGGAGGTGGTAGAGATGAGGACAGTAACTGAATTCAAAAACGCATGGGACAAACACAGAAGATCTCTAAAGGTAAAAAGGGGACTGTTGTAGTTGTTGATATGGAAGGACAGACTAGATAGGCCATGTGGTCTTTTTCTGTCATCATATTTTTATGTTTCTATGTTTCTAGGCTGGTGAACTCTTTAAAAGAACAACAATAGTAAAATGGGTTCTTTTAAGAAAACCCAGCTTATCTTTTTCCTCTTGTGTTTCTATTAAGAGTCTGAAGCTTGCAAAAACTTGGATTCAATTCCATTGGACAAAGCCAGGAAACAGAATTATCTTTGAAGTGTACTGTAGCAGTGCCTACTGTCTGGTTCTTATCAAGTTAAACGTTTATGCTATTCACTTGGAATCCAGACAGGACTGACCACTGAAGGAACAAGGTTCCTTCTGATTTTAACCTGCACATTTCTTTCTTGCATTCAGTCCTCTCTCCAGACCATGTATGACCTTTAGCTCTGCCACAGGAAGATTTAAGAAGCTCATTGAAAATTCTCTAGTTGTACTATCTAACATAATGAAACATTCTCGGCACCTACTGAGCCAGAGTCCCCTGCAAGTACGATGACATCATGGAAGCAAGAAGAACACTAGACACATATATAAAAACAGTCAGAACTGCAATTTTGGGTTATTCTCAGGCTTTCTGCTTTTTAGACACTGTGCTGGCTACAGTTTAAGATTTTCTTATTTTTTATGCATGGATTCACCAGTTATACATAGTTGTGTTTTCAGTTAGGCAGATGTGATGGTTGGGATGAGTGTTTGTTTTTTGAGGTAAGGAAACTGTTCGTTATTATAATACAAGCTTCCCTTCTGTATAGCGAGAGTGAGGGTGCCAGATTATGTTGTATATTGTGGATTGCTTATTGACATTTTATTACAATGCTTATAATATGATGTATATGTATTTACATTTATTAATTTATATATTTAGGGTCCTATTTACTCATGTGCAATAAGATTTTTCAGTTACTGTGTGCTCATTGCCAACATCAATACAAGATAACTGCAAAACCTCTGTGTTAGCAATTGGCGCCATCTGCAGCAGTTTTCGATTCAGTAAATGCAGAGAAAATGTCATTACCGCATGTTACCTGCATTGTATTATCTGCAATGCAATTAGCTAAACCTCTTCAACTGACAGTAATTACACCATAGTATTTGCTTTCTTAACAGTTAACATGCAGTAACTACTTCCACGTTTACTATGAAGCGCAGCCACCGACCATTCTCCACCAATTCTATACCCCTTCTTCACTGATTGTTAACAGCTGCACTTATTGAGTATTAAGGGGCCCATTTACCAAACTGCACTAAGCAAATAATGAATGAACTAGCACACCTTAACAGCTCTCACATGAACGCAATAACAGCTACCATGTGACTGAACCACTTAGCATGTCTTATATCGCAGACTAACTGCTTAATGCAAAATTAGGCAGAAGATTGGTGTAGACTACACATTTTGGTTAGCATATGGTAATTAACTCACACCAACTGTCGCTACTGCAATTAGCACAGGTGTACTTAACACCACCCCAGTAGGAGGCATTAAGTGCATCTGTGCTAATTGCGAATGAATTTAACACATGGTAAGGGACTTTCCTGTGTGCTAAGTTGGGGTTTAGTATTAACGCATGGCAAATACAAAAACTTACCGCACTTTAGTAAAAGAGACGCAAACCGTTAATGCAAACTACCATTTTAATAGTTAACAGCATCGTAAGAAGGTCCTTTTGTGATTTATTACTATTTTATTTGATTGATTGATTTATCATTATTGTACTATGCTTTTTAATTATCTACTGTAATGCACATTAAGACACATTTTAGATCGTCTCATCCATGCATTGAAACTCCAGAGCTCTGCCTGCCTTTTGGGTCCTGTGCGTGAAACGGGAAGCATTTCTGAGAATACTCCCCTGGAAGTTCTGGATTTCAACTTCCTACCTAAAAGTCTAAATTTGGCCTCCAGAACTTCCCTACCATACTTTCCTGTCATTGGTACCAACATGTACCAAGACAGCAGACTCCTCCTCAGCGCTGTCTAAAACCTTGTCTATGTGGCATGTGAGGTCCACTACCTTTGCACCAGGCAGGCATGTTACCATGCGATCCTCACATCCACCAGCCACCCAGCTATCTACATGTCTAATGATCAAATCACCAACTATAACAGCTGTACTAACCCTTCCCTCATGGGCACATGGCCCTGGAGAAATCTCCTTGGTTTTACATTTCCTGGAGGACAGGTCCTAGCTACAGGATCACTTCCTGCCACACCAGGGTGATGCTGTCCTGCCTAGTCCTAGTAGCAACTGAAAGTAAATTCAAATTTCAGTTAGAATTAAAAAAAGGGTTACACTTTAATTTTTAAATTATGCATCAGATCCAGACTGGAACATTGTCAAAACTGAATCCGATGATCCAAGTATATTAGCATCATTCACACAAAGTTACAAAGCTGGACTGAAACAGAGCAGGAAGATAGATTCCCATTCCTGTCTAGAATAACATAGTCACAGGCTGTGCTATAAGACGTTTTTGGATTGTGCAAGAAACAAATTACATCTTGTTATTCTTGCTCTGTTGGTTGCCTAAGGCTAAGAATCTGGTCAATAGATAGCACTCTGTGCTCTGCCAGTTTACAGCAATGAATGGAAAAAGGTTCATTTGATGTTGACAAATAGTTCTGCTTCTGAGTGTTTATTTGTGGTAAATGAGAATTGGAATTAAGAAGCATGTGTGTATAGGAGGAGGCAAGCGTATAGTAATCTGGGCCCAGGCTTTCCTGGAATTCCATGACTATAGCAACTAAATTTTGTTTTCAACATGGAATTACATTAATTCAAGAGCTTTGCTGCTGCCTCCATTGTTTTATTGGTGCTATTATTAGTGCAGCTGTTGATGGTGGTGGTGGTGTATACTACCCCCTTTCCTGCATCTTTCAGGCTGGCTGTTGTACACTGGGGCCTTGCAGGTTGCTGACCACCATTTCTTCCAACCTCCCCATTGCAGTTACTGTATAACTCTGTTTACCTGAAGTCATGTGTTGTGAATGAAGAGTAAGGACTCAGTTCCTACCAGCAGCATGCTAGTGTGGCATAGGCCTCAGAAGTATCCTTCCTTTAACTGAAAAAAGGAATTTTCTGGAGTTCATGCTCCTGAGTGAAGCGTTCTGTGGGATGATGCAATGGGGAAAGGACTACCATGTCAGTTGATGGGAAAGAGGCATCTCCTTGAACATTTGCAGGGAAGTACTAAAGGGCATGCAAGCCAATATCCAGTATCTTCTTCCCTCAAGGAGTCCACCTCAAGGAGCCCAAGGAGGAGAAGAAGAGAAACCGACTATTGTTGAAAAGCATGCAATAGATCCAGGCTGATTATCTGATACTTTATTGTATGTTTTCTGCCCTAAGAGTATACCAATAAAGGACAGTAGTTGGCGATATTGTATAGGTAAGAGTACAAGTTACCTTACAGAAGGAACTCTACATCCCAGAAGCCTATGAAAAGGAAACATATTCTGAGGGTGAGTTTCCGGTTCCTGTTTCCCAGTAGCAATTGTTCAGTTCTGCTAAGCTATCCATTTGCCTGTAGCCATCTTAGTATGGACCTCTATCTGTATATTTCATGTGAATTATTCATTAAACAGTTTTCCCTTCTGAACCTCTTTGGGTAAGCATCTGCTATATAAACCAACAAACTCTCAACAACTATGCCCAGGAGTTTGGGGCCTAGTGCAGCAAAGGGTGCTGCATCTGCAAGTAATCAACTAGACTGCAACCTGCACACAACAGGTATGCAGAGTCAGCTTGGTTTGGAGGTGAAAGGGCATTGTAAAGGAAAGTGAAGAGTATAACTAGGGAAGGGCTGCATGTAGGTAAAGTGACCGATAGAGGACTGGCGATAGCTGGGGCAAAGGTAACCACCATTCCTTGTTTTGGAAGAAGAGAAAAAAAAGAGCTTAAAGTAGGAGAGGGGCCTTTTACCCAGGTACATCCATGCTTAACATGTTGAAGATTCAACTAATTGTTAGGGAAATCAGAATCCTATATATGTGCCCTTTGTAATAATAATGCTTAGTTTAAGTGCATATACAGGAGGCCTGCACAAGAGAAATTAGAATCCTATAGAAATCAGAATCCTATGTGTGTGCCCTTTGTACATTCTGGTGGGTATGGAAAAAGGAATGTGCTGTGTAAGCTAAACTGATTGTTCTACTCAAGGATGACTTGTATTTGCATTAGTTACCGATAAACTATAGTGGGCCCCCAGAAGATGGGTGAATGACGTATGACTATGTTTCTAAGAATGTATAAAATACGGACAATCCCTCCACCCTTTGGAATAAACTTGCATACTTTCCTTCTGTGTGGTCTGTGAGTTTTATTCCCCTGGATTCCAGCCAGCCGGAGCAGCACACCGCAGATGAGGGTTCGGGATTTCCTGGCCTGGAGTGACCAACAAGGAACAGAACCTTTACATTTGGTGTCAGAAGTGTCGGATACTCCTGGTGGCCAGGGATCCCTGTGCTTTGGTAGCACGGTTTAAATTAGAACTGGTATTCTCCCTTTGGTTGGGAGTGTCCCTATTGCTTTGGTAGCATGGTTAAATGGTAATTAAGACTTTCCTGTTCCCTGGGTGGGAATCGGTGGGAAAGCTATATCTCTTTTCTTTCTCATCTGCGGCTGCTGTGAGGACTGTGTGTGTGTGCTTGTGTGTCTGGCCAGCCGTGCATTTGTTGTGAATTAATTAGAGGATGGGGGGGTCCCAAGGTGAGGGGGCCGCTCCAGAATCCGCGGGGAGTGCATGTTTTGCTATATGTTGTGATAAGTTTTAAAACTGCAGCTAAAAAAACCCGGCCATTCTACACAAATTATCAGTGTAAGTTACAGGAGTCTGTTAGCATGTTTATCTCTGTGCCTATAAGACACCACCCCCCCCCCCTCTCTAGAACTGATGACTCTGGAATGCAAGTGACAAGTGGTGTTTGTTTATTCTTCCACTGATTTGCTCTTCCCTCCCCCTCCCTTCCTGTTCTTTGTGTTCAAGGGTTACGGACAGGCAGACAGAACAGAAACTTAAAGTTAAACAGCATACTAAAACATAAATTATTATTTGTTTGCAGAGTGTCTATTTATTGCCATATTGTAAGAAGACAAGCTAAATAGAAAGAAAATTACTTTTGTACTTTACAACGGTATAACTGTCACTGAAATATGTAATAGGGTGTGTCTGTATTTAGACACCCACTGCTATAGCAATGTACTGAATAATGAAATACTAAAACAGCTCTTAATCTGCTTCACAATATCCCTCTCAGAGTCTCATTGGCCAGGTTGGCTAAAGGTGAATTGGCCACAGGTAAAAGTGTAAATAACAGCTGGGGCTCGCCGGGATTTTCCCACAGTGGAGTGACTCCTGCTGAGTGGAGGTGCAAAGACGCGTCCTGTTGATTTCAACAGTCTCACCTCCTTCTCTGTGGAGAGGTCTCTTTACTAGCTGGTAATGGTCCTGGGTGACTAGAGGTATTGTGAATCGGACAGACAGTGAATTAAAAGCAGGCACTGCAGCAACCAAGTGAATTTTGTGCACAGACCGCGGTAAGGAAAAGGGGGAGAATGATAAGAACTGTAAGATGCTAATGATGAAATACTGTTGTTTCCTTTGCACAAAGGAATGTATCTCTCCTCCTGCTGTTTTGGTTGCTTGGATTTGTTAGGTGTTAACCCTTTATGTGACTGGTAAGTCTGAAGGGGAGAAATCAAGGGAGAGGGTCTAGTTCATTATGCAGGGCGAAGTTTTTTAAGAAAGCACTTGTAAGCTTTGATTTGTCTCTTGTTTAAATAAGAACTGAAACAGAAGTTTCCCAAATAAGTAACTCCTTTGTGTCCTTCCCAACAAGCTGAAAAAAAATATGTTTTGTTTACAGTAAATATTGTTTTTCTTTTACTTGCTGGTTGGTGCAGGATTTAAGGAATCTGAATAAGATTGTCCAGACCTAGCAACGGATACTTTCCTTTGAAAACCTTATTTCAAAAGAAACCCCTTGATTTGTATATTTATGCCTTTGGTTAAAAATATTGAGCTAAATTTTGCATGAACACAAATGGTTTAGTATTGTAGATTTGAGGTATATGTTTGAGTTTGCTCTCTAGGCACTATGTAGATGATCTTCAAAGTTTGGGGCAGGAGAAACCAGTTGTGATAGAAGCCATTCACAATCTGCTGCATTTCTTGGGTAAGAAGGGTTTCAAGGTGTCCTGAAGAAAAAAAAATTAGGTTGGGGCTATCCCTTCCCCCTACAGCACTAGAATCGAAACAATAAACTTAAAAACACGAACAGAGAACAAAGAGAGAGGGAAAGGGGGCAGCCCCTCCCGTGGGCTACAGAAGGCACAAATGGTTTTGGATTGTTTTTCTTTAACCTTCTAAGTAGGGGTTGGGAACCCTGTCAGGACAATGGGGCATCCTGAGCCAGTAATTAAAAGACTGCAACTTGAAAAAAGGTTATGTTATGTGTCTGGTCTTTGTTTGTGTATGCTATTGAGTAAACTTAAAGAGTTTAAAAAAAACAATGATTTTATATTTTGTGGCAAGCACCTCAGAGGTCATAATTATTGTTCATATATTATAGAAACACAGAGTGTAACTATAGGAATTTAATAGCAATCACAATTAGTGACAATTCTCAAGCAACTTTTTCTTTTTAAACTTTTAGTATTTAGGACTCCTGTCTCTCTTGTTCAGCTATCTGCATTTGCCTGAAGGAATCTGGTCACAAGACAGACCTGCTGTTTACTTTGCTATTTGTGTTTGAGATAACATCAAGGTTGAACTGTTACTCTAAGCAAATTGCTTTAACATAATTTCATTGTTTCAGATCAGTTTGATACCAGTCTCAAGTATTATGTATAAGGTTTTAATTTAAATGTGACAAAGCATGATTCTGAATTCACCTTTTTGCAGTTTCATGTTATTTGAATGTCTGTTTCCTGAACTGTAAGATTTTAAGTTAACTACTTGGCATTGTTTAGCTCGGTGCTGATGACTGATGAACAGGACAGTAACATCTCAGTTTTATTTGTTACAATATTGGATTTTAGGATAAATTCAACTGTTTTTTTGTATTTGAATTTTACGTGTTAAGTGTCCAGAGAAAAAGTGTACCTTGTTCTAAAAGTTTCTATTTTCAGTTTCAGCACAGTTCCTGAGAAAAAATAGATATATGTTGCAGAGAAAACAGATATATGTTGCAGCACTGTGAGATATTAATTTTCTTTAGTTTACACACTTGCACCTTACGTTACCAAAAATACTTGTAGCAGTACATTATGTAGAGGTTCAGTATACACAGAAATTATAGAATTTTGGAAAGAGGCTGATCTGAAATTGCTCTGTTCCCAAGAATATAGATCTCATTTAGTGGAAAGATGAAGCTTAGTTCCCAGGAAATATGAGAATATTTGTAAATAATAACATTAACGTGAGTTCATTGAAAAAAAAAAAAAGCAGAGAGTGAGAGAGAGAGAGAGAGACAGAAGGTGAGGCTACATCCTTGGGAAAGGCAATAAACGTGCTGCTCCGAGTGTGATGATCTGGGCCACCGGAATTCTAACTGCTCTAAGACTCCTCAAGGACCCACAAGGCCTGAAGAACATGAACCTTGCATATTTATGCCTCTGAAAAGACATGACTAGGCAGGGGGGAATAGGCCAAGAAGAACCCAAGGAAACATCGCCATGAGGCCCAACCACCAATGCCTTGTATCCTCTTAGATCTCTCACCTCAAAAGGATCTTTTTTTGACACCATAATTAATGAGTAGCTTACCCAAATCCTTGTGAACACTGCAATTTTAAAATCAGTCCAACAGCACTCTCGCTGAGAACAGTGTATACGATAGATTCTAGTTATACGAGAGATATGAGCCATACTCCTTCCTATTTAATTTAATTTAATTTACAAGTTTTTATATACTGCACCTTCCAATGATCAGTTGCGGTTTACATTGAACAACAGTAAACAAGGCAATGCTGTTTTTACATATAACAATGTGAAGCTACAAAAAATTCAGATCAAACTTACAATTAACAGTTGTAACTATGTACAAAGAACAGGATTATAAACTATGTACAAGGTATGTATGATTCAAAAACATCGGTATGGGGTTTTGGTACTTATTCCAGTTCAGAGATGGATAAGGTTAGCTGGTGGAACTATCCTTTTTCTTGTTGAAAAGGTGAATTCGTCAAAGAACCGTAGTATGTTGAGAATAAATATGTTTTGAGTTTTTTCCTGAACTCCATGATTTGAGGTAAGGATCTGAGTTCCGATGGAATGTTGTTCCAAATTATAGGGGCAGCATGGGAGAATGCTTTCATGTTTGTTGATTTTTTTAGCCTTTATAAATTCCTTTGGTGTTTTCGTTTGTTTATTTGGTCTCTCCTTTGAAGATTATGATTGGGTTCTTTATTGATAAGGATGTTTAATGTAGGGGGTGCTGTATTATTTAGGACTTTGTATGTGGTTAGGAGAGTTTTATATTGTATTCGCATTGAATCGGGAGCCAGTGTAAATACTCTAATATGGGTGTTATATGATGGAATGGTGGGGCATTCATTATAGTCCTGGCTGCTGCGTTTTGTGCTAGTTGGAGTTTTTTTAGGTTTTGTTTTGTTATGCCTATTAGGGTTAGGTTCGCAAAGTCAAAATGGGGGGTTATTATCGCTTGTATTATACGTTGAAAATCCTGTAGGTGCAGTAGGGGGCAGAGTTGTTTTAATACTTTAAGTTTAAAGTAAACTTTTTTTGTTATATTCCTTATATGCGTGTCCATACTGAGGTGTTTGTCTAGTATTACGCCTAGGTAACGTATTTCAGTACTTATTTTGATATCGTTATTTTGCAATGTGATATGTGTTGGGGGAATGAATGTTGTATTTTTAGTTACTATTAGGGCTTCTGTTTTAGTGTGATTTATGTATAAGTTGTTTTCAGTTAGCCAATTGGTTATTTCATTGAGGCAGGTATTTATAAGAAGTGTGGGAATATTAGGAATTGTGAATGGGACATACATCATTATGTCGTCCGCATAAAGGTGGTAATAGACATTGAATTTTTTAAATATTTGACAGATGTGTTTTAAGTAGATATTAAATAGTAGCGCTGACAGTGCAGAGCCCTGGGGGAGGCCTAGTTCCTGGTTATAAGTTTTTGAAGTGAGGTTACCAATTCATACCGTTTGAGTTCAATCACTTAAATAAGATGAGAACCAGTTAAGAACTGTGGATTTTATTCCAATTTGTCTTAGTTTGTTAATCATTGTTGAGTGGTGGACACTGTCAAAGGCTGCGGAGATGTCAATGAATATGAGTAGGAATGCTTGTTTTGAATTATCAATACCTCTTACTAGGGTATCGATTAGAACTGTTAGTAGTGACTCCACCCCGTGATGAGGGCGAAACCCATACTGTTGATCATCAAGAGGGGCTGAACTATCAATGTATTCTTGGGTCTGAATTTGTACTGCTTTTTCGATTAATTTAGCCATGAACGGGATGCTTGATATGGGTCTGTAGGATTTGGGTGATGCTTTGTCAAGGGTGGGGTTTTTTAATATTGGGCGAATCTGTGCATGTTTTAATGAAGGGGGTAAGTACCCATTTTTTAGTGAAAGATTTATTATGGGTAGGATGAATTGTGAGAGGATAGGTAAGGAGCACTTTATCCATGTTACTGGACAAGGGTCGAGGAGTGAGGTTGTTGTATTTATGTTTGTTATGATGTTCTTGAGTGCAATGTTAGATAGAGGTTGGAAATCAGTCCATTCATCTGTAAAATGGGTTTGAGGTATGTGTTTAGGTTTTGGTAAATGGGGGAGGGACATGACTTTGTTCATGTAGTAGTCGGCCAGGTTCTGTGGGGAAATTTCAGTAATTTCATTGCTGGAGTTGTGGGTGTTATTTGTTAACCTTTGGGCTATTGAGAATAGTTCTCTAGGTCTGTTTATTGCATTGTTTAGTATAGAGGAATGGTACTTTTTCTTGGCATTGTTAATTGCATCTTTATATGCATTAAGGAGAGTGATGTATGAATCTTTATTAATGGGGTTTTTGTTTTTTCTCCATTTGCATTCCGCTTTCCTTAAGTTTCCTATTGGGATTTATGTTATAAAATGCCGTGAAGCACTAGTCTATATTGTAAGGACTTTATCTATATTTTGTTTAGGCAGTTGCTAATTAGAATGAGCACTGTTTACTCATATTGTTATGCTTATTGAAAAGGATCTACATTTATATGTATATATACTTTGTTTACAAAAATACTAAGTTTCTAACAATTGTTTGATGTTCTTAGCAGCTTTGCCAAATAAGGATACACTAGTATGGTATAAAAAAGACAGAAGGACCTATGCATGTAGTTTGATGGAATGATGTAAGTGGAAAAAAAGTGGTGTTGAGAGGAGTGTGATGGAATATTCATGTTGGAAAAGAGAACTCAGATTAACATTATAAAATGGTGAGGGTAAATTGAAATGTGAAATGATGTATCCGATGTATCCACCTAGAAAGAAAACTGACAATGAATACTCTACAATATTTGATTATGCCATCCCCATTAACTCCAATTTTGGAAGTCATCTAGCCCAGAGATATATCCAATAATTGGAAATAGACACTTGGAGATAGGCTGAGTGCACTTTTCATCCTAATGAGCTTGGGGAGACCCACACTGGCCATGTGGTGCTTTTCAGATGATTTTATCCCTTTTTGCCTCTGTGTGTCCTGGCCCGACACATGAAGCTAAAGGAGGAAAGTTACTTACACAAGTTTTTACAAATTGGTATAATTCTAAAATTGTGAAAAAATTTGAGGAAGTGTGGGCATCTTGTCAAAAATGTATTAGCTAAATTGAGTTGCTTAGGATTGGCTGTAGTGTGCAAACAGCAACCCACGAAGGGGGGAACCTCCGAAATCTTTAAAAAAAACTTTGTAAAGACACTAAACTGTCTTGCCTTTGACTCTGTTCAATAAACAAACAAACAACCAAAAAAAAAAATATTTGCCCTAAGGGAGTAGACCGAACTTTTTCTCCCTCTGAACTGTTATATGGAAGACTGTTTATTTTTTTATACTCCTGAGCCTCACATTTGATCTCTTGTATTTCCTAGCAGCAGAGGCAACTCTCTTCCCTCCACAGGTATGCTCAGCAGGTCCAGTCCTTTCTGCTGGATGACTCAGCTCTTTTCTTTCAATCCGGAGACTGGATTTTGGTAAAGACATACCACCAGCAGGGCCGGCCCGTCCATTGAGCGAGAATGTTTTTTGCACAGGGCCCCGCGTTTCAGGGGGCCCCGCGCAAAAAACATTCTGATCCTACTAAAGTAAAATTAAAAAACAAAACAAAACTGTCTTCTCCGCTGCCGGGGCCGCCGCGGCAGAATCGAGTGTGCCGCGGGGCCCCCCCTGCCCAGCACAGCCTGCCCTCCCCCTCTATCCGTTCTCTCGTTCAGCTCACAGTCACCCCGCGCCGGCTTTCAGAGCGCGAGGGAAGAGTTTCTCCCTCGCTGCTCTGTTGAGCCCGCGGGGGCTGATGGGAAGTTCCCATCAGCCCCCGCGGGCTTAACAGAGCTGCGAAAGGGAAACTAGTCCCTTCGCGCTCTGAAAGCCGGCGCGGGGTGACTGTGAGCTGAACGAGAGAACGGATAGAGGGGGAGGGCAGGCTGTGCTGGGCAGGGGGGGCCCCGCGGCACACTCGATTCTGCCGCGGCGGCCCCGGCAGCGGAGAGAAGACAGCTTTAAAAAAGAAAAAAAATTCCCTCGGCTGGACTGGGCTGGGGGCTTAGGAATGCTGATGGGCGGGGGGCTGGGGGGGGTTAGGAATGCTGATGGGCTGGGGGGGTTAGGAATGCTGATGGGCGATGGGGGGGGGCTGGGGGGGGTAGGAATGCTGAGGGGCGGGTGGGGTAAGGAGAGCTGATGGGCTATGGGGGGGCTGGGGGGTTAGGAGTGCTGAGGGGCGGGGGGGGTTAGGTGTGCTGATGGGCTAAGGGGGGCTGGGGGGTTAGGAGTGCTGATGGGCGGGGGGGGTTAGGAGTGCTGATGGGCTATGGGGGGCTGGGGGAGGTTAAGACTGGCAAGGAGGGGGGTTACGACTGGCGCTGGGCTGGGCTGGGCTGGGCTGGGGGGGGTTAAGACTGGCAATGGGCTGGGCTGGGCTGGGCTGGGGGGGGGTTAAGAGTGGTAAGGGGCTGGGCTGGGCTGGGCTGGGCTGGGGGGGGTTAAGACTGGCAATGGGCTGGGCTGGGCTGGGCTGGGTTAAGACTGGCAATGGGCTGGGCTGGGCTGGGCTGGGCTGGGGGGGGGTTAAGACTGGTGCTGGTCTGGGCTGGGCTGGGCTGGGCTGGGGGGGGGGGTTAAGACTGGCAATGGGCTGGGCTGGGCTGGGCTGGGCTGGGGGGGTTAAGACTGGCAATGGGCTGGGCTGGGCTGGGCTGGGGGGGGGGTTAAGAATGGTGCGGGGCTGGGGGGGTTAAGACTGGCGCTGGGCTGGGCTGGGCTGGGGGGGTTAAGACTGGCAATGGGCTGGGCGGGGGGGGGTTAAGACTGGCAATGGGCTGGGCTGGGCTGGGCGGGGGGGGGGGTTACGACTGGCAAGGGGCTGCGCTGGGGAGGGCTGGGCTGGGGGGGGGGGGGGTTAAGACTGGCAATGGGCTGGGCTGGGCTGGGCTGGGCGGGGGGGTTAAGACTGGCAATGGGCTGGGCTGGGCTGGGCTGGGGGGGGGTTAAGACTGGCAATGGGCTGGGCTGGGCTGGGCTGGGCTGGGCGGGGGGGGGGGGTTAAGACTGGCAATGGGCTGGGCTGGGCTGGGCTGGGCGGGGGGGGGGGTTAGACTGCAATGGGCTGGGCTGGGCTGGGCTGGGATGGGGGGGGGTTAAGACTGGAAATGGGCTGGGATGGGCTGGGCGGGGGGGTTAAGACTGCAATGGGCTGGGCTGGGCTGGGCTGGGCTGGGGGGGGTTAAGACTGGCAATGGGCTGGGCTGGGCTGGGGGGGGTTAAGACTGGCACTGGGCTGGGCTGGGCTGGGGGGGTTAAGACTGGCAATGGGCTGGGGGCTGTCTGGAAATGGGGCTATGGGGGGTTAGGACTGATAATGGGCTATGGGGGGGGCTAGGACAGGACATGGGCTGATTGTGAGGGGGTAGGACGAAATGGGCAGTGCGCTGCTGGCCGCGGGTAAGATGCTAAAGACCTGTGGGCTGGTGGGGTCTGTCTGGAAATGAGGTGATGGGGGGTTAGGACTGCTAATGGGCTATGGGGGGGTTAGGACTGCTAATGGGCTATGGGGGGCTAGGACAGGAAATGGGCTGATGGGGAGGGGTTAGGATTTGAGGTGGACTGATGTGGTTAGGACTGGTAATGGGCTGTGGGCTGATGGGGGGGTTAGGACTGGCAATGAGCTATGGGGGGCTGACTGGAAATGGGCTGATGGGGTTAAGACGGGAAGTGGGCTGATGGGGGGTTAGGACTGGTAATGGGTTATAGGGGGGCTTAAACTGAAAATGGAGTGATGGGGGGTTAGGACTGGAAGTGGGTTGATGGGGGCTAGGACTGGTAATGGGTTGGGGGGTTGCTATGACTGGAAATGGGCTGAGTGGAAGGGGAGGCTTGAACTGCAAATAGCTGATGGGGAGGGAGCTTGGAATGGAAATGGGCTGTGAGGGAAGGGAGCTAGGACTGAAAATGGGCTGATGGAGCAGCTAGGATAGGACTGGAAATGGGCTGTTGGGGAGCTAAGATTGGAAATGGGCTGTGGTGGGGGCTTGAATTGAAATGGACTCATGGAGGGGCTAGAACTGGAAGTAGGCTCATGGGGGGCTTGGACTGGAATTGGGCTGAGTGGAGGGGAGCTAGGATTTGACATGGGCTGATGGTGGGGCTAGGAAATGACTAGAAATGGGCTGATGGGGGCTAGGATTGGAAATGAGCTGATGAAGGGACTCAGACTGAAAATGGATGGGGGAGCTAGGACTGGAAATGGGTTGATGGGGGGCTAGGACTGGAAATGGGCTGATGCAGGGACTAGAAGGGAATGGATGCTGGGTGAGACTGGAACTAGAAGGGAGCTGATGTTGGGGGAGGATTAGAATGGGATGGGGCTGGGAGAGTAAAATGGAGAGGGGAAAAATATTTTGTGTGGGAGGGATGAAAAATCTACAATTGGCCGGGTATTGGGAGAGTAAGTGGGGATTGAGGATGGAGGGGTAAAATTTGTGTGGATGAAATAGGAATGAGGAAAGAGCAAAAGGAGAAAGATTAGTATGTTAAAGCAGATGTAGAGAGAGAGAATGGAAAAAAAAAACTAGAAGAGAGAAGAAAGAACAAATGGACAGCAGATGATGGACAGTTAGCAGAAAACATGAAGAAACTAGAAGAAAGTGGCTGGAGCAATTGCAACTGAAAAAAATGCACAAAAGGTAGAAAGATATCTCTTTATTTTGAATTTATTAACTGGAATATGAAAGCTCTGGGAAATGTGCATCATTAACGTCTGCGCTTTGTTTGGTACAAGAGGAAATTAATTTATAGTTTTATTTCTACAGTGTTGTTGTACATTCCAAGTTTGGCTTTTGGGGTTCCCAGTTTAATTTGCCTTCCTCTTTCTAAATTGTGATTCCTTGTTTGGTGATGGTCTATGTTCTGCATGTGTAACTGAGCTGAGGTATTCTATTTATGTAATTCCTATTTGACATTGCCACTTGTTCTCTTTCCCCAGTATTCTCAGAAATGTACTGGTTTAATATTTGCCTTTTGATAGGTAGAGTATGGTACTTTGTGAGTCCTGGTAATGCTGTCAGGAAACGGCGGGTTTGCTATGGGTTCTAAATGGGCAGCGTTTGTAGTAGTTCCTAATGTGCCTGGCGGTTGGCACTGGATTATAGTAATATAGAAATCTTTTAGTCTTTCTTTATCCATACACTCATTAAGAGACATGTTTACTAAAAGTTAGTGTATGGTAACATTATGCAAATATTTATGCAAATAAGGCCACTTATGCAAATGAGGCCCCGCACCGAGTCTCCGCACATGGCCCCGCACCCCCCTTGGGCCGCCCCTGACCACCAGCACACAGTACAAGCCCCTTTTCCAGTATGGGACCGTTCCAAGTTCTTCTGATAACACCGATTGCAGTGAAGGTGGCGGCTAAAAGATCCTGAAGCTATTGCCCTCGCTGGAAACATTCTCCATATACAGATCAGGCTTCATGACCAGGATGAAAAGTAGCTGACGCCGGGGCAGCCAAGGCCCTAGCAACTGGAGAGGAGAGGAGAAGACTCCTGAAGAAAAGCAGCTTTCGGCCTAGAGGTACCGAACCAATATATCCCTTCAAGGTTGGTGACAGGTCAGAGCACCTCAAAAGCACGGTACCTTAGACCCGCTCTACTGACCTTCAAACTACAGTGATCGCCATTACATGGACAGCCATCCTGTGTGACTCCTCCCCTTCGTGGATCCATGCGTCAAGAATCAAGCGTGTATCGTCTCCACTGACATCTTCGGTTCCAGCCTCCTGACCATCACGCACAAGACTGTGTTGACTCCTCCTACCACTCATGTGGTGCCTCCTTCAGTCCATTTCGGGAACTGTTAATACGGCAATACTACTTGCCCAGACTACCTTACTTTTTGTGTGCGCAGCTCGCTACAAACTGGAGCTTTTCTCTCAACATGTTTCATTACTGTACCTTCTAATCTGTGTGAAATGCAGAAGTTTACAATTTAAACTGCACCCAGCTCCATGTTTCTTTTTCTACTTTTTGTATAACATTGGTGTTACTCGCCTCTCTTTGGGATATGACTAGATCCCTTGTTCATTGTAAACTGTCTCTAGTTTTAATGCTACGGATTGTTTTATTGTTTCTGCTTTTAGCCTGTCTAATACTGCTCTATACTGTTCTTCAACTACAGGGAAGTTTCTATGTATCTTTCTTTGGGGTGGTCTCAAAGGACTGCTTATTGCCCTATTGAGCGGTTTTATAATTCTTGTTCTTTTTTGTTGTATATTTTCATTTGTTCTTGACTGTTGTTGAAAGGCCCTACAAAGCTCTACCACTTTTATGTATTCCTATACTCCTGCTTTTACGGTGGCTGATGTACCTGAGCTGCCACATACAGATGTTCCATTAATAATGTCTGTTTAGTTATTTTGTAGTAGATTGTTAGGCTGTTCTTATAGTGGGCCTATGCAGGCCCAAAGGGGGGATTGTTAGGGAAATCAGAATCCTATATATGTGCCCTTTGTAATAATAATGCTTAGTTTAAGTGCATATACAGGAGGCCTGCATAAGAGAAATTAGAATCCTATAGAAATCAGAATCCTATGTGTGTGCCCTTTGTACATTCTGGTGGGTATGGAAAAAGGAATGTGCTGTGTAAGCTAAACTGATTGTTCTACTCAAGGATGACTTGTATTTGCATTAGTTACTGATAAACTATAGTGGGCCCCCAGAAGATGGGTGAATGACGTATGACTATGTTTCTAAGAATGTATAAAATACGGACAATCCCTCCACCCTTTGGAATAAACTTGCATACTTTCCTTCTGTGTGGTCTGTGAGTTTTATTCCCCTGGATTCCAGCCAGCCGGAGCAGCACACCGCAGATGAGGGTTCGGGATTTCCTGGCCTGGAGTGACCAACAAGGAACAGAACCTTTACACTACTGAATGGATGGGACTTGCTAACCAGATACACTCTTATTATCCCAGTTGAAGGAGGAGTTTTGGTTTCTTTTCTGCCTTTGTATTTTTGCTGCTAGTGCCTGCTTCTCAGGAAGGAGACTTGATTAACAGATGAACTGTCTCCAACCAGAAGAAAGCCCTATCAAAGGTACAGAAGGGCTCAGAGGAAGTTTTGAGGAATTTTGGTGTAGAGGTATGTTGTATTAATAGGGGAAAATGTTATAAAATCATTGATCTATGGACAAGCAGGATAATGCCCTCATATATGTTAATGTCTTCATATATGATTGACATCATTGATGAAGTACTTGCATGGGAACTGGTTCCCAGATTCTTCTAGAAGCTTTTGGAACTGGGCCTGTGCACATGTACACCAATTCCTGCCTGCTACCACTGAAAAGAATCATCTCAGTCTTTGTTTTTCTGTGGAACCTGACGGATTTGTGTCTCACAGTGAAGACTGTTTTCTTTGATTTTCTCCTCCTGCCATAACCATGTGAGTATTTCTGGATCTCTAACTCCTTAATAAAGTTTTTTGGCCATTTTAAGATTTCCCAGGGCTGAAATGATACCCCTAAGGAGGCTTTGGCAGTGTCTATTCATAGAGCCTAAAGAGATGTATAGATAAGAATGTAGGAGATCTCCTCTCTATATATTCTGTAAACAAGAAGGTCAGCTCAATGTACCAAGTCCAGAAGGCTCCTGGATTTGAGAAGCTCCAGCTGCCACACCACTCAATAATCATTGAATCTGTTCTCAAAAGGGCCAAGAGTTTCAGTTGCACTCCTCAGCTACCCCCAGGGAGGGAGACTCAGACTTTGGAGTCTTTTGGGAGAAGTGTTTCCGAATTTTATGTTCACATCTCACAAAGCATCTTACCAGCTCTTTATGGGAATGCACTTGTGGATCATCATATGCAGTATACAAGCGTTTGCCAACATTCTCCCTCCAGAGAAGGCTGAGCAAATCAATGCCTTAGTGAGTAAAAGGAAAGAGTGCAGAAAGTACATAGTTTGAATGACATGATACCTTTGATAAGGCATTGAGAGCCTCCTCTATGGGTACTGGTGTTTGGAGACTCTCATGCCTTTGAGCCTCATACCTCCAGTATGACGCTCAGGAGAAGCTCGTTGAAGTGCTGTGCTGTAAAGAAAATCTCTTCAGAGATAAGGTTCAGGATGCTGCAACTCTCATCAAGCAGTATAGTGACACACTTAAGACCCTCTTCAGGTCCGATCTCCTCATCATCCAGGAGATATTCTGGAAGAAATTAAAGGAGACCTATATCTCTGCTCAATCCAAATTAAGCAGGGTCTTCATTTTACTCTGATCAGCAGATGGCCCTGAAGTTCCACATCACTCCCAAGCCAAAACCTGGGGCAGAGTTTTTGCAATCTCCTCAAGAACATAAACAAAACGAGGGGGGGGGGAGGGGGGGAGACCCTGACCTTTAGAGGGGTGGAGCCTGGATTTTGGTCAAGATGGATGTGTCTGCAGTCTTTAATCAAATAGTTCCTACCTACTTTGATATCATTCGATCCCGGATATGTCAGGCCCCAAAGCCGACACGGCTGGATTACCAAGTATCTCAAAACACCAGTGCAAAGAGAATTAAAACGGAACCTCTCTCCCCTCACAAGATGGCAGTCATTCGAGATTGTCCTGAGACCTTGCAGGAACTTCTGGCTGAGATTTGGGCAGTCAAAGACTTGGTCAAATCTAATGGAGACACGCTGTGCACAATGCAGGAAGATATCAATGCCTTGAAAACTTCTTTGGAGTCAATTACGACTCGTTTGGAGAAGGTAGAGAACGTGGTGACATCGCATGGGGAGAGGCTCAAGGCTGTTGAGAAGCAGGCTAAGTTGATTTGTTCACTGCAAAGAGAGGTGGAAGACGGTAACAATCGCTCTCAGAGGAACAACATAAGAATACTGGGAGTTCCTGAGGGAGCAGAGGGCCCTGATATGGTGTCCTTTTTGCAGGCCATGATTTCGAGTGTGTTAAAGGTGAGGTTTTCCATGCCACTCGAGATCTAGCGTGCCCATCGAGTGCCTACTCAGTCGGTGGCTGCGGCGAAAGCATCCATGCCCAATCATCTTGAAAGTTTTGTGTTTTCAACAAGTTTTGCAAATAATGGGAGCAGCCAGAGCACTTTCAACTTTGGAATATCAGGGACACAAACTCCAGTTCTTCCCGGACTTCGCAAAGGCGATGGTGGATCGGAGGAAGAGTTTTCTGGTGCTATGTTCACACTTATTACAGCTGCAGGCCAATTTTGGGGTGCTTTATCCTGCCTGCATGAGAGTCACGCTGCATAACCAGACCAAGACTTTTAATAATCCAGGGGAGTTATATGCATTTTTGAAAGACAAGGAGTCAGCGGTGATGTGGTGAAATTTATCTTGCAGTTTTGTTTGCAAAAGTTCTACGGCGCTTGCTATCATGGGCTTTGGACTGGTATGAGGTCATGTAGTGGTGACTTATCCACACAGAAGCGACATTCAATCATGCAGTATTGCTATACACTGTGACATTTATTCTCTCTCTTTTGAAGGAGCTCCAGGGTATTATCCTGGTCAAGATGTTTCTCCTGCTGTTTCTCTCTTTCTTCTTTTGTGTTTTATGTTGTCTGTGATGTCTATGGCGGTTGAGAGAGTAACGGGGTTTGGAAGAGTGGGATGGCCCTTATTTACTAGGTTGGGGTCTTCTAGGTCATAAACTGATTCGACGGGGGCTGCCCTGACATACAGTTCTGGTGTTTTGGGTTTTGGGGACACTGTCTCTATTCTTGTTGCGGTTGGTGGGCAAGATGCAATACTTTAAGTGACAAAGAAGTGGGAATGTACTAGGTCATTTTGCCCTCCATATTTGTCTTGTCCTGGTGGGCTCACCCGCCAAGTTTTGTGTGTTTTATAGCCCCACTGGGTTTGGTGGTTTTGGTGGTTTGTTTTTCAAAATTATGTGAGCGATCATATGCAGGGTCTAGGGCTAAATTGTGGCGGGGGGTTTAGGTTTTCTTTTCTGGGCTATAAGTGCAGCTACCACTCTGTGGGCGTTTAAGGTGTTCTACAATGTAAAACTATATGCTACAATTTGGTATGTTTTTGCAACCTTTGACTGTCAATCTGTGCTATACTGTCAGTATGTCTTTCTTCAAGGTAATTTCACTGAATGTTAAGGGCATTAACAATCCCATTAAGAGGAAAAAGATTCTTCTGTATGGTCGTAAAGAAAGTGCTGATATCTTACTGTTATAGGAGACACACTTGAATGTGAAGGAGTCGTTAAAGCTAGATTTAAAACCCTTTTCTCTAGTGGCTTTTTCAGCTGACAATCATAAGAAAAATGGGGTAGCCATCTTAGTGAGGAAATCTTTATCCCCCATGGTTATTCAAACTAGGTCTGATACCGATGGGCGGTGGACAATGGCCCCTCCCCTAGGATATACTGATTAGCTCTCACTTAGAGATTGTCTCAAATTTTTCATCTAGGGGCCCCAGTCTTTTCTTCTTCTGGGTTCTGTCTCCAATTTTCCTCTCCCAGGAAATGAAACTCGGAGACTTCTAAGGGAGACCTCTCCTGCCTCCTCCTAGAGAGGTTCTGCCTATTATTCTGGGGAACTCTAGGAGCCCTGGGCACTTTTGGGGCTGTATGTACAAAGGATTGATCCTTTCCATGGGACTCAGGAGTCCTCTGCCTATCGCAATGCATACTTGCGAACTCTGCCCATGTTCTGTCCAAACTCTACACCTGTACACACCTGACAGCAAAGTCTACACCATTGTGTCAACGACTGTACTTTTACACCGGTCAATATAATATAGGGCAATGGCTGGGATATTGTAGTGTGCATCCACCACCTGCAAGGACACAGTGGCCACAGCATGTCATGATGGGAGGTCAGTCCCACTCTGACTGAGTAGTGACCACGGCATGTCCAGGTTCTCACCTTATGCTATACACAGCTTCTTTAAGTGATATTTCTGGGTTCCCATTTCTGGGGTCCAATCACTGACAAACCTGCTTGGTGTGTGTGCCAGATCCCACGCCTGGGTGCACAGTGTTCCTTTTGGAACATGCCCTATGTATGTGCTAGCAGACTGTCTGCAGTTAGCATGTGCATGGCTGCAACACCTTGCAGGATGCAGCAGGTGCACACTGACTGCCCTCTGCTGGCGCATGTCAGAATGTAGTGGGGGGCAGCTGAGCTGATCAGGCACACTGCCAGTAGTCCAGTTCCATGTGCAGATCTGCATCAGCTCTCTGCCAGTTGGCTGGGGGTTGCTGGTCCCACAGTCTGATATCATGTACCTCAACTGGCCCTATTGCAAACAGTGATAGTATGTGTCTGTTGTTCACAGATCATGTTCCCTACCCTGACCCACAGAGGGCGGGCTTGCTAAGTATATCTTCGTCATGTGAGTCCAGACACACCCCTGCTCCAAAAACACGTGTCCATGGCAACCTCACTGAACATACATTATGTTGCAAGCATCATGGTCCACACGGACCACATATTACTGGCAAATAGAAATGGACATAGAAAACGTCCAAGGCTGTCTGCAAAGAATACCCCACACACTGGCAGTGATGGTGAACTGCAGTAAAACCTACCGCAAACAACCCGGGTACTGTGGACCTGATGCTGTCCACATGACTTTACCCTCAGGGTGAGCACAGAACATGCACAATGGCATGGTCAGTAGGCACACTGTGCCAGTAACACACACGGTCAGTCCCCCTACCCAGTTGACGTGCTGCAGAGGTGCAAACCCCATCTGGTTGAGCAGATGTAGACTGCTGTTCTGCATGTGAATTGCAATGTGGGTACTCTTGGTGCTAACCTATCCTGGTAGCCACACCAGACAGTGTGTCTGGTGACTTGCACTGGTTCAGTAGCTAGCCGTAGTTTACTTACAACCAATATTGATGTAGGACAGTGGTCAATATAATGATCCAAGTGGGAGAGGTCATGGGTTCAATACCCCAGTGTGCCTTATATTGATATATCTGGATGGATATGATATACCGTATTATCATTATATCAAAGCCTTTTACCACATGAAAAAATTTTCAAAGTGTGGCCAGTCGCATGCAGTGGGTATATTGGAAGAGTGGTGTGGGCTGCAGGTTGCTAGATTAGTTGGTGAGCTATACACAAAGTGTGTCCATCAGTAAAACTGTTCAAGGCTATGGGCGTTTATGCCTGTAACAGTCTGACATAGATCTGAAATCAGTGTGCACACCCCAAAGCACCTTCATCTCAGTTGCCCAAACTAAGGTGCCTTGTAAAGTGCCCTAGCTGTGTCCTTACACTATCCCGGTAAGCAGAGCAGAAAGTGTGTGCAGATGACCTGGTGTAGCTGTGTAGCCAGCCATTGCTATGTCAAAAGGCATGGCACAATGGTTAATACAATGCCTCCACAACCAGTGGTGATGGGTTCAAGACCCCAGTGTGCCAACATCAAGATAAATGCCTAAGATATATATCGTGGTAAGGAGAGTCAGACACATCTCTGCAATGTCTGTCTGCAGGATAAATCTTTTCACCATAGTCGTGTACCCCAAGGTGCCTCACAGCATGGCGTGGCAGGAAGTGCATCATAAGGCGCCCTATGAAGCGGCCTGAACAAAGGGCAGAAAGCCTGCAGCGCCGCGTATCTTAACGGCGCCACCGTTCGCCGTGTACCAGCCACTGCACGGGCATGTAGCTAGCGCACCGTAGTGATGCGCAGCAGTGCGCTGTGATGTGTGGCAGCGCGCATATGCGATGTGCGTGCATGCGTCAGCAAGGCATCGGAGAAAATGGCAATGCGGTCAAGGAAGTCTGCTTTCACCCATCGGGAGCTGCGAAACCTTGCAGGGCTAATCTGTGCTAGGCAGCAAAAACTATTCCCCGGCTCCTCCAAATGCCAGGACCTCTGCCGCGTTAGGAGGGCATGGGAGCATGTCACAAGGCGATACAATCATCTTGCGACTACCCACGTGAGGTAAGTGTATGGGGACAGGTCACACAATGCAAGATGTGCAACACATTATCCAGCAATGAACACATATCATACATGTACAACATGGTACAGACACCAGTCTTTGGGCCATCCAGTGCTGAATGTAGCTGCGTATGCTGCTGTGTGTAGGTATGCCCTATCCCCAGGAGTCTAAGGACCTGATCACAGAGGTCAGCCTGGTGTTATGGTACCTGCTGCTGTTGATGTGTTAAAATCCACCTCAAACCCAAGAGCACATAGATCTTCCTAAAGAGGTCTGGTAAACAGCATGCTGACATGGTAGGTTCTGCAGTTGCAGATTCACAGATCTGCCCTACCCCCAGGAGTCCTGAGACCTGATCAAAGTGGTCTGCTATCCATCCTGGTGGAATGGCCATTTCTGCATTTGCAGGTTAAAACATCTGCCCTACCCCCAGGGGGCCTGAGACCTGATCAAAGTGGTCTGTCAGTCACCCTGGTGTTATGGTATGTGCTGCTGTTGATATGTTCTGATCCACCCTACCCCAAGGAGTCCTGAGACCTGATTAAAGTGATCTGTCAGTCACCCTGGTTTATGGTATGTGCTGCTGTTGATATGTTCTGATCCACCCTATCCCCAGGAGTCCTGAGACCTGATCAAAGTGGTCTGTTATCCATCCTGGTGGAATGATCATTTATGCATTTGCAGGTTAAAACATCTGCCCTACCCCCAGGGGGGCCTGAGACCTGATTAAAGTGAACTGTCAGTCACCCTGGTTTTATGGTATATGTTGATGTTGATGTGTTCTGATCCACACCTGAGACCTGATTACAAAGGTCGGTAATAAATCCAGATATTGTGGTAGGTTATGCAGGGTCAGGTTGAAGTAGCGAAGTGCAAGCAACGAATACACCAGGAGTCTATTTACTAGAATTCAAACCAGTTTATTTGTGCACAGTCTCAGACACTTGTCACATTCAAAATGGTCTGAGCATGGCATTCAGTAAAGCAACAGCATTTATAGCTTTCTTCATCAGTTCTATATAGACAAACTCCTCATTGGTCCCTGTGGCCCCCTCACCCCCCCCCCCCATCCAATGGAGATCTCTGACCGGGCCCCCACCGCTCTCCCCCTGCTCTCAGGCCTTCCTAGCCATGGCTCAGTATCTAGACATAACATATTCTGCCTTGCTTTCTGCTTACAAGGTCACTCTGCAGTACAGAGACTGTGAATAGAAAAGTTTTGCATTCTTATCAGCAAAGCAGTTTAAAGCTGTTTTCTATTTTCTCTGGCTTTTCAGCTCTGCTCAGCTATAATATTCTAAAGTGGGGGTTGGGGACTCTGGCCTGACCTACAGGCTTTTCTTACTTCTACAGGCTATGCAGGCTATTCTAGGCCATAGCCTATCACAAGGTCACATATCTGCCCTATTCCCAGGGGGCCCGTACTGATCGCAGAGGACCATTATAGATGCTGGTGTTAGGGTACCTGCACCTGTTGGGGTTTCACAGCTCTGCCCTAACTCCAGAAGGGCCCAGACCAGATCACAGATGTTATTAGCTCAGCTAGGTGTGGTGGGCCATGCTCCTGTTGCAGTCGCCCACAACTGCCCTATTCACAGGAGGCCTTAGTCGTGACCACAGAGGTATAGTACAAAGCCTAGTGTCATGGTAGTGGTGCCTGGTGATGTGTTCAGGGCCACCCACCTCCTGCTCTATCTCAGAACACATCATCCATGTGTTGTACGGATAGCATGGTGCCATGGCGGGTTTTTTGGATGATGTGTGTAGGTCAGGCAACCACACAGGTGTGTGCCGGACCACACAGGGAGTTAGGGAACACCTCCCCTGGACACCAGCATGGCCAAACCACACATGGCATGGTGCTGCCATGTCATGCAAGGAGAGTGTAGGAACAGGGTATGGGGGGTCTGGAGGGTTACGCACAGTACACATAGGTGGCACCTCACACATGCCCAGACCCACAGCCACACATGCAGGATGTGCAGGCAACAGGTAGGAGAGGACACACTGGCCAGAGCAGCAGCAGCAGCACGCTGCTGCTCACAGAGATGTGTGATATGCAGTGGGCACCCACCAGAGATATCTGGCCCCTAATGCTCCCACCCATTCCTTCCCCCCCCCCCCCCCCAGGTAGAGGATCTATGGAAAAAGGGTCGGGAGCTGCGGCTGCACTGCCTGGAGGTCTTTGCCCGCCTCCAAAGGTGGGCATTGGAGCAAAGTGGCGGTGAGTGCTGCAGCCTCTGCTGTGCAGTACAGCATGTCACAATGGCACAACAGCCTGTGGGGGCCAAACTATTTACATGTGGTATGTGACTCACATGATGGTGTGCTAATGACTGTCTCCCCCCACAGAGGATGCTGCTGCTGGTGAGGGCCCATCTACATTGGGGCCCCCCAGAACACGCCCCACAGTGCCAGTCCAGCCAGAGGAGGAAGAGGTGGCAGAGGGCGAAAAGGAAAAGAACATGGAGGGGGCGGAGGGTGGGGTGGGGCAGGAGGGAGGGAGGGGAGGGTGAGGGTGAGTTGTATGCGGCAGGGGTGAGGGAGAGGTGGAGGAGGCGGCAGAGGAGAAGGAGGAGGAGAGCGGGGATGGCAGCGAGAGAGAGGGTGGGTGGGAGCAGTCAGGGTGGGAGGAGGGGGGTGTGGAGGGGTGGAGGGTGGCTCTGTGAGTGGGAGGGGACACAGGACAGCACAGGGCAGTGTGGGTCCCTGTCAGCTGCCACAAGTGTGCAGCGATGGTGTCTGCCTGGTAGTAGCATCCCAACCCATTGCAACAGACAGGACCCATGCTCATGCCACCACACAAACACCAGGCACCTGGCGTGGATGTAGTGGCAGATGTGTGCAGGACCTGTATGTGGAAGTGTGTGGTGTGCTGCAACACCAGCGGACCCAGGACCGCACCATCCGGTGGCTGGCAGGCGCCATTCAGTGGTTGGCTGCCGAGATGCACATGCAGCGTGCAGCTGCCATGGGTGGTGCATCTTGACTGCCATCCCCTGATGGGAGTCCCTGGAGTGCTTAAGGGGCACAGGGGCACCCACACACATGCCCTGTGCTGTCCTGTCAACCAGGACAGAACATGCTGCTCTGGCCAGTGTGTCCTCTAATACCTATTGCCAGCTCACCCTGCATGTGTGGATGTGGGTCTGGGCATGTGTGATGTGACACCTATGTGTACTGTGCACAACCTCCCCAGACCCCCTATACCCTGTTCCTACACCCTCCTTGCATGACAAGGCTAGCAGCAGGTATGTGGCAGGAAGGGTAAGAGGGACTGCTGTACCCAGGATAGCTGGTGAGGACGAGACAGGTCGATGCAGGTCCCGAGGATGAGCGGTGGGGAACGTCAAGCACAGGGGAAGAGTTATCAGCTGACTGTAGCGAGCTACCTTTGCATGCCTGTGCCGCATGTAAGCCTATGTGGGTAAACAGCCATGTAGGCCCTGGTGTGGGCAGGGAAGATGGCCACACATGTGTGTATAATAATGGAGAGCATATTGGGTGGGAGAGGGTGACAGATCCTTCCTGCCACATACCTGCTGCTAGCCTTTTCACCTATTGCCCCACGAGCATGGTGCATCAGATATGCAGCCTACACATCACAGGCAGCATGCATGTGTCCATAGGTGTTGGGACACACTGCACATCGGCACATCACAGGGGCACCAGGGGACACAGTCTGTCTGTAAGGGAGACATGTGAACATTGTAGCGTACGTACAAATTGGTTTATTTACAAATTTACATTGGCCATGCTCCTGTTGCAGTCACCCACAACTGCCATATTCACAGGAGGCCTTAGTTGTGACCACAGAGGTATAGTACAAAGCCTAGTGTCATGGTAGTGGTGCCTGGTGATGTGTTCAGGGCCACCCACCTCCCGCTCTATCTCATAACACATCACCCATGTGTTGTAAGGATAGCATGGTGCCATGGCAGGTTTTTTGGATGATGTGTGTAGGACAGGCAAACAAACAGGTGTGTGCTGGACCACACAGAGAGTTAGGGAACACCTCCCCTGGACAGCAGCATGGCCAAACCACATATGGCATGGTGCTGCCATCTCATGCAAGGAGGGTATAGGAACAAGGTATAGGGGGTCTGGGGGGTTGTGTACAGTACACATAGGTATCACCTCACACATGCCCAGACCCACATCCACACATGCAGGGTACGCTGGCAATAGGTATTAGAGGACACACTGGCCAGAGCAGCATGTTTTGTCTTGGTGGACAGGACAGCACAGGGCACGTGTGTGGGTGCCCCTGTGCCCCTTAAATGCTCCAGGGATGCCCATCAGGGATTGGCTGTTGAGATGCACCACGCATGGCAGCTGCACACTGCATGTGCATCTCGGCAGCCAACCACTGAATGGCGCCTGCCAGCCACCGGATGGTGCAGTCCTGGGTCTGCTGGCATTGCAGCACACCACCCACTGACACATACAGGTCCTGCACACACCTGCCACCACATCCACGCCAGGTGCTCAGTGTTTGTGTGGTAGCATGAGCGTGGGTCCTGTCTGTGGCAATGGGTGGGGACACTACTCCCAGACGGACACCATCGCCGCATACATGTGACAGCTGGTAGGGACCCACACTGCCCTCTGCTGTCCTCTGTCCCCTCCCACTCACAAAGCCACCCTCCACCCCTCCACAACCACCTCCTCCCACCTGTTACTTGACCACACTGACACACGTATTTAGTGATACCCTGGTCATGTACATGGCCCACCTGTGCTCACATCCTTGTACGGTGCCAGCTGTCTATCTGCCAGCCATCTGCCACATCACTGGGTGTTACGAGTTCCCATACAAACATTCCCTTTGAGGTAATATCTTTGCATTGTTCTTGCTGTGGTTGTTTGGGATAGTGGTTATGGACATGTGTTGGAACACCATAAGTTGTAGGTTTGATTCCCACATGTTTTTTTTTGGGGGGGGGGGGGGTTGTGCTAACCTGACCATGAGCTGCCTGCAGGTTCATCACCTATCCACACACCCTTCCATTTCTTCACTGTACACCAACGTGTGCCCTCTGTGCTGCCTATCCATCACATATTAGCTGTTACATATGTCTCTTTCTTTGTAGTGTTCATATAGGCAGTCCGCTTGGGGGATTGTCATTGCTGTGGTTCAGCTGGTCTGGGCCACACCTGTTTGCAGGTTCAATTCTCATATGCTCCTTTTGTGTTCTGTTCCCCATTTTGCCCTGCTCCACAGGAACCCTGCCGCCCTTTGGGCTTAGGTTCTTTCCTCTTTTGCAAGCTGTATCCACTGCATAACATTTCATTGTGGTGTGTGCATGTAGTTATATGTGGCTCTCATCCCAATTACAGACTGTGATCTGCATGTGCATTCCATCATGGTTACTGTTGGAGGTTGCCCTATCCTGGCAGACAGCAGACTATGTGTGATGACCTGCAGTGTTCTTGTATGCAGCCTTTGCTAATGACCTCCTGTTGGTGGTGTAGCCTACCGGTTTGTGTATTGACATTTGTGCTAATAGTCATGGGTTTGATTCCTCTCTGTTTTCTTTCATTTGTATGCCTGTCCTGCACAGCTACTTTTCATTCCTGTAACAGTCATATCTGTGCAGATCTGTGCTGTTGGCACATTGTACCCTTATCACAGTTGCCAACCATCCTTCTGTCCGTCTATGTGTGTCTACCAGCTGTGTGCTGTCCTGCCCTGATGTGCAGGCTGCTACCCCATGTCCTGCACTGGTACACGTTTCTGCATTGCAGCTCTTCCTGGCTGCCTCTCCTGTGTGCTCTGCATGGCACTGCTACTCTTCTGTCCTCTTGTCATTGCACTTATCCTGCCACCTGTACCTCCTCTGCTGGACATGTCTTCCCATCCTCTGCCACACACTGTCATTGTTGCATGGTACATTACCATCTCCTTGTGCATCGCTACAGCTGTCCCCGATATGTTTGTCCATTTTTCCAGCTGCCACATGGGCTGGACGCAGAGTTGTCTGGTCCATCAGCTCTGATCTACTTCCTTCCATCACTTGTGCATTGCCTTTCCTTGGTGCTCAGTGCAGTGTTAGGGTTACATTTGTGTTTGGCCCATAACTTTCTTGCTTTTCAACTTGGGGGACCTTACTGCCCTTGGGCAACATTTCTTGAGTCACCTATACATCCTTGGGGCATCTTTAGCCACACCTTAGATTCAGCCAGCTTATGGGGCGCCTAATTTGGTGCCTTCGGGGTTGCCAACCTTTTGTCATGCCCTCTGGGGCACATTATGACCCGCCTTGGCTGAAGTGGTGGTTTATGATGTGCCTTCTGGTGCGCCCTAAAAGGTGCATTAAGTTATGGCACTGGGGTGTGGGTATTTTTAGCTGGAAGCACCGATTGTTGGAATGTTTCTGACTGTTACAAGCAGGAAAAGGAATTGCCTTGGCCACCCTTATTCATTACACCCACTGGGGGATCGAACTCATGACCCCTGTCTCAGCAGTCATTGTAGTAACCAGTGTACTACACCTCTGTTGCTGTGATTGCAGGTTAACGCGTGGCAATGTACATGGCTCCCCCTATCGCACGATCACGGACACGGTGCACTTCATTGCGCGATAACACGCGATTGCTACCTTAAGACCAGAACGCTCACTACCTTATATGGCATTCCTCACAGTAACGCTGCAACTAGCGCCAGTGACATTAAGACAGTTTAGTAAACATACCCCATAGAGACATATAGGAGCAGCCTAGTAATTACAGCAACAACCTAATGCCCAGGAGAATGGGGTTCAAGTCCCACTAACACTCCTTGTGACCTGGGGCAAGACACTGTACCCTCCCTTGCCCACTTAAGGTCATACCTTGCCAAGAAAACTCAGGGGGCTGCTGGATTGCCAGGATTCAGCATTGACTTGGCAGCACTTAAAAAAAAGGTACTTATATGTCTTTATAAAATAACATCTAAGTGGGCACCTACTCACCCTCTCATACTAGGCAGACCATAATAAAAATGCATCCATAGTGTTTAAACTAAGGTGATATTTCAAGGTGTGTATTATTATTTTGGCTTCCTATCCAAGAGGACTGAAGGAAAGGAGAAGAAGTAGATTACTAAGGAGGCAGAGGTCAGTAGGAGGAGTACCAGGGAAGGAGAATGTAGAAGAAGATCTCAAATCCAAGGACTTTGATCATTTTCACCCTTTTCCTACGTGAGCTTTGTATTTTTAAAAGACTGTTGGGATCACCATATTAAAGGTGTATTATATTGCAACCAGTGGTTGAAATAAAATATTTATTTTATTCCCTGGACTTCTTTGGCTGGCTTGGGGGTGCTTGTTCTGGGGCTGCCACACTTTGCAGCTTGTCAGTATGGCAGCTGTTTTAAAATTAAAATAAATTAAAATAGTGCTGACAGGACAGTGGTTTTAAAATAATTAAAAGTGGTTGGGCTGTAGAGGTTGCTCTGGCCACATTTAAATATATAAATAAATGGAGTAGTGCTTGCAGTCAAAGTGGAGATCAGGGCCAGAATTAAATTAATTAATAAAAAAATCGCTACAGCATTCACAATTAGCACTGCAGGAAGAGCTAGTGTTTTAGAGCTGGAGGTGAGCCAAGATGTCTGTTAAGCAGCCAGGCCAGTGGGAGCTGTGATCAGATAGCTGGTGCTGCTGTGAGCTGTGCTGGGTGCAGGAGGAGTGGTCCAGATGCTGTCTGCAAGCACTAGGCCTACTCATGCCTGGCCGGAGCTGGCTGACAGCATTGAGAGTAACAATGGGGCTCCGGGGCTGGATTGGGGCAGGAATCGGCAATTGTTTGAGTCTGGTTTGGGCCTGTGCAAGGAGGCGGAGCCAGCCTTAAAAGAGCAGAGGCTCTTTTACTGTTCAGGAACAACCACACAGTTTGTGAGCTGTGGCATTGAGGAGAAGGTGCCCGGACTGATAGAGTTTTTGAGGGCATTTCTGCCATAATTCACAGCTATGACTGTAATTGGGCATTGATTTCTCGAGGTTCTGAATCCTTGTTTGTGGAAAACAAATGTCACAAGTGGGCATTGAGAGGCTCTGAGGAGTCAGAATCAAAATAAAATTAAAATTTTTAAATTTTAAGCTGATTTAGGAAGTGTTTATGGACTCTGTGTGCTGAGCATGCTCAGTAGTTGTTGCAGCACAAGCTTACAGGTGCTAAGACGGTGCAAGGATCTTTGCTGAGGCTTGTGTAGTCCCTGTTTCTAGGCAGGAATGGGCTGTTTTAATGGCATAGTTTATTTAATAGGTTTAATAAACAATATAACCGTTAAAGTAAACGTGCCAAAATGCCTAAAAACTACCAGTAGTTGTATTATAGGGTCCAAGCTATATAAAAACTGCTGTAAAATACTGAATTTAGGATCTATTGCAATATCTAAGCCTAGCGCAGGAACGCTAATGTTTTGTATTGAGCTGGAACTATAAGTGAGTGTTCTGTTACAGTTAGAGAAGATGAGGTCCATTGCTCAATAGAGAGGTTGAGAGTAAAAGAGTAGGGTTCGAAAGAAATTTAGTTGAGTAGATTTAAAGTGATTTTAGTAGGAAAAGGATGGAAAAAGGTGGATGAAGCTTTAGAAGTAAAAGAATGCATTGGTTTTGATGTATTTTGAGGCACTCAGTTAATCTGAGTTGTTGCTTCAAGGGAATTTTGAAAAGATTAGTTAATTCCCAGAAGTTTGGAAGTATTTTCCTTCAAGGGAAAATGGATTCAGAGACCTTTGAATATTGCTTTAAAATAGATTCTGCTTCTGACTGGTATTTATATAATTGGAGGTGAGAGAAATTAATAATGGCTAAGAGGAAAAGGAATGAATTTAATCTTTTCCCGAGAAAAGGAATTTTTCTGCCACTGAAGTCTATGAGCTGCTCAGAGGGACAGTGTTGTTGAGAACTATCTGACTGACATGGTTAAAGGAAAAAATAATACTTTCTCAGTCAGATTTCATATTTTAGAGGAATGAAAAGAAATATTTTTCTATGTTGAGAAAATCTTTGAGATTTCAGCTAAAGTTGCTAGCTGAGAGAACCAAGTTGGCAGGTGAAACTCTTTTAAGGAACAATGATTAAGAGACAAAGCAGCAACAGAAGAAAAGAAAATTATTTTAATTCTGAATCCAAGCCTTAATTATTTAGTTTAGACTTTTGGGGCTAATTTAGTGTATGAGTGTGGTGTGAATGGAAAGGGTGGGTTAGTCAGGGAATATAAATTATAATTTTATTTTATTACTTAGGGACCAAGGGGTATGTTTACTAAAAGGTAGTCTTAAATAGGTTACACTGTAGCTTCATCACAGGTCCCCTAGTCTTTCTACATTTGATGGTGTAAATAATCTCTCTGTGTTTACCCATTTCACTCCATTCATTAATATATAGATCTCTATCATATCTCCCCTTAGTCGACTCTTCTTCAGGTTGAAGAGCTTTAACCTTTTTAGCCTCTCCTCATAGGGGCCTTCTTCCATCCACATTACCAACTGTAATGTCTGTCATGATCCCACAGTGACAGTGGCGGCACACAGACATGCTCCAGCTGCAAAAAGGTGATGTGCCACTGAATCCAGCTGTGAGGGAAGAGGCCGATAGCACCAGCCGCTGTAGCCTTATAGGTAGCTGCAAATGTAGGCACCCAGGGAACAGCCATAGCAGTGGCTGTCATCCTCCCACAGAGATGCATCAGTGGCAGGCGGTGATGGGGTCCCTGCAGAGGCAGATGGTTGGGGGGGGGGGGCTGCGTGGCTGTCCATGTGTGCCTCTGCCCCCCCTATCCAGACCTTGCGCCCTAGGTGCCCACCAAACCCGCATGCTGAACGGGCTGGGACTGCTTACCACCACCACTGACAACATGTGGGCATGTCAGCATGGTGTGGGGGGTGTTGGCAGCAGGGGCAGCGGTATCCGATTGCAGCATATCAAAACCATGCCCTAGTCCTGTGTGCCATGCGCATTGCAACTTGTGCCAAGGTCTGTCTGATGGGGAGCATGTCAGCCCCAGGGACTGTTGTATCCATATGGCAGCACTGTGGCTAAGCTCACAGTCAGTGTGTATACGAGCAGAAGGTTCAAGTCCTGGCTGTGGATCATGTATGCCATGTCCCTGTGGTTAAACCTTAGCCTACAATGCAGGTACAGTACCACCATGTGCAACTCCCAATGAATCGGCCAGCAAGAGTACAAACACCCATCAGCTACACAGACAGGATGCACTATCCATAGCTGGATGGAGAGGCAAGCTGATAGCACCAGCACACTGAGCGGGCGCTAACAACGGGTGTTAAAGGCAGAGCATGTTACTAGCACCTGCACAATGAATACATGTTAACAGTGTTTGAGCTGATATCAAGATTAAAGTGTCAGGCAGGAATGCCAACCATCCCCACTTTTGCACACTACGGCAATGTGTGTGTGTGTGTCTCCATTTTTCTGTGGCTTTCTGCACATCACTGTGCCTCGCATTGCCTAAGCTGTTCCCAGCATTAGTTTACAAATGTGCATGACGAGGAGCACAGGTTTCTGGGTATAGCCTGAAACAGAGCAGATTGGCCAGGATGTGGCTGCCTCAGTGGTAGGGTCAATAGCTGAGACTTCACAGTGCCCGTCTGCCATGTACATGGCCTGGGTGGCCATAGCATGTCATGCTGAGAGGGCACTCTCACTCTGACCGATCAGTGACTATGGCATGACTATGTATCCACATAATGCTATATAATGTCTGGTTCCAGTGATATGGGTACAATCTCTGTCTGAGGAGCCCAATTACTGAGTCAAATGCTGGGTGTCCATGCCATTTATCCCAAGCCAGGGTGCACATGCATTGTGTGCTGACCAGCTGCAGTTGGTATATGCATGGCTGAAACAGCCCAGTGGTGGGCAGCAGATGCAGTCTGACTGAGCTTGCTGTGGTGGATTGTTAGTCCTAGATGGTTGGAACAGCAGCTGTTCCTGGTCTACTCACTGTGGTCACTGCAGGACAGTAGCAGCAGCCCCATGTAAGAAGAGAAGCCCCCACTGCATATGGCATCAGCTTTTTAACACTGGGCACTGACATAAACTGACATAACCCCCCCCCCCCAACTGTGACCGGGACCTCCAGCATGCTTCAGGAAATAAGGTGAGCAGCATAACATACTGCAGATAATACTGCCACACCCTAGCAGTGATGTGGACCTGCCACAGGACTGGCAGAAACCATCTCTAACAGTGCAAGCTCTGGGAACCAGGTGTTGGGCACCCATCCTCACCCTCAGAGTGACAGATGAAACTGCGCAGTAGCATGATTTGTAGCTGATATGTGCATGTAGCACCCACTGTCAGTGCATCTTACTGAGCTGATGTGATGGATCAGTACATTCTCCATTTGGTGATTAGCTGCAGACTGCTGTTCCGTGTGTGCAGTGCCTCATGAGTACTGGAAGGGCTAACCTATACCAGCACACACAGCAGACAGTTTAGACAGAGACTAGCAGACAGTTTAGACAGAGACCTGTAGACTCTTTGAATCCAGACATTGCTGTGTAGAGAGTTGGGGAGATATAGCCTGCTGGTTAGTGCAATGTCTCCATAAGCAGAGGACAAGGGTTCAATTCCCACTTGTCATTTTGTGCCTGTGTGCTACTCAGATCATTTCCCTGCCTGTAACAGTCCTGGTCCTACTGTGACTTGCACTCATTTTTCTATTTTTTTTGTGTGTTCCGGCCACACTATGGGTCAGCAAACATACTATGCCCCATCATGGCCTTCTGAGAACATGGCTTTATTGGCTCTACTGCAGCCCATTGCAGGGGGTCAGACATGTTCACCCTGCAGATGTCAGGCCCCTGCTTCGAGGCATGGTGTGATGGCCATGGTAATGGCTTGGGGGCCAAGATACCAGAGTTTGAGGCCCACTACCACTCCTTATGTGACATTTTGGAATGAGGTACCATTGCCTTTTATGTCTGCCACAACCTTCATGGACTCTGAGCAGATCTCTTAACCACTGTTCCCTCTAAGCTGTGCGCATGTGCGCGCGCACACACCTCGCCGAGAGAGAGCACATACTTAACAACAGAGCGCACACAAATTACGGCTCTGATTCTGACAGAAAACAACACAGACATCTTAAAATTTAAAAGTTATGATTGTAATTACTAGAAATTTCCCACTTCATTTAGTAATCGTCTATTTTCATTTAATTTGATTAAAATCAATATGGTATACATACTGTGTTCTGACGTGTAGTAAAATTTTAAAGTATATAACTCCGAGTGTCATTATGTGGCGCACAAAAATTTAACCTTCCTTCAAAAGCTGCACACAGCTGATATTTTATGCGCACACAGCCTACAGAAAATTAGAGGGAACATTGCTCTTAACCCACTAATGGCTCAGCTGACTGCAGGTCCATACAGTCCCTGGTTATCATCAGACATTACCAATTGACGATAAGATGTACCCCAATGTGACTGCGTTGATACAGCAGTATACTAACAAGCAGTTACATGCATACAGCTGTAACCTACTTGGCCAACATGAGTCATGTGTGACATCATACTACTACTACTGAGCATTTGTATAGCGCTACAAGCTGTACACAGCGCTGCATAGACATGTAAGAGACCATCCCTGCTCATCAGAGCTTACAATCTAGTCAAGACAGACAACGCAGGAGGTGTAGACAGGGATAAAACAAGGGGGAATGGTAAAGAAACAAGGAGATCAGGTGAGTCAAGATCCAAAAGCAGCAGCGAAGAGGTGAGTTTTCAGCCTGGATTTGAAAAGGGTCAAAGAAGGTGCCTGGCGTACAGACACAGGTAATTTGTTCCAGGCGTAAGGTGCAGCAAGGTGAAAGGAGTGGTCTGGAGTTAGCAGTAGAAGAGAAGGGCACAGATAGAAGCAATTTGCCAGAACAGCGGCATTCCCGAGGGAGGGTGTATGGAGAGATAAGAGAAGAAAGTTAGTGAGGAGCTGCAGAGTGAATGCACTTATAGGTCAGCAGAAAAAATTGGAACTGGATGCGGAAATGGATAGGGAGCCAATGAAGTGACTTGAAAAGAGGGGTAATATGGGCATTATGAGGCTGGCGGAAGATTAGCCGCGCAGCAGAGTGTTTAACAGATTGAAGGGGAGAGAGATGATTCAAAGGGAGACCAGCAAGAAGTAGGTTACAGTAATCAAGATGGGAGGTGATAAAGGAGTGGATAAGCATCTTAGTAGTGTGTTCAGAAAGGAACGGGTGGATTTTGTTGATGTTATAGAGAAAGAAATGGCAGGTCTTAGCTATCGGATGTGTGTAAAGGAGAGAGAAGAGTTAGACAACCCCATGATTGCGAGTCGAGGAAACAGGGAGAAGTAGAGAGTTATCCACAGAGACTGAGAAAGGAGGAAGAGGAGAGTAGGGGGAAAGATAAGAAGCTCAGTCTTGGCCATGTTCAATTTCAAGTGGCAGTGAGACATCCAAGCAGCAATGTCAGAAAGGCAGGCAGTGATCCGGGTCTGGATTGCTGGAGAGATTTCAGATGTAGAGAGGTAGATCTGGGAGTCATTGGCATAAAGATGGTACTGAAAGTCATGGGAAGAGATGAGCGCATCAAGGGACTGGGTATATAGAGAGAAAAGGAGCGGACCCAAGACAGATCGTTGGTGTACACCAACTGAGAGCGGGACAGCAGCAGAGGAGTAGCCACCAGAACTAACACTTAAAGAGCAATGGGAGAGATAGGAAGAGAACCAGGATAGTACAGAGCACTTAAAACCAAGTGAGGACAGGATATCAAGGAGAAAGTTGTGGTCAACAGTGTCAAAAGCAGCAGAGAAGTCAAGACGGATAGGACAAAGTAAAGACCCTTGGATTTTGCCAGGAACAAGTCACTGGAGACTTTGGCAAGAACCATTTCAGTAGAGTGTAAAGGACAAAAGCCAGATTGTAAAGGATTCAAGAGGACATGAGAAGAGAGGACGTCAAGGCAGTGGTGGTGAACCACGTGTTCAAGTAGTTTAGAAATGAAGGGGAGGAGGGAGATGGATTGATAATTAGAAGGACAGGTAGGATCAAGTGAGGGTTTCTTGAGGAGAAGTGTAACTACAGCATGCTTGAAGGCTGCAGAGACAGTTGCAGTGGAGAGCGATAGGTTGAGAATATGAGAGATGGAAGGGACAACAGTGGAGGAGATGAGGCTTAGGAGGCAGGTGGGGATAGGATCAGAGGAGCAGGTGGTGAGTTTGGAGGACGAAAGAAGGTGTGCAGGTTCCTCTTCAAAATCCTATACTTTCCCAACTCTCCCCCTCTACCTCTAGCAGAGGTAGAGGGGGAAAGTTGGGAGTGAAGAGGGGAAGGAGGGGAAGTAGCTGATTTTGTGGGGAATTGGAGAGTGATCTTGTGGATTTTGTCATGTAAATAGTCAGCCAGGGTTTGGGCAGAAAGGGAGGGAGGGGTCAGAGGCAGAGGCACTTTGAGGTGATTGCTGAGAGTAGTAAAGAGATGGCGAGGGTCAGAGGCAAGAGAGTTAGTCAGATGGACATAATAGTTTTGTTTGGCAAGAGCTATGGCTGACTGGAAAGAGACAAGCATGAATTTGAAGTGTAGAAAGTCTGCAAGGGAGCGGGATTTGAACAAAACACACTTAGTGGAATGGGCACAGGAATGTAGATAGGGAGTAGTGGATGAAAGCCAGGACTGGGGTGCAGTATTCCTCACAGGTCGTGGCATGGGCGGAGCGAGAGCATCCAGAGCAGAGGAGAGTGCAGCATTATAGGAAGCTACTGCCTCACCAACAGACTTAGATGACATAGTGGAGGAAAAAGATGAAGAAACAGTGGAAGAGAGAACCAAAGGATCAATAGCATGAAGATGTCTAAATAGGTTGGAGGAGACAGGATGAAGTTGAGGCGGCGGGTGATGAAGAGTGAAGCTTAGCAGGTGATGGTCAGATAAGGGAAGAACTGAGGTACAGAGGTTTGAGAGTAAGCAACTAGAGAAAAATACCAGGTCAAGGCAGAGGCCATGCTGATGAGTGGGGGCAGTAGAACAAAGCTGGAGGTCAAACGAGGAGGTAAGGGAAAGGAGCTTTAAAGCATAAGGATCAGAGGGGTTATCAACATAAATGTTAAAATCCCCAAGAATAAGAGTGGGGAAAAGGAATCCAGAAAGAAGGAAATCCATGAGTCAAAGTCAGTGAGAAAGGTAGAAGTAGACTTGTTAGGAGGTCGATAAATAACAGCTACACGGAGAGGTAGTGGAGTGAAAAGGCAAATGGGAAAAGAGGGAAATAAGTGAGACTGAGGCAGCAGGAGGGGTTGGAATTGGCAGGAGGGAGAAAGTAAAAGCCCAACACCACCACCATGGCCATCGGGATGAGGCGTGTGGGAGAACCGATAGCCCCCATGGCAGAGAGCAGTGACAGATGCCGTGTCTTCTGGAAGGAGCCAGGTCTTGGTTAGAGCAAGAAGAAGGAGAGCATTAGAGATAAAGAGATCATAAGTAAAAGCAAGCTTGACTGTACAGCTTTGGCTCCATTACATCTCTGCAGTACATGTGGATACATCCTCTCCACTCATCCCTCTGATGGCCACCTGCAGGTATCACCTCATGTCCATTCATGCCCCATTTGCCTATTTTGGATGACACCTGTGCAGTTGTTATCTGCACATTTGTCTGAGGTGTTGTATGGTGGTTGTGTGGCTAGGTACCCATTTTCACACACAGTACAAATACATTGGGGATGGCACCTATGGCACATCGGTGCTGCCAGCCCATACCACCCTCTCCTCAACCACCATCCTTCCTTCAGCCCATCCATCCACCTCTGTCGGCTGTGTGCAATCCTATCTTCTTGTGCAAGCTGCTATATCGTGGCCTACACTGGTACTGTTTTCCGCATTTTGGTTCTTCATGCATGCCTCTCCTGTGCTTGATCTGCACGTCACCACTCCTACTCTATCCTCCTGTCGCTGCACACCTCCTGCCACATGTGACTCCGCTAAGGGACACATCTTCCCCATCCTATGTCACACACTGACATTGTACCATTTTACATTGGGACCCCCCTGTGCATTGGTACAGCTGCCTCCCACATGCTCAATGACTTTACTGGCTGCAATGCAGGATGCTCACAGATCTGGCAGGTCCATCAGCTCCCACCTGTCCTTCCATCCATCACCTTCAGATTGACTTTCCTTGCTGCTCCTTTATCCAGCGTTAGGGTTACAGCCATTTTCGGACATTAAGGTGCTAACGCTTGATGTCCTATTAACTCACATTAAATGGCCCCTAGCAACCTTAACGCTGGAATGCCTCCTACATGCCCAGAGTCCTTGTCACATGTAAAACCCCTTATCACTGCCATTAACACTCGCTAATGACTGCTCCTTTAATGCCCTTTAGTAAACATACCCCCAAGTGTAGTTCTATAAATTCCAAAGTTCTGCTAATTCTGACAGATCATGGTTTTAAAACTGCTGCCACTATTTTTTTTTATAGTACAATATTCACATGTGCCATAAAATCCACACAAAATCTCAAAATCTTTGCTGCACAATCTACACAAGAACATAAGAATTGCTATACTGAGGCAGACCAAAGGTCATCAAGCACAGTATCTTGTTTCCAACTCTGGCCAATCCAGTTTGAGCCTGACAAGTTCCCAAGAAGTAAATGGCACAATCCAAAAATCTACCCAGGTAGTGCTATGCAAAACTAAGAGCCCTGTCTATGTGGTTGTTAAGTGCTGTCGAGTCAGTGTCAATTCATAGTGACCCTCCAGAAAGTTCACCTAAACTTTGTTCAGACTTCAATCAAGCGGCTCATTATTGAAAGAGTGGTATCCATAACTGCTGTTATTGTATCGATCCATCTCATTGCTGGCCTTCCTCATTTACGATGACCTTCTACCTTGCCAAGCTATCTTGCCAAGCATTGTCTATAATGTTAAAGAATATAAAGAAGATAGGTGTAGTGGAAAGTGTTCTTTCAGTTATTGGAAGACAGTAGAAGGAGGTTGGACTCAACCTGAAATATGGCAGCTGCCTGGTGACTAGTTAATGCAATTCCATCAAAATTTTAAAAAACTGTATTTTCAAAAATAAACATACTTTAATGCAGAAAAGGCTATTTTAGATCCACCTTTAATTAAAATGACCCATGGCTACAGAAAACTTAGAATAAATCAATCAGTGCTCATCGCAATGACCTTGTAAATTCAACTGTTTATATGTCAGAGTATGGGTGAATATTTAGTCAGGGTGCTTCTACATGTTCACATGTTCAAAGCAACAAGTTAAGTGTTAAACAGTGTTAAAGTATAGGATTTTGAATAACTGATTGCTGAATTGTGGGCAAGAAATAATAATTTTATTATGTGAAAATATTTTGTTATACTAACTGCTGAGTATTAATTATGAGATCCATTATTTTTGCAATTGTGCTACAATTGCAGTGCTTTCAGTTCAAATTGTTCAATAGAAAGCATGGATCAAACACAATCCACTCAAATATAACGGAGCATAAATTACTCTCAACTAGCAGATTTTATGAATAATAACCTCATATTCTTTATACATTAAACCCTTGCTGTTAGCAATCAGAATTCCATACCACTGAGCATTAATCTATGACTTAAAGGGACTGGTTTGCAAGGCTTCTTTTTCATATTGTAGATCTAAGGAGAAAAAGTTCAGTAAATCAGGCTCTTAGTACTAGAGATTTCAAACACATTAGTACCACATAATCTGTATGACATTTCAGTCTTAAATTCCTAAGCCAATAAAGGGCCCTCTTTCTAAAGTACACTAAGCAGTGAGTGTCTGAATTAGTGTGCACCTTTAGAGCATGCTCGTGGTAACTGTTACTGTGCTGGCATGACAGCATGTGCTGGGTGCTGTTATGAGGTGGAATCAGTGTGATTTTGAGCGAAAATCGGTTATGGCCACCAGTTATAGCTGGTGCTCAGAATGTTACCGCAAGATAGCTATTACGACTGCCGATAGTGCAGCTGCACTTAACAAGCCTGATATTCAACGCCGGTGGCTAGCGCAATTACAGCAGCTAGCCGCTGATGCTGCAAAAATAACCTGGATATTCCATGCCAGGGCCATATCCGTCTACCAGCATTGACTATCCGGGTTTGCTGCACAGCCTCCACTGCCGCAAAAGCTAACTGGGCAGCGGCGATATTGAACTGCTGCCCGGTTAGCTCCCATAGGTAAAGATAGACCAGGTTTTGCCATGCCTATCTTTACCCATGGGTTGCTAACTGGGCAGCAGTGCAATATTGCGGCTGCCTGCTTATTTATTTATTTTCTTTATTTTTAGACATTTATATACTGCCCAAGTACTAATGCATTCAAGGTGCCTTACATCAAGGTACTGTATATATTTCCCTTGTCCCTGAAGGGCTCACAATCTATCTTGTACCTGAGACATGTTTACTAAACTGCGCTACCATTAGTGTGGAGTCTACCATGCTTAGCATGGGACATTGCAGTAAAAATCCCATGCTAACCAGTTAGCACGCGATGGTGCGAGGACCAGGCAGATTAGGAGTGGAAGGTAGGTCTTGATAGCACATTGCAGTTAGCATAGGTAGCATTGACACGCACTAACTGCATATGTTGCAGTTAACGTAGATGCACATATTGCCTCCTCAATGGGTGGCGGTTAGTTCACCCATGTGCCATTTAGCATGGTGAGGTGCCACTCCGATGCATTAATGGCAGGGAGACATGCAGACATGCCCTCAAAATTTAGCATTGGCATCCATGCTAATTTTGGGGGTTAAAGGTGTGCATTGCGCACTTTAGTCAACATGCCCCAGTGCTTGCCGCACATTAGCAAAAGGGCCCCTAAGTGACATCTGACCAATCAGTGAATTGAATGCTCTCAATGACGCATTGTGGGTTTTTCTGCTTTCCTGCATTGATTCAAACCCCCCCCCCCCCCACACACACACACACACATGCAGACAGTATTACTCAAAAATAATTAACCCTGGGATTACCGATGGGGTCAAAAGTGACCCCATTGCAAGTTTCACAGCGCATATCTCGGAAACTAGTTGTTCAACAATGCAATCTTTTTATGACTTTTCACATGTCAATATTCTCTTTATATTGCGCCATGAGAGGAATAATTTTCATCCGCTAGGTGACGCCAGGGATGAATTGCAGCACAGTACCAGTGGGGTCATTTTTGACCCCAGTTGCTTACGTCCGGTTTGGATCGTGATACAATTTGCAGTTTTGTGAATTTTTTGATCTGACAAAGGTATTTATCATTATGTATCATTTATTTTTTGTACTCTTATTTTATGAAAATTACACATTTTCTGTAATTGATATCATATGTTCTCTCATTATTTCCGATGAAATCTAAAGGCTTTCAGCTCGTTCATCACGATTATTGTACACCTATAGTAAAACAGTTTTGAGTTTTATTAAACTTTATCTTTGTTTTATTTATTTTAGGTTATTGTTTATGATGTCAAAACAAAAGTATTCAGCTGCCCAAGTAAGAGAAATATTGCAATGAGATGCTGACAGTGACGACTCTGAGTCGTCTGATGATGCAGCATATTCAGCAAGCGAAGAAGCATATCAGCCAAGTTTGGGCGATAAATCTGATGATGACAGTCATGATTCAGATGGCGACAGCAGTTGGTCGCCAAGTAAATGTGAGACTGATGTTGAGCCGGTAACATCGCCTGCAGCAAAGAGTCAAGTTACAGGTCGAGGCAAAGGTCGATGCTGTGCTGGATGGGGAAGAAGGCAGGAGTCCTCGGTATCAGTATCATCTGTTAGGAATCTTAGTTGTGGTCATAGAGGAGCTGAGAGGTCATCAACTATAAGCACAAATGTTGCCATTAAAGCCTATGTATCTAAGGATGCCACATCATGGAACAGGAAACCTATAAAGCAAGCTGCTGGAATATACGTCAGAGCTAATGTCATGCCCGTACAACAAGGTCCTACAAGGTATGCTGTACGAAATGTTGATGGCCCTCTCGCAGCATTCCACTTGTTCATGAGGAAGAACTTATTGAATGAAATCATGATGTGGATGAGCAAACAAGGAAGACACATTTATGACGACACCTGGAAAGATTTGACAGATGGAGAATTTCAACGTTTTCTTGGACTTCTGATCCTCTCAGGCATGTACAAGTCACGAAATGAATCCATAGTTCAGTTGTGGAACCTTGAAGATGGTCGTTCTGTTTTCGGCAAAAATATGGCCCGTAACCGTTTTCAGCAAATTTCTTGTGCTCTCAGATTTGATGATGCAACCAACAGACGTGAACAACGAGGCGTGGATAAGCTTGCTCCAATCAGGGAGGCGGAGCCAGCTAAGGACCTGCATGGACGCCTAGAGCAGAGCTCCCGCTCGACCCAACTGAAAATCCTGCCCCTCCCTGGTTTGTAGGGTAGCTCGGCTGCTGAAACTTCACAATCTGCTGTGAGAAATGGCCTGCGGCAAGCAAACCAAGTTAGAGTTCTCTAATGCACAAAACTCTGGCACTAAACGGTCAAAAGCTGACCCGCTTTCTCCGCTCAAGATGGCGCTGCTGCGGGAGCATGAAGAGGGGCTCCAAGAAATCCTTAGTGAAATTAGGGCTGTGCGCAGTTGAGTGGATACTAACGGTGACCGCTTGTGTGAGCTGCAAGTGGATACTAAAGAACTAAAGGAGCAACTGCTATCACTGGCGGCCAGAGTGGAAAAAGAGGAAGCTAAAGCCTCGGCGCACAACAAAAAGCTGGCGCAGTTAGAGAAAGGGGTAAGGAAGGTGGAGTCCTTGGAACGCTCCCTGGAAGACATGAATAACAGGGTGCGTAGAAACAACATTCGCATTATTGGAATCCCGGAAGGTGCAGAGGGCAAGGATCCTATTTCGTTTCTAGAGGACTTGATACCAAAACTGTTGAAATTGAGCATGGTTCACCCATTTGAAATCGAAAGGGCACATCATGTTCCCACGACACTGAATGCACAGTCTAGAACACCGAGGCCATTAATCCTTTGTGCTTTGCGCCACCAACAAGTTGTGCAGGTTATGAATGCTGCGAGGGCATGTTCGGCTCTTCAGTTTGAGGGCCATAGAATCTCTTTTTTCCCTGACTTCAGCAAGCCCACAGTGGTGAAGAGGAAACAATTCCTGGCTTTTAGGGAAAGATTGCAGCGTCTCCAAGCACGCTATGGATTATTCTACCCTGCTTGTTTCCGAGTCATGCTCAATAATGTAACTAAGAACTTTGACGACCCAGCGGTCCTTGAAAGATTCATTGCAGATCAAGAGGCTCTTCAGATGCAATGACTTTCTGACTTGATGGTACTTCAGGTGGAGTCATTCTAGGGTATAGTTGGAGGGGCCTTGTAGTGCGGATGGCTTAATCCTGCAAGAGAACTGATTTGGGAGTGACTCTCTCGCTTAAGATGGCTTGCTGCTCATGGACCGGGGGCCAGGAGGGGTTGTTTTTGTGGGAGAGGAGCCTAAACTTTTTCTTTTTTTTTGTTTGTGGTGGGGGTTCAACAGGCAGCCTGCTTGTCCAATGCTGGTTTACCCAATCTGGGTTGTGTGGGGGTTGTTTTTAGTTTGTTGGGGATATAATTGGCTCTCCGAGGAGTGTAGGAATGTGAATGTTGGTGAAGGGTGGCCCGCAGCATTTACTGGGATGTACTTACTGTATGCTTGTGTGAGTGATTATGGCTAGGGATGTGCATCTACTCTCTCTGAATGTGAAAGGAATTAAGAGACCAATAAAAAGAAAAAAGATAATTGCATATTGTAAACATCAGCAGGAGGACCTGGTTCTACTGCAAGAAACTCATTTGAATTTGGAAGAGACTAAAAAATTAGAGAACAGGCACTATTTGCTTCTGGGTGCCTCGCCAGCTTTACAAAAGAAAAACGGGGTGGTGATTCTAGGGAGGAAGTCATTGGGCTGCAGAGTTAAGGCCACACGTTGTGATGCGGAGGGGCGCTGGGTGGTGGTTTCCGGAGAGATTGGGGGGGGAGACTTTTACTATTGTAAATGTCTACGGACCAAATTCGGACAACCCCAAATTTTATTTAGAGCTAACCAGAGATCTGCAGGAACACTCCACTTCTCCTATGATAGTGGGTGGGGATTACAATGTAACAGTTGATCCCCTGGTAGATAAAAATCCTGGGATGGTGGAGGGAGCTGCCAGAGAGCGAGTGGTTCTTAAGGGTCTTGTCACTTCCCTAGGGTTGATTGACATTTGGAGACTTATGTACCCTACTGAGAGGGACTTTACTTTCTTCTCCCCCCCGCATCAATCCTGGTCGAGATTGGACTTTTTCTTGATCTCCAAAAGGTTGATCCCAGGGGTGCAGAGGGCTGATATTCTAGGTATGCATATTTCAGACCACGCTGCCATTTCCTTGCGAGTGGAGTGAGATGAAGGGAACGGTAAGCCACGGGCCTTATCCTTTAATAGATCTATGTTAGCTGACCCTCTGTCCCAGGAGGAAATTAGAGCAGCCATAAAGGGTTACTTTAGTACAAATAAACTGATGGACACTTCGATTTGGGCATGGTGGGAGGCCTTTAAGGCCTATCTACGGGCAACAATCACCAGTTTTTCCATTAAAGAACATAGACGAATGAAAGCCAAATTGAGTATTTTGGAGGAACAAATTAGGGCAGGGGAGAGGCTCTGGTTCAAGTATGCGGATCAAGGCATTACGCTCCAGTTGCAAAGGCTTCGTTATCAGTATAACAAGATCTTGAGCTCGGAGATAGAGCATGTATTGTTGAAGCAATGATCTCAGTATTATGGTGAGAATAATAAAGGGGGCAAATTGTTGGCCAACTCCTTAAAGAGGCAGCAGGAAAAAGCTCGTGTTACGGTCATTGTCGATCAAACTCGCGGGGCTCTGACTAGCACTGAGCAGATACTGGAAGCACTCTCAGGCTTTTATCAGCAGCTGTACTCTTCTGAAAGTAACTCTGAGGCTGAGGCCCTAGAACAATTTTTGCAACAGTTAGATCACCCTGAATTGCCTATGCACTTGGTGAGTGAGATGGACAAGTCTCTTTCAGGGGAGGAAATCAGCAAGGCCATTGCTAGCATGACATCGGGGAAAGCAGTAGGCCCTGACGGTCTCCCGTTAGAATTCTATAAAGTTTTTTGCAACGATCTTCTCCCCTACCTACTGATATATTATGAGGCTCTAGGTAAATCCCCACCGGAGGTTGGCAATTTTGGGGAAGCTACGGTAGTTGTTTTGGAGAAGCCCGGAAGAGACCCCACCCAGGTAGGGAACTATAGACATAAGAACATAAGAACATAAGATATGCCATACTGGGTCAGACCAAGGTCCATCAAGCCCAGTATTCTGTTTCCAACAGTGGCCAATCTAGGTCATACGTACCTAGCAGTTTCCCCAAGGGACACAGGTTCCACAATGCTTGTATTGGTTCAAGCATTGATATCCTGGGTCCCTTCTTAATAATGGTTTATGGACCTTTCCTCCAGGAACTTGTCCAAACCTTTTTTAAACCCAGCTACACTAACAGCCTTTACTACATCCTCCGGTAACAAATTCCAGAGTTTGATTACACGTTGAGTGAAAAAATATTTTCTTTTATTAGTCTTAAATAGTTTACCCTGTAGCTTCATTGCATGTCCCCTAGTCTTTCTATATTCTGATAAGGTAAACAATCGATCTACGTTTACCCGTTCCACTCCGTTCATTAATTTATACACTTCTATCATATCTCCCCTCAGCCGTCTCTTTTCCAGGTTAAAGAGCCCCAACCTTTTTAGCCTTTCTTCATAGGAGTAGCCTTCCATCCCCTTTACCATTTTGGTGGCTCTTCTCTGAACCTTTTCTAAAATTGCTATATCCTTTTTAAGATATGGCGACCAGAATTGCACACAATATTCAAGGTGCGGTCTCACCATGGAACGATATAGAGGCATTATAATATCTTTTGTTTTATTTTCCATTCCTTTCCTTATCATACCTAGCATTCTATTTGCTCTCTTGGCCGCCGCTGCACACTGGGCCGAGGGTTTTAACATGGTATCCACAAGGACGCCTAAATCTTTTTCTTGGGTGGTGGTTCCTAATGTGGAACCTTGCATCGTGTAACCATAGTTTGGGTTGTTCTTCCCTAGGTGCATAACCTTGCACTTCTCCACATTAAATTTCATCTGCCATTTTGATGCCCAGTCTTCCAATTTATCAAGATCCTCTTGCAATTTTCCACAATCCTCCTGGGTTTTAACAACTTTAAATAGTTTTGTGTCATCAGCAAATTTGATAACCTCACTCGTTATTCCACTTTCCAGGTCATTTATGAATATGTCAAAAAGCAGCAGACCCAGCACAGATCCCTGGGGTACACCACTATTCACCTTTCTCCATTGGGAAAATTGGCCATTTAGCCCTACCCTCTGCTTTCTATCTTTTAACCAGTTCCTGATCCACAGTAGTACACTGCCTCCTATCCCATGACTCTTTAGTTTTGCCAAAAGTCTCTCATGAGGGACCTTGTCAAAGGCTTTCTGAAAGTCCAGATACACAATATCAACCGACTCACCTTTGTCCACCTGTTTATTCACTCCTTCAAAAAAACATAACAGATTAGTAAGACAAGATCTTCCTTGTCTAAAGCCATGTTGGCTGTCTCCCATTAGGTCATGACTATCTATATGCTGAGTAATTTTATTCTTTATGATGGTTTCTACCATTTTTCCCGGTACTGATGTCAGGCTCACCGGTCTGTAGTTTCCCGGATCACCCCTCGAACCCTTTTTAAAAATTGGTGTTACATTGGCGATCCTCCAATCCTCAGGTATTAGAGATGATTTTAATGATAGTTCACAGATTACTGATAGCAGGTCTGCAATCTCAAATTTCAGTTCTTTCAACACCCTTGGATGTATACCATCCGGCCCAGGTGATTTGCTACTCTTCAGTTTATCTAATAGTTGTAGGACATCTTCCCGATGTATCGATATTTCCTTCAATTCTTCCACACCTTTAAATACCACTTCAGTCGTGGGTAACATCCCTACATCTTCCTCAGTAAAGACCGAAGCAAAGAATTCATTCAGTCTCTCCGCTATCGCCTTGTCGCCTCTTAGTGCTCCTTTAACCCCTTTATCATCTAATGGACCAACTGACTCTCTCACGGGTTTTTTGCTACGAATGTACTTGAAAAGGTCTTTATTTCGCGTTTTTGCTTCCGCAGCAAGCTTCTTCTCAAATTCTCTCTTTGCCTGCCTTATCAATGCCTTGCATTTGACTTGCCAGTGCTTGTGCTGTTTCCAGGTTTCATCATTTGGCTCTTTTTTCCATTTCTTGAAAGATGCTTTTTTGGCAACAACAGCCTCTCTGACCTCAGCTTTAAACCATGCTGGCAATTTTTTGGACTTCCTTCCACTTTTCTTAAAGCGTGGAATACAGCTGGTCTGGGCTTCCAAGATAGTATTTTTCAACAACACCCAAGCTTGATGTACGTCTTTAACCTTTGCAACTGCTCCTTTTAGTTTTTTCTTAACTGTTTTCCTCATTCTATCATAGTCTCCCTTTCGAAAGTTAAAGGGTAGTACTGTGGATTTCCTTACTATCCCTCCTCCACTAATTAAATCAAAGGCGATCATGCTATGATCACTATTGCCAAGTGGCCCCAACACCCTTATCTCTTGCAGTACATCTGGTGTTCCACTAAGGACTAGGTCTAATATTGCTTCCCCTCTGGTCGGTTCATGAACCAGCTGCTCCAAGAAGCAGTCATTTATTTCATCTAGGAACTTTATCTCCCTAGCATGTCCTGTTGTGACACTGACCCAGTCGATGCCGGGGTAATTGAAATCACCCATTATTATTACTGCACTGTAACTTTTGCTAGCTTCCTTGATTTCTTTGAGCATTTCATCATCCATTTGTTCATTCTGGCCAGGCGGACGATAGTACACCCCCACTGCCATCGCCTTCCCTTTTTACATGGAATTTCAATCCATAGAGATTCTACAGCAAATTTTGTTTCTTGCAAAACTTTAATCCTTTTTGACTCAATGCCCTCTCTAACATAGAGCGCAACCCCTCCACCAATTTGATCAGCTCTATCATTTCGATATAGTTTGTACCCAGGTATCACAGTGTCCCACTGGTTGTCCTCCTTCCACCATGTCTCTGATATTCCAATCATATCTAACCTCTCGTTTAGTGCTATATATTCTAACTCTCCCATCTTGTTTTGTAGACTTCTAGCATTTGCATACAAGCATTTTAGAGACTGTATTTTATTCATATTAATTTGGCTATTGGTAGACATGGGTAATTTGGGATCTTTAAGTTCTGTCTGCTCCATACTCGAGGGCATTTGGGCTACTTTACTCTTTTTTGGAACCTCTCTGCTTTTTGTAGTATCCTTCAAGGATACATTCTTCCGAACCATGCGCTCTTGGGCGACTGTCGGCTTTCCCCTATTATCTAGTTTAAAAGCTGCTCTATCTCCTTTTTAAAGGTTAATGCCAGCAGCCTGGTTCCATCCCGGTTAAGGTGAAGCCCATCCCTTCGGAAGAGCCCCTCCTTTCCCCAGAATGTTCCCCAGTTCCTAACAAATCCGAACCCCTCATCTCTGCACCATTGTCTCATCCACGCATTGAGACTCCGGAGCTCTGCCTGCCTATTGGGTCCTGCGCGTGGAACGGGAAGCATTTCGGAGAACGCTACCCTGGAAGTTCTGGATTTCAACTTCCTACCTAAAAGCCTAAATTTAGCTTCCAGAACCTCCCTACCACATTTTCCTATGTCATTGGTACCAACATGTACCAAGACAGCAGACTCCTCCCCAGCACTATCTAAGACCTTATCTAGGTGGCGTGTGAGGTCCGCTACCTTCGCACCAGGCAGGCATGTTACCAGGCGATCCTCACGTCCACCAGCCACCCAGCTATCTACATGCCTAATGATCGAATCACCAACTATAACTGCTGTCCTAACCCTTCCCACATGGGCACTTGGCCCTGGAGAAACCTCCTCGGTGCGAGAGGGGTTTACATCACCTGGAGGACAGGTCCTAGTTACAGGATCACTTCCTGCCACACCAGGGTGATGCTCTCCTGTCACGTGACCTCTCTCCTCCATGGCAACAGGGATGCTGCCAGACTGGAGGTGGGACTTCAGGACTATATCCCTGTAGGTCTCGTCTATGTACCTCTCTGTCTGTCTTATGTTTTCCAAGTCTGCTACTCTAGCCTCTAGAGAACGGACTTGTTCCCTGAGAGCAGAGAGCTCCTTGCACCTAGTGCACACGTAAGACCTCTCACCAGCTGGGAGAAAATCATACATGTGACACTCAATGCAAAAGACTGGAAAGCCCACATCCCGCTGCTGGACTGCTGTCTGCATCTTAGTTTTAAGTTTGTGTTTAGATCTTTAAGTTCTATATGTACTAAAGGGTGCAATGGATATTTATACCACTAAAACTGTACCTAAGAAGTTTAATATACCTTGTTCACCTGAAGCTTAATTAATCTCAGGTCCTTGGTGTATGCCTGATTTGGGTAATGAGCTTCACCTGAGAGCACCTCCTGTCTTTTAAGTTGTGCAAGTACCTATAAAGCTGTGATTTTCCCAGGGGAGGGTGGGTGAGGGGAGGGAGGGAGGGATATAACACTTATTAAAAAAGGGCTGCTACACAGTACCTTGTCCTGTGCTGCTGAGGAAAACTATATTCTGATTTGATTTAAATTATAGCTCTTTGCTGCTACTAGGCTCTAACCTATTATGAAATTTAAACTACAAGCTCTCTGCTGGATTCTAAATTTAACCAGAAAGCTCTCTTCTGTGTTTTAATTTGAAACTAAAAGTACTTTGCTGATGCTAGGCCCTGAGTGACTATGAAATTTAAACTACAGCTGTCTACTGGGTATGAAAGGTAACCAGAAAGTTCTCTTCTGTGTTTTTAAATTGAATCTTAAACTGTTGCTACTAGGCCCTGACTGATTTAACAAAAAAAATAGTGGGTTCACAGATTAATTAGCTTTAAAAGAAAAACAATTCCTTTCAGAAAAATTCCCAGAAGTATATACTCACAATTTCAGATTTCTCTCCAGAAGTAACAGCCCCCCTTTCCAGTCCGTCAAGACCCATTTCCTTATTAAATGCGGACTACAAAATATACGCCACAGTTTTAGCGAGCAGACTCTCTAAAGGCATGAGAGGATTGGTTCACCCTGATCAGTGTGGTTTCCTACCAGGAAGGGCGACATCGGATAACGCCAGGCTTTTATGCAACCTCTTGGAAAGAGCGACTCTTTTAGGAGATGCCTATGTCGGCATTTCTTTGGATGCTGAAAAGGCCTTTGACAGGCTAGAATGGTCATTTTTGTTTAAAACATTAGAATGGTTCGGTTTAGGTCAAAAGTTTATCAATATGATACGGGCCCTTTACTTGAACCCCAAAGCTCGAATCTGTGCGAATGGGGCTCTCTCTCGTTCCTTTTCGTTACATCGGGGTACTCGTTAGGGTTGTCCTCTCTCGCCCTTGCTTTTCAATTTGGCCTTAGAGCCATTAGCCATCGCAATACAACAAAATAAAGACATCGGTGGTTTTGTAGTTGGGGATTGGCAAGTTAAAATCTCAGCCTACGCTAATGACCTTTTGCTCTTTACGCAACCTTCTGCAATCCCTGCGATTTTAAACTTGATTGAACACTACTCCGGGTTATCAGGGTACAAAATAAATTGGAACAAGTCCGTTGCTTTTCCAATGAATGATAAGGCCACAGCAGATCACTTAGCTCCTTTTCCCTTCTGGTGGGAAACAGGAAATATAAAATATTTGGGAGTTAAGTATGGATACCCCCTGGAGCAAGCTGTGCAAGAAAATATGAGTGATCTTTTACAATCTATAAAGCTTTCAGTGCTAACTTGGTCGCCTCTACATCTTTCCTGGTGGGGAAGGTTAGAAACTATAAAAATGACCTTAATGCCAAAAATCAATTATATGTTAGGTATGCTTCCGATTCCGCTGGACCCGGGGTTTTATGATGAAGTGGAAAGATGCTTGTCTAGATTTCTATGGGGAGGCCGGCAGCCGAGGATTGCTCTCAAAAAGTTAAAAGCTGCTAAGGATAAGGGGGGAGTCCATTTTCCGGATTTTCGGTCTTATCATCAAGCGTTCCTCCTAAAGCAAGGTGCGCTGTGGGCATGTGAGGAGGACCTGGATTCCAAACCAGTGTGGCTAGAAGTAGAGAAAAGGATCGTATGTCCCTGCCCATTGTGGCTGCTCTTAGGTATGAAACACCCCGAGAAGTCATTAATAGGTAAGGTGGTATCCACTACCCAGGAGGCTTATTTATCGCTGATGAGCCGATCGGGTTCTGGAGCCCCTCCCACTAGGAGATCACCTTTATGGTGGAATCCAAAGTTTAAAATTAATGGTAAGTTGTTTGCATGGAAGAATTGGCAAGCTTGTGGTATCTGGTCCTTAGATCATTTGTTCGGTCGTACGGACTGGAAAGATTTCCGTACCCTGCAGCAAGATTATGCCCTCCCAGACTCGGCCCGGTTTCAGTGGCTGCAGCTCCAGCATAGCCTTAAAGCAGTTAATATATCTGCTACTGTGCTGCCTTCAGATGATTGTTTAGTTCGATGGTTGGCGGAGATAGCAGAATCTGCTGGAGCTGCATCCAAAATCTACGCATTCCTGAGAGATAACAGCCCCTTTCACTCGCAGGGGCTTCAAAGAGAAACATAGAAACATGATGACAGAAAAAGACCACATGGCCTATCTAGTCTGTCCTTCCATAACAACAACTACAATAGTCCACTTTTTACCTTTAGAGATCCTCTGTGTTGGTCCCATGCTTTTTTGAATTCAGTTACTGTCCTCATCTCTACCACCTCCACTGGGAGACTATTCCATGGATCCACTACTCTTTCCATAAAGAAATATTTCCACATATCACTCCTGAATCTATCTCCCTTCACCCTCATCCCATGTCCCCTCATAGCAGAACTTGCTTTCAATTGAAAGAGGCTCTCTCCCTGAACATTTATGCCACGGAGGTATTTAAACATCTCAAACATATCACCTCTATCCCGCCTTTCCTCTAAGGTGTACATATTAAGATCCTTAAGTCTGTCCTCATATGCTTTATAATGAAGCCCATTAATCATTTTAGTAGCAACCCTCTGCACCGACTCCATCCTGTTCACATCCTTTTGAAGGTGCGGTCTCCAGAATTGCACACCATACTCCAAATGAGGTCGCACCAAAGACTACTTATACAGAGGCATTATCACCTCCTTTTTTCTGCTAGCCATTCCTCTCCGTATGCACCCAAGCATCCATCTAGCTTTTGCTGTCGCCTTTTCTACCTGTTTAGATACTTTAAGATCATCAGACACAACCACGCCTAGGTCCCGCTCTTCTTTAGTGGACAAAAGTACTTCACCTCCTATACTGTATTGCTCCCTTGGATTGCTGCAGCCCAAATGCATGACCTTACATTTTTTAACATTAAATCCCAGCTGCCAAATTCTAGACCATTCTTCAAGCTTAGCTAGATCCCTCTTCATGTTATCTACACCTTCCTGGGTGTCTACTCTATTGCAGATTTTGGTATCATCTGCAAAGAGGCAAACCTTACCCGACAGCCCTTCCGCTATATCACTAACAAAGATGTTAAAAAGAATCGGACCAAGGACAGATCCCTGGGGCACACCACTGGTAACATCCTTCTCCTCAGAGTGAGCTCCATTTACTTGTACTCTTTGTCGCCTCCCAACCAACCAATTTCTAACCCAAGCAGTAACTTTAGGGTCCATCCCTAGGTTGCTCAGTTTGTTTATAAGTCGCCTGTGAGGAACAGTGTCAAAGGCTTTACTGAAATCTAAATACACCACATCTAGAGCTCTCCCTCGGTCCAACTCCCTGGTCACCCAGTCAAAGAAATCAATCAGATTTGTCTGACAAGACCTGCCTCTGGTGAATCCATGCTGCCTCGGATTCTGTAATCCGCTGGACTCCAGAAACCTCACTATTTTCTCTTTCAGCAGCGTTTCCAATAATTTACTCACCACCGAAGTTAAACTAACCGGCCTGTAGTTTTCAACCACATCCTTACTTCCACTTTTGTGTAAAGGCACCACATAAGCCTCTCTCCAGTCCTTTGGCACCACTCCCGACTCCAACGAGGCATTGAAAAGGTCAGTCAGTGGAGTTGCTAGAACATCCCCAAGTTCCCTCAGTATTCTAGGGTGTATCCCATCTGGTCCCATCGCTTTGTCTACTTTAAGTTGAGCTAGTTTCTCACGAACACAGTCTTCTGAAAATTGTTCAAGATGTCCCTCGCTTCTGTTCTTATTTGTGGGTGTTTTCTGAGGTCCTGCTCCTGGTTCTTCATCTGTGAACACAGAACAAAAATATTTGTTAAGCAATTCCGCTTTATCCTTATCAGCTTCTACATATTCCCCCCCTGCACCCTTGAGTCTGATAATACCACTTTTGCCCGTCCTCTTCTCACTAATATATCTGAAAAATTTTTTATCCCCCCCCCCCCCCCCCCATTTTATTGCATTGGCTATTTCCTCCTCCTTTTGAATCTTTGCCTTCTTGACTACTTTGCTAGCTTCTCTAAGTTTTTCCAAATACAGATGCCTGTCTTCCTCTCTCTGTGATCTCTTGTATTTCGTGAAGGCCTCCCTCTTTTTCTTCACTTTTTCAGCTACTTCCTTCGAAAACCATAGCAGTCTCCTGTTCCTTTTGCCTTTATTTAGCATTTTAATAAAAAGGTTGGTTGCCCTTAAAATAGAGGTTGGGAAGTGGAGGTGTTGAGACCTGTTCCTCGGAGTGTGTGGAGACCCATATGGGGCCCTGTCAAGAGGGTGTCTAGGTCAGCTGCGGTCACCCAGACTCTGTTTTTCTTCCTGAATCGGGCTTATATTATACCTGTTAAATTAGCCAAGTGGGATAAAACAGCGTCGGACAAGTGTTGGTCCTGCCTAGTAGAATTTGGCACTTTTATGCATATGGTCTTCGAATGCCCTCACGTTCAGAGATTCTGGAAGCCTGTCTGGAACAAGATGCAGTCTGTGTTAAAATTTTCTGCTACACTGTCCTGGAGCATAGTCTGCTTAAGATCGGCAGCGCACGTTTCGGGCCTAACTAAAGAAAATAGTTTCCTGTTTAATTTTATGATTGCCATTGCTTTAAAAGTTATTTTCGCAAACTGGAAAGATTCACGAAAGCTTTGTATGGATATGTGGTGGAACCTTGTGTGTCAATATGCTAGATACGAGAAGTTGTACAGCAGGCTCCATTACCCGGATAAAGAGGGTATAACTGTGGGCAAATGGAGGTTGTTGGACAATTTTGCTGCACGGGCTCATACAAGTAGCGTCTTCCCTTGAGTAGTAAAGTATTGCTGTTCTTAGTGGCAGGCTAAAGGGCTCCTCTTTATTTTGAGGTGTGGGCTTGCTATTGCTGGTAGCGTCAACATGGATGCCTCAGAGAGCCGGGGGGGTGGGGGGAGGGTTGATGGGGGGGTTGTAGCACCAGGATGTTATATTATGTTGTTGTGTGTTTTGATGTGCTGTTAAATTTATAAATAAAAGTTAAAAAAAAACAAAAAAAAAGCTTGCTCCAATCAGACCTGTTTTTGATACCTGGGCAGCAACTCTAAGTGACGCCTTTGTTCCTGGTGAAAATGTTACCGTGGATGAGCAACTGCTTACATTTCGTGGCCATGTTCCGTTCAGACAATATATTCCCAGCAAACCTGGGAAATATGGCATAAAGCTATGGATGTTGTGTGACAGTGCAGTGTCATATGTTCTGCGTCTTCAAGTATATACAGGAAGGGAACTCGGACAAAACAGGGAACAGAATCAGGGTGAAAGGGTGTGCTGCAACTCACTGAAGGATTGACGCGATCTGGCAGAAATGTTACTGTTGACAATTTCTTCTGAAGTTTATCCCTGTCATGGAAATTGATAGAAAAACAAATGACACTTTTGGGGACAATTCGAAAGAACAGAAAAGAATTACCTCCAGAATTTGTAACAGCAAAGGACCAAGAGGTATTCACTTCACTGTTTGCCTTTTGCGATGACGCCAGTCTGGTTTCCTATTGCCCGAAGAAAGGAAAAGTGGTTGTCCTTCTGAGCAGTTTGCATGACCAAGAAGAAGTAGATAACACACGTCCAGACAAAAAAAACCACGCATGATCTTGGACTATAATTCTAGTAAAGGTGGAGTAGATACGGTAGATCAAATGTTGCGCACGTATACCACAAAACGAATGACAAGACACTGGCCAGTGACAATCTTCTACAACATGTTGGACATCAGTGTTTTGAACGCCTTCATTGTTTGGATGTCACTAAATCCAGAATGGCAGTCCAAGTCAAAGCACAGACGTCGTCTATTCCTCTTGGAATTAGGAAAGCAGCTGCTTCAGAGTAATTGCAGCGAGACTTCTTCCAGCATTGAAAAAGCCACTGATGCTGTTTGCAATGTCGGGATCCCAAAGAAAAGGGCAAGGTGTCACTGCTGTTCCAGAGAAAAAGACAAAAAAAGCAACATAGTTTGCACCTCCTGCAAGCGCAATGTTTGCAAAGAACATTCAGAAATTGTCTGTGTCTCATGCAAATGACTGTAGTACTTTACTGTGTTCATCAAGTGCATGCAAAAACTGCTTTCATGGCAACTCTTCTTCATGTAATTTTATGATAAAGCATTAAATTTCAAAACATTTAACCTTCATATAATAAATAATTAATTCGGAATAATATTTTGTCTGTTTAAAGTTTTCATGGTTAACAATTAAAATTCGTCGTGGGGTCATTTATGACCCCAACGATATTCAGTGTGTGCAAAAAATCTCGGTAATTCCAGGGTTAAATAAAAGCCAAACTATTCATTTCATCTAATCATGGACTCTACACCATACATCTTTTAATGCATAATAATGTCAAAATCAAGGAACCATGGAACCATGGCATCTGTTTTAATTATTGAAAATATTGGAGGTGAGGGTTGGAAAGGTAGATGGAGGTGCATTAATAAAGAAGTCTTCAGTGGCCGTGGTCCCCAGTTCTGCTTGTGTTGTGGAGCTTACAGTTTTATAATTTGGTTGGCTTTCTTTGAGCTTCCCTTGATAAAAAATGGTTTGATAAGTTACATTTTCTGGCTGGATATAAACCCTACACTCTGGCAAGAATTCAACGAATACAGAGTTACTTCAATAATCACAAATAGATTGAAACCTGACATAGGAATGATTAAGGAAATGTGAATTTATATCTAAGGACACAAGATTGATAACTATAGTACAGGACAATGGACTACAGACAATAGAAAAGTAGACAAATGCAGATCTGCTTGCGCAAACTGGAAACAGCCCCACATCTCATCCCTGGGTATTATGTGCTACTGTCAGATGGCCAGTATACAGAAAATACACTAAGGTAGCATATCTTATCCTCTGAAAACTGGGCAACCAGGAAGTCGTCATCGTGCTTGCACGGCCCTGCATTTACTGCTACACCTGAGTGGGTTGGCACTGGGCTGGTGCTCTAGGTTGGGCTTTATAACGTCACTTTGGATAAAATTGCTGGAAATACTATATTAATACTTGTAGGGTTCCTATATTGGGGCTCTTGATTTCTTTGGAACTAGGTAGATTGGTCTAGAGGCTGAGAAGAGAGTTCTTATATTGAGAAGCAGTGATCCTTAACCTTATCCCCCAAAAAAGGATGATATCCATACATAGGGCATTTGTTAGATAATCATGGAGGTAGCCTCTAAGGGCCTGATTCTAAATGCATATACACTGTTTACTGACCTGTAAACCATGTAAATACCTGCTGAATATCCCCAACTAATGCTGCTATACACGCCGATGCTAACCAGTTAGTATCGGGGCTTGTCATGGGCAGTGACAGTTGCTAACCAGGTAACGGCGATATTGCACCACTATCTGGTTAGTGACCTGAAGGTAAAACTAGGCGAAGCAAAAGCTGGTGCCAATATCGCCGCTACCCAGTTAGCTTCTGCGCTGTCAGAGGCTGTGCGGTGACCCCTGATATTCAATGTCAGGGCTGCATATGACCCCAGCAATGAATATCCGGGGTTAGAGGTCAGCGGCAATGACTATTGTGATAGGGCTGAAGCTAGTGAAGCTGTGAATTTGAAAAAAAACGCTGTCTTTCACAAAGCAGCTGACTTGCAGGAGCTGCAATTGCATAGCAACACAGCTAGAGGGAGCAGGCACGAACCTGCAGAGGCTGAGCGAACACACCCAGGTACTGATTATGCAGGGACTGATCAGATGCACCTGAAGAGCAGGCCAGGAAACTCAAGAGGAGAACGGCTTTATAAGCAGAGGGCTGCAGCCAGACTAGAGAGGGGAGAAAGAGGAGAAGAAGTCAGGATCCAAGGGAGAGAGACTCCAGGAGAAGCCAGGATCCAAGGGAGAGAGACTCCATGCCTAGAGGGAGGCCTAAGCTCACCAGAAGGATTGAGAAAGGAACTTAAAGGTACTGGAAGGAAAGGTCCTGACAGTGGAATCCCCCATACTGAGAAGCAGAGAGACCTGGATTCGTTACCTGGCCGTCCCAAGCTTCAGGGACGACAAGCAGTGCCCAGGAGACTCACAGAAACAGTTTGTAAAGGAGACCGTATCCAAGGAAGGGTACCTGGTAAGGAAAATACCAGTAGCACCGACTTCAGGAAGCCAAGGTACAGTGGTACTTTAATTCTAAAAAGAGACTTAGCTCCTAGAAGGGCTTTTGAATCAGATAACCATTCTGAGAGGAATGAGAGAAGGCAGGAGTTCTGGAAGCCACGACATAGAGGCCCAAGAACAAGCCATGCTTCCTACTTAAAAATCCTTGAACAGCCCAGCTGGAGGATATGTGAAGGAAATACTAATTTGCACACTATAGCAGCCAGGGAGAGCTCAAATACAGGAGAAAGTACAGAGGAGCCAGAACCCATGCAAGTGGAGCCTGGGGATTTAGAAGCATTGTCAGAGGAGGAATTAATGGACTGCTCTATTTGTGTTGCGGGAAGCCTTGAGTCACTCCCAGAGCTATAGGTTACCAGAGCATGCACTAACAATGATTTTGCTTACATTGAGCTAAAGGAGAGCTGGTTCATTTGTTTCACTCTGAAGTTTAGAAAACCCTTTATATTCTACAAGGAACTGTGAAGCCTGTAACAGTTTTACTTGTTTAATAACACTTTGGCACAAACCTGAAAATAAGGAAAACTTTACTTTTGTTATTTAGCGAACCTCAGTGCTAAAAGGGAAATAAAAGCTTTTTGTTTACCCTCTACTTGGCATCCACAACTCATTTCTATAAGGAGACAGGACTACAAGGACCAAGGTGCATCTGGCCCAAAAGAGTCTTTTTCTTCTACAATTGATTTAAATGCACAACCTGCCCCTGCAGCCACCGGCCACCAGGGGGGGGGGGGTGACACTATGCACCGTAGCAGCGCATAGCCAGCCCAATTGAATATTGAGCCCTAAGTCCTTAAGCTCTTAGCCAAGCAGTTCACCTTGTGCTGATTGCTGTTGCTGCTTTGCGAACCACTGTGTTATATGTATTTTTGGTGAATTGTATGAGGTGTTAGCTATCAGCCTGCTACTGGGAGGCAGAAAAAAGGCAAAAGACTCTCTCAAAACCTGGACCTTAACTAATCTAGGGAACCTCCCTAGCTCCTCCCCTGAGCACAAACCCAGCTGGGAACCAAACCATTTTTAGGGTTCTTATCCCCATTGCATTTAAAAATACAACATATGATTATGTAAATTTGAGGAATTTTTAAGTATTTTTCAGACATATCCATATATATGATTGTCCCATAAAGCTGTTTTTTTTTATTTTTAGTGCTTTTATATGAGTTTTCGGTGAGCACCTTGGTTTCCAATTTAATCACCAGTACTTATTTTGCTTCTTTCATGTGCTTGAGGGTGACATTTTGCTGTAGCTCTGGTCATTCTAGTGCTTGCTTATCATACAGTTAGAAAACAAAATTCCATGCATCAAGGAATGAATGCATGTGTAAATGACCTCTTATAACATATTGACCAGCATAAAACTACACACATGAAGGCACATTTTAAAAAAGACACATACAGAGAGGAATCCACATGTCCATGTCAGGACGTGGAGAGTTATGCCAGTATTTTACAACAGGTTCTGCCAAACATAGAACCCTTAGCATCAGGACAGCATGAGTGTGCCTCACCACATCTAGCAGGAGCAGTAATATTAAAAAGATTCACAGGGAAAAAAACAGTCATGGAACCCCCCCTCCCCCAGATAGCCAGATGGCATACCCAGTCAGCAGCACAGGTCAGTGCCCCCCATCACTCTCCTGACTGTAGGCATCTCCTTCATGCCAGCCCCCAACTCCACTCTCCCAAGTAGGCGCAATACCCCCTGAATTCCAGACAACGCTCCCCCCAAAGTAGGCACAACTCCCCCATCTCCTTCCAGAAACACAGCAGCCCAGCCTCCCAGGCAACCCCTACCCCCCCCCCCCAAAACCCCCCAACACATAATACTCAGTTTGACCCCCATGAATGACAACCCCCAATGTTCCCCCCAATTAGGCCGTCCACCTCAGCTATCTCTGATCCCCAGCCCCCAACTGAAAGTATTGCAAGGTTACCACTAGGGGTCATTAGTGCCATTTTGGATCTGACCACATGCTGAGTAAGAGTAAGTGGCCATAGTTCCTGCTCCCACTGGCCACCAATGACCTCCAGTAAGCCCGAGGTTGAGGACTGGGGTGTAGGGGAGTGGGCAGCCTGGTGGGGGGAGAGCATTCCAGGGGGTTGTCATTGAGGAGGAATCTGGTTGTGATTACTGTGCATCCAGGGAGCTTTGAGGGAGGATCAGCATTGCCTGGGTGGGATGGGCTGGTGTGTTTCTGGGAGGGTGGGGGTGTTGTGCCTACTTTGGTGGAGGTGTTGTCTCTACATTGGGAATGTGTCTGTACTACAGCGGGGCTTGGACACTGCATTGTGGGGGTGAAGTCAGGGACTGGCACAGAGATTGTACCCATGGTTGGGATGATCAAGGGACCCCCAACATTGGCATTGACGGCTGCCCCTTACAGCAGGCACTTATTCATGCCTGGAGGCAGGTGTATATGCTGATGCCTTGAAATCTTCAGTATCTTCAGTGAGATGTGGATTCCTTATCTGAAATGGGATTCCATGTCTTCATTGAAGGCCCTGTCCGAATCACTCCCTCTATCGACCCCTACCACTCCCCTCGCAAGGCAGACATGGTGAACATACCCACATCTTGAAAAAGCCTGTTCTGAAATATCTTTCACACATATATTCCAATCTGAATGCTGCTTTTCAAACATGGGAGTGCCTCTAAAATAACCCCCTTTGGCATTAAGATATGTAATTGGCTAATGGGCATGCACATACAGGGCTGTACCAAAGTTTGTGCGAGTGGTGCAGACATACAAAGCACAAAGGCAGACCAATGCCATCAATGGGCTTTCAGGAAATCCAACAAAAGCGAGTTTTTGCACACACACGGGTGGGTGGGTGGGTGGGGGGAGGGGCACCAGGTTCATCGATTGCACAAGTCCCATAGCAAACTTCATGTGGTCCTGTGCACATAGGTGAAGCTTGGGCAGAGAAAAGGCAGAACACATAAGTATGTGCATAAATTATAAAATACAATAATTTGCCTGCCAACTTGCAAAATATAAGCACAGATATTTAAACCACTTGTTTAGCACAGAGAAATCTATATCATGTAGATTCTTTACTGTATTGATATGCAGGGCACATTTAACTGTCTGTGCATGTCAAGGAACCATCAAGGATGCCTATGACAGCCAGAGGCACTTAAACACCGGCTATGCATGGAATGATTGCATGTTTGTGGGCAGTGCATCCAGAGGACTTATTTTGAAACATGCCAGAGGCCAGAATGTCAGAAAGCCTATCGGATCTAGAATCATTGGAGAACACAGTGGATAAAATTCTGCATCCTTTACAAAGCAGGCATAGGCATACCTCCATATTTGTATATAGATGCATATACTGATATGTCTGCATAAATCTTTAGGGCCAAGTTTATCGTACTGCATCTTTCCATTCTGAGCCTGTGAGAGTTCCAGAAAACGAGACCCAAAAGGACTTCATTCTGTCAATTTAAGGATATGAGAAAAATGATCATGTACAAGAATATTGTAAAGCTTCTGGGCTGGAAATGCTCTTGCTAGTGGCCTGGTTGTAGGGTTGCCAACTTTTGAAAGAGAAAAACCTGCCACCTTTGGCTAGTCATGCTTCACCAATGCCTGCCCCCTGCCCCACTTCCTACCTCACCCCATCCTACCCATAAAAAATAGTTGCAGACAGAGAAACAGTGCAGGCTTTAGCATCTGCAGGCTATATCAAAGGGCGGGGGTTATGAGAGGTTGGACTCTTCAGCCACAGTTCCCTTCTCAGGCCCCTCCAATACACATATGCTCTCCCACATGACATTAAATCCAAACATATATTCTGTATCCCCCGAACCCCACCCCCTGGCCCCTTCCCCAATAATCTGTGCAGAGCAAAGCTAGAAACTACTCCAGTCCTGGTAAATGGTAAATGGTAAAGGGGATGGAAGGCTACTCCTATGAAGAAAGGCTAAAAAGGTTGGGGCTCTTTAACCTGGAAAAGAGACGGCTGAGGGGAGATATGATAGAAGTCTATAAATTAATGAACGGAGTGGAACGGGTAAACGTAGATCGATTGTTTACCTTATCAGAATATAGAAAGACTAGGGGACATGCAATGAAGCTACAGGGTAAACTATTTAAGACTAATAAAAGAAAATATTTTTTCACTCAACGTGTAATCAAACTCTGGAATTTGTTACCGGAGGATGTAGTAAAGGCTGTTAGTGTAGCTGGGTTTAAAAAAGGTTTGGACAAGTTCCTGGAGGAAAGGTCCATAAACCATTATTAAGAAGGGACCCAGGATATCAATGCTTGAACCAATACAAGCATTGTGGAACCTGTGTCCCTTGGGGAAACTGCTAGGTACGTATGACCTAGATTGGCCACTGTTGGAAACAGAATACTGGGCTTGATGGACCTTGGTCTGACCCAGTATGGCATATCTTATGTTCTTATGTTCTTATGTTCCATAAAACTTACTATATGAAAAAAAATCCTTCTCAATACCAAGCATACTGTGACTTAATCAGGGCAGCCCCAGTGTTGATTGAAAATGTTGGCACCCTAAGCAGATCCAAACTCGTATGTCCTCCTGGTTGTCAGAATTTATTGTTTAGCTTTGAATACCCTACTCTCTGCTGACCCCCAGAAGTGATCTCCTAGGTTGCCTGATGGTTGGACTGGCCCTGGAATTAATACAAAAAAGTCATTCAATACCAAGAGCAAATCTACCATGCATGTACTAACTTCCAAAACTCACACAAGGACCCTACCTAGAAAAGGTCAGCACTGCAAATATTGCAGTGGGCCCTAAAAAAATCAATAAACCTATTATTAAGAAAGCTGAACAAACCAGATTACTACACATTCCTAAACAGAAATTCCATGCCAATTGAATAGCCAGTCTTGGTCACACACACACACACACACATATTACACATATTACAGATAGGCCTTTCCCAAAAAGTAACCACAAAGTCAAAATAGAAGTATGTAGACAAAAATTCAATTAAAATCTCAGAAAACCAGACCAGAGAAACAGAAAGAAATGCATTTCCTCTTATATTGTACAAAACAAAACACAGCAGATGTCAGGATTGGCATTACGAGGAAAGCAACCAGGGCAATTGCCCTGGGTCCCCAAGCCAGAGAGCACCTTAGATCTGTCTGAGAATCAAAAAGGCATAGCTTGCTAGCGGGCTTTAGGGTCTTTTCTCAGATTTTTACTTTGGGCTAGGCAGGGCCGACCCAGCCCTGCGCTTCAGGGGGTCCCGCGCCAACAACATCCCACATTGTATGGTGGGCAGAGCGGCTTTAGAGGGAGCCGGAGAGGCTCTGGCTCACCTGTAACAGCTGCCGAAGTGAAGCACATCTTTTCCCTTCACTTCGGCAGCTGTACTGAAGTTTAGAATGCTGCTGCGCTGAGGTCAAAGGGGACTTCCTGTTTTCCGGCGCGGCAGAGTTTTAAACTTCAGTACAGCTACCAAAGTGAAGGAAAAAGACGTGCTTCACTTCGGCAGCTGTTAAAGGTGAGCCGGGGCCTCTCAGGCTCCCTCTAAAGCATTTTAGATAGCTGCAGGGCTCTTTGGGAGGGGGGGGGGGGGGGCTTGGACTAAAAATGGGCTGTGGGGGGGGGGAAGCTAGGACTGGAAATGGGCTGAGTGGAGGGGGGCTTGAACTGGAAATAGCTGATTGAGAGGGGGGCTTGGAATGGAAATGGACTGTGGGGGAGGAGCTAGGGCTGGAAATGGGCTGTGGAGGGAGGGCTTGAACTGGAAATAGCTGATGGGGAGGGGAGCTTGGACTGGAAATGGGCTGAGTGGAGGGGGCTTGAACTGGAAATAGCTGATGGGGAGGGGGACTTGGAATGGAAATGGGCTGAGTGGGGGGGGGGGAGAGATAGGACTGGAATGGGCTGATGGAGGGCTAGGATAGGACATGGGCTGTTGGGGGGCTAGGATTGGAAATGGGCTGATGCAGGGACTAGAAGGGAGCAGATGCTGGGTGGGATTGGAACTAGAAGGGAGCTGTGTGGAGGGGGGTTTGAACTGGAAATGGGCTGTTGGGGATTGGAAATGGGCTGTTGGGGGGGCCCTTGATTTGAAATGGACTTATGGAGGGGCTAGGACTGGAAATAGGCTCACAAGAGGGCTTGGATTGGAAATTGACTGAGTGGAGGGGAGCTAGGACTGGAAATGGGCTGATGGTGGGGCTAGGATAGGACTGGAAATGGGCTGATGGGCTAGGATTGGAAATGGGCTGAGTGGAGGGGGGGTTTGAATTGGAAATAGCTGATGGGGAGGGGGCTTGTACTGGAAATGGGCTGTGGGGGGAGCTAGGACTGAAAATGGGCTGTGGGGGGAGCTAGGACTGAAAATAGGCTGATGGAAGACTAGGATAGGATTGGAAATGTGCTGATGGAGGGCTAGGATAGGATTGGAACTGAGCTGATGGAAGGCTAGATTAGGATTGGAAATGGGCTGATGGGGGGCTAGGACTGGAAATGGGCTGATGCAGGGACTAGAAGGGAGCGGATGCTGGGTGGGATTGGACCTAGAAGGGAGCTGAGTGGAAGGGGGCTTGAACTGGAAATAGCCGATGGGGAGGGGGGCTTGGACTGAAAATGGGCTGAGAGGGGGGGCTTGGGGGAGGACTAGAATGGATGGGGCTGGGAGAGTGAAATGGAGAGGGGAAAATATTTTGTGTGGGAAGGAAGAAAAATCTACGATTGGCCGGGTATTGGGAAAGTAAGTGGGGATTGAGGATGGAGGGGTAAAATTTGAGTGGATGAAAAAGGAATAAAAAGGAGATGGAGGAAAGAACAAAAGGAGAAAGATCAGTATGTTAAAGCAGATGTGGAGAGAGAATGGAAAAAAACTAGAAGAGAGAAGAAAGGACAAATGGACTGCAGAAAATGGAGAGAGAGCAGAAGACAAGAAGAAACCAGAAGAAAGTGACTGGAGCAATTGCAACTGAAAAATAAAATGCACAAACAACAAAAGATAGAAAAATACTTTTTTATTTTGAAATTATTAACTGGAATATGTCTGCTCTGGGAAATGTGCATCTTTAATGTCTGCATTTTCTTTAATTTATAGTTTTATTTCTGCAGTGTTGTTGTACATTCCAAGTTTGGCTTTTGGGGTTCCCAGTTTAATTATTGTCTTTCTATTTCTAAATTGTGATCCCTTGTTCTTTGTTTGGTGATGATCTATGTTCTGCATGTGTAACTGAGCTGAGGTATTCTGTTTATGTAGTTTCTATTTGACAGTGCCACTTGTTCTCTTTCCCCAGTAGGAATTGTAGTGGTTTAATATTTGCAATGTTGCCTTTTGATAGGTAGGGTATGGTGCTTTATGAGTCCTGGTAGTACTGTTTTGATATGGTGGGTTTGCTATGGCTTCTAAATGGGCAGTGTTTGTAGTACTTGCTAATGTGCCTGGTGGTTGGCACTGGAATAAAGTAATGTAGAAATCTGGTAGTCTTTCTTCATCCATACACTCATTAAGAGACATGTTTACTAAAAGTTAGTGCATATTAACATCATGCAAATATTTATGCAAATGAGGCCTCCACACATGCCCCGCACCCCCCTCGGGCTGCCCCTGGGGCTGGGCCCCAGTCATATCCAACACTAATCCTGACCCCTGGCAGATGCACTTTCTAAAAACCAACATTTTTCAGTTACAAAATAGAAACGCTCTCTTTTCATGGTCTCCTCTCCATCTGCCAATTCTTCTATCTTCTCCTTTCTTCACTTCCTTCCTTGTGTCAGTTTTTAAAACTGATCTCTTCAGTTTTCTTCCTTTTATTTTTCTGCTTCCCTATCCAGATTTCACTCCTCCTCAGCAACGACTCCTTATTTTCACCCTTTTTACTCTATCTAGCTATAGCTTCCTATCTCTTTCCCTCACCCCAACCCTCCCATTTCTCAGCTGTCTCTCCTTCTCCAGCCTTTTATTTCCTAGTCTTTCACTAACTCTCCCTCTCTCTCCCCCACGTCCAGTATCAACTCCTCTTACCGTCTTGCTTCCTTACCTCCATCTAGTATTTTCCTATCCCTTTCTCTCTGTCCACCATCTTTTCTCTGTATTCTTATGCCCCATGTCCAACATCTCCCATCTTTGTCCCTTCTTCCTCCCACCATGTCCAGCTTCCCCCATCCCTCCCATGTCCAGGATCACCTCATGTGTATCTCTACACCCATGTCCAGCATACTCCCTCTGTTCCTATCCCCCCATGTCCATCATACCACTTCTACCCCTATCCCCCATGTCCAGCATCTCCTCATGTGTATCTCTACCCCATGTCCAGCAAACCCTTTCTGTCCCTATCCCTCCCATGTCTAGCATCTCCCTCATATCCAGCATAACCCTTCTGCCCCACACCCCATGCCTAGCACACCTCTTCTGTCCCTATATCCCCATGTCCAGCATCTCCCCATCTCACCCCACCTTATCTCCAGCCAGTTTCCCCTCCACACTACCTGCTCTTGTCCTTGCCCCGCTGCCACTTTTCCTGTTCGGTTGGCATTGGTGGTTGCGGTGGTGGAAAACCTCCAATAAAAAAAGAAAAATTGGATCTTTCCATCTCATCCTGCTAGACCAGTCCAGACAAGTTGATTGGTTCCTCCATCAGTGGACTGGTGGAGACAAAGAACCAATGAAAAGCCCAGTATTCAATGACATCACTCCCATGCCTATATTCACCTCATCCACCAGAGGTCTCCTCAGCATTTCTTTGTCTCCAGCAGATGGTGGGTGGATTTTCTCCTCTCTGAAGAAAAACTGAGGACTAAGAGAAAAAGATTGATTAAACACTTGTGGCCACTGTTCCCTCTAAGCTGTGTGCGTGTGCGCGCGCACACACCTCGCCGAGCGAGTGCACATACTTTACAACAGAGCGCACAAAAATTACGGTTCTGATTCTGATAGAAAACAACAAAGACATCTTAAAATTGAAAAGCTGTTGTGTATTTACGGTTTTCACAAGTTGTACAATATTTTCTAGTGCAATCAATGTGGTGTACATACTGTATTTTGATGTGTAGTCAAATTGTAAAGTATATAACTCCGAGTGTCGTTATGTGGTGCACAAAAATGTAACCTTCCTTCAAAAGCTGCACAGCTGATATTTTATGCGCACACAGCCTACAGAAAATTAGAGGGAACATTGCTTGTGACCAACCACCCTGAGGGGACTCTCTCACTTGAGTGTGACATGGGAGTTTTTTTCGATAGCCATAGGAGGAGGGAAAATTGGTTCAGCTTCACACTCTCATTATAAGAGCCTGTTGACAGCCACAAAATTGAAAGGATTAGGAAGGATCTGGAAGAGTGCAGCAGCCTCACACAACCTCAACGCCCCCTCCCTCCTCCTGTGTTCCCCCCTGCTCTCTTCTGAAGATTGCAAAAGGCTCTCAGAGGGATCTGCCTGCCAGCCATCTTAAACAAAGTGCTGCAAAAGCCAGTGAAACTGTATCATGGGAGTAGAGCTGAGCCTGGCATGGATCCTCAGCTTGGGGCTCTCTCAGGAGGTGAGCACCAAGGCTTCACCTCATCATTGTCCTTGTTGGGGGCTCCCAATTCCATCTGTGAGGGATGCAATTTGGGGTAGACTGCTGATGACCATTGGCACAGTGTGGAGATTCCCACCATTTTCTGCTGTGACTAAAGGCAGTGACACCCTTCCTGCTGGAAGAGTGTGGCAAGGGCAGATACTCCATCTATTTCATGGTGCCCAAAAAGGAATGCTCCTTCTGGCCCATTCTGAACCTCAAGGGGGTCAACGAGCACTTGCTTGTCCTGTACTTCTGGATGGAAACCTTGCATTCAGTGATTCAAGTGTTGCGCCGAGAGAAGTCCTTGGATTCTCTAGATCTGGCCAAGACTTATTTTCTTATCCTGATCCAGATAGATCAGCAAAGTATTTGCATGTTGCTATGCTTGGCTCTCACTATCAGTTTTCCGCCCTCCCTTTCAGGCTATCCACTGCCCCAAAGATGTTCTCCAAGATCATGATGGTGGTGGCTGTGATGCCAAGGGATCTGTGTCCATCCTTATCTGGATGGCTGGCTCATCTGGGCCCATTCCCTGTCAGAAGCATTTCTGGTGGAGTCTGAAGAGGTGTTCTTCTTAGAAAATCTCAGCTATGTGTTCAGTCAGGGAAAGAGCTGTCTGTGGCCTTCCCAGTATCTGGAGCTTCTGGGAGTATGATTCAGTACTCAAGTGGGCAGAGTTTCCTGCCAAAAGAGAAAGTCAAAAGGCTGTTGGATTGCCTGGTGCTGTTCTGTGCATTGCAGGCTCCCAGAATCTGGAATTATCTTCTGCTCCTCGGACTGATGGCAGCGACTATAAAGATGGTGCCTTGGGCATGTGCTCACATGCGACTGCTATAACGGTTCTTGTTGAGTCGGTGGTTCCTGAGCTCTCAGTTCAAATGCCGGCTCCTGCTCCCATTCACTGTGAAGTCCAACCTGTGGTGGTGGCAGCAGCCCTGTCATTTGAGGAAGGGAATGCCACTGGATGATTTTTCCTAGATCCTCCTGATGACAGATGCCAGTCTCTTAGGCTGGAGAGCTTGTTGCCAAGACCATACGGTCCAGGGCTGTTGGAACTGCAGGAAAGCAGTGTGGTCCATCAACCACCTCAAGGCCATAAGGTTTGTTCTTCTGTGTTTCCAGTCCCTGATTGAGGGCTGAGCAGTTTGAGTGTTTTCAGATAACCCTATGGTGGTGGCTTATGTCAATTGGCAAGGCAGCACGAGGAGTGCTGGGGTAGTTCTGGAGATGACTCTCCTGTTTACCTGGGTGGAGAAGAACTTCCGAGCCTTGTCAGCTCAGCACATTGCCAGGGTGGACAATGTGGAAGCAGACTTCCTCAGCCTGCACTCTCTGGTCCCTAAAGAGTGGGAGTTGAGTAAGGAGGTATTTCAATTGATTCAGCGCTGCTGGGATCACCCCAAAATGGATCTAATGGTGATTTTCTTCAATGCCAAAGTTTGCCGCTTCTTCAGTCGCCACACAGAGACAGGGTCCGAGGGCATCGTTACCCTGATCCAGCCTTGGTCAAATCAGTACCTGTTGTGTTTCCTCCGTGGCCCCCTGGTGGGGTGTGTTCTTCGATGTATGGACTGCTACATGGGCAGGATTAATCTGTTGGCACTGGATTGGCTGAGGAGAGCATTTTTCAGAGACCTGAAGCAGCTCCTTCAGGCATCTGTCTTCAGTTGCCTCCATCTTGGGACCTATTACAGCAGGGACTGATTATCCTGGAGGACCCAGTTCCCTTCTTGCTTGCAGCTTGGTTCTTGGAAGGAGACAGCTAGTGCATAAGTGCTATTCTCCAGTTGTGGCCTCTACTCTGCATAGAACCTGGATAAGATCTACCAAGCTAACATACGTAGGGATCTGGTGCCTCTATGAGCAATTGTGTGGTGCTTGGCAGTTGGTGGCTCCTGAGGCAGTCAAGATGCCATTTTGTTGGCCTGTCTACAGGATGAACCAAGGGAGAGCAACCAATTACCTGCAGCGTAATACTAGGAACCAAAGGAACTGGTACACAGACTGGCGGATTTCAGGTTTTTATGGAGCCCCAATGTGTTTCGGCCGGTATGGCCTTCTTCAAGGGGAAATAAGGATAACAAACCTCGAAAAAGTCCAATAAAAACAATAAACATACATAATGATCATAATATAAATACAATATAAAAACATATTATAAAATTAATAACAAAACTGTGTCCAGCAGCTCTCCCAGGTGGGATTGGAGCTCATCGCCGTCTGCCGACACATGCTGCCCAATCGGGGCAGCCCCAGAGGAATAAAAGCCAGCGGGACCTGGACCGAAGCCTCTGCTGTGTCCAGCAGCTCTCCCAGGTGGGATCGGAGCTCATCGCCGTCCCCTCATCGCTCCTGCACCGTCCGCCGACACATGCTGCCCAATTGGGGCAGCCCCAGAGGAATAAAAGCCAGCGCCGAGAGGCGGGCCCGCACCTGAGGGCCTCGCAAGAAGGCCCTTCGGCGTGGCCCTTAGGCGGAGGCCCTAATCACCCAAGCAGCAGCTGAGAGTGAACGCATGTACAGAGCCTCACTGAAAGACGTCGGACTAACGTGAAACACCCTTGAAGTAAGACAATATTTTCTATGATACTGGCAATATAATTCAATTCCGACTATCTAAGAAGTGTCATCAAATAATTCTGACTCGAACCCCAAAAGGTTCCCAAGTCTCAACTCATAGATAGGCAAAGTCCCGAGTATGTAATACAGCCCTAGGGCACTACTCCACTATTATTCTGTTGCCATTCGCTCATTCTCAAGCTACCCCAAATCTCTGAAACTGTATATTGTTCTGATACTGTTTCACTATTTCATTGTCTTACTACTGCATTCTATTGAATACTGTTACAACTCCATTGATATACTGTCACAAATATATGGTTATATTGTTGAAACCCACTCAATGCGAAACTGTTACTAACTCCATTACTGAGTTACCTAACCCTTTGCCCATTGCTCATATCAAGCTGTCAGCATACACCTAAGAAACATAGTCAGCTCGAATCATAGTGTTACCTAACCTATCCAGCTACACCGAACAGATACAGAGCATTACTTCCAATCACCCACCATGATCCCACCCACTACAACTACACTCTCATACTCCCTTTCCTGTTGTTTCATGATGCTTGTACTCACCCACGGAACTCAAGCCCTCACATACAACCCCATCCCAACGATACATGGCTCATGGAGACGATACCATCCACCCCCTCATCACCAGACAGAGAGGCCTGGATTCTTGCAACACCCCCACCTCATTTATGTTGCCCTACAACAGGCCCACTATCCTAAGCAGGAATCACCCGCCCCCCCCCCCCCATGACCTCAAATGTGCTCTCATAAATGCCCGGTCCATCCGTAAAAAATGGCCCGCTGTAACAGATATGCTAGCCGAACACAACCTTGACATTCTATGTGTACTGAGACATGGATGTCTGCCTCGGATTCTGTTCTCCTCCATCAATACGTCCCCCCCAATTTCTCTATACACGCATGCCACAGAACTGACCGAAAAGGTGGAGGAATATTGATCCTGACCAAAGACGCCCTACAATTTCAACTAATCACCTCCAATAGCACTCCTCATCTGGATTACCTCACCATAGCAAACAAACAATGCACCATCAATTTAATTTATAGAGCACCCTCTCCAGCGCCAGACGACCTCTCCATAATCATCGACCTTGCCTGCAACCCCTGCAAAACATGCACAGCAAACTGGGTGCTGGGTGACTTCAACCTCCCTGCTCTTCAAGACACTCAGGCCGAGGCCTTCCTCGAAGCCTTTAAAACACTCGGATACACTCAACTGATTGATTCCTCCACTCATATCAAGGGAAACACACTTGATCTTATAATTGCCCCACAAGCTGCCACTCACATCACACACAAATCCGATCTCTCACTAAGCTCAGTACCATGGTCTGACCACAGTCTAATCAGATTCCTAATGCCCTCCCACTACAGATCTTTAGATCCCCGTACCCCGAACGAACCCACCATGTCAACAACTAAAGGCTTCCGCCCATTCAACAGAGAAGAGATCCTCGAAAAGGCACAGCCTCTCCTAAAGTCAACTGAACAAAACCTAGATGCCATGATCTCCATATGGAACAATAACCTTAACGCTGTAACCAACACCCGAACGAGTATGAAAACTACTGGTAGAAGAAAAAAGGCACCCTGGTTCTCACCTGATTTAAAGGCATCCCTTCGCCTGCTTAGACAACTTGAGAAACGATGGCGCCGATCAAGGACAACTGCAAATCACGACGCCTACATGACCCACCTTGAATCTCACAGAGCAGCTGTTTCCGCAAAGATGAAGAAGCACCATACAGAAGTCTTGCAATGAGCCATCGACAAACCACACGAGCTATTTAATCTCGTCAAGAACCTGGCCAAGGAACCTGCCCCCAGCCAATCTGCCCTTCCAGACCCACAGGAATATGCAAATTATCTGCGGACCAAATCATCCCAACCCACCAATCTGTCAAGCAATCACACCACAGACCAATCTCCTTCACCTCCTCCCATACCCTCCCACACATCAACCTCAGTAGACACCCAACATACTATTACCTCCTTTCCCCCCCCCCAACCATAAAGGACATTCAAGACATTCTAACAACTATAAACACCACCACAGCACCAAACGACCCCTGTCCGGCACATTGGATAAAAACTCTAAAGGCTGAGCTCAGTTCTTTTCTAGCCAAACTAATAGGCTCATCCTTCCTTTCCGGTACATTCCCCCAGGAACTAAAACAAACATCAATAAGACCTCTTCTGAAAAACAACAAGCTTGACCCCACAAAGATGGACTCATACAGGCCAATTTCGAGCATCCCGCTCCTTGCCAAAATCATTGAGAAAATAGTCCAACAGCAGTTGACACACCATATCGAAACAAGTGCACCTCTAGACTCTTGTCAACATGGCTTCAGGGAGTCACATGGAGTTGAAACCTTGCTGACAACATTATTCAACACCCTCACCATTGGACTTGACAATATTAGACAAGGCTTTGCCCTTATCTTCCTAGATATCACAGCAGCCTTCGACTCCATCAGCCACAAACTACTCTTAGCCCGCCTTGCCGAGAAGGGTATCCATGCAAATGCCCTTGCCTGGTGTGCCTCTTATCTAAACAACAGATGGCAGCATGTCCGCTCTTGCCCCTCCAATTCCGCACCTTTCCTGTAAGAGAAAGGGGTCCCACAAGGATCTTCACTCTCTGCCCTTCTGTTCAACATCTACATGCAACCCATCTGTAACATCATCCGGTCATTCAACATCAACTGCCTAGTTTATGCCGATGATATCCTAATATTCACCCCAATAGCCACAGATCACCCTGACCTCTCTCAGCTGAGTACGTGTTTTGATGCTGTCGCAGACTGGCTACAATCCCAAATGCTCAAAATAAATTTCAAAAAGACAGAGGTTCTGTTCATCAGTAGAGATCAGACATTTGCCCCGCCTACTTCAATAAAGGTACGTGATGCCAAACTCACCTCTAAGGAGACGATCAAATACCTAGGTGTAACGCTTGACCAGCGCCTAAACATGCATGCCCAGATAAGCAACACAGTGAAAGCAATCTACCATAAACTCCAGATATTACCACATATGAAGCAAATCCTTGAGCCACACGACTTCCGTACAGTCTTTCAGGCCTTAATAATGCCCCGTTTTGACTACGCCAACTCCATCTTACTTGGCCTCCCAATGAGCTCAATAAATCCTCTGCAGCTTGCGATGAACACTGCAGCTAGAACAGTCTACGGAGCCTCAAGAAAAGACCATATCACCCCCATCCTAAAAAACTTACATTGGCTCCCTATCCACTGTAGGATCACCTTTAAGATCCTAACCATGACATTCAAGGCAATCAAAGGAAGCACGGCGACCACCCTCTCAGACCTTGTTCACCCTACCCCCCTCAACAGATCAAGGAGATCAACAACCTCCAACACCTTAATTCTCCCAAAAGCCATCACCAAATGTAACAAGACCACGAGAAAACGTTCCTTTGCACTGCACGCACCCTCCAGCTGGATCTCTCTCCCATCAGACGTCCATGCCTTAAACAGCCTTCCCCAGTAAAGAAAGGCACTCAAACATTATCTTTTCTTGCAACACTTCTCCAACTCTGACAGCATCACCTAGCCATCCCCGCCCGACAATAGCAGCTCTTACAGATCAACGTACCTATCACAGCATCTTGCATGATAAACATATCATCCCTGACTACATGCCCAAAATACCCTAGACTATCGACACAAACATTTACATACATTTAGCCACCCTGCCCAATGTAAATATCCCACACCTCATTTACATCCCCCTTACTATATTGTATATAGTGTATATAGTTTATCTGTTCACCATGTTAACTTCCCTGTTCATTGTAAGTTCAATGTGAGGCTGTTCTGCATTGTTCAAATTTTGTTGTTTGTAAACCGCGCTGATGATAAATAGTGCGGTATAGAAAAACCATTAAATAAATAAAATTAAATAAAATAAAACTATAAAAGATAATGATACACAATAATATAAAAACAAAAACATCATGCTAAAATATAAAACCTTACCAGCCAAAACGTGTTGGGGCTCAATAAAAACCTGAAATCAGCCAGTCTGTATACCAGCTCCTGTTTACAGGATGGCTTGAGAAGGGCCTTTCCCTTAATTCACTCAAAGTTCAGGTGTCAGTTTTGCCCTGTTTCTGAGGTCCAGTGGCTGGTAAGTCTATAGCCTTGCTTACGGACATCTTGTGCTTTCTCCAGGGGGTTTGGTGTTTGCATCCTCCCCTCCGGTCCGTGATCTCTTCCCTGGGATCTGTGTCTGGTGCTCAGGGCCCTGGTGGTAGCACGCTTTGAGCTGATGAAATGCGCTACTTTAAAGGATTTGATGCTCAAGATGATCTTGGTTGCGATTTGTTCTGCAAGGTGAATTTCCGAGCTGCAGGATCTGTCTTGCAGAGATCCTTATCTGTCTTTCCCAAGAGACTGCTCCATTGGGCCTGTGCCTTCCTTCTTGCCCTAGATGCCTTCTCTTTTCATGTGAACCAGGTGGTCTGCCTGCCCTCCTTCTTGAAGGAGCAGTGTCGGGGGAAGGATAAAGATCTCCGTAATGTGGATGTCCGGAGGTTCTTCTCCAGTGCTTGGAGGCTCTAAATCCCTTTCATAAGTCTATCCATTTTTTGTGCTGTTTGCTGGCCCATGCAAGCGTGATGTGGCTGCTATGTCACTCTTGAGGTGCTGGATTAAGGAGGTGATGGCCTCGGCATATCTGTTTTAGAACTATCTGGTTCTGGAGGATTTGTGCACACATTCTACCCAAGTACAAGCATCTTTGTGGGCAGAGTGGAGCTTGGTAGCAATGGGCAGCAATGTGGGCATCACTTTCCACATTTGTCAAGCATTACCACTTAGATATGCATGTGTAGATGGACATTGCCTTGGCTCAAGGGTTTTGTGAGCTGCTGTTTCTTCTTCCCGCCCAATGGAGTTGTAGCTATGGTACATCCCACTTGTTTGGACTGGTCTAGCAGGACGATATGGAAGGTGGCATTTTACTTACCAGTTGATGTCCTTTCCTTGAGTTCTGTTAGACCAGACCAGGGTTCATCCCTGAAAATGTATTTGTTCTGTTCTGCTGCGGTGCCCTTAGGTATGCTATGATTTTTATGCTTGGCTTTGCAGGCTCATTTTCTACTAATAGCCCTCTGTATATGCTTTCCTGTATATAGTGTTCTACTGTTAATTATGCATTGTTGCAGACAATTGAGGTTGTGTGAGGCTTGCTGTGTTTCTCCCATATGCTTTGGGATGAATACTGAGGAGATCTCTGGTGGCTGAGGTGAACAGAGGCATAGGAGTGATTTCATTGAAACCTGGGTTTTCATTCGTTTTTTTGTCTCCACCAATCTACTGGTAGAGGAATACAACCCACTTGTCTGGACTGGTCTAGCAGGACTCAAGGAAAGGACATTAAGTGGTAAGTAAAATGTCACCTTATGACTCCACTTTTGGAAAGATGGTCTGGTCCCACCCTCTCTGATGCAAGCATGTCAGAAGAGGGAGGGACCAGACCAATCTTACAAGCGTGGAGTCGCAAAGACCTTTTTTTTTTTTTATTGGAGGTCTTCAGCCGCTGCCACTGCTATTGAAAGAGAAAAAGTGGTGGCAGGGCAAGGGCAGGGGCAGGGGCAGGCAGCATAGAGGGGAAGGAAGCCAAGGCCAGCGGTTGGCAGAAAACCAACCCGTCATTGGCCATTTTTGCTGTCCTCCCAGTCAGGCCAGCCTAAAACCAGTTGGTTGGCAACCCTGCCTGATTGTACTGTTAGATGTACTTAAGTTTCCCAGATCTGAAACAGCTTTGCCCTCTTTTCAACCAGGTTCCTTTATTAACACCAGTCAATTATGTTTCCAGAGTGTGGCAGGGTCAGTACACGAAACTCACTATATGTCCCAGAATCCTTCAGAATAGGGATAAGAAGATCCCTGCCACAGTTAAAGCCACAGATGATTCAGCAAGGAGGAGAACACCCAGGAGAGGATGGACATGGGTGGAGTTTCCCCAGGCTAGAGAGGCAGGATATCAGAGGAAGAAGCAGTAGAGCTGGAACAGATTCCCCTGAAGCCCTCCCTTGAAGCTAATGAAATCTGTGAAGGTATTTGTGTTTGAATTGCTGCACTGTTGTGAGACGGTTAAAACTTTGCATGTTTGTAGACGTACCTGATTGTTTGCCTTGCCTTCTGCTGTGTGAGATTTTAAAAAAACCCTAGTGAGGAGCAGGGGGGGGTGGGGGTTACTGAAGTTGCCTACAAAATGTGATGTGGATTCAAGGCAGCCATTCTGTTACCAGCCAGGACTAAAGGGAGGTTTGTGCTAGGAACTATATCTCTTTTGGATAAGACATAAGACATGAGAGAGAATGGATGGGATGTCATGGCCAGTGTAATATAGCATTGAGGACTTACAGTAAAGATTGGCACAACAGTGGTTAAGTGTTGTTTTTGAACTGATTGAACTGAACTGCTGGGGAACTGATGAGACTGGGACAGCTGGTGGGGATGGTGGCCAGCCAGCCAGCATTGTTCAGAGTCATGTTTCTGTACCAGAGAGTGCTCCCTGTTGGTGACAGGAGGTAGGAAGGGGCAAAAAAACAGAGAAAATTATTCTACGTTAATTCCAAACTTCAATTCCAATTAGCTATAAGGAAAGTAAGGAGATGCTTTGCTTCAAATTAAGCAACTTTATCCAGATTATCCAGATCTTTAAAAAAATGTTAAGCTAAGCTGCCATTTGTTTTCTTTTAATAAACATTAACAAATGAGATATAGCATTAAATAAACTGTGACACACTGTTATCTTTCCTCAGGTAACACTAGTCATTCTTTGTTCCTTTCTCTGAGAACCAAGGAAAATTACCTGTGCTATTGCTTGAGCCGTCATCTTAGACAGAGCCTCTAATCCCACAGGCACTTTGAGGTGCCTCTCACAGATGTCACAGACTTTGGGGCCTATAAAATTAGCAGTCTTCCATGGGACGCGATCATGGGTGCATGCCCGAAGGAGAAGGTAATGCCTCTTTGCAGCACCCAAGGAGAGAGGAGCAGGAGATTTTTCCTTCTGAGTATGGGAAAGAAGGAGAAGAAGGGTCTGCCATATTGGAAAATGAAGTTGACTAAGGTTTGAGGCCCTATGGATCAGCATAGTAAAGTGGTGCCGAAGAGAGTTGAAACCATAATACTTGTGAATACTGTGAATCCTGCAGAAAACTCAATGACTTTGGATGATGTGACCACACCCTGCCAGCCTGTTTTTGAGAGGGGGATGAAAGGTTCCCCTTTGTCTAAAAAGGAATACCAGACAGCCCCTCTCAATTGTCTGTTTCAGGTTTCCTCTCCAGTAGATGTTGGGACATGGCCTAAGCATGATGATCCAATGCCCAAGCCAGTTAAGGTTCCTTTTTTGTCATTGCTTAAAGCTCTAGTACAGGGTTTCAAGCACAAGTTTAATGCTGACTTTTGCACAGTGATGTTATAGGCAAATTAACCAGTACACAAAACGTCTGAGTTAAACTGGGAAAACAAGCCACACAGATGCCCACAGGAGTCAGCACAAGTTTGCATGCTGTCCCAGAGAAACGGGGTCATCTGAGGTGGTGTTTGACCACCTCAGATGATCCAGACATTGCGGAAAGCCTCCAGTGCCATCAGCACATTGTTGGGGAACTGGTGACCCCCTACAGTCACCGACCCCCCCCCATAGTCACTGACCCATTAGCAGAAGTAAAAGGACTGGTGGCCTGGTGGGTCCTGATCTCACCTCCTACCCCTTAAAAATCATTAGTGGCCTAGTGGGCCCCAATCCCCCCTCCTGCCCCTTAAAAATCATTGGTGGCCCTATGGTCCCCAGTCCCAATACCCCTCTACACCCCTCTCTAAAAATGATTATTGGTGGCCATTGGCCCAAATGGATCCCCCCCCCCCACCTCGCTAAAATCATTGGTGGCCTCTGGTCCTCCATTAAATAACACTTCTCCCCGCAGTATGTTTAAGAAGAACAGGGGTAGTATCGATACTCTACACACTCCAAAATGGCGGCACCTGGGGCCGGGGCAGGCCCAGTCTGTCAAATAAGAAAGAAAATTTGACCACCCCTCCCCATGATGCATCCAGGGATGTGCAGTGTGAGGGTCAGTCTGGAATTTGGCAACATAGCACTTCTGTGGCAGCCACACTTACACGGCAATCATACTCTGCATGCTGTCTAATAAAAATCAGACTAAGAATCTTTTTGAGAGTATAAGAATGAATTCTAAGGGCAAATATTTTCTGATATTTAGTCACTCATGCATCTTTCAGATCTGTGAGAAGCCCAAATGTAATTTGCTTACTTTTAAAAATTCACATAGAATTCACATAGTAGCTTCAACTTGTCTTGACAGTTATTATACTCTTCCCTTTTAGCTAAGTACTATGCAGAAGGCATAGGTTTGATTTCCACTAGGTTTCTCCTGCTCCTGGGTCTAGTGGGGTTTGTGAACTCCGAAAAGGGAGCATTCAATAACCCTGGGAGGGATTTCCAGTCATTGCTTAAAAATGATAGCAACTAGTTAACTAAGAGCCCATACATACTAGAGGGAATTGTGAGGGGGCATGGCCAAGGCAAGTGCAAGGGTATTAGGTATCCTAAGTAAATGTTCAGCCCCTCTCCCACAAATTTTCATGTTCCTATGCCCCCTTCCTTGATCATTAAACTTAAAAATTAAGGTCACCCCAGCACATCATTCCTAGAATGATCCCGTAAACATGCATGAATAGGCATCGTATCTTTCAAGATTAAACTTTGTTTTGAATATATATATAAAATGTGGGCAATTTCCAAAAGGTTTTTACCCCAGTAAATAGGCTAGTTGAAAACAGCCAGCTCTTCTTGCCAATAAAAGAACATGCGATGATTCTTAAGTTAATGGAGCTGTCAGGAACTATTGCTTTCTGTTGGCTATAGCTATTTTTTGCCACAAGCGAGAAAATGTGTGTGTTGGGGGAGGGGATCAGACCGAGTATGGAGAGTGTGTGTGTGTGTTTGTGAAAGAGAGTGAGGAGAGTCAGAGAGAGTGTGGGATTAAAGCGAGGGAAGGGATCTCCCACTCCTAGACCTATCTCTTTCTTCTCTCCATTTCTTTTTTCTTTTATTTTCTTCCACCTTCCCTTTCCTTCCTCTTTTCCTGAATCCCCTTCACCCCATCCTTCTTTCCCTTGTAACGCCTTCTCCATATCCTTCCTCCAAGATATCCTTTCACCTGATCCCACAAGTAATGTCCAAAATCAACATTTTTTTATAAGGTACAATGCTCATTTACATTATGTAAAAGCACTTTTTAGATAGTATGTGGAGATTCAAATCAAGACTTTGAAGTTGTAACATACATAGTTCCAGTGGCATTTTAAAATAGGCTCTACCAAACGAGGAGCCTTTTCTAAAATACAATAAGGAGGTGCAGGAGTGCACATATATGTGCCAATAAGTGGAGTTAAAGGAGTCATTCTACAAATCTACATGTGGGAAAAGTAAACAGAGGCAACACGCAACTTCCATGTGTAAGTGTCGGTACTTGTATGTATATATGAACCATTTTGCAGTGTCTTCATCTAATGAGTTTGGAGAGGAAAATAAAGAGGGTATTCCCCTTAGCGAATAAAAAGTATCTGTTAGCATATATCTGTAAAGCGCTTTGACCCGGTGGAAAGCGGTATATAAGCACAGCTAAATAAATAAATAAATAAACAAACTCCTCTTATCAAGGGCTGGCCGAAAAAAGCACTTTTTGAAAACCTAAATGTGCAAAGGAGCAGGTGTAAATCCTGTTGTGGACAATTTTGGTCAGACAAATGTTTTCCCTATATGGAACAGACATGTAGATGGCATGCCCCAGACACACCCTCCTTGCAACTTCGACTAAGAACATCGATGTGTAACTTAACTGGAACGACCATTTCAGCCACTATAGCTTTGAAGAAAGCCCTGAAGAAAGCCACAGTATGGTTTCTACTACGGTACTACTGATCACTTGTTTAGCACTACAAGGCATACGCAACACTGTACAGACACATGTAAAAAACAGTCTCTGCTCATCAGAGCTTGCAATCTAGACCAGACAGACAACATTACAGCTGAGGACAAGGCTATGTGTAGACTGAATCATCGGTTCCAGTTACGGAGATGTAGCATGACCCAGAAAACTGCAAAGATCATCATACTAACTGCAGAAGCCCAAGAGAACATTTAAAAAACTGCACCTCTGATTTATGGGAAAAGAGAGGTTTCTAGCCTTTCTCCAATGGACTTTCCTGCCAAAATTCAAATTCAAATTTCCCACCTCAATCCCATCAATCCGGTTGGAAGACTACTATATAAAAGAATAGACATCCACCGTGTAATCACTTTGCGCTGAAGAAAACTGCAATCTGGTGGCTGAAATATCGGTTCCAGTTACAAAGACGCAGAATGACCCATGTGTAAATTCATCCCTTTCTATAATGGCCATTTTGAAAAGTAAATGCCTGATTTTACAGATGGAAATCACAAATTAAGCTTCTAAAATAACCCCCTTAATATGCAAGTCTATGCAATGTGTCACATAGTTGTCAGTTTCAGAAATATGGCTGCAGAATTAATCTTTGAGCTACTGCATGAAACAGAGGATTGTGTTTATCATTTTCCATATCTTCAAGTGATGCCACTAAATTCCTTGAAAATGTGAACCTTGTGCACTTTTGATGACCCTTTTTTAATGCAAGTTAAACCTCTGGAAAGTAAATTAGTCTGTGCTGTGTCTTTTTATTTAATACATTTATTTTACCTTAGTTTAATTTAAATTCTACAGTCTACTGTACTTTACCTCTAGACAAAATTAGCTCGGTAGTGATGTTTATCTACAGTAATATTGGTACTAGTCATTACCTTCCCTAGATGCTTTATTTTTTCTCTACTTTCCATCTAATGAATGTTCCTTTTATACATTCTACTACAGATTCCATCCTAGAGTCCACTGTGACCCAGCCACCAAGTTTCAGGCATGTTTTCATGTTCGTTTTGCTTGTTCTTTGAACACATGTTGTATGTGCACTAAAAATTGCTCAACTATATATAAATTAATACATAGATATAAACACATAGAAGTGATTTACATGTAATTTCAATTTTTAGATGCCCAAACAAATCAAATACCCATTCATGAGTGCACACCCTTATCTGTTAATGGGTGGAAAGGGCAGAGAAAATATTAGCCTAATATCTGTCATGGCCAGGCCCACTCAAGGAAAGTGCCAGGGACCGGGGACGTGTACCTTCACCTATATCAGCTCCTTTTCCCTCTAGATTGGATCCTCCAGTACTTGGAAGTTTCCAGGACTTGATGCATGGGAGCTCCAAGCAGGACCGTACCAAGCTAGAAATGCACCCTGTGCAACGAGTGAACCTGGTGTCCCCCCTTCCCCCCAGCCACACCTGGAAGCCAAATGATAAGATTAAAGTCACTTCTGTACTTGGCAACCTGAGTGGCCGCACTACTTGCACAGCACTTGGTACAGCCCTGGCCCCAAGCAGCAGGGAGTAGAAACTGGATGTCAGGCAGAAAAGACAGGAGAAGTACTGAGAGGCGAACCTATCCAAAAGAACGGGTAGAGGCAGAGTCTAAGAGCAGGCAAAAGCCAGGGCAGGCAAAGTAGGCTCATTACTGATAGACAGGCTGAAGTCAAACACCAAGGCTCAACAGAGAATAGGCATTTAAAGCTCCCACAATAAACCTATTTTAAGACAGGGTATGGCAATTTTATCTGTGCCCTTCTCTGCCACTGCCAACTCCAGACTTCATTCATTCTACTTTACTGCTCCATATGCCCACAGGAGTCAGCACAACCCAAGTCAGTACATCAGGCTCCATCTCTGGTGCCATTCAAATCCAGGCTTAAAACACACTTCTTCAAGGCTGTTTTTGCTTCCTGATTCCCTTAGTCTCCTGTTCACCACCTAGGTGTGTTTTTACTATTTCCCTAGATGTCCCCTAGTCTTCAGTTTTTGTGTTGTCCGACTTGATCAGACTGTAAACTCTATAGAGCAGGGACTGTCTCTTACATATATATGTACAGTGCTCTGTATGCCTTGTCGCAATGGGGGACGTGAAAAGGGGACATACATTGTGTGTGGGGGGGGAGGGGGTAAGAAACAAAGTTAAATACAGGGGAAGGTTGAGAGGCTGGGGCTAAGTATGGATGTAAATGAATGGGTGGTGGTGAAGGGAAGTAGGATACCTGAGAGCAGGTACTGCAGACACAGATGCTGGAGAACAGGGACTTAGGTGGCGACTCTGGTGGAAGAACAGAAGACGACAAGACTCTTAAGACTGGAAGGGTATTTGGCATTAAGTAGGGACTGGGTAGGGTAGAAAAGTGTGGGGGGGGGGTTAGTGGGGTCTAGGACACTGACTACAGATTAGAAGGACAGTAGAAACTAGGTGATTACTCGAAGGCCATGAATAGGGCTGTGAGTCTGGGTGCAGAAATACAGGGATGGGAGAGGGATGAAGGAGGGGCTGGGAGGCAGTTTAAAAGGACAGAGGATTATGGAGTAGGTGAGACACAAAAGATGGGAAAGCTCTTTGAAGAAGATGAGAGAGAGTAGAAATGGGGGAGGTGAAAGGAAATGGAAGCTTGGATAGGGAGCATGACATAAGAAAGGGACTGGAGGTGGAGAAGGAATGAGTGATAGGGAGGACAATGGGATGAGTGGCAAAAGATGATAGATAAACCTGGAGAGAGGATGAGCACAGAGGGAAAAAATGGGGGGGGGGTGGCTAAAAAGTGGGTGAAAGATGGGAGAACAGGAGACTGGAAAATGAATGCGACAGATGTGGGGAATGGGAGTGGAGGAGTAGCCTAGTGGTTCAGGCAGCAACCTGCGATCAGAAAGACCAGCGTTTGAATTCCATTGACTCTCCTTGTGGCATTGGGCAAGTTGCTTGACCCTCCATTGCCTCAGGTGCAGCCTTAGATTGTAAGCCCTCTGGGTACAAGGAAATACCTTCAGTACCTGATTGTAACTTGTCTTGATCTACTACTGGAAAGATGTGAGCTAAATGCTACTAAATAAAGGTACTAGGGAGGTAAGAGTAGGAAATGGAAAGCTGGTTAAGTAGGTGAAAGGTAAAAACAGGGAGACTGAAGACCAAAGGAGGAGACAAGGGGGAATGGAATTGAGCTATAATTAGGTAAAAAAGCAGATGAGAGAAAAAGATGAATCAGAAGGATCAATTAGAGAGAGATGGAGGAATGGAAGGGAAGAAGATGGACAGAGTGAAGAAAAAGAAAAGAGAAATGTGATCTTGGAAATGTATTTAGGAGAAAAACAACAAGAGGATGTGGTAAAGGGAGACTAAAACCAACCCATTTGGGAAGACAAAATGGACAAAAACAAAGAGTGTCTTTTTTTAGAGAACGAAAATGTAAAATCTGAAAATGTGCATTTCATACAGTTCAGGAGGAAATGTATTTATGTTTCTTTCTTCGGTGTTCCACAGCTCACACACAATGGGCTGATTCAGACCTGGATGTCCCAGCCCTCTGTGCACTTGGTTGGAACCAGACACACGGTCGGGATTCTGATCCCACAGGGCACGTCTAGCCCCGCGGGATCAGAATCGCATCCAGGCCTCTACGTTCAAGCCGAGACCCCAATTCAGGTTGGCCGGCACGTACAGGCCTTTCTTGGATAGCTCAGTCAGGGCTTTTGAATGGAGCCACGGCGCCATGGCATCCGGTTGCCATGGCACCGTGGCTCCATTCAAAAGCCGCGATCCCCGGCCACCGGACCAAAGAGTGCAATCCCTGCAGCCCGACCCCCGATCTGTCCTCACAAGGTCAGGGTCTGGCTGCGGGGAATTTCCTCTGCCCCCCTGCCACTTCTTTTGGACCCCGGGTCAGCCCAATCCACCGACTAGGGGAACTTCTTCCATTGGAATCAGCCCTGTATGTCCGGGGCCTCTGACTGCCCACTGCTCGCCCTAATGCCATCCCCACTCCGCCCCTTTCCTGCCCCATCTAACTTCCCTGTACAATATGCGGGGAAGTTAGTCGTGGTCGGAAGGGGGCCCGAATAACGGGGATGGACGTCCCGATGGGATGTCCATCCCCGCTATTTATGCCTCGGAATGACCCTGAATCTGTTTTTTAGGTTTTCCATTTTTTATCTGTATACTTTTTCTAATTTCTACTCTTATTCTTTATTAAATAAGAACCGGCACCCAAGGCGGGCTGGAAGGAGGATGCTCTCTGGGACACTCCTACTGATTGATGCAAACACGATACCTTAGGTGATAGAATTTCGATCTCTAAAGGTAATAATAGAAAGTGAAGGGATCAGTGTGAAACAGTTGGTTGCAGTCATATACTCAGTCTATTTTAAACTAAAATTGATTTACCAACTCAAAACCTATTTGGGGGAAGTTGAATTACAAGTGATCGCTCAATCTTTACTATTAAGTATATTTGATTACTGTAATGTGCTATATGTGGGGTTAAAGAGTAAATGGTTAAAAAATTACAAGTGATGCAAAATGCAATAGCGAGGTTTCTATTAGGGGGGAAGAAAATTGAGAGTGCATGCCCCTTGTTGGAAAACAGTACTGGTTACCCATTAAGCAGATGTTATTTTAAGCTTTTAGTGATGGTTTTTAAAGCAGTAAGATTAGGTAGTCCTCAGCATTTTTTTAAATTTATTATTTAGAAATTTTTCACAAACCTATCAAGAACAAACTTGTACAGAAAAGGTGTTAACACCAAAGGAAAAAAAAAAGAAATACAAAATTGTTGCAAGCAGCAAACAGACACAAGATGCTAATACCTATAGTCCACAATGGGGGGTACACTTCAATAATAAGAAAAGGATAACTAAAGGGGTTGGAGGAACCCCTACAAATTGTAGAAGAAAAAATAACAAAAAACTAACAAGAGGGCTACTGAGGATCCAAAGCTACACATTACATGACACGCAAAGATCATATCTACTCACCACCCCTAGCTGAGAGAGAAGAGGTAATAGGTAATCTAGCATTAATAAAAATGGAAAGATCTGTTGGCTGAAAGAAAATAAATTTCTGCGACCTATACACCACTATACATTTACAGGGAAACCTCAAAAAAGGTAGCACCTAACTCCAGAACACCTGGTCTTAATAGCAAAATTTGCTTTTGACATTTTTGCGTATCTTTAGAAACATCAGGAAAAAATGCAATTTTTTGCCCATAAAACATATGAGACCATTTGGTATAATATAATCTAAGCAGCCAATCTCTCTCTGATGATAAAGCAAACGTTCGCAATACTGTAAAGTAGAAGTTTTCACTACTGGTACTTTAGGAGACTGCAAAATCTCAGAGACATTTATAGCATCCATATTAGTTAGTTCTTCCATACTTCCAATATCCCTTTTACCAGTTAGTAAGTAAAAAGTCTTAACAATCGGAGGCATTAAGTCTGCTGACACAGCCAAAGTCTTCGCCATATATCTTTTGAAAAGATCAGCTTGCAAAGTTCCCTTAATTATTGGAAAATTCAAAATTCGAAGATTTGAAGCCCGAGCAGCATTTTCCAAATTTTCCACCTTAACCCTTAATAAGGTATTGTCTTTAATCAGAGCTATCTTAGTATCGCCAACAGAATTCAAAACTGTCTCATGCTCTTCCAACTTCTTTTTAAGCGAGTCCGTTGTAGTTACATATGAGTCCAACTTCTGAGAAACAGTATTAACTTGAGATAAAAGTCCAGCATTGTAATGAGTTAAGGCCTCAGATAAAGTTGAAATAGCCTCCCAGATGTTATCCAAGGTAATAATACTAGGATGCACTAACACATAAGTTGCAGGCAAATTAGAAGAATCAGCTGAAGGGAGTTCCCCTGCACACTCCCCTTGAACTGGGGCAGGGACACCTTCCAAGTCGCCTCTTCCAAGAGTCCCAGAAGGCAACAGGGTAGCTGCTTCACCTCCTTCCACCCCAGCTCCTTGCAAAGGCATAACAGGGGAGACGCTTTTTGACTCCACACTCATGCCAGCCAGAGGGCTCCGGATTACAGCAGCAGGAGACGATGGAGGGCTCTGCGTCTCGGGAGAGAGAGAAACCTCATGGGAGGGCAGGGAAGCAGAAACCTCCAGCAACTCCCTTGCAAAGCCCACACAAATCTCCCAACGCTCAGCTTTGTTAACTTGATAAAACGGTCCATTGGACCTGAAATGACCGACTGGGGCTCAGCAAGGTAAGCCCGAGTCTTTCCTTTATGTTTTGGCATCACAGCAGGAAAACACAGTACTCTCCTTGTGGTAGGCAAAGGCCTACGATCCATACTGCTTGAGCTAAGCAGGCAGGCCTAAGCAGCTTGACCTGTAAATGAAGCCTGTGGCTAGGCCAGAGGAATGAAAATCCCTTTGAATGCTGCCCCCATAGAAGCAAAACTTAACTAAGCATAATCAAGCATAGCTAAGCAGAATAGAAACTTAGGAGAAATAGAAAAACCTGCTTTAATTGGTACTGATAAGAATGTGAGAAGCTTCTATGGAATTAATTAACTCTGTTGAAAGAAAGGCTACAGTGCCCTGCTTTCGCACATATTCCAGCCAGCTAGTGACCTTGGAGGAGAAATGTATCAAGAGCCTAAGAACTGACCATTGTAATGAGGACTGTAAGGGGGGAAACAGGTGCTGAGCCCAGACCAAGGTCCTCATTGGATAACTACGTAAAGGTACCGGGACCAATAGATGGGGCGAAAGGGGTTACCGGAACCAATGAAAAGTTTGCCTATGTCTAGAATGGAAAAGAACAGTATAAAAGTTGTTGTTTTACTAACAGCCATTGCTCAGCCATTTTGAATGTGATTCTGCTTGAGTCTTGTGCACAATAAATGATTTGGACCTTCTGAACAGACTCCTGGTATTATTGGTTTGTTTGCGCTCTGCCGCTACATATTCTTGGTGCATTGGCCGGGAACGTGTGGTTAGTAGAGGGTATACGGGCTGATATACCACGACTTTCCGCCTCTATAGGTTTGGTCCTGCTGGGCTCGTGCCCTTCCGACGTGGGCTCGGCTCCCAGGCGCCACCGGTCCCGTTGCATCGGAGGGAGCTGTGCCAGGCCTCGGCGGGTGCCGGACCCGGTCAGAGCCAACACCTCGAACCCGTGAGGGGAGTCCGAGGTCCAACTCATGCGCTTGCTCGGGAGCGGGGACCGGATCCGGTGAGTATAGGTTTGGGGAATGTTTAGACAGATGAGTCAGAACTGCAGCTTGAAACTTGTGAACTTGTGAATTTTGGTAAGAGAGCTTGATCACCTCTCAAGGCGGTCCAATTAACCTCGCATAGTGTATTCGCGAGGTGAACCTACCATCTTCTTGGTACGAATTTGGTATAGCTTAGTCAGAAGAGACAGGATTGGGCTTTTTGGGATACGTTGCTAGCATGATTGTGTGAATGAAGTGTGATTGAGAGGTCTGGTGCCACAGACCAAGCAAAGGCGGACTCCTGAGTAACGCAGTTCCTGGCCAGGCGACCGCATCCAGGTTGTAAAAAGGAGGAAGCGACTGTCATCTTGTCTTGTTTTTTGTTTCCCTTGAATGTTTCTAGGGCCGTGAGGACCCATACCCACGGTCCGCCCTCCTTTTCCCTTCTGTTTGTTGTTGCGCGCACACATCGATATGGGAGGGGCGGGGTCTACGATGCACACACCATTAGAATGTATGATTAAGTATTCTAATAAAGGATATTCAGGAGATTATGGGGTGAAAATGACTGTGTCACAATTACAAGTGCTGTGTACTAGGGAGTGGCCTGAATTAGATCCTATGTGGCCCCGAGATGGAACATTTGCCATAGGAATCATAAAGTCAATTTATCAGAAGGTGCGAGTAGCGCACCCCGATCAGTTTCCCTATATAGAGTCCTGGTTAAGTATTTGTGAAAGCCCGCCCCCTTGGGCCCGGCGCTGCTATGAAGAACAGTGCAGAATAATGGTAGCACTGACAGAACAGACACAGAAGACAGGGATAGCTAAGAAGCCTATTCATGTTGGTCCCGAGTCCCCGGAAGTTGTAACTAGACAGCTCCCATCCCAGCGCCCAGTAAGAGTACCACCGCGTCCTGCGGCAGCCCCCCGGGACCGGCAAATTCCCACCCCTGACCCGCCAGTAGCTCAGCCAGCTGATTCGCCCCCTGACGAGGCCGATCAGCTCGAGACTGAGGAAAATCTTGAGTCAGAACATGAAGTTGAAGAAGAATCGTCTTCCCAGTATGAGACTGACAGTGTAAAATCAGCTGCCAGTGCAGGCTCATCTGCTGCAAGCGAGAGTTCCCAGACTAAGCATAATTTGAGGAAGAGAGGCCCAACTAAGAAATTATTGCCACTGCGGCAGGTCCCGGGAATGCCCGTGAGGAACGAAGATAACCAGATAGTAGCGGGACCCACAAGTTTAGTTTATGTGCCTTTCTCCACTACTGATTTGTTGAATTGGAAAACGCATTATGCCTCTTACACTGACAAGCCCCAAGAATTAACAGAGTTAATGAATACAATTATACAAACCCACCAGCCTACTTGGTCAGATTGCCGTCAACTCCTGTCTACTTTATTTACTACTGAGGAGCGGACGAGAATTATGCAAGCAGCTGTCAATTGGTTAGCAGAAAATCCTCTAGCAGAGGGAGGAGGAGGAATAGATAATCGCAAAGCAGCAAAGAAAGAATTTCCTAATGAAGATCCTCGGTGGGATCCAAACACCGATATAGGATCTAGAGCCCTAGCTCAGTTTCGCCAAGGCCTTTTACAAGGTCTGCGGAAGGGGGGCCAGAAAGCCATGAACCTTTCCAAGATAGCCAAAGTTATTCAGGGCGGAGATGAAAGCCCAGCAGTATTCTATGAGAGATTAACTGAAGCATACAGAATGTACACACCCTATGACCCAGCTGCACCAGAGAGTCTGTGCATGGTAAATGCCTCTTTTGTCAGCCAGTCTCAACCAGACATTAGACGTAAACTACAGAAATTAGATGGGTTTGCGGGCATGAACACATCTCAGTTAATGAACGTCGCTCAAAAGGTGTATGTGAATCGTGATAATGAAAGGCAGAAAGAAAGTGATCGTAAAATGAAGAAGAAAGCCGATCTTTTGGCTGCCGCTATAGTTGAACAGAGAAGGGGAGGTGTCCCTAACCGAAGGAGCAGAGGCAGAGAGAGGGGCCGAGGAGATAGCCGGCCCACATTAGGCGTGAATCAATGCGCTTATTGCAAGGAAGAAGGACATTGGAGGAACGCATGCCCGCAACTCGAAGACGCCTCACACGAAGAGGAAGAGAATGCCCCTCGGAGAGAGAGGGAGAGAGGCCGATCACAGAATCGCAGAGGAACAAATCGAGTACATTTCCAACGGGAAAGAGAGGAGGCCATAGAAGGAGTTGCAACTGCAACGGACTATGATTTAGATGAAGCAGATTAGGACAGACCGGGCTCCAAATTTGCCTTAGGTCCCCAGGAGCCTATGGTCTGCTTAAAGATAGGGGACCAATTCATGGACTTTATGGTTGATACTGGAGCAGAACATTCTGTAGTAGATAAGCAAATAGCTCCTTTGTCCACAAGAGCACTCACTATTATGGGAGCAACTGGTGCCAGAGCCACCAAGGCTTTTCTGCAAAACCGCGTATGTGAACTAGGAGGACAGCAAATAGCGCACCAATTCCTTTACATGCCTGAGTGTCCAGTGCCACTACTGGGACGAGATATGCTAGCCAAACTGCAGGCCCAAATATCCTTTACTGAGAAAGGAGAAATGCAAATGACTGTGAATTCGAAGCCTGCAGGATTAATGGTGCTTACTGTTCCCCAAGAAGAAGAGTGGAGATATTACAGTACTAAGCCAGCTCCTGATACCAATTTTAGTTTACTAAAGAACATTATGGCTCCTCCTGGAGTATGGGCAGAAGGTAACCCACCAGGTCTAGCTAAGCACATAGCCCCAGTAATTGTGACCCTTAAACCTGGAGCAGAACCAGTACATGTCAAACAATACCCACTCCCAAGGCCAGCAATTGAGGGCATTCATCGCCATTTGTTAAGGTTACTGGAGTATGGCCTTCTCAAAGTATGTCAATCACCTTGGAATACACCTCTTCTGCCAGTTAAGAAACCTGGGACAGATGATTACCGCCCAGTGCAAGATCTAAGGAGAGTGAATGAAGCGGTTGAAACCATACATCCAGTCGTGCCAAATCCTTATACACTCTTAGGACTGATACCTGCTGAAGCTACCCATTTTACTGTCCTGGATTTGAAAGATGCATTCTTCTGCATACGATTAGCCCCGAGTAGCCAATTGCTGTTTGCCTTTGAATGGCAGGACCCTGTCTCAGGAAGACGGGGCCAACTTACCTGGACACGATTGCCTGAAGGATTCAAGAACTCACCCACCATCTTTAGTGCTGCACTAAACCAAGATCTCTCAAGCTATCCTGTAACTCCTGAGAAAAGAGTGCTTCTCCAGTATGTGGATGACCTATTGGTAGCCACCACATCAGAGAGTGAATGTGTACAAGCCACAAATGACCTTTTACAACTATTAGATGAAGCTGGATACAAAGTTTCCAGAGCAAAAGCCCAGCTATGCCGAACAGAAGTGAAGTATTTGGGTTTCCGGCTGACCAAAGGAAGCCGACAATTAGGACCAGAAAGAAAAGAAGCCGTGTGTAGTATCCAAACCCCAACCACCAGGAAGCAAGTCAGAGACTTTCTGGGAGCAGCAGGATACTGCCGAATATGGATACCTAACTTTGCTCAGATTGCTAAACCACTATATGAAGCCACCAAAGGAGAAGAGAAGTCACCACTAGAGTGGGGACCCGATCAAGATGAAGCTTTTAAAACCTTGAAGAAAGCATTAATGTCATCACCAGCACTTGGACTACCAGACGTCCAGAAGCCTTTTCATCTATTTGTGCATGAAGTGCAAGGGAACACTCTAGGAATGTTAACTCAGACATTGGGACATTGGGAGCGACCTGTAGCATACTTATCAAAACAATTGGACACTGTAGCCAAAGGATGGCCGCCATGTCTGAGAGCTGTTGCAGCCACAGCATTGTTAGTGAGTGAAGCAGATAAACTCACCTTAGGACAGAACCTACGTGTTACAGTACCACACGCAGTACTTGCCCTTGTGGAACAAAAAGGAAATCATTGGTTCACCAACTCTCGAATGCTGAAATACCAGAGCATGCTATGCGAAAATCCTCGAATACAACTGGAAGTGAGCCATGCTTTCAACCCAGCCACCTTGATACCAATCAGTGAGGACCCACCAGAACATGACTGTCTAGAAGTCATGGACACTGTGTTTTCAAGTCGACCTGATCTAACTGATGTGCCTTTAGAAACCCTGACCAGACTTACTTCGTGGATGGAAGCAGCCTCATCATCAATGGACGACGCTGTGCCGGGTATGCAGTAGTTACCCGGGAAAAAGTCATTGAATCATCAGCTCTTGCATCAGGAACATCAGCACAGAAAGCAGAATTGATAGCACTTACAAGGGCACTAGTATTAGGTGCCGGACTTCAGTTGAATGTATACACAGACTCAAGATATGCTTTCACTACTTTACATGCTCATGGAGCTCTGTACAAAGAACGAGGACTCATTACCTCCGGAGGCAAATCAATTAAGTATGGCCCAGAAATATTAATGTTGTTAGATGCGGTATGGGCCCCTGTACAAGTTGCTGTCATGCATTGCCGAGGACATCAAACAGGAAAAGGAGAAGTCGCCCAAGGAAACAGATTTGCTGATGCCTCAGCACGCAAAGCAGCCATGACAGGACAAATTTCATCACAAGCAACACCAGTACAAGCAGTATTGTTTCCTGTACCCCTTAACCTGTGGCCACCACGATACACCACGAAAGAATTGGATTATTATTGTACTATAGAAAAAGGGGTACTGAAAGATGGATGGATTGAGCTGCCACCATCAGAGGGTAGCCAACCCCCAGGACGAATAGTAATCCCTGAATCATTGGGACCAGCCTTTGTAAAAGCTTTTCATCAAGCAACACATTATGGGAAAAACGCAATGGAAAAAGCACTCAGACCACATTTTTGCATTGCATTGTTGGGGGCTCTGTCAGCCTCAGTAGCTCGTCAGTGTTTAACTTGTGCCAAGAACAATGCCAAGCAGGGTCCTACACCACCACCCCGAGTTTAGTCAGGTGGTGTAACCCCTATGCACAATCTACAAGTGGACTTTACTGAAATGCCAAAAGCTAGTGGATATCGTTACTTGTTAGTTTTAGTTTGCACCTTCTCTGGGTGGGTGGAAGCCTTCCCCACCAGGACTGAAAAGGCCAGAGAAGTTACCAAGGTTTTACTGAGAGAAATTATCCCCAGATTTGGAATCCCTGCAGTAATAGGGTCGGACAATGGGCCCTCATTTGTATCTCAAATTACCCAACAGTTAGCAAGTGCCCTACAGATACAATGTAAGTTACACACAGCATATAGACCCCAAAGTTCAGGGAAAGTTGAGCGAATGAATCGTACTCTAAAATCTCAGTTGTCTAAGCTATGTCAGGAGACCCACCTGAAGTGGCCCCAGGTTCTCCCAATAGCTTTACTTAGGATACGCTCAGCTCCTGTGAAATCATCAGGATTTTCTCCCTTTGAAATCATGTATGGTAAACCCCCGCCAATAGTGCAGGGAATCAAGGGTAGTTTGACACAAATTGGTTCAGAGGTAACCAGACAAGAACTCCTAGCTCTTAGTTCTGTCCTATAGACTCTCCATGCGTGGATACAGGACCAGTTACCTATCAACTTGACGGAACCCCTGCATCCCTACAAGCCTGGTACCTCGCTGTGGATCAAAGATTGGAAGAAGACACCGCTGGAACCCCATTGGAAGGGACCATACACCGTCATCCTGTCTACACCAACAGCTGTAAAGGTAGCAGAGATCGAATCCTGGATCCATCATAGCAGAGTCAAGCCAGCAGAAGTTCCAGACCCAGATCAGTGGACTGTGATGCAGCATCCTGATATTCCTTTGTGACTCACCCTGAGGCGGCAACCAGCGGCCTAGAACTTCTCTGAGCCACCCAAGAACTACGGTGCTCTACAGTTGACAAGTCTTTTGAAGAGGATTGCTGTTTTCCAATACAGCAAAACTCGTTCTTTCTCTTGGAGAGGACCCAATGTGTACGTTTGTGGTACACTGAATAACTTTGCATTGATAGACTTTATTCAGGCCAACTACGGTTGGTAAGTTGGCACACAGCGGAAACGTGAGGATCTTCAATCAACATTGACACCCGTTGAATTGCTTCATTAGCAGACGGGTCAACATAGTGTCAAGAAGCAGTGAACGTCGAGGTCACGATTTTCCAGCAGAGATTCAGAATGACTACAATCAACATGTATCCTTGCTTCTATTTTGTTCTGGTTGCCTGCATGGGGAGCTTTGAACTCACTTTTGCCCTACCCCCATGTACTGCCTGCATTACTTCTACTCGGACTGGAATGAAAGTAACTCAGACTTTGCTTTATCATTCTTACGACACCTGCACTGGTGCAGTAAGCCGGTGTATATATAACACCACTGAACTGAACATTTGTACTAAGGGTAATACTAAAGTTTGTTTTAACCCACATCAGAACCCATCCTATTATACTCTGGAAATACGATGGAATGATGCAGATGGAGCTTTACTTAATGCTACACCCCCACTTACTGATCCTACAAAGAGTGCTGTTTTGTATTTTGATGCTTGTGATGCTATAAATAGGGATAGTCGTTCTAGTTGTGCTAACTGGGAAAATGCATATTATTATGATCACAAGTATATGTGTCCAGAAGGAACCACTGGGTGGGGAGCATGTACGGGAAAACGAGTTTTATCAAATGAATATAGCACAGCACCAGTTGAAGATTATTATTGCCCAAAGTGGGAATGTGTTTTCTATGCCACATGGAAAACTGGTATGACAGAGAATACCCGAGATAATCGAATGGCTGCCTTACATCAGCCATATGTAAAGAATCCAGAAAAATGTAAGAAGGGTGCATGCAATCCATTAGAATTACATATAATCAATCCTAGTGCATGGACACAAGGGTATAAATTTGGACTACGTATTGCAGGCTCTGGGTCAGATCCAGGAACTATTGTATATATTAGACTGAACACCCAGGCCCATCGTTCATCAAGGTACCATATACACAATACCTTCTATGAAACTATGCATGTAAATAAGTTTGACATTCCTCACCCTTCTCAAAATCTGTTCTTAGAATTAGCTGGAGCAGTAGTAACCAGTCTCCACATTTCAGATTGTTACTTTTGTGGAGGAACTAGAATGGGTGATCAGTGGCCCTGGGAGGCCCAAGAATTGAATTACTCAGTAGCTTATAATCACACTGAGCTACATAAGACCACAAGTGAATGGGTACTAGCTCACCCAATAGTTGGATGTCTGTGTTATGCTCGAACCGGACCCCAGTTCAATTTGAAAGTGGGACAGCTTGTCTGTCTTAGTCAGAAGTTTTATAATGACACCACGAAACAGACATCCTGGTGGTCAGGAGTTAATGAACCTGAACCTACCAATCCATTAGTAAAATTCCCTGAGCTTGCCGATCTTTGGACCGACCTTGCCCAACTTCATGCCTGGCAAGCTCCACCTGGTTTGTATTGGATCTGTGGAACCCGAGCATATGCTCGACTCCCTATTCATTGGGGAGGGGCATGTGTCTTAGGCACCATCAGACCTTCTTTCTTTCTGTTACCCACAGAACAGGGAGAACAATTAGGTTACCCAGTGTATACTAAAAGACATAAGAGAGCAGCTTTACAGATAGGCAAATGGGAGAGATGGGATGGTGATGATTGGCCACCCAAAAGAATTATTGCCTACTATGGACCTGCCACTTGGGAGCAAGATGGCACCTGGGGATACCGGACCCCTGTGTATATGATAAATCATATTATACGCTTGCAAGTAGTTGTCAAACTAATAACTAATGAAACTAGCCAAGCACTCACACTTCTAGCCAGACAGAGCACACAAATGCGTACTGCCATATATCAGAATCGCTTGGCATTAGATTACTTATTAGCAGCTGAAGGAGGAGTATGTGGTAAGTTGAATCTAACCAATTGTTGTTTGAAGATAGATGACAAAGGTCAAGTAGTTGAAAATATTGCTGAAAACATGCGAAAGCACGCCTATGTGCCAGTGCAGACTTGGCATGGTCTTAAGATATCTAATTGGTTCGAGTCTATCTTCTCCGGATTGGGAGGATTTACTACGTTTGCTATGATAATATTGGTATTTGTAGCCTTGTTTCTGTTGTTACCATGTATAATCCCATGTTGTATGCGCTCTATCAACAGTGTTATAGAAAATACAGTAGAACGGAAGACTGCCACTAAGATTTTAGCCTTATGGCACCCTAATCCTGTAACGCTTGGTCGTAACCCAACCCCTGTGTAATTAAGTGATTTAAATCTCACACCTTAATAGCCATAGGGTGAGATTAATCAAAGGGGGGAATGTGGTAGGCGAAGGCCTATGATCCATACTGCTTGAGCTAAGCAGGCAGGCCTAAGCAGCTTGACCTGTAAATGAAGCCTGTGGCTAGGCCAGAGGAATGAAAAACCCTTTGAATGCTGCCCCCATAGAAGCGAAACTTAACTAAGCATAATCAAGCATAGCTAAGCAGAATCAAAACTTAGGAGAAATAGAAAAACCTGCTTTAATTGGTACTGATAAGAATGTGAGAAGCTTCTATGGAATTAATTAACTCTGTTGAAAGAAAGGCTACAGTGCCCTGCTTTCGCACATATTCCAGCCAGCTAGTGACCTTGGAGGAGAGATGTATCAAGAGCCTAAGAACTGACCATTGTAATGAGGACTCTAAGGGGGGGAAACAGGTGCTGAGCCCAGACCAAGGTCCTCATTGGATAACTACGTAAAGGTACCGGGACCAATAGATGGGGCGAAAGGGGTTACCGGGACCAATGAAAAATTTGCCTATGTCTAGAATGGAAAAGAACAGTATAAAAGTTGTTGTTTTACTAACAGCCATTGCTCAGCCATTTTGAATGTGATTCTGCTTGAGTCTTGTGCACAATAAATGATTTGGACCTTCTGAACAGACTCCTGGTATTATTGGTTTGTTTGCGCTCTGCCGCTACATCCTCACGCAGCCATCTTGGACACGCCCCCCATGGCCATGCTTCTTCTAGTCCTCAGTATTTACAGAATAAATTATGTAGGTACAACTTAGGGAGAGCATTGTGTTCTTCGCAAGGTAACGTTTTAGGATACCTGGAGTACCTGGGAGATACCTGGGTAACATGGTGGTCGAAAGCTTTCAGAGTGATTGTCCAGAACAATGGAATGCACTGCCAGCCTTCTTCAGAGAGGAAGTAAATTTGATGGTCTTTAGAAAAGGATTGAAACATTGTTATTCCCAGTAAGGGACTGACATGGGAATGGGGTCAGGAATTGGAGATTACTGGAAGTTTACTATTTAGTACTCAGGGTTGGAGTTAGAATAGTTATACTCCTTTTTAGAATCCACAACAGGTGCATTACTTTGTTTTCCTACAGAACTCTGCATCTTTTGATGTTTGTTACTTACATTGTAACCAACATGGTTATAAAGATCATATAGAAAAATGTTGAAATAAATATATATGTGCAGGAACCCAATAGGTAGAAACTATCTACAAGGCCCAATCAGTCCAAGGGATCTTAGAAAAAGACCAATCAGGTGGCGCTACATCATAAGGCTGAGACAGGCAGGAAGAGGCCTAAGCTGACTTCCTATTTAGAGCCCGGTTCCTGCGAGCTGTGTGAGACAACACCTTGACATCAGGTATCATCTTTGCGCCTCAATGTCCATCTGTCTTCATTGTCAAAAGAGTGGAGAAACTCTGTATTGAAAACATTAAAGTGGAAAGTATCACCAAAAAGCTAATAAGTAATTCACAAAATTCAGCATTAGCAAAGCCAAATCAGCCACACACAGAAGCAACATTAGGTCTCAGTCTTCCCGGGCAAAACAAAACCGGCCAGATGCATTCTGACACGGCAGAGCCCTATTAACATCAATGACCCATAAACAACAGTTGCTCTGAGATGGACTTCAGCCGACTCTTTCACTTGCAAAAAATCAGTAATAATGAAACATTAGAAATTCCACAGTAGAAATATCGAAAGAGTGGTATGATAACTTAACTTTGCAGTCTTAACTTTTGCAAGTGAAAGAGTCGGCTGAAGTCCATCTCAGAGCAACTGTTGTTTATGGGTCATTGATGTTAATAGGGCTCTGCCGTGTCAGAATGCATCTGGCCGGTTTTGTTTTGCCCGGGAAGCCTGAGACCTAATGTTGCTTCTGTGTGTGGCTGATTTGGCTTTGCTAATGCTGAATTTTGTGAATTACTTATTAGCTTTTTGGTGATACTTTCCACTTTAATGTTTTCAATACAGAGTTTCTCCACTCTTTTGACAATTTTAGCTCTGTGATAGATTGACCATTTTTCATCTGTCTTCATTGTCAACTAGCCTGCAAGCTCCAGAGAGCAAGGACTGCTTCTTCTGTGTCTGTATAGCGCTACAGGTGGTATTTCAAATGAAGGCCTCATTTACTAACGTGCATTAATGCACAATAACACGCATTAATTTGAGTTAAGTGCATAGTCAGTAAATAGGCCCCATTAAAAATAATACAGCTTGCATTATTTAATGCACGTTAAAGCACATTAACGCATTATCACCTGTTAATGCACTTTAAATGAGGACCTCACTGTCTTATTGGCAAAGACATCTGTTGATTTGTAAACAGGGACAGGGATACCAAATAATCATTATGCAAATTGAACTGATCAAATCACATAACCCTACTGCTGCTAGAATATTTATTTCTTCTTTCAACAGAGGATAACTAATATTTCCATGTTCTTGATCAAGTGCTGTGCAAAAAAAAAGGATATCAAAAAAACATTCTGAAAATGAGAGCCCTGAACCTTACACAGAACTAAAAATAATATCCGAAGAATATCCAGTGGGCATTTCTTAAGGTTATACCCTGCAGCCACATGATCTAAGATACCTGGAATTGTCTGGAATGTTGCTCTCAAGAAAATTACTGGTCAGGCTGCCTTACTGCAGGTAAATGCATCTTTTCTCCAGTCTGTCTGCTAGTTTTGTGATCATTACAGGTAGGTATTTGGCATGCAGGGCACGTAAAGTTAAAACCTTCAGCTCCTGGACAACCTATAGGAACTGTTGAAGGACTCCTCCCTACTGCTCCTACCCCCAACCTCACATGCACACAAGTTCTATTTTCACAAAAGAACAAAACAAAAGCTTTTTTTCAACAAAGGTGCTTAATTAATTGATTATAGTTGAACTGTTTTATGACGCCTCCTCTAGACTGTTGTGTCCTAACTCAAAGATCATTTAATAGTCTTCTAGCAAATAAGTAAACATAGCAAATTTAAAAAAAAAAAAGGAAAAATGGTGCAATGACTAGTAATAAAGAAAACAGCAGCAAACTATTAATGCTCTTTGAAAAGAGTAGTTTTAACAAAGTAAGCAAGAATCATTTTCTTTGGTTTGAGTGTTGATTCCCCAGTGTGCTCTCAGTAAGTAATTAGAATGGCCCAGTGAATGTCAGCATCAGCTTGTTTATTCTCATTATTTTATCATTTTAAAAACCCTCTAGGTGATGAGACATGCAGTATAGAACATAATTACCATTATTAGCATACTAATTGGACACAAAAATAGGCCAACTACAAGGTAGCCAACTGAATAATTTCACATTAATCAAACACCATAGTGAATAAGCCCATTGTTAAATTGACAGTTCCCACAATCGGCAATATTTTGCAAAGAAATATCAGAATTTCCTCATAATATCTCCCCAATGACATATAATTTAACTTTTCCCCCCTGTTCCTGTCTTTAAATTTATACACCTAGTTCAAGTTTAACCAAACATAATGATACAAATATGTGTCTGTTAATGACCGGACTAAATACATAAAGACTTCCTTGTTAGCATTCAGCAATAGAGTCTCATGATAGGAAAACACAACAGCTTGCAATTTATTCACTTGTTGCCTTAGCCTTATCTTGATTTTTTTTTAAACTCCCATCACTGGGAAATGTTCCTTGGGGACCAATTTTACTTCATGTGGTAACACTATGTCCTCAATACATGGAACAGAAGAGAGCTGATTTATCCAAGGGTTTTCTAATAGAAACAGAATGAAAGAAAACAATTGATAAGTCTCTGCTCAAATGAATGAAAATAGCAAGGATAATTTCCATTACATTAGCTATGGAAACAAAACACCTCAGCCAAAAATCTTTGATTCAATTACAGATAAAGAGAAGACCCATTTTAATTATTTTGTTGGCTTTTTGAGTTTTCTTATGTAGCCCGGTCGCTCTCAAGAACCTGAGATGATCTGAAGGGTTCTTTCCGTAAAGGTAAACATGTTTCAAGGCCCTACTAGAGGAAAATGTTGTGATCTCATTTTGCTCTGCAAAAAACCAGTTTGATGGCCCATCAATGTTTCTCTAATTCCAAAATTCAAGCAGAGGATCACAGACTTCAAATTTCAAACATTCCACCTAAAAGTAATAGATATGAAGTTTTTAATACAAATCACTTCTTACAAATAGTTAATATGGTTTGGAAATCAGAGCTGTTGCCATACAGACTCAGACCTCCTGCTTGCACTATGTACATACTAGCTTTTTCCAATCCAAGATTTCAGATCAAAGGGAGAATTGCCTGGGAATACAGTATTTATGGATCAGGTTTTCATTCTTAAATGAGTGAGTGCCAACGTTACATGATAGGATTTTGGGCTTAGAAAAGAGGCTGCAAAATCCTATATTGTGGTGACCATCCACTAAATTAACTCTACCAATTTACAGGTAAGACATCACAGATGGCATATGTGATACAGCAAGAGAACCTGAACAACATTTATCAAGCTCTTTCATGAAAAAACCTTTACAGTCCTTAACTGTTTCACTTTACAGGCCACTTTCTAAAGATCAAATTCTTCAGCTTTTGACTCTCCAAGGTCCTCTGAGCACTCCCTACTCTTCTCTTCAACTTAGAGGCAACTAACATTCCTCTAGGGTTCCTTATCCCTTGTTTGGTTTGTGGCTTGTCATGCGGTGAGGGCGTGCATGCATCAGTGATGCTGAGAGCTATGCTATCAGTAGCTTTACTACTGGCAGAGTCTCTCAAGATGGACAGGTATCAACTGAGGTGCCAAAATAAGACAAACTACCCATCTGGGCAGCAGCAGTATAGGATGATTTTGGCAGTGGAGGATCACATTTCTGTGACTAAGGTAACAATACTAGCATTATTTGCATGGGAGAAAGGCCTGGCAATCTACTTCCGTATCTTGCCACGAAAACCTCAATGGATAGTAACAATAAAGCTAACTGCAATATAGTACTGAAAAATCAGACCCTCCAGGTCAGCCAGCATATACAGTTCTGGTCAACATTATTGGTACCCTTGCAGTTCAACCCCTTAATGTTCAATATCTCCTAAAAAAAAGTGGCTAGTGAAATGGCTTTGAACTATATATGCACACATATTTGACACATAAAATAATCAAATAAAACAAGACCAATTTAAAAAGGAAATAGTATAAAAACTGTGACATTGCCAAGACATGATTATTGACACCTTTATAAACAATTCAAATCATTTTGAACAGAACCACAGTCCCATTGCAGTAAAATTAGGTGCTCACATGACTTGTATCAACCAATGAACGATGACTCTAATGTTTAAAATGGCCACATTCACTCCCTGTTCCATTTTCACAAACATCACCAAACATCAAACTTCAAAGGGGTACAAGGCCATCTCCAAAGACCCTGGGATTCCTGTGTCTACAGTTTGCAATCTTATTAAGAAGTTTTCTGCTCATGGAGCTGTCAAGAACCACACAGGACATGCTGAGAAGAGGACAATTAATCCAAGAAGTGCGAACTGTTGGAAAATACCATGTACAATATCCAAAGAGCTCAAGGCTGACCTGGAGCAATCTGGAGTGGTGGTTTCAACCCACACCATATTCCGAGCACTAAACAAAGAATGACTTCATTGGCTCAAAAATAAACATAAAAAGGCATGCCTCATCTTTGCCCATACCCACCTTCACAAACCACAGTCCTTCTGGGAAAATGTTCTATGGACAGATGAAACTAGACTTGAGCTCCTTGGCAATGCAGACCAGCAATACATTTACAAGTGAAGAAATGAAGCTTATAAAGGAAAAACACACCCTTCCCACAGTTAAATATGATAGAGGTTCCATAATGTTGTGCAGCGCAAGGGTTTCTGCCACCTGAGGCAGAAACCACAGCTGCACCATGCCCCCCTGTGCTGAGCTGCCCCCTCCACCAAGACACACCACCCCACCAAGCTGCGCCACCGCCCCCTGCTGCTGCAGATTCAGTCTTGGGGGGAGGAGGGTGGCAGTGGCAGTCTTTTAAATGTGGTGGTTTTGTGACACCACTTTGTTGCCATGGCAGACCATGTGCTTCAGCATTCATGGCCTGCCACTTCTTATTTATTTATTTTATTTAGCTGTATTTATATCCCGCTTTTCACCGGGTCAAAGCGGTCAATTGGGGGATACATTTAACACGAGGGGATATGAGACACACACACTAATACATACAGGGAACATGGGCATTGGAGGGTTAAGTGGCTTGCCCAAGACCACAAGGAATGCCTATAGGACTAGAAATCCCAATCCCTCCGGCCTGAGATTGCTGTCCCCAGGTAGGACTTGAACCCCCGACCCTCCGGCCTGAAGTACATTGTCCTAACCACTAGACCACGCCTCCCCACTTCTGACGCACCTCTGACAGTAAGTTATGTTAGAGGGGGATCGGAAGCGGCAGGCCATGTGTGCCGAAGCACATGGTCTGCCATAGTCAACAAAATGGAGGCATAAAGCCGCCCACCCAGGCTGGCTGCCTAGTTTACCTAGTGGCAGGACCAGCCTGTCCACTGAGCAAGAATGTTGTTCGCACAGGGTTCCGCGCTTCAGGGGGCCCCCGCATGAACTTCATTCTGCAAGGTTTGCAGGGCCGGCTTCTGAAGGAGCCTGGGATGCCAGAGGCCCAAGCTCGACTCTGCACAGCACTGGAGTGAAGGGCAACATGCTCCTTCACTCGTGCTTTGTTCACGTGAAGTCCACTGAGTGCCGGGAAACAGGAAATGACCTTTAACCTTTCCCGGCACTCAGCGGGCTTCTTGTAAACACAGCGCGAGTGAAGGAGCATGTTGCTCTTTACTTCAGCACTGTGCAGAGGTGAGCCAGGGCCTCTGGCATCCTCGGCTCTCTCGTAAGCCACTCAGACAGGTGCAGGATTCTTTAGGGGTGGGTGTGGGGGCTAGGATAGGACTGGAAATGGCTGATGGGGAGCTAGGAATGGAAATGGGCTGATGAGGGGGGACAAGGATATGACTGGAAATGTGCTGATGTGGGGCTTGGAATGGAAATGGCCTGATGGGGAGCTAGGACAGGACTGGAAATGGCTGATGGGGGGTCTAGGAATAGAAATGGGCTGATGGGGGAACTAGGATAGGACTGGAAATGATTGATGGGGGCTAGGAATGGAAGTGGGCTGATGAGAGGTGCTTGGACAGGAAATGGGCTGATGGGGGGCTGGAATAGGACTGGAATTGGGCTGATGTGGGGGCATGGGAGAATGGGACTAGAAGGGAACAGATGCTGGGTGGGTCTGGAACTAGACGGGAGCTGAAGCTGGGGGAGGACTAGAAGGGGATCAGGCTCTGGGAATGAGGATGGAGAGGGGAAAATATTTTGTGTGGGAGGGAAGAAAATTCTATAATTGGTCGGGTATTGGGAGAGTAAGTGGGGATTGAGGATGGAAGGGTGAAATTTGAGTGGATGATAAATGAATAAAGAAAGATATGGAGGAAAGAGCAAAAGGGGAAAGATCAGAATGTTAAAGCGGATGGAAAAAAACTAGAAGAGAGAAGACATTGCAGAGTTAGACGAAGACATGAAGAAACCAGAAGAAAGTGATTGGAGCAATTGCAGCTGAAAAATAAAATGCACAAACAACAAAAGGTAGAAAAATACTTTTTTATTTTGAATTTATTAACTGGAATATGTCGGCCCTGGGAAATGTGCATTGCTAACGTCTTTGCGTTTTTGTTTAGTACAAGAGGAAATTAATTTATAGTTTTATTTCTCCAGTGTTGTTGTACATTCCAAGTTTGGCTTTTGGGGTTCCCAGTTTAATTATTGTCTTTCTATTTCTAAATTGTGATCCCTTGTTCTTTGTTTGGTGATGGTCTATGTTCTACATGTGTAACCGAGCTGCGGTATTCTATTCATGTAGTTTCTATTTGACAGTGCCACTTGTTCTCTTTCCCCAGTAGAAGATGTACCTGTATTCTCCGAGATGTATTGGTTTAATAGTTGCAGTGTTGCCTTTTGATAGATAGGGTTTGGTACTTTGTGAGTCCTGGTAGTGCTGTTATGATACAGCGGGTTTGCTATGGAGTCTAAATGGGCAGTGTTTATAGTACTTCCTAAAGTGCCTTGTGGTTGGCACTGGAGTATAGTAATGTAGAACTCTGATAGTCTTTCTTTATCCAGACAATCAGTAAGAGGCATGATTACTAATTACTAATTAGTGCACGTTAGCATTATGCAAATATTTATGCAAATGAGGCCCCCTTATGAAATGTGGCCCCACAATGAGTCTCCACACATGGCCCTGCACCCCTCTTGGGCTACCCCTACCTAGTGGACAGGATAGCCCTGATGTTGAGGGGCTGTTTTGCTGCATCAGGAAATGAAGGCCTGGAATGTATTAAAGGAATCATTAAGTCAGAACTACCAAAGTATTTTGGAGCAAAATGTGCTACCTAGTGTCAGAAAGTATACCTTAAGAGGAAAGACGACTGTACACATGGACTTCACCCAATGAAGTACAAAAATCTAATTGATCACTTTGGTTGAAATCAAATAATATCAAAGACAAACCTGGAGCTGACTATGGTACAGATCGCAAGCTACTAGTATGCAAACTCAAGCTAAAGCTGCAAAAGAGCAAGTCCATCATGAATGTAAGAAAAGTACAGTATGATCTTGAAAATATACCACCGGAATTTAAAGACTGCCTGCAAAATCTATTCACTGCTTTGGATACAAATAATAGAACACCAAAAGAGCTATGTGATGACATTAAGAAAGTTGTGCTTGAAGAAAGCGAAAAGTCTCTGCAAAAAGTGAAAAAGCAAAAATGGCTAAAATTGAAAATTGCTCAGAAACACAGAGAAGCTATTCCTGAGGAGAGTGTGGTAATCATGGAACTCAATAGAGATTTCTAACATGCAGTAAAATGAGACAGAGACATGCTACAATGAAGCATGCAACAAAATAGAATCAGAAATTATCAGAGGAAGAATAAGATCAGCTTTCCTAAAGCTGATAAAAATCCTGCCTAATACATGCTCCAGGATCCATGCTGAATGATGTCGAGAAGATCAAGAGAAGGTGGAAAGAATACACAGAGTTATTATAACATAAAGATCAAGTGGATCAACAGCTGTGTCGACCTGTACCTATTGATCAGGAACTGTTGGTGATATAAGAAGTTGAAGCAGCATTGAAAACATTATCAAAGAACAAAGCCCAAGTCCATTAGATCGTTTTCAGCGCCTCGGGGTTCCTTTCGGGACTTTCGGCGCTTTCGGTCGACTCGTCTTTGGACTTCCCAGCGGGGTCGCTTTCCTTCTCGGTCTCAGTCCTTTCGTGGTTTCAGAGGGGCTGGTAGAGGCTTCTCCATCGCTTCCTCCGGGGCCTCCTCTTCCTTTGGTCGCAAGCCGCAATGAGATGAGGCGGGCTCCGGAGGGAATTCCAGTTATCGGCGGACGTCTTCGGAACTTTCTTCCCTCTTGGGCCCACATTACTTCGGACCGTTGGGTCCTCGAGATCGTCCGGGACGGTTATACGTATAGTGCACCTCCTCCTGCAGCAAGGAGACTGGACCAATCAAATCCTTATCAAAGCACCAAGCACCGGACATTGACGACATTCCCAGTGAAGTATTACAGCAATCAGATGCAGCTGTTAAAATATGTACAAGGCTCTGCCAGAAAATTTGGAAGACCACATCATAGTTGACTACTACTGCTACTATTACGGTTATTATTAATCATTTACTCATATAGCGCTACAAGGTGTACAAAGAGGGATGGCTGTAGAGGAGGAACCACCAGAACAATCATTGAAAGAGTGATTGGAAAGATAAGAAGAGAATCAAGACAGCACAGAGCCCCTAAGAGAGGATAGTGTGTCGAGGAGGAGGAAATGGTCAACAGCATCAAAAGCAGCAGAAACGTCAATGACTAACTGGAAAAGATCCATGTTCATACCAATACTGAAGAAAGATGGTCTGACTGGCTGTGGAAATTATCACACAATTGCTCTGATCCCACATGCCAGCAAGATTCTACTCAAGATCATTCAGAACGGCCTGAAGTGCAAGCAGGGCCCCAGAAAGGGCGAGCAATAAGAGACATTTATTGTGAATGTGAAAGGAATTCTTGAAAAGACAACAGAATACCAAAAGGATATCTGTGTTTTATTGACTACAGCAAGATCATTGTGTAAATCATGAAAAAGCATGGGGATACCAGAAGCATAGGGATACCAGAACATATGATAGTTCCCATGCAGAACCTTTTCATTGATCAAGAAGCAACAGTTTAAATGGAACACTTTATCTACTGGTCGAAGCGGTTTACATTGTAACAAAACATATTACATAGAACAAGGAAAACAAACTTGGAAATAACAACATAATCTATTAAAAAAAAGAAACATGAGAAAAAACTTAAGTGTTTGGATTGGATCAGCTAATTAGTAATTAGTTGGAGCATATTGTTCAAGAAGTAGAAGTCTTTAAATATGTATATCTTTAAGACCTTTTTGAATGTTGATGCGTCTGAAGCACTCCTTAAACAGTGAGGGATAGAATTACATAATTGCAGTGCACAGACAGAGAAAGCTCGTTTTGAGATGGTATAGGAAGTTTTTGTGAACAGCAGTAGTACATGTAGTAGATTCAGTGAGCTTGTTCATCGATTTCTGGTACAAGGTTTAGTATGAAGTAAGGAGAGGAGGTGGGGTAACGATAGGTTGTTAATAATCTTGAAAATTGTGAAAATTGATTTGAACTTTATGCCCTCAATTATTGGTAGCCAATGAAGTTGTTTAAGCAATGGTGTTATATGCTCCGATCTTTTGGAAATGAGGAGTGTTCATGCTGCAGCATTGAGTACAAGCTCAAGAAGGTACGTAGCTAAAAACATAAGATATGCCATACTGGGTCAGATCAAGGTCCATCATGCCCAATATTCTGTTTCCAACAGTGGCCAATCTAGGTCATATGTACCTAGCAGTTTCCCCAAAAGACACAGGTTCCACAATGCTTGTATTGGGTCAAGCAGTGATATCCCGGGTCCCTTTTAATAATGGTTCATGGACCTTTCCTCCAGGAACTTGTCCAAACCTTTGTTAAACCCAGCTACACTAACAGTTTTTATTACATCCTCCGGTAACAAATTCCAGAGTTTGATTACACGTTGAGTGAAAAAATATTTTCTCTTATTAGTCTTAAATAGTTTACCCTGTAGCTTTATTGCATGTCCCCTAGTCTTTCTATATTCTGATAACGTAAACAATCGATCTACGTTTACCCGTTCCACTCCGTTCATTCATTAATTTATAGATCTCTATCATATCTCCCCTCAGCCGCCTCTTTTCCAGGTTGAAGAGCCCTAACCTTTTTAGCCATAGGGGTATCCTTCCATCCCCTTTACCATTTTGGTGGCTCTTCTCTGTACCTTTTCTAATAATGCTATATCCTTTTTAAGATACAGCGACCAGAACTGCACACAATACTCAAGGTGCGGTCGCACCATGGCATTATAATATCCTTTGTTTTATTTTCCATTCCTTTCCTTATGATACCTATAGTTATGGTTATGGTTTAGGCATTTAATATACCACCCTTAACTTGCACATCAGAGCGGTTTACATGTATGTATATACTAACAGGTACTTTTTATTCCATTATCCCGAAGGGCTCACAATCTAAATGTACCTGAGGCAATGGAGGGTTAAGTGGCTTGCCCAAGGCCACAAAGTGGCCATGGGACTAGAGACCCCAGTCCCTCCGGTGTGAGATTACTTGTCCCCATGCGGGAATTAGGCATTCTATTTGCTCTCTTGACCACTGCTGCACACTGGGTGGAGGGTTTTAACATGTTATCGATGATGACACCTACATCTTTTTCCTGGGTGGTGGTTCCCAATGTGGAACCTCGCATCATGTAACCATAGTTTGGGTTCCTTTTTCCTAGGTGCATAACTTAGCACTTGTCCACATTAAATTCCATCTGCCATTTGGATGCCCAGTCTTCCAATTTATTAAGATCCTCTTGCAATTTTCCACAACCCTCATGGGTTTTAATATCTTTAAATAGTTTTCTGTCACTTGCAAATTTGATAATCTCACTCATTATTCGCTTTTCCAAATCATTTATGAATATGTCAAAAAGCAGCTGACCTAGCACAGATCCCTGGGGTACTCCACTATTCACCTTTCTCCATTGGGCGAATTGGCCATTTAGCCCAACCCCAATCTTTTAACCAGTTCCTGATCCACAATAGTACACTGCCTCCTATCCCATTACTTTTTAGTTTTGCCAAAAGTCTCTGATGAGGGATGTTGTCAAAGGCTTTTTGAAAGTCCAGCTACACGATATCAACTGACTCACCTTTGTCTACCTGTTTATTCACACCTTCAAAAAAACATAATAGATTAGTAAGACAAGATCTTCCTTGTCTAAAGCTATGTTGGCTGTCTCCCATTAAGCCGTGACTATCTACATGTTCAGTAATGTTGTTCTTTATTATAGTTTCTGCAATTTTTCCTGGTTCTGACATCAGGCTCACCAGTCTGTAGTTTCCCGGATCACCCCTAGAACCGTTTTTAAAAATTGGCATTACATTGGCGATCCTCCAATCTTCAGGCATTACAGATGATTTTAATGATAGTTCACAGATTACTAATAACAGGTCTGCGATCTCATATTTCAGTGCTTTCAACACCCTTGGATGTATACCATCCGGTCCAGGTGATTTGCTACTCTTCAGTTTATCAAATAGTTATAATATATCTTCCCGGTGTATTGATATTTCTTTCAATTCTTCCACAGTATCACCTTTAAATACTACTTCAGTCATGGGTAACATCCCTACATCTTCCTCAATCAAGACTGAAGCAAAGAATTCATTCAGTCTCTCCACTATGGCCTTGTCCCCTCTTAGTGCCCCTTTTACCCCATATCATCTAAAGGTCCAACTGACTCTCTCACAGGTTTTTTGCTACACATGTACTTGAAAATGTCTTTATTACACGTTTTTGCTTCCACAGCAAGCTTCTTCTCAAATTCTCTCTTTGCCTGGCTTATCAATGCCTTGCATTTAACTTACCAGTGCTTGTTCTCTTTCCAGTTTTCGTCATTTGGCTCTTTTTTCCATTTCCTGAAAGATGCTTTTTTGGCAACAACAGCCTCTCTGACCTCACCTTTAAACCATGCTGGCAGCTTTTTGGACTTCCTTCCACTTTTCTTAAAGCGTGGAATACAGCTGGTCTGGGCTTCCAAGATAGTATTTTCAAACAACACCCAAACTTGATGTAAGTCTTTAACCTTTGCAACTGCTCCTTTTAGTTTGTTTGTTTGTTTTTTAACTATTTTCCTCATTTTATCATAGTCTCCCTTTTGAAAGTTAAAAGGTAGTACTGTGGATTTCCTTACCATCCCTCCTCCATTAATTTAATTAAACACAATCATGCTATGATCACTATTGCCAAGTGGCCCAACACCCTTATCTCTTGCACCAGATCTGGTGTTCCACTAAGGACTAGGTCCAAAATGGCTTCCCCTCTGGTTGTTTCATGAACCAGCTGCTCCAAGAAGCAGTCATTTATTTCATCTAGGAACTTTATCTCCCTAGAATGTCCTGCCGTGACACTGACCCCGTCAATACCGGGGTAATTGATATTACCCATTATTATTATTGTGCTGTAACATTTGTTAGCTTCTCTGATTTCTTTGAGCATTTCATCACTCACTTGTTCATTCTGGCCAGGCGGTCAATAGTACACCCCCACTGCCATCGCCTTCCCCTATTTACATAGAATTTCAATCCATAGAGATTCAACAGCAAATTTTGTTTTCTGCAAAACTTTAATCCTTTGTGACTCAATGCCCTCTCTAACAAAGCGCAACCCCTCCACCAATTTGATCAGCTCTATCATTGCAATATAGTTTATAGCCAGATATCACAGTGTCCCACTGGTTGTCCTCCTTCAACCATGTCTCTGAGATACCAATCATATCTAACCTCACATTTAGTGCTATATATTCTAACTCTCCCATCTTATTTTTTAGACTTCTAGCATTTGCATACAAGCATTTGAGAGACTGTATTTTATTCATATTAATCTGGTTATCGGTAGACAGGGGTAATTTGGAATCTTTAAGCTCTGTCTGCTCCGTACTCAAGGGCATTTGGGCTACTTTTGTCTTTATTGGAACCTCTCTGCTGATATGCCCTAACTTTATTCTTTTGGTAGTATCCTACAAGGATACATTGTTCCGAACCATGCGCTCTTGGGCGATTGTCGGCTCTCCCCTATTATCTAGTTTAGAAGTTGCTCTATCTCCTTTTTAAAGGCTAATGCCAGCAGCCTGGTTCCATCTCGGTTAAGGTGAAACCCATCCCTTCAGAAGAGGCCCTCTTTTCCCCATATTGTTCCCCAGTTCCTAACAAATCCCTTTTGGTAACTCTTGTAGGATGATATTGCAGCAATCAAAGTGTGGGAAAATGATTGATTGAAAGATAGAACGAAAATCATGGTTGTCTAAAAATACTTTGAGGTATCTAATTGTTTGATTTTATAATAGATGTTTTGTGTGAGGTTCATTATATGTGTTTTAAAGGTAAGGCCATGATCAGTCATGACTCCTAGGTATCTTATGTTCTTCTTCACTTGAATGTGGATTTTGTTTACAGTTAAAGAACTTGGTGTTTAAAATTATTGTCTCTGGTGATGAACATTGCTTCATTTTTTTGGAAATTTATGGTCATACTATGTTTTCCCGGCCATTAACTAACTAGGAAGAAGCAACTTAAGTTTAGCCTGCTTGGATTGGTCATTTATTTTATTTATTTATTTAGCTGCATTTATATCCCGCTTTTCACCGGGTCAAAGCGGTTGGGGATACATTTAACACGAGGGGATATGAGACACATACACTAATACTTACAGGGAACATGGGCAATGGAGGGTTAAGTGGCTTGCCCAAGACCACAAGGAGCACCTGTGGGACTAGAAACCCCAGTCCTTCCGGCCCAAGGTTGCTGTCCTCTAGTGGGATTTGAACCACTGACCTTCCGGCTTGTAGTACCTTGCCCCAACCACTAGGCCATTCCTCCCTGGTCATCAATAAAGAAACGACAAACAGTCAAGAAATCCAATGACGCGTTGCTCATGACAGAACAGCCATGAAGGACCTTTTCAAAAGTAGAGAGATATCTCTGCATGCAAAGATTCAACTTGTTCAAGCCATGGTATTTTCAATAAAATCATATGGATGTAAAAGTTGGACAGTGCAGAAATGAGACAGGAAGAAAATTGATACTTTTGAATTATGGTTCTGGAGAAGAACACTCTGTATGCCATGGACAGTACAGCGGAGATCAAACCTAAGCTTTTCTTAGAAGTTCAACTGACAAGACTTCAACTTTCATAATTTGAACACATGAGAAGAGAGAGATTAGAGAAAGATATCATGCTTGGCAAGGTTGAAGGTCAGCATAAAAGAAGAAGACCAAAAATGTGATGGATTGATACAATAATAGCAACCATGGATGCCACTTTATCAACAATTATCTGCCTGGCTAAAAAACAAAAACAGCATAGGAAACTATCCACAGTATCACCATGAGTCGACATCTAACAACCATAGGGTTCCTAGGCCCATATCTAAAATGAAAAAAAAAAAAAACCAGGAGTGCATGCAACTATGATCTTTCATCTACAGCAGTGGTTCAAACTGTGATTTGTGTTCTCAACTGGGGTCGCATTATCAGAGAATAAAGTCACAGAATGAGGGCTGCCTTTCCTCTCTGGACCTCCACTGTGACGTATGCATAGAGTAGCATTCAAGATAGGGAAGAAAAAGAAGAGATTCTTCCGCAGATGGACAACCAGAGGAGGACAGCGGAAGGAATGACCACGGCCTGCCGGATGATAAATAAAATTCTTTATTGAGGACCCAAGATAGGGCCTGTGAGTTAGTGAGCTTTCACAGATCCTTCCCCTTCTTTTGGTGTGGGCTTGTTTTAGATTGGGATCCCATACAGAGTACTGGGGTCTTTGAGCACACATTGACATACAAAGCCTTGAGCTAACTACTCCTGTTGTTTCCAACACCCCTGATTCTGTCGTCTTCATGCTTTGGATAAATGGGGAGAGAAAGAAGTGGATAAGGGAGGGAAGGAGACTGGAGGCTTGCTATTTTATTTTCATCATCATCTGAGGTCATGTGAATTTTTAAGTGTTAAAATGGGGTTATAGTGGATAAAGGTTTGTGAAGCACTGATTTAGAGCAATGGCTTAAATTTAAATGTAGTAAGAGATCACAAGAGCCTTACATTTAAAAAAATACATTTTTTTCAAAAGAAGAAGACATTATTCCTGTCTTTATGTCTGTTCTAGAATTTGTTTCTCTTGGTTTACTTCAACCTGCCAAATACACAGTTTCTAACAATGGTGATCATAGTGTTCTACTCAGCAGGGAAATTGTTATTTTTATTTTGCCTCTTGAATTTGATGCGATTTAATACACTATTGCAACAACAAGCACAATTTTAAGAAATAAGGGAACTGAAAATGTGCACAGTTCTATGTATAGCATGGGAATGCGCAGCTTGGAATAATCTGCAGTTAGTGCCAATAATCGCTAATAACATTTTGACTGCTGTATGTTCTATTTAAAGTTAAACCTAGATAACCCATATGCATTTATAAGCTCAATTATGTCATTTTAGATGTATTCAAACTACACCAATAATTGTACTGACATGAAAATGTGCATATCTTAAGCAAACTATAAACACCCAAAAAAATCCATTGCTGTAAATGGATCCAGCTCCATCAGCGCTATATGTTCTTGAGCACACCCACTACTAGAGGAGATCAAATCTAAGCTATCTTTAGAAACTCAGATGACAAGATGTTTACTTTGGACACATCATGCAAAGAGAGATCATTAGAAAAAACCATCATGCTTGGCAAGGTTGAAGGTCAATGGAAAAGAAGAAAACCAGCAATGAGATGGTATAAACAAACAGTCAAATCAATAAATAAATATACCAACACAATAATAGCAGTTATGGGTGTCACCCTATCAACAATGAGCTGTCTGACTGAAGACCGAACACAGTTTAGGACAACTATCTAGATGGATTGGGGAAAAAGACCTCAATGCTACAGGGCCACAGGAGACACAGGAGCAGGAAGAATGTGCCACTGTTTCTCTGTTCTTGCTTCTACATTCCGTTGCAGCCTATTGGCTGGCAAGGAACTCTGACCATTGGTCTGCAGGAGGAGAAGGAAGGACTACAGAGGAAGAAGGGAGTTGCAGCAGGGGGCAAAATAGACACTTCCTACCTGCAGCCAATAGTGTGGAAGGAGAAGAGCTGTAGAGACTGAGAAAGGGAAAAGGGGTTATGGATTGGATCGCCAACTTTTTGAAAGAAAAAAACCCTGTGGCTAGCAATACTCTACCCATGCCCACTCCCTACACTGTCCACAAAAAATAACTGCAAGAAGGGTAACCTGCAGGCTTTAGCGTCTGTAGGCTATATCAATGGGGGGTACAAGAGGTTGAATTTTAGCACCTATTCAACCACAGGCCCTTTCTCAGCCCCTGCCCCCCCCCCCAACACACATATGCTCCCCCATATGACATTAAATCCAAACATATATTCTGCAGCCACCGAACCTCCCCAGCCCCTTTCCCATCAATCTGTGCAGAGCAGAGCTAGAACCTTCTACATAAAACTTACCATACCAGAGAAAAACCATCTCAGTATCAAGCATATTGTGAATTAATCAGGGCCAGCCCCAGAGTTGATTCAAAGTGTTGGCATCCTAGGCAAACATTCAGACTTATGCCCCCCTAGCTGTCAGAAGCTATTCTTTAGCTTTGAATGCCCTACTCTCTGCTCCTCCCCCCCGCCCCACAGAAGCCGTCAACCTAGGCAGTCGCCTGAGTTACCTGATGGTGGGCCAGACCTGGAATTAATACAATAAAATCATTCAGAAACAAGAGCAAATCTATCATGTCAGTAACTAACTTCCAAAACTCACACAAGGACCCTACCTAGGAAAAGGCAGCACCATAAATATTGCAGTGAGCCCTAAAACATCAATAAACCTATTCAGAAAGCTGAACAAGCCTGATCACTACAAATTCTTAAAGAGAAATTCCTTGCTGATGGAATATCCAGTCTTGGTCGCACAGGCACACAATGCAAATAGGCCTTCACCAATAAGTGACCACAAAGTAAAAAGAGAAATATATAGACAAAAATCAAACTAAAACCTCAGAAAGCCAGATATGGCATGCAGTGCAACACCAGAGAAACAGAAAGAAATGCATTTTCCCCTGTTTTTTACAATACAAAAGGTCCACAAAGAAGCATATATACTCGTAGAACAGCAAGGAGAACAACAAGGAGCAAGTCCTTTATTAGAAGAAGCCCCAATACAGCTGCGTTTCAACCCCCTCCCCCTCTTTTAAAACAATGTTCGACGGTGGCTATAGATTGTCAGTTCTTATTTTATAACGAAAACTGTGGTCCTTTTGTCAGAGTCAAACTAATAATCTTCTTCAAAACTCTGCATTACAACGTGAAAGTATCAAGCGACTTACAATGACTCTAAGCTGATTTCCGAAAATGGCTAACAAGGTCTTAGAATATCCGGGCAATTTTATGACCATTTAAACTGTGGTCAGTAGAGCCCTACATACATCAATGACCTTTATGATAGCCATATTATGTGTAAATTTTTTTTGTTTTTATAATGTAGTTTTTATAAAAATTAAACTTAACTTAGAGGTATTCAGCTTCTAATACAAGTGTTCCCGCTTCTGGTGTATTTGTTCCCGATGCTAAGTTGCGCGCTAAAGGGATGCGTTTCACCTCAAGCGGTTTCTTCAGGGGATTGCAGAAACACTATAACAAAAATTGTCTAATTAGTGCATACTTTCAATAAACTGATAAATTTATACCAATCGATGTTATGATAAAAAGGGATGATGAAAAGAGATAATAAAAAGAGAACCTGAAGCTTTATCCATGTCTCTTTCAATGCTGTTGCCCAGAAGCTTTTCTTTCCAAACTGCTAACAAACGCCGCGCATGCGGGTTGAGTTAAATAGAGTCTCATATGGTATCTATCACTAATGACGTCATGATCAAGTACACGTCTCCCATTCTATGCGAGCGTTTAACCCTACTGGTGCCACTGTGTCTAATTTATAGATCCATTGTTGCTCCCTATATAATAATGCTCTCTCCCTAGATCTTCCATGACATGGTGTTAAGAGCTGATCGATACAAAAACATTGCAAGTCTTTATAGGAATGGTGTGACTCTAGACAGTGTTCTACTATTGGTGCTTCACGTCGATGGCATTTTAATTTGCTTTTATGTTTGTTCATGCGAACTCGGAACTGTTTATTATTTATTTATTTATCTGCATTTATATCCCGCTTTTCACCGGGTCAAAGCGGTTGGGGGATACATTTAACACGAGGGGATATGAGACACATACACTAATACTTACAGGGAACATGGGCAATGGAGGGTTAAGTGGCTTGCCCAAGACCACAAGGAGCACCTGTGGGACTAGAAACCCCAGTCCTTCCGGCCCAAGGTTGCTGTCCTCTAGTGGGATTTGAACCACCGACCTTCCGGCCTGAAGTACCTTGCCCCAACCACTAGGCCACTCCTCCCCTCGGAGGAGGAGTGGCCTAGTGTCTAGTGGTTTTGCCCACCACTGTCTAGTGGTTTTGCCCACGTATAGTAAATTGCAAGGGCATCTTATACAATATACTACATAGGTTGAAGAGCAGGTGGTAAAACTTTTGATCTTATACTGTATATCTCGATGAGAAAATTCAACTATTTCCTGGGTAACTTCACAAACGTTGCATGTTCCACATTTGAAATGACCTCTTTTTGGGAGATCGTTAATGGGGAGTAAAGGACGCAACACTGCCGGACTTAAAAAAAGTTCTTTAAAATTTTCTTGTCTTTTCCAGACACACCGAGTATGTACATCCTCGAAGCCTCCTAAAGTATGTAACACGTTCCGATGACGTCTCAAACTTTTCTTAAGATGGTAACTGAAAGGAGAAAAAGCAGTTATTAAATTGATCTGTTGATCTTCTTTATCCATACCAATTCGCTCGGGAGCATGTACCAACAGGTCTCTATTGGTAAACAAGGCTCGTTTGTACGCTTCATCAATTATTACGGGGGGATAGCCTCTTTTAGCAAAATTATTTTTCAAAATCTTAGATTGCTCCTTAAATTCTCGGACATCTGTACAATTGCGTCTATACCGAATGAATTGAGATATTGGCAAGCTGTCCCGTAGCTGTGGGGGATGTGCACTTGTATAGTGCAGATAAGTGTTTCTGTCCGTGGCTTATTTTATACCTACAAGGAAATGTTTCTTAGCATTAATTCCCTCTGGTTTATGATACGCAACTCACCGGCTTCCCATATGATTTATGGGTGCACAAGCCTTAGTGCTTGCTTACGTGAAGGTTTTTTCTGTGGGATCTTATATCTTTTATCTTTGCAGTTTTTACTCATGTACCATTCTGTATGTGGGTTTAATTTTTGATGTTATCTGCCTGCCAGGAAAGCATTTCCCTTCGACATTTGGTTTGGCACGAAAGCTGGCTTTATTTACAACGGCAACTTCACTTTTCCTTTCTCTGCCAGATTGACTGGTTGTTCTACGCCCTGCGGTCCATTGATAAGACACATCTTTCTTTTTGGATATTCTCAGCATCTGGTTTGAGTTTGCTTGTTTATGTGCCATTCTAAATTGTGATTTCATTTCAGGAATTCTGTACATGTATCAATTGTTTATGTACCTGGGTAGTAACGTCACAGTGAGTTGGCACACATATTAGTTTTTCGCCTAGCAATGGGATTTCAATATTACTACCTTGCCGCTTGTGCACTTTTTTGAAATTTTGGATTTATTTTTTTAATATAAATCCTCACAAAGTTTAGGGGTATTACTAGTGCGGATGTTACAGCAAGGTATGTCTCACCTGCACATCTCCGTCTCCCCAGGTTGTATAAGTGGCTTTACTATTTACAGTATTAGCAACATTTCTGGATTCTAGATTTCCATACACGCGAGATTATAGTCTCTTGTGATTTGCTTCTCTCCTGCTTTTTTCAACAACATTGTCCTCCTCATCCTTCTATATGCATGTTGTTGGTTTATATGACTAATGCAAGTGCATGTTCATGTTTAATATTGTTTGGTTCCTTTACCTCTTATAGCACTTCCATTTTTATCTATGGTCAGTTTTTTAGTGGCATGCCTTCGGGTGTTTTAAAATATGTTATTATTGTTTCCTTTGTTTTAGTATGTAAAGTCTTATCATTTCTTTATTTATTGTTTTTTATTTACTTGTGTCTGCATTATCTATGACTTTTTAACAATATGCTGTTTTATTTTATTTTATGATTTTATTTGAGGTTGATTCCTTCTGAAGGCAGCATTCAGCCGAAATGCGCTGGGGTATTTTAATTAAAGTGTTCAAACTTACTACTGTCCTGGTGCACCTGTTCCTTAAGAGCTAGGTGGCCAGGATTCAAATCTCAGTGTGGGAATTTGTAATCTAAAGCCAGTCACTTAATTCTCCATCTTCTCTACATTCTCTGGATGTTTTAAGGTGAAAATGAACACTTTCCTTATACCTATTCTTGCCTGCAGAAGCAATTAACATGCACGTGCCTACAGACGGCTCCAATGCTTCTGGGATCAAACAGGGACATGTAAGTCTATTGCCCCTTCCCAGGCACACCTCCACCACACCCCTGTACCTACTTGATCGTCCCCATACTGGAGACATCTGCAAGTGGCATTTATGGAATGGTTACAGAGACGTGTTCATGATTTTGATGTCCTTATGGAGACATTTACGAATGGCTTTTATAAAATGGTTACAGAGACATATCAGTGATTCTGATGTCCATGTGCATGTCTTCAGACATCCAAACCACAACTAAACTTTTTAGAATGACTCTTATAATGTATATGAAAAGAAAAATAAGGGGTACCAAAATGAACAATTGGAAGAACAGGCATAAAGGCGCAACCAATGGGGATATTAACAGTCAATGGGAACCAGATTGTTGCTTGAGAAAAATAAAAACTACCCGACCACTGGAACAATGGAATTAAAAACAAAAGAGTAGGGGCATGAGTGCCTCAGTCTATAAGAAACCATTCACAGAAATTACTAAGCAATAAAAATGAGAACCTGTGTAAATGAAAGCAGCCAAGAGGGAATTATTATGGAGACACTGCATCAGCATTCATAAAGATGCAAGTAGTCTTGTTAAACCAATTCAGACCCATCAAGAAAAGTGAACATAAGTGCAAAAACAGTATTGGCTAAGTAAAAAAATATAGATAGTTACTCAAAACTGGAGTGCCGGCTGTCAAAAGTAACAACCAGCTCCAGCGACTGGGGAAACCAATGTAATATGCTACTAACATAATGAACATTACATCAAGAGTATAAAATTCAAAGTGACATAAGAAGAAAAGAGTACTATATCAGAAAAAGTTCCCTATGAATGTAAAAACGTAATGCAAATGGGCGATACCACCATTATAGATGACCGCTAATGCTAACAAGTGCACAGCCGCCAAGATAAAAAAATCATATAAAAAAACAACCAATCAGTAGAATCTGAATGAAAAAGTGAAAACAAAAAAATTGATATTGTACTCCTTATAGATAACCATTTCCCAGAACCAGAGACTGCCCTAAAATAAAAGTAAAAATGATACACAAAGGCCATAAAATCAGTAAAAACCAAGAAACAGACCAAATGAAAAGAATGAAAACCAGACCTGGGCTGCCAAAGACTGCCAACATTAAATGAATGGAAGAGAGATACTGTGCACATCCCCATAAAAAAATGTGACAAGACTCTGTAAAACTAAGTGGTACCCAAATAAAATGTCTTTTATTATTCAATATGTTTATTGCGTATATTTCACCAAATATTACAACAAAAACAAAACAAAAAAAGGAAAAACATTTCCAGTGATACTTTCAAGATACATAAGAAAAGCCTACCAACACGCAAACTCCTGTAACCTGATCGAAACCTATCCTATGCATCAAATATAAGGCAAGCTTAATCAAGAGAACCAGAAGGAGAGAAAGGAAAGAGAAGGAAAAATAAATCCCAATCCCCCCTCCCTCCCCATATACAGCCTTCCCGAGGTAGTCACCCTCGAGGAGGACAATAACACAAGAACAGGAAACTACCCCACCACTTCCCCAGGTGTGCCGCAGACCCCTGGAGAGCACATATATACGGACCCCTATTCACATAGGAAGCATGGGAGGGTACCGCAAGTCTAGGCATGAGAAAACTAAGTCGCATAATCATCTAAGGCAACCCACTTAGAGAGCTTGGCCCCAACCCCCTTAGCCTGTAGTACTCTGTCAGAAGCTTTTTCATATTTGGCGAATAAACAAATCTGGTTCCACCATTCTAAATAGGAGGGCTTGCATGGGTTTTTCCAGCGGGAAAGTATGAGTTTTATCGCCACCATAATCATAAAATTTAGAAGAAAGCGGTTTTGTTTGTCGATGCCTGGGATCTTTGCTGCATTCCGAAATGCTATTATCCGCCATGATAAGGCCTCTGAAAAATTAAGGACTCTCTGAATTTTATCCCAGACTCTAATCCAAAAATTCTGAATGTCAGGGCAATCCTTCAGCATATGTCGCAATGTGCCCACTTCACTGTTGCAGGACCAACACAAGTTATTCTCTTTTCTATTACATTTGCTTAACCTATTTGGGGTAAAAAAGGCCCTGTGCGCAAGAAAGAACATAGATTGAGTGAGAGCCGCAGATCTCGATGCACGAATTGAGGATTCCCAGAATCTCCTCCATTCCACCTGTGACAGCACAGTCTCTGTCTCTTCCTCCCATAAGCGTCGCAGTCCACTATTCAAAGGTGCATGATGCTCCATAAACAAAGCATAAAATCACGAGACAACTCCTCTTCTGGCATTTATTTCTTCAATAACTTTAAGGAGTCCCCAGGACTCGGACAGCCCCTCCAGTGACGGGAAAACCGCCCCAAGGCAATGCCGCAGCTGCATCCATTGAAAACAGCAAGTGGGTGGAAGATTAAATTTATTTATTTTATTTATTTAGTAAACATTTGTATACCGCTGCTTCCTACGATCAGCCGCGGTTTACTTTACAGAATCATCATGTATCGTACAATACAATGAATTTTTAAGACTACAATTTTGATTTGAGCAATGATTTACATAACACACGAATTAGTGATTAGATACTTTTCACAAATCTGAATAAACATTAGATTAAAAGGTGCGCGGGAGGGGGATAAAATATACATATATACAAGATTACATATCGGTCGTCCATATGCTGCGTGTATTCCGAGTGTCATTATGGGGGTCAGATGAGAACTTGTTGTGGTAAGGTGCTGTAATTAGGTTGGGTTGTAGTATGCCTGAAATAAATGAGTTTTGAGGTTCCTTCTGAATTCATTCAGGTTATTTGACATTCGGAGTTCAGGAGGGAGCTGGTTCCAGTGGATCGGCGCTGCATAGGTGAATGCTCTGTTGCTTGTTTCTGTTTTAACGGATCTTATGCTGGTTGGGACACAGAGAGTGTTGATATGTATGGTTCTTCTGTTCCTGTTGTGCGCTTGCTTAGTGATTAGGTTGTCAAGGTATGAGGGAGCAATATTGTGAATGAGTTTAAACGTTGTTATGAGTAGTTTGTAGATGATACGGGCAGCTACCGGGAGCCAATGTAGTTCCATAAGTACTGGTGTTATGTGATCCGTGACGTTTTTTTCCATGATGATTCTTGCAGCAACATTTTGAGCCATTTGTAAGATATTTAGGGTGCTCTTCGGAAGCCCTTGTAGAATGGCGTTGCAGTCCAGGTGCAGTCCAGGTGAGGAATGATTAGCGCTTGTGCGACAGTCCTGAAGTCAGATTTTTCTAGGATACTGCAAAGTGGTTGGAGAACTTTCAATTTGTAAAAGATGGCTCGGTTGACTGTTCGGAGATGTTTATTCATCTTAAGGTTGTTGTCTAGTAGGACCCCTAGGTACTTTATTGCAGGCTTCGCATGGTATATGTTTTTGTTGAGGGCGACTGTGGTGGGTGGGGAGAAGTTGTTTTTTTTGGAGATAAACATGACCTCTGTTTTTTTGTGGTTTATTGACATGTTGTTTTGTTGAAGCCATGTTTGCAACATGTCAAGGCATTTTTCCAGTGGAGTGAAATCCGGCTGCGTTGTGTTTAGTTGTGTGTACAGCATCACATCGTCAGCATAGATGTGGTAATTGATGTTGCACTTCTGAAAGATCTGACAGATTGGTTTTATATAAAGGTTGAAAAGTAGAGATGACAAGGCAGATCCTTGCGGGATCCCCTGAGTCTGGGGGAAGGCATCAGCTTTGTCGTTGTTGAATAGGACTTGTTGCATCCTATTGGATATGTATGATGCAAACCACTTTAGGGGGGTTCCTGTTATACCTATTGATGATAGTCGGTTTAAGAGGGTGCTGTGATGTACTGTATCAAATGCTGCTGAGATGTCTATAAATACAAGTATCAACATGTCATTTTTGTTCTCAAGACCTCTGAGGAGGTTGTCGAGGAGTGCTAGCAGTAGGGTTTCTACTCCGTGATGCTGACGGAACCCATATTGATGTATGTCCAGGGCATTCCTATCGCCAATGTGATCTTGCAGCTGCTGCTGGACTGCTTTTTCAATTGTTTTTGCTAAGAAAGATATACTCGAGATTGGCCTATATGACGCACGATCACTTTTGTTGAGAGATCTGTTCTTTAAGATGGGCCTTATAAGCGATCTCTTGAGATAGGTAGGCATTGCACCTTGTTGAAGAGACTGATTGACAATGTGGGTGATTGGTTTTGCTATTTCATTTTTAGTTGCTTTTATCCATGCCGCAGGGCATGGGTCAAGAGGGGAGGTGGTGGATTTTAAATTGGTTACGATGTTTATGACCTGTTGTTCGTTTAATTGGTGGAAAGTGTTCCATTCTGCACCAGATTCCGTATGAGGGACCGTGTTGGTTTTCTGAGGGGTGAGTGTTAGAGACATACTGTGATCCGTGGCAGTGGGTACTTGCGGGTTAAGTTTCTTGGCGTAGTGGTCTGCAAGCGTCTGGGATTTGATTTCGTCAGTCCAGTTGGTGTCCTGTGTTTTGGTGAGAGATTTGACAAGCTCAAATAGCTCTCTGGTCTATTAATGGCTTTATTGAGTAGGTTAGTGTGGTGATTCTTTTTTGCCTGGTTGACCTCATTCTTGTATTCCATGAGTAGAGTTAGGTACAGTCGCTTGCATTCCTCGGTTTGCGCTTTCCTCCATTTTTTCTCTAGCTTGCGTAGTTCCCTTTTCAGTTTGCACAATGTAGGGGAGTACCATGGTTCAGTTCTTGTTCTTGTTGTTGCATTTGCGGTTTTCCAGTTTGGACTTGCTGCTGCTTCGATCTTTGAGTTCCATGTGTCTACCAGCTTATCTAGGTCCGTGAGAGTGTATTCAAAGCACGAGGATATAGATGCTACCAGTGTTTCACTGTTGAATTTCCGGAACTTCTTTTGTGGTATTTTTGTGTCGGCTTGAGGTTTCTCCTTTGTGGTTGGTAGTTGGATTTCCAATTCGATTAGGTAGTGGTCAGACCAGGGGACTTGCGTTACTCGAGTTTTAGGTTTCCGCTTTTCATTTAGTTGTGTGTTGGATGATATGAACACTAGATCTAGGGTGTTGCACTCTGGAGAAGGTCTTCCACCGAGACCCGTCCATTAACTGATCGATTGACCAAATTCCCAGCTTCTGCCATCGCACCCAAGCACATGTTTCTTTGGCGATTTTAAAAGCCGGGTTGAACCAGATTGGAAGCAATCGTGAAGGAGGGTTCCTCTCTCCAATTCCACGCAGCAAGCTCGGAAAGCTTGCTGCGTGGAAATGATGACACTGCCGACTCCTGAGGATACTGGATGCAACATCCCCACTAATAAATGGATTGGGCACGGTGCGACCATACGCTCTTCCATTCGGAGCCAAGTCGGGAGGTATGTTTCCTCCTCCTTCAGAGTCCACTTCGAACCTTGACATAGCAGAAAAGACCTGTGATACCACAAAAAATCTGGAAAGTGTACCCCTCCACTCGCCTTGTCCGCCTTTAATTTCTTGAGCGCGATGCGGGGGGTTTTCCCTTCCCAGAGAAAGGCACTCGTGATCCGTTCTAAACCCCTATACAGCGCAGGGGACAATAACACTGGTAGCATGCTCAGGATGTAATTTATTTTGGGTACTAAGGTCATTTTGACAGCTTCTAACCGGCCCCACCAGGTAAGGTGAAGCGGGGACCACTGCTGGGTATATGACCTCGCTATGTCCAAAACCTTTTTGGAATTCAGACGTACTGTTTCTTCCAGGGAGGCAGTGTAGTGGACCCCTAGATATTTTATCGAGGTAGCTTCCCATTGGAAGGGAAAATTGTCCACCATCGAAGCGTTTGCCCTTCTGTTTAGGGGGAAGGCAACCGACTTTGCCCAGTTTACTTTATAACCCGATAGCATCGAATATTGAGCAATCACCTGTAGCAATGCACCTACTGACTCCGGTTGAAGAAAAACCAACAGGTCGTCTGCATAAGCAGAAAGCTTAACATGGAGATCCATTATCTGGATACCGCGGATCTCCTCCGATTGGCGGATCTTCAATGCCAGAGGTTCAAGTGCCAGATTAAATAATAAATAATAAATGATCGCAAATAGTGCGGTATATAAGAAATGCAAATAAATAAATAAATAAATAATGACGACAAGGCACATCCATGCCTGGTGCCTCAAAGCAAAGGGAGGGATCGAGAGAGAGTGCCGTTGACCAGAATTTGCGCCGTAGGGTTGTCATACAGCACCCGCACCATGGCCGTGAACTCTTTAGGCAATCCGAACCATTCCATCACACAGTACAGGAAGGGCCACTCCAGCCTGTCAAAGGCCTTCTCAGCATCGATTGAGAGGCCCAGCAGAGGACTATCTAGATTAGCTGCTTTTTCCAGTACTTCACATAGCAGTCGCCCATTGTCGGCCGTAGATCTTCCTGTCACAAATCCACATTGATCAGGGTGGATCAGGAGATGCAACACTTTGCTCAATCGCTTTGCCAGAATACTGGAAAACACTTTGTAATCCGCATTGAGAAGGGAGATGGGTCTATAGTTACTAACGCTCGTCGGGTCTCTTCCCGGTTTCTCTAAGACAACAATTGTGGCCGTAGCAAATGCACCAATCATCTGTCCTGGTAGCAGGAGCGTCTGATAGTATTCCAACAGCTGAGGGAGGAGGTCATCCGCAAAGGTTCTATAAAACTCAACTGGAATTCTATCCGGTCCAGCCGCTTTGCCAATTTTCATACTCTTTAGAACTTCCCGCATCTCCTTCAGAGTTATTGGCTTGCCTAGCTCGTCCGCCATACCAGGCTGTAATACTGGCCTAACTACTGATGCCAAAAAATCTTTGCAGGCCTTCTCGTCGAAGGATACCTCCGAAGCGTAAAGTTGGGTGTAAAATTGGCGGAATGCTTCTGCGATGTCACAACTATTAGTCAACAAAGCTTGCTGTCCACTCGAAATGTGGGTGGATATGCGTTTTGCTCCGCCGGGCCTTCAAGTTCGCAGCTAGCAGCCTCCCCGCCCTGTTCTTTTCAGTATGATATCGGGCTCAGCTATCAAACAGTTGCTGCTCCACTTCCATACTCAATATGGTATTATATTGATATCTTAGCTTATGTAGGTGACTCAACACTGCCGGAGTAAAAGCTCTCTGCAGGATTCTTTCTCCTGCTCTTATCTGGTCATCCAGCTCTTTGAGTTTGACTTTCGCCTGCTTGGCTTTAGCAATAGAGTAGCTAGTAATCTGCGCTCTAACCGTAGCCTTAAAGGCCTCCCACCATGCCCAATTCGCTGTGTCTGCTTGAAGATTACATCTGAAGTATTCCTCTATAGCTCGCTTCATGGTCTCTTGAAAGGGTATGTCCGCTAGGAGAGTTCTGTTGAACGACCACATTTGCTGGTTAGATATACTTTCCTCTAGGGTTAAGTCAAGCACAATGGCCGCATGGTCTGAAATGTGTGTGCTAAGAATACCTGCACCATCTACTGCTTGCACTAGAGGCCTGGAGATTAAAAAGAAATCTATCCAGGAGTAGGAGCCGTGAGGCGCTGAAAAAAAGGTATAATCCTTCTCCGCCGGATACAATATTCTCCAGATAGCCACAAGACCGATTTCTTTTATTAATGAGATTAATACCTGTGAGGCACTGTCTCCACGAGGCCTACTTGGATTGCAGTCGAGCAAAGGATCTATGACTCTGTTGAAGTCACCACCAATAATTTATTTATTTATTTATTTATTTATTACAGTTTCTTATATACCGCGCTATTTAGAATCAGCGCGGTTTACATCATAACAACAACAACCATAACGACAAACTGTCAGGTTTTACATTGAACAGGAGTACAAACTTGGATAACTGGGTTAACTATATACATAATCTATCTACAATGCAGTGTGAGGGCATTTCTAGATTGGGTCATTTCTTGGAGGGGATATCTAGTTCAGTTCAATCAATCAATCACTGGGATGGGAGAACTCTCTTGCACTGCTTCTGCGAGAGCATGAAAAAATGCGGGTTGGTTACAGTTGGGAGCATAAACATTAATGACAACCACCTGCTTATTACCGGCAGCCAAGTGTACTTTAGTCCACCGCCCCTCACAATCCGCCCGCGTGGACAAGACTTGCACCTGCACCTTATTGTGTAGCAAAATGGCTACCCCGTTTTTTTTCCCCATAGCAGGGGAATGAGCGATCACTTTGAAATGCTTCGATACCAATTTCAGGGACTCTTTAGAGGACAGATGTGTTTCTTGTAACAATACTAAATCTGCGTTTTGCTTCTGGGCATACGCCAGGATCTTTTTCCTCTTTATAGGGTGCATAATGCCCTTCACATTCAGTGACAAGATCTTAAGGGGGCGCATTATTAAGGAGATATTTGAAATTAAGGGCCAAGTTCTCTACATACCAGTCTAACTTGCGACACTGTTCCACCTCCCAAGCTTCCAGGGTATCCCAAGGCAGTCTGCGGCAGCTCACCCTTCCCCTCCGATAACGGAGCCACACCATTGGGTGAGACAGCAGAAGGAAAAATGGAGACATAGAGCATCAACAACAAACCCCAAGCCATAAAAACCCGTTGTCACTTATCTTAATATTGCCTATGTATACTAAAAAGATACATACATACATATGCAGCGTTATCATACTAACCCTATTAGGGAGGGCTTACTAATGCCCTGTGCTGGGCACTCACAGAATAACAGTGCACATCACTCTCCATACATTACCCACTCAGTATAAGCGGCCTAAAGTTTTCTGCACATATTCTTTGAAGATGTTAAGAGAAAAGAAACATAGAGTCCTTAGAGTCCAAATATTAGGATCCCCTTTCCACCTGCATTCTTAACGCCTCTTGATCCTCTAGGAACTGCATCAAACCATTAGGATCCTCGAATGTTTTAGTACGGTTGTCCAAAGTCACCTTAAATCTTGCAGGGTAAAACAATCCGTACTTTGCCTGCAACTGTTGAAGACGGGGCCTCAGCTCTAAGAACTTCTTCCTCTTGTCTATTGTAGCCTTGCTAAGATCTGGAAAAAACGAAAGCTTGTGCCCTTCGTACAGGACTGAAGCCGACGCCCTTGCCGCCGCCATTATTTGCATGGCCTGTTGGTGCCGAAGTACACACAGAATAAAGGGCCTTGGTCTCGGGCTATGTCCTCCCGTGTGTGCAGGTATTCTATGGGCACGTTCCACCTCAAAAGGCTTGTTAAAACTGATCTTAAGCAGCTTAGGCAGGAGCGCTTCCATGAAGCTGATAGAATCAGTGCCCTCAGCTCCTTCGGGAATGCCAACAATTCGTATGTTATTTCTGCGCGATCTGTTACTGAGATCCTCTAGGTTCGCTTCCAATATATCTACCTTTTTAAGGGCCTTGGTATGACTCTGTAGACGGTTCTCATGCGCTGTGACTGTGGCGTCTAACTTTTCCATTTGAGCTGTAATGCCCCGCATTTGCTACTTGAGCTCCTGCATGTCCCCTTGCATCAGGGCTAAAGTCTCTCCATTCGCCGATATTAAAGACCGCAATGACCGAATTTCCCCCAATATCTCTCTCATTCCCTCCTCGGGGTCGCGGCCGGCCGCCATCTTTAGAGGTGAAGGGGGATCCTGTTTTGCACGTTTGGACCCTGTATTTCCTCCCGATGAGAACTCCAACTTTGTTTGTTTGACCGAAGCCATCCCTTCTCCTTACTTCAGGTGCTTGCTGCCAACAAAAAAATCGCTGCAACCGACTCTGATTGAGGCAATATTTTCAGGAAACTCCAAATAAAATGTCTTTTAAAAGTTGGAATAAAAGAAATTAAAAAGAAATAATTAAAAGAAAATATATAAAATCATGAAATCAAAAGTTTTAAAAGATATAGAAAACAATAATAAGAACATAGTAATACAAGTGCAATAAAACAAAAATAAAAAAATGGTTATTAAAAATAGGTGATTAAACAAAATACACTGCTCCAAGGGCTATAATAAATCTAACAAAACAAAACAAAACATACCCCTTAGAAACTCTCCTATTAACATCCTCCAAATACCAAAATGACGAGGCAGCTGGACCGGGTCCCGAGGCTGGGAGTAACCGGGTTCCCGGGGCCCGGTCCTCAGCCTCGTGTCTTGCGCGGGGGTGGGAGGGGGAAGCAAGGAGGGGAGTGAGCTGACAGGCGTTGTTTGAAATTGCCCCACGTCAGAGGCATAGGGCAATTTCATTGGCGGTCACTTTGTCACAGCGGCCAGTAGGACTGGTGCTTCATCTGGGTGGCAATGACCTATCCAGCTGGTCCTGTAGGCAGCTCATTCGGTCGGTGCAGTGAGACATCGGATTTCTAAGGGAACCGTTGCCTGGAGTTATGATTGTTTGGTCGGATATCATCCCACGCCCTTCCTGCCAGGATCAGCGGTGGTGGTTGCGATGACTGGTTAAGGTCAATAGACAGATCAGGCGATGGGTCCAGCAGACGGGTGGTCTGCAGGTGCAACATCCTTGGGCGGAGGTGAAGTGTGCGGGCGGTGTACACCTCTCTCCGATGGAGCAAGACTTATTGTTGAATGATTGTCAGGAGGCGTTGGAAGGGTTGTGTTGGTTGCAGCTTTCTTTTGGGAGGCGGCACAAGGATAGGGGGCTACCTTATGCCGGTGGCGCGGAATGGAGCTAGCGCTCGCCGAGATGGCGGGGCATATACGGCTGATGGCGCATTGAAGGCAGCAAAGTGCTCCTCAGGGGGGGGGGCGAGACATCTCTGTTAGGGGTCTCTGCCTGGTGTAAGGCAAATGGAGCCGGCCTTTGCTACTAACATGGCAAGGCGGGTAGTAGTGGCAGGGGGAGGATGATGCACCACCTTGCTAATAATATGGCTGGTGGGTGGGCATTGTCTGGAATAGGGTGGGGGGGGTATTGAGAAATGTTATGTTGGCCCGGGTTGTGGGCCGGTGTTTTAATTCTGGTTAATAAAGCTGCGACCAAAATATTGTTCCAGAGTTATGTGTGCGCGTGTTTTGTTATGGGGAAGGGGGAGGTGGTAGTAGTGAAACTTGGGAGTCTGTTGAGGGGTGCTGCCTGTGGGCGTGAGGTGAAGGGCATCCGGGATACACTGGTTAATGACGAGGCCGCTGGGCTGGGTCCCGAGGCTGGGAGTAATCGGGTTCCCGGGGCCCGGTCCTCAGTCTCGTGTCTTGCGTGGGGGTGGGAGGGGGGAGCGAGGAGGGGAGCAAGCTGATGGGCGTTGTTTGAAATCGCCCCACGTCAGATGTGCGGGGCGATTTCATTAGCGGTCACTGTTGTGGGCATGGCGTGCAGCGCGAGAGGGAGACTGTTGAGCATGGTCTCCCTTCCTTGCTGGCTCCAGAGGTGGCGAGGTGTGTCCCGCCTGCCCACTCGTCAGGTGATGTCGTTAATGGGGCGGTTTGTCGCAGCTGGTGGGGGCGTGGAATAGAGCTAGCGCTCGCCGAGATGGCGGGGCATATACGGCTGATGGCGCATTGAAGGGAGCGAAGTGCTCCTGGGGGGGGGGGGGACATCTTGGTTGGGGGTCTCTGCCCAGTGTAAGGCAAATGGAGCCGGCCTTTGCTACTAACATGGCAAGGCGGGCGGTAGTGGCGGTGGGAGGATGATGCACCATCTTGCTAATAATATGGCTGGCAGGGGGCATTGTCCGGAATGGGGTGGGGGGGTATTGATAAATGTTATGTTGGCCCTGGTTGTGGGCTGGTGCTTTAATTCTGGTTAATAAAGCTGCGACCAAAATATTGTTCCAGAGTTATGTGTGCGCGTATTTTGTTATGGGGAAGGGGGAGGTGGTAGTGGTGAAACTTGGAGGTCTGTTGAGGGGTGCTGCCTGTTTGCGTGAGGTGAAGGGCATCCAGGATACCCTGGTTACTAATTAATAAAGGCTGAACATTACTAGTCTTCCATTAACTTATCACCAAATACAGTTATTCAGGAGAAAGAGACCTCAGGACAGCTCTAGTCCCACCATGCGGCAATAAAGATTACCATAGGGGAAAGCGAGATACTCACATCACAGATCTTAAAAAACTCCCATTCAATTTCAATACTTTATTTTACCAATTCAAAGAAAGTACTTTTTTGCTTTGCAATATTCATTTTTTTTTAAATTGAATCTTCATTTATATTTTTAAAAATGTTTTAAACACTACCCAAGTTTTCCAATTAACTTAAAAGTCGCAAGTATCTCAGAGATGCTCAATACACCAGCACTATCCTCGTTCTCTTTTCATAGGATATGACAGCCAACTCTCCCTAAGGGTCAGACGACCTCTTCTTTCCTCCGACTCCGATTCAGCCTAAAACAGTAAAAGGCTAAGCCGTAGTATATAAACAATATTCATACACATGAAATATTCTGCACTTATCTTAATGTTCCCCACGCTGCAGACTCCGTCAAGCTGCAACCAAACAAAGATATCTGTTTCTCCTTAAAAAAACACTCCAACACCTAAAAAAAACATGAAAGGGAGGGGGAGGGAGGAAAAGGGGAAAGGGAAGAGGAGGAGGAGGGGGGAGAAGGGGGGAGGGGAGGTGGAGAAAGTCCTCATCTACCTTCCCTTCCTCTCCCCTCCCCCCCCCCCTTTTTTATGTTTTTTTAGGTGCTGGCACCTAAAAACCATTTTTTAATTTTTGTTTTATTGCACTTGTTTTACTATGTTCTTACTATTGTTTTATGTTGCCCTTAAATCTTCTTTTCAGCACCAAAATGGGTACTTTAAATAATGTCTAGCGGAGCCGCTACTCCACTTTGCAGTACTGAAGCCGGATCTCGACAGGGGTTCCCTGCAAGGCACGTTTCTAAACATTTTTCATCTTTTAGCTGATATTTTCACTTTTAAGTGGTCTGATTCCGCTGATAGATTATTTCTTTTGTAAGCTTTTTTTACCTTGGCGGCTGTGCACTTGTTAGGATTAGCGGTCATCTATAATGGTGGTATCGTCCATTTTAATATACTTTATTACATTTTTACATTTATAGAGAACTCTTTCTTATATAGTGCACTTTTCTTCTTATGTCACTTTGATTTTTTTATGCCCTTCGTGTAATAATGTTTATTGTGCTCGTAGCATATTATATTGGTTTCCCCAGTCGCTGGAGTTGGTTGTTGTTTTTGACAGCCGGCACTCCAGCTTTGAGTAACAATCTATATAAACGACTGCCCATATTTTTTTTTTGACTTAGCCAATACAGTTTTTACACTTATGTTCACTTTTCTTGATGGGTCTGAATTGGTTTAACAGTACTACATGCATTTTTATGAATGCCGATGCAGCGTTTCAATAATAATTCCCTCTTGGCTGCTTTCCTGTATGCACATCCATTTACACAGGTTCTCGTTTTTATTGCTTAGTAATTTTTACAAATGCTTTCTTATAGACTGAGGCTCTCATGCCCCCACTTTTTTGTTTTTAATTCCATTGTTCCAGCAATCAGCTAGTTTTTATTTTTTTCCCAAGCAGCAATCTGGTTCCCATTGACTGTTAATATCCCCATTGATTTTGTCCTTATGCCTATTCTTCCAATTGTTCATTTTGGTACCCCTTGTTTTAATTTTCAGATACATAATCTGGCTGATTCGGTTTTATCATTTTTATTTTGGCTTTTTTGATCTTTTTATTTGAAGGGCTCATTTTTTGTTACATTTTACTTTAATGGTCTATCGATCGTTTTAGGTTTTTTACATTGGTTTCATTTTACTTTTGTTATTATTCTTCATATGTTTTTTAAGACAGTTTTGTGTATTGTTTTGGTTTGCTGTTAAGGTCAATCTTTTTTTACTTTACAGTTTTAGTCTGTTCCCTTTGTGCTTGAATCACAATGGTCTTTTGTTAAGAAGTGCCTCCTCCCCCTCACTAGTCTCATTATATAACAAATGGTGTTGTATTTTTATTTATTTATTTACATTCTCTTATATACCGCGCTATTCTGCATCAGTGCGGTTTACATTGAACAAACTGAAATTACATTGAACAGGGCATTATAACTTGGAGATAACTATTTTACAGGGAACATGGGCTATGGAGGGTTAAGTGGCTTGCCCAAGACCACAAGGAGCACCTGTGGGACTAGAAACCCCAGTCCTTCCGGCCCAAGGTTGCTGTCCTCTAGTGGGATTTGAACCCCCGACCTTCCGGCCTGAAGTACCTTGCCCCAACCACTAGGCCACTCCTCCACTCCATTTTTTACTTCTTCCTTGTTTGTGTACAGATACGAATGAATGGTCTCCAGGTGCCTGTAATTGACATTTTTGATTCTGCAAAGCCTTTATTATACTTCAGTAAGTCCTCTGTGAGTTTGTAGTCAATCCCTCTCCTCCTCCTCTTCCTCTCTTGATTCACAATATACAACATGGTTGTATGAGTATTACAATAATAAAAACTCATTCTCTCTTGTTGCTTCCTCCTGTGATCCTCTGTGTCCAGCCTCTGCTCACTATCCACTATACCAACTATTCCCTGTCTAGCATATATATATATTTCTTTCCCCATGACCTCCATCCTATTTCCATCCCTATTCACCCCTTAATCCCATGTCCATCTGCTTGCTACCATCTATGCCGCCAGCTCGTGTTCAGTATCTGCCCTCAAACTCCCATGACCCTTACCCCATGTCCATAATCTTCCCCCTGCCCCTCTATTTCTCCACTTAATATCCACTATCTGCCCCCATTATGCCCTCAACTGTATCCAGCCTCTGCTCTGAAACCCATATCCAACATCTGCCATCCATCCCTCTACCCCATCTTATATCCACCGTGTGCCTTTTGACCTCTTATGTCCCCCATCCTTTGTATATTATCTACCCCTCCACAATATGTCCAGCATCTGCCCTTCCCCCATACTGGTGTCCTTCATCTCACTCCCAGCCATCCCCCCACACCTCTTCATGTCCTGCATTCCCCTTTAAGCCATTCCCCCATCCCCTTTCATGTCCTGCATCCACCTTCCAGCCATTCCCCCATCCCCTTTCATATCCTGCATCCATCTTCCAGCCATTCCCCATTCCCTTTCATGTCCTGCATCACCTTTCCAGCTATTCTTCCCATTCCCCCCAACCAGTCCCCATCCCCCTTCATGTCCACCATCCCCTACCAGCCATTCCCCCATCCCTCTTCATGTCCACCATCACCTTTCAGCCATTCCCCTATCCTTCTTTGTGCCCATCATCCCCTTCCAGCCATTTCCCCATCCCCCCTTTGTGTCCACCATCACCCATCCATTTCCCCCATACCCCTTTGTGTCCACCATCCTTCTTCCAGCCATTTCCCCCATCCTTCTTTGTGTCCATCATCCCTCTTCTAGACATATCCCCATTCCCCTCTCTATCCACCATCCCCTTCCAGCCATTCCCTCATCCCCCTCCGCGTCCACTATCCTCCAGCCATTTCCCCCACCCCCTACATGTCTACCATCCCCCTTCTAGCCCTTTTCCCATTCCCCTGTGTCCACCATCCCCCTTCCAGCCATTCCCCCATCCTCCTTCATGTCCACCATCCCCCTTCCAGCCATTTTCCCATCCCCCTACGTGTCCACCATCCTCCTAGTAGCTTTTCCTATGTCTGCAGCAGCAGCAGGCTTCAGACCTGAACACTCCACAAAAAAAGGATGGGTCTTTGCAACACCATGCTTAGAAGGACTGCAAATTTCCACCCCCTCTGACACAATGCAATGCATCAGAAAGGGTGGACATTTTCAGTCCTTCCATCAGGGTTGGCCTGTCCATTGAGCAAAAATGTTTTTTGCACAGGGCCCCGCGTTTCAGGGGGCCCCGCGCAAAAAACATTCTTCATTAGCACAAGTAGAAAAAAACCCAAACCGGCTGCTGCTGCCGCTGCCGCCGTGGCAGCGGCAGAATCAAATGTCCCGCCACGGGGCCCCGCCTGCCCGGCAGAGCCTCCCTTCACCATCAGCTCCCGAGTCCCTCCCAAAGCGCGGGCTTTCAGAGCCGCGAGAGCTTCTCTGATCTCTCGGGCTCTTAATCCCGCCGGGGCTGATGGGTAATCCCATCAGCCCCGGCGAAATTAACAGAGCCGCGAGAAGAAAGGGATACTCTCGCGGCTCTGAAAGCCCGCGCATTGGGAGGGACTCGGGAGCTGATGGTGAAGGGAGGCTCTGCCGGGCAGGCAGGGCTCCGCGGCGGGACATTTGATTCTGGCCGCTGCCACGGTGGCAGCGGCAGCAGCAGCCGGTTTGGTTTTTTAAATCTATCAGGGCTGATGGGGGGACGGGGGTTAGGACTGGTAATGGGCTATGGGGGGGTTAGGACTACTAATGGACTATGGGGGGGGCTAAGACTGGAAGTGGGCTGATGGGGTTAGGACTGGAAATGGGCTGATGGGGGGGCTAAGACTGGAAATGGGTTGAGGGGGTAGGGGGGTTAGGACTGGTAATGGGCTATGGGGGGTTAGGACTACTAATGGGCTATGGGCGGCTAAGACTGGAAGTGGACTGATGGGGGGTTAGGACTGGAAATGGGCTGATGGGGGGTTAGGATGTAATGGGCTATGGGGGGGCTAAGACTGGAAATGGGCTGATGGGGGGTAGGACTGGTAATGGGCTATAGGGGGGGCTAGGACTGGAAATGTGCTGATGGGGGTTAGGACTGGAAATGGGCTGATGGGGGGGAGGGGGGGTTAGGACTGGAAATGGGCTGATGGGGGGAGGGGGGTTAGGACTGGTAATGGGCTAAGGGGGGGTTAGGACTACTAATGGGCTATGGGGGGGCTAAGACTGGAAGTGGGCAGATGGGGGGTTAGGACTGGAAATGGGCTGATGGGGGGTTAGGATGTAATGGGCTATGGGGCGGCTAAGACTGGAAATGGGCTGATGGGGGGGTAGGACTGGTAATGGGCTATAGGGGGGGCTAGGACTGGAAATGTGCTGATGGGGGGCTAGGACTAGTAATGGGCTATGGGGGGGGGCTAGGACTGGAAATGGGCTATGGGGGGCTAGGACTGGAAATGGGCTAATGGGGGGTTAGGACTGGAATGGGCTGTGGGGAGGCTAAGAATGGAAATGGGCTGATGGGGGGTTAGGACTGGTAATGGGCTGGCTAAGACTGAAAATGGGGTGTTGGGGGGGCTTAGGACTGGAAGTGGGCTGATGGGGGGCTTAGGACTGGTAATGGGCTATGGGGGGCTTAGGTCTGGTAATGGGCTATGGGTGGGGCTAGGACTGGTAATGGGCTGGGGGTGGCTAGAACTGGAAATGGGCTGGGGGGTGGCTAGGACTGGAAATGGGCTGAGTGTAAGGAGGGCTTGTACTGCAAATTGCTGATGGGGAGGGGGCTTGGAATGGAAATGGGCTGTAAGGGGAGGGAGCTAGGACTGGAAATGGGCTGAGTGAGGGGGCTAGGACAGAAAATGGGCTGATGGAGGGCTAGGATAGGACTGGAAATGGGCTGTTGGGGGGGCTTGGATTGAAATGAACTCATGGAGGGGCTAGAACTGGAAGTAGGCTCATGGGGGCTTGGATTGGAAATGGGCTGAGTGGAGGGGAGCTAGGATTTGACATGGGCTGATGATGGTGGGGCTAGAAAAGGACTAGAAATGGGCTGATGGGGGGCTGGGATTGGAAATGAGCTGATGGAGGGACTCAGATGGGGGAGCTAGGACTTGAAATGGGCTGATGGGGGTTAGGACTGGTAATGGGCTATGGGGGGCTTAGGACTGGTAATGGGCTATGGGGGGGCTAGGACAGGTAATGGGCTATGGGGGGGCTAGGACTGGTAATGGGCTGGGCGGGTGGCTAGGACTGGAAATGGGCTGAGTGGAAGGAGGGCTTGAACTGCAAATAGCTGATGGGGATGGGGGCTTGGAATAGAAATGGGCTGAGTGGAAGGAAGGCTTGAACTACAAATAGCTGATGGGGATGGGGGCTTGGAATGGAAATGGGCTGTGAGGGGAGGGAGCTAGGACTGGAAATGGGCTGAGTGAGGGGGGGCTAGGACAGGAAATGGGCTGATGGAGGGCTAGGATAGGACTGGAAATGGGCTGTTGGGGGGCTTGGATTGAAATGAACTCATGGAGGGGCTAGAACTGGAAGTAGGCTCATGGGGGGCTTGGATTGGAAATGGGCTGAGTGGAGGGGAGCTAGGATTTGACATGGGCTGATGGTGGGGCTAGGAAACGACTAGAAATGGGTTGATGGGGGGCTGGGATTGGAAATGAGCTGATGGAGGGACTCGGATGGGGGAGCTAGGACTGGAAATGGGCTGATGCGGGGACTAGAAGGGAGCAGATGCTGGGTGGGGCTGGAACTAGAAGGGAGCTGATGTTGGGGGAGGATTAGAATGGGATAGAGCTGGGAGAGGGAAATGGAGAGGGAAAAAATATTTTGTGTGGGAGGGAAGACAAATCTACAATTGGCCGGATATTGGGAGAGTAAGTGGGGATTGAGGATGGCGGGGTAAAATTTGAGTGGATAGAATAGGAATGAGGAAAGAGCAAAAGGAGAAAGATTAGTATGTTAAAGCAGATGTAGAGAGAGAATGGAAAAAAACTAGAAGAGTGAAGAAAGGACAAATGGACCGCAGACGATGGAGAGTTAGCAGAAGACACAAAGAAACCAGAAGAAAGTGGCTGGAGCAATTGCAACTGAAAAATACGCACAAAAGGTAGAAAAATATCTCTTTATTGAATTTATTAACTGAAATATGCCAGCTCTGGGAAATGTGCATCATTAACGTCTGCGCTTTGTTTAGTACAAGAGGAAATTAATTTATAGTTTTATTTCTACAGTTTTGTTGGGCTTTTGGGGTTCCCAGTTTAATTATTGTCTTCCTGTTTCTACATTGTGATTTCTTGTTTGGTGATGGTCTATGTTCTGCATGTGTAACTGAGCTGAGGTATTCTGTTTATGTAATTCCTATTTGACATTGCCACTTGTTCTCTTTCCCCAGTAGGTCATGTATTGTTGTTTTCTGAAATGTATTGGTTTAATATTTGTAATGTTGCCTTTTGATAGGTAGGGTCTTGTGCTTTGTGAGTCCTGGTAGTGCTGTTATGATACGGTGGGTTTGCTATGGGTTCTAAATGGGCAGTGTTTGTAGTAGTTTCTAATGTGCCTGGCAGTTGTCACTGGATTATAGTAATGTAGAAGTCTTTTAGTCTTTCTTTATCCATACACTCATTAAGAGGCATGTTTACTAAAAGTTAATGTATGGTAACATTATGCAAATATTTATGCAAATGAGGCCCCTTATGCAAATGAGGCCCCACACCGAGTCTCCGCGCATGGCCCCGCACCCCCCTTGGGCCGCCCCTGCTTCCATGCATTGAGTTGCAAAGAACCACACTTTTTTTTTGTGGAGAGTTAGAAGTATGATGCCTACCGCCGCTGCAGACATAGGAAATGTGGCAGCGGAGGAGGGGGTTAGTGGGAGCAATTGATGGTTGGCAGAAACTGGCTCTTCATTGGCTGGTTTTACTGTCCTATTGCCCACCAGCCTCCTGCTTACAAAAGTTGCTGGGCCAGCCTAAAACCAGTCGGTTGGCAACCTTAACTATGGAAAGCTATGAGGAGACTGAGAAAGAAATACAAGACTTGATAATGAGGCTAGGAAGGGATGAAGGGAATTGAAGAGGTTACTGCCTGGGACAGAGAATGCAATGGTGAAGGATAGGGAGCGAGAGAAAGCTGTGAGAGAAAGAGAGAAAGGGAGTGGAGTTGTGGGAGTGGAGTTGTGGGAGAGGAGTAGATACAGACTGTGAGGGTGAGAGGAGCTGAGAAAAGGGCTGTGATGGGGGAAGACAGCTGGGAGAAGGAGATATGAACTGGGAAGGTAAAAGAGCAGGTGAATGTGCTGGGAGAAAAGGCACAAGCTGCAGAGAGGAGAGGAGATGAAAGATGAGATTTAGGGGACTGGGGAAGGATGGAGCTCACAAAAAATTTATGAGAGAATGTGTGTGTGTGTGTGGGGGGGGGTTATGGCAGAAAGAAGAGATATGAAGGTGATCAAAGGGAGAGAAAAAAGAAGCAGGAGAGGGATGGAAGTAAGAGGAGGAGGTGGGATTAGAAGGAAGTGAAAGGATAAACGGTGGAGAGACAGTCTATGGAAACAGATATTCACATGAAGGAAAGTGAAATTATAAAGAAACAAAAGAAAGGAAAAAAATGTAAAAGAAAAGGAATGTGAAGGAATAAACAGGAACAGTTGGTATGGGACTGTTACTGATCTAAAGTTCATGAGTTCCAGGGGAAGTACAGTAGAGAATGCAGGAAACGTCCATTGGGAATAGAGGTATACTGAGGCTTTGGGAAATGGGAAACATAAAGGTGATTCATGCTGTGGGGAAGGGGGAATAACAGTGAGAAGTGAACTGAATCTACTAAAGAGGGGATGGGGAGCAGTAAAGAACTAGGTAAGCCTAGTCTACAGTGGAAGAGAGCTGACCAGGGAGAACTGAGGAGGAAGCTGATGGGGATAGGAACCAAAAGGTCAGGTCAGGAGAAAGTAGGGAGCAGAGAAGTTTAGGATGCAGGAGAGAAGCAAATGGTAGAATATTAAGCACCGTACTGCCAAACATAATTTAAGTTATTGTTTAAGGAGTGAGAAGTGAGGGGAGTGGGAAGGTAAGAAGTGGTGAGGAGTTAAAAGAGATTAAGAGAAAGGGGGGTTGAAAAAAATGTGGGGGTGGTCTTTTCATAAGACTGCTTTGTTTAAACAGATGTATACATGAGAAATGATTGAAGGACAGGGTTTTTTTCTATTTTTTTTCCACTGGTTAAACATTAATATTCATCTTCTGTCATCTTGAGACTTCTTTGTTTAGCTCTGCTACAAGGGGACATAGGATGAGGGTGAAAGAGGTAATATGCGGAAATATTTCTTTACGGAAAGAATGGTAGATGCATGGAATAGTCTCCCAGTGGTGGTGGTAGAGATGAGGTCAATATCTGAATTCAAAAAAGCATGGGACAAACACAAAGGATCTCTAAAGGAAAAAGGGGACTGTTGTAGTGGTTTATATGGTAGGGCAGACTAGACAGGCCATATGATCTTCTTCTGCCATCATATTTCTATGTTTCTTTGAGTGAGGTGAACACTGCTTTTTTTGTTTTGCATTATAACACTAATGTGAACTGCAAGATAGAAGCTGGGTCAGTCCTGTTTTGTCTATTTCCCTATCACTTTTTCACTGGTAATCAATCAATTCTCAAAACACGATATGCTCAGTACACAACCATGGAAATCCACCAGCATACAAATGTTTCACTATAGGGAAAGAAAGGTAGAAACCTTTTGAAAAATAAAAGGACCAAAGTATGTTTTTTTATACCAGTGTCGATTGCAATGGCCAACTCATGTCTCCTAGGGGTATGTCTACTAAACTGCATTCGTTTTGGCTGCTAATGCAGTGTGTTAGCAGCCAAAACCTCTGCAGTATCTGCAAGGGCATTCCCGGAGGAGGTCTTGCAGATACCGCTGAGGTTTGGATTTCCCACGGAGACCCCACATTACCTGTCTTGGCAGATACCATGATAAACGTCCCGCAATGCCTATTGAAACAGGTAGCACAGGTCCCTGTGGTAAATCCATGGAAGGAATGGTAGCAATGGTGCTGTCAGCAGCTCTGTGCACCCATCACTACCATGCCCCACCCAACTGCCATGATCGGGCTTCCCCCTCCAAATATTGACAATATAAAAGTGTCGGCTCCCCTTCAGCACTGATCTGCCCTGGGCAGCTCCCAATGGGGATCAAGAGCTGTCCAGGGGGGGGGGAGATGAGTGCAACCCCCAAAGTTAAAAATGTCCTGGCAAGTCAGTTTGGCTGCTCCCCAATGCACAATTGAAAGGGTGGGGAGCCCCTGGCCCTGCCTCCCTCACCCTTCCACCTCCTGATAAATAAACATTCCAGCTACCCAACCCACACCCCTCCCTCCCAGCACATACCTTCATTTCATGGTGGTCGAGTGGTAGAATGGGCCAGGAGCAATCCTAGTCACTCCTGCCTCATCTTGCAACAAAACCAAAATGGCCAGCATCAAGTGGTGCTGTCCTCTAGCCTCTCGCTAAGAAAGATGGCCACGATCTTGCTGTGCTGTCCCCTAGCAAGATGCTAGATGGCAGCACTGCACAATGGTGGCCACTTTGTTTTGGCTGCAAGACAGGGCAGAAGCAAAATGCACTTGCCCCGTTCTACCAATAGACCATCAGGAAATTAAGGTATGTGCTGGGGGAGCAGGGATAGGGGGCCGCAGCCCCCTCTTTGCCAGATAACTAGCTGGGATGTTTTTTATTTACTGGGAAGATGGAGGGCCATGGGGCCCCCCACCCTTTCAATTGTGCAATGGGGGTAGGGAGGGGGGCTTAACCTGACTGGCTAGCTGGGATACTTAACTTTGGGAGGGGTGCACTGATCCCTCCTGGGCAGCTCCTGATGGGGATCAGGAGCTGTCCAGGGGCCACCACATATTGTTGGTGCCACAGGTCACAGCATCAACGCACAGCATCACCGCACTGAGGGGAGAGGCCCTATCATAGCAGTAGGATGCCCCATCACTTGCAGAACATAGCCTACATTTTCAGGCCTCCGGCAGATAACATCACCTCTTGAGGTGGCATTATCTGGCGTGCCATTGGGCCCAATTTTGGCAGCCACTGTGTGAAATCTTTTTCATGTGGAGGCTGCCAACTATGGCCACCCCAACTCCTCACCCTGATCTCACCCCAAGCGACATTCACCGTACAAAAATCAGATATCATGGAAAATTGCCTGTGATATCTGATTTTTTTTTTCACGGGTTAGCTGCTATCATGGAGCATTGATCCTGTGTTAGCCCTGCAGTAGCAGCTGATGCCCTTTAGTAGGCATACTCCCTAGATACGTAAGAGGCAGGCAGTCTTTTTATTCTCCTATGAGGACTTTAAGGTCCTCAGAAAGAGTTTTCTTATAATCATACCATTGCTGAAAAAAAAAATAAAAAAGTCCAGTACCCATCAACAGGATTTTCTTAAGAAAAGCCCCCACTTTCTGAAACTTCTTCCCATGAGCTACACCTAGTTCTGACCTACCTCCACTTCAGGAAAGAGGTGAAAGCCTGACATTTCTGAAAGACTTAATAGCAGAGGTTAGCCATAGCCCCTTGCATGCTTCTATTCAGATTAGCAAAGCCACCATTGTAAATATGAATCTGTAAATATGTATCATAAGCACACAATGTATATAGCCTCACATCAAATCAACCACACTCCATCACACAGTACACTGCGACAAATCAACACTGCATGCTACTGACAGCCCCCCCTTCTTTGATTGTTTGCTGTGCCAACCGCTTTGATTTCATGAGAAAGCGGTATACCAAGTCCGTTTAAATAAATAAATAAATAAATACTGCATTCTATTCTGTCATTTCACGTCCCTATTTATAACAACTAAATAAATTACATTTAAGGTTTATATAGCTATATCACTGTTCATTCATCTAAACTATCAAATATGGGGGTCATTTTAGAAGCTCTAATTGTGCTTTGGATGTCTGAAAATGGGTACACAGATGTCCAAATTTGAGAGATGTCCCCATAGCTATTTCACAAAATGGTTATGGAGACGTCCCCAACATGGGTCATCCATCTAGGAAGGGGGCATGGTGGAGGTATGCCTGGGACATTCCTCTGACCTTAAACATATATGCCTGATTTCATAAACAGTTGGCATGTCTAGGCCAACATCCAAGTCTGCACCTGCTCCTGCTACAGATTAGGCATCTGAAAAGTGCCTGTTTTGTCGATATACCCCCTGGCAGATGTAGAGGAGAAAGTACTCTGACGTTCCTAGTACTGTCCACAATCATAAGGATCTTTGATTGGAATTAGGGACATTTGTGTTGTCCCTCTGGTGCTTGCAGATTGGCCATCTGGGACACATTCCCTGACTGGAATACTGCTGTGGGGCATCTATGTAGCTGTCTGCAAGGACATCCATATTGAGTATGTACACTTTTGTAAAACTGTTCCTGAAACATGGACATTCTCTGTAAACAAGTAGAAAGTAAGTTCTTATGTATGGATCTTGTGCAGGAATGCTCTCCAGCTCCTATTGGAAGTTTTTGGAGGCTCCACTGCCTCTGCACCTGTCTTACCACCTGCCGTGGCACCATCTTCTCCAGTCTTCATATCCGCCAGCAAATGTGTGGTTTTTTTTCACCTTTCGGGGTCATTTCTATTGATTTTCTTTCCACCTGTCATCACTTACAGTTCTGCTCCGGTTCAGATGTTCCTTTAGGTAACTTGTGTGTGTGTGGGGGGGGGGGGCTCTCCTTTTTCATTTCCCACTGCTGACACCATCGAACAGTTTGATCTTGGCATGACCATTTTCCCAGACATGTTCCAAAAGCCAGCGGGTTCAAAAAGTGTATCAAATGTGCCCGAACCATCTCGGTCATGGATAAACACAATTGGTGCCTCCAATGTCAGGGTCCTGATCACCAGCCCTCTTTTGTAGTTTGTGTCTACAGATGACTAGAAGAAGCCTGAAGGGTCAAGAAAAGCAAAAAGAGTCACTCTTTGGTCAGCGATCTGATTCAGCATCTTTGGCGCAGGCATCAATACCAACAGCCCCTCTAGGACCTGCTGAGGCATTGACATCAAGAGGTTCTTGAGCTCATTCAGAGCTGAGGTTCTGCAGTGGCCCAGTGGCCCAGAATCGACTTTCATCTGGATTCAAAGTAGGACTCCACATCAACTCCATTGATGTCAAAGGAGGACCCGTCTGAGCACCAGGCTAAGCCTCACATGCATCAGCATCAGAGCCCTTCCTGTTTTGATGTTGAAAGCAATGACTGTGAATGGCTTGCCAAGGTGCCCCAGCAACAGGAATCATCCCCCAGAACACAGGAGGAGCACCAACCATCTCTTGATGACTGAGGCTCTGCCAATACCCCTGCAGGGATCGTAGATAGTGGTAGAAGTGACCCTGGCCACAAGAACTTCAGAAAGGGCATCCATAGAGAGATGCTTCTGGGCCCTTGAGGCCCATATGGCTACAATGATGGCAAAACAGTAGGTTGGGACCTCAGTGCCCATGGCATCATTATCGCAAATTGTGCAGCCGATCCTCAAAACCCATGTGTTGCCTACAGAGGCATCGGCATCGGGTCATCGGTCGGAATCAATGACGGTCCCCAGAGGACCCATATCTCTCTCGAGTGTGACAGGGTCTGATCTCCTGATAAAACCTCAGAAGCACTCAATGCCTCATTGATCCCATTGATACTCCTCCTCTCTGCACAGCTAGAGGGAGCACTGGACAGAGTCTCAGCGATATTTTGACTTCCTTTTGGAGTCAGACTCTGATGGATGGGTGACCAATGTGGACTCGGAGGTCTTGTCAAAAAGCAGGTCTCCTGAGCTCCCATCAGACCCCTCTTCTCCACATGAATGGTGGAAGTCCCCTACAGAGGACATGTCCTTCCAGGACTTTGTGAGGGATATGGCCAAGGCCATCTCATTCTGTTTGGAGGCGGTGGATCTACCCAGAGCAGAGGAGCTGGAGATCTCCAGTACCCCTCAGCCCCTAAGGAGGCAGTCACCATGCCGGTGCACCAGATCCTATAGAGGCTGCAGATGAGGATATGGGAGAACTCCCTCATGGTGCCTGCTGTCAGCAGGAGGCTGAACTCAATATACCAAGTTCAAAACGCCCCAGGGTTTGAAAAGTCTCAGCTCCCATACCACTCCTTAGTGGTGGATTCTGCCCTGAAGAGAATCAAGGGCAATAAGGCTCATTCCTCAATGTCCCTGGGCAGAGAGGCCCAGATGCTGGACTCCTTTAGTAGGAGGTGCTTCCAGAGCTCCATGCTGGTGGCGAAGGTTCTCTTGTATTAGTTATATATGGGCATGTTCTTGAAGGACATCATGCTGGATCTTGCCTAACTTGGCTCATTCCTCCCCCCAGAGAAGATGGACCCCTATTGTGCCCTGGTGGGCTATGGCAAGGACTGTTCAAGTACATGGTCCGGAAGACTTACAATGCCTTTGAATCAGCCTGCAGGGTGGCGGTGGTGGTCATTGGAGCCTGCCGGCTTGCCTGGCTCCAATTTTCAGACTTGGAACAGTCAGTGCAGAACAAGCTGCCAGACATGTCTTGCCAAGGGGAGAACCTCTTTGGGTAGCAGGTGGAAGTGAAAGATGGCAATATCAAGAAGCATCACATTACCCTCACCAGGCTCTTGAGGAAAACATTTGATCCCTCTCAGAAGAGGTATCAGGGGGGTCAGAAGAAGACCTACTACCAGCATAAGCGTCAATACTTCCAGAGCCTTCAGAGCTTTTAACAAAAGGTGCAGGTCCCTCACCAGGAATGACAAGAGAAGCCTCGGAAGGATCAGCCTATCCCACAGACCAAGCCGGGGGGTGGGGTTTTGACCAATTCCTTTGGAGCATAGCCAATCTACCAGTGTCCATGGAGGGAAACCCTCTGGTGGGGGGAGGCTCACCCTTTTTGCTCACAGGTGGCCTCTTATAACCTCAGACTTGTGGGTACTGAAAGTGGTCCAAAGCAGCTACATGCTGAATTTTTCCAAATTGCCACCCCCTCCCCCCCAAAGGGATAACCCCTAATTTCTCTACATTTCAACCTGCTCCAGGGAGAAATCTCTGCCCTTGTGCCTGATATCACCATTGAACTTATGCTTCCAGCTCAGGTAAGGAAGGGGTTTTACTTCAGGTACTTCCTGGTCCCCAAGAAGATGGAGGGGTTTCAGCCCATCCTGGACCTCAGACACTGCAATACCTTCTTGGTGCAAGAAAAATTCAAGATGGTCCCTCTGGGGACCCTACTCCCTTATCTTTAGAGAGAAGATTGGCTATGCTCCCTGGATCTCATATATGCATACACACAGATATTGATCCATCCCGCCCACAGGAAATACAGTATCTCTATTTCCTCCTGGGGGAACAGCACTTCCAGTACTGTGTGCTACCCTTAAGTCTGGTGTCAGTGCCCTGTGCCTTCACAAAGTGCCTCATGGTGGTGGCCACCTATCTCAGGACATGGGCCGCTTTGTCTTTCCCTATCTGGATGACTGGCTCATAGAGCACGTCACTCCAGAAGGAGTCCGGCAATCAACCTGGTTGACCATTCAGATGCTCAAGCTGTTGGAGTTCTTGGTCAACTTCCCCAAGTCCCTCCTCCAGCCCACCCAACTGCTGGAATTTACAGGGGCTCTCCTCGACATGACTCAGGCTTGAAGCTTTCTCTCGCTGGACTGTCTGCAGCAGCTGACAGCCTTGGTCTGTGATACCCAGCAGAGACATCAGGTAACAGTGCACATCACTCCCCTGGCACATTTGTCAATGAGACTAGCTCAATGGACTCTGAGTACTTAGTGGAAGCAAACCACTGGTCGCTTCCAGGATCAGGTGGCAGTCACTGTACCTCTGCTCCAGTCTTTACACTGGTGGTTGGACCCTGAGAACCTGGCCCCTCAGCAGACCCTAATGACGGGCGTGTCTAAGCTAGGTGGGGGGCACATCTGGATGGCCTTCACATGCAAGGCATTTGATCTGAATAGGAAAGCCTCCACCAAATCAATTTCTTGGTTCTATGGGCCATAGCAAATGCCCTCAGGGCATTCTGGGATTGTCTCGCCAACCAGGTTGTTCTGACTTAGACCAACAATCAGGTGGCAATGTACTATATAAACAAGCAGGTAAGCACAGGGTCCTATCTCCTGTGCTAGGAAGCAGTCTGCTTGTGGAAGTTTGCCATCACCCATGGTATGGAATTAAGAGCCACCTATCTGCCTGGGGAGCTGAACTCCCTGGCAGACCATGTCCTCCAGCTGCATGAGTGAACCCTGCACAGGGAGTTCCTGGCCTGGATCTTTCAGGAGTGGAGTACCCCCTTGATCTGTTCATTACTCTGTGTAATGCCCAAGTGGATCAGTTATGCTCCAGGGTCACTTTGCAAGCTGGTGCTGGATGCTTTCCTCCTGCACTGGGGAATAGGTCTGCTATATGTGTATCCTCCCATTCCTCTCATAGCGAAGACTCTGTTGAAACTCCAGGCAGACAGGGGTATGATGATCCTCATCATGTCGTATTGGCTCAGCCAAGACGTGAGGATAGTGGAAGACAAATTTATTTACTCACAAACCTAGGCAACCCGACACAGTTATTATTTATTGGACATCTAATTTGAGGTTCTCCCTTCAATTCCCCATTGGTTCCTTTTAATAGAGATTCATAGAAGTAATATAGATGGCATTTTCATATAGTATTTATCTAGAGATGATTTTTGATAGTTTAGGCTCCCTATAGTTAAGTAAGGAAGGTATATCCATAGAGAATAGAATTTAGAACAATGTGATTTTAATATGCTCCTCCCCTTTTATAAGTAAATAGTATTTATAGCGCATGTGCAGAGACATTTGCAGCCTAGAGGCTTGCATTAGTCCTTTTAAATCGTTTGTATCACGGATTGGCAAAAGTTTCTCAGCGGTAAAACATCTCTAGGGGTTATACCTTGTTTTTTAGCACTTTAAAAAGGTTATCGCCCCTGTTTTTATATAAGTTGATAAATAATTATATTTTAAAGATGTCATCTACTACTGTTCTTAAATCTCTAAGATATAGAATCGATACTATAAACAAGTGATGGTTTTTAGAACGGAGTCCCTTTCGGTTCTTCACTTAGGGTTAGAAAGCTTTTTAAAGAAAGTTTTTAATATAGAAGGCATTTTGTTTGGAAACTTTTTAAGAAGTTACACCATTTGCCTTTGTTTAGCGATTACAGTTTCCTGCCCGAGTAGTGGAAGAAGGCGCATGCGCCGGCGTTTTTTGAAGACAAGACAAGTGAGTTTCGTTTGGTTCCCCTCGGAAGGCCATGCGAGCATATGTATAATTCAATGCTTTGTTTTACAGCTTGTTCTCCCCTTTTAGAAGACGGTTGTCTATTTGTTCTCAAGTTTTTATCAGCAATTCATGACTTACACGGAAATGGAGGCTGTTTTATATCTAAGAGGTTGGAACGGTTTTTTAGATAGCGTCTATAAAGAATTACAAATCATCTTCAGCAGTATTCCCTCAGGTTTAAATTGTTTAACATATATACATAATTCTCTAAAATACATATAAGAGAATTATATGTACACACATTTTACAATTTATATTTATAACTTTTAATTGGCCACCTAGTTAAATATATTAAGAAAATTAGACAGGCTCACGATAAGAGCAGCTTCTGTCTATGCATAATTGTTTAATTTATTTAATTTAATTCATTTTATTTGTTGATGAAAATCATACTTTTATGGTGTTTATCTTATGTATGATTTTAATTTATTTATTGAATTTAAATTTTATCAACATAATTTTATGATTATACGGTAGTTTTAAATCAATTTGAGTTTATTTATAATGGTTTTAGGAATATATTTTTATTTTTATTTTTTTTTTATTTTTTTTTTTTTTTTTTTTTATTGAAAGTTTTTCAAACACATACTTACAACAAAAGTATACAGGAAATCCAGATACCAATGAGACACCATAACATACAGGAAAACCATCCTTATATAATAAAATAAAACTCATCAACATCTATTCATAGCCCACAAAAAAGGGGAGAGTTACAAAAGCAAAATAAGCCAAAAGAAATTTCAAGAACCAAGTTCTAAACTAACACACAGCACAACACAATCTAACATCCCCTCTTCTCCCTACGTAAGTGTGCCTAATTGTTTACTATCCAAAAAAACCTGTAATTGGGAAGGATCAAGAAAAATAAATTTAGACCCCTGAAATGTAACAATACATTTACAGGGGTACCGAAGAAAAAAACCTGCCGATAAGGCCAATACCCTAGGCTTCATAGCCAAAAAAGCCTGTCGCCTAAGTTGAGTGGCCTTACAGACATCAGGGAACATTTGTACTTTATCACCACAAAATAGAATAGACAACCGCTTAAAGTACAATTTAAAGACAACTGACTTATCAGACTCAGAAACAAACGTAACTACCAAGGTAGCCCGAGAGAGAATAGTATCCTGAGAATCTTCCAAAAATTTGGTAAGGTCTAGGTCTGGTCCGCCCTGTAGAGTATCAAACCCACCAGGAGGATCGACCTTTACCTTCTTCCCAGTCAAATAATACATCTTAGAAACCAAAATAGATTCTGGGGAAACCAAACCTAAGGATTCTTTCAAATATTTCCTAAAAAGAATCTCTGCAGATAATAAATGACAAACAGGAAAGTTCAACAGCCTGATATTCTTAGCCCTAAATTGGTTATCATACATTTCTAAGCTACGGTGAACAAATAAACTCTCCTTAATACTGGAAACACTAGTAGATTTAAGAGTAGCACACTGATTTTCACACCTAAGAAGCTGAGAAGACATATTCCCCAACACTTCTTCATGGTCAGACAGCTTATTGGCAACCTCCAACGAGAAGTCACAAAGCTGTGAGACAGTGGGAGTCAAGATATTCTCAATACGGGATACACTCCTCCAGATATCCACCAGGGTAACCTGATCCTCAGGTACCTCCCTGGGGACCCCCGGAGCAGAAACCCAGGCAACTGGCTTCAACTTCCCCCGAGAAACTACTGGGGTACTTTGTTTAACTTGATCCCCCACATCACCAGAAGAGGCTGGAGAAATATAAACTGGAGGAGAAGGTGGGGACCTATCCGGAGAACTTAGAGACGCTACAGATGAGCGAAAAGCCAGAAAGTCAGGGTCCAGGGACACATCTGCCCCTACCTTTACCTGAAGGTGTTTGTCCATGGGGCCCACCACCGGCTCCACTTTCGCCTCTGGAACCACTTTCTTCTTTCTTTTCCCCATCTGAGGCTCTGCGGCAGGTAGATCTCACGCTCCTCCGTTTCTACGTTGCTCCAAGGGGCTCCCAAGGGGCCTAACACGCCCCTTGTATCGTGCCCCTTTGATCGCTGCCCCGGCTCGCGCCTCCGGCTGCGCCAAACCAGACAGCTCTTAAAGGAAAACAGAAGGCCCCCGATGACGTCGGGGCCGCGGGACCAGGAGCCTGCCGCCTCCGGGAAATGCTGCTGCTGTGCACTGGCTCTCCCACCGGTCCTCCGAGCTGCTCCGCCTTTAAGGAGAAGGCCCCCGATGACGTCGGGGCCGCGGGACCAGGAGCCTGCCGCCTCCGGGAAATGCTGCTGCTGTGCACTGGCTCTCCCACCGGTCCTCCGAGCTGCTCCGCCTTTAAGGAGAAGGCCCCCGATGACGTCGGGGCCGCGGGACCAGGAGCCTGCCGCCTCCGGGAAATGCTGCTGCTGTGCACTGGCTCTCCCACCGGTCCTCCGAGCTGCTCCGCCTTTAAGGAGAAGGCCCCCGATGACGTCGGGGCCGCGGGACCAGGAGCCTGCCGCCTCCGGGAAATGCTGCTGCTGTGCACTGGCTCTCCCCTTTATTTTATTTTATATTTACAATTTCCCTCTTATTATCCCATTATCATTTTATGATATAGATTTAATTCGTGATGATTTGTAATTGTTTTTAGATATACTCTCTCCCTTATTAAGATTATGTATCAGATTCACTAGTTTGTTCGCTCCTGCTGCTCGCTCTCTTATTTCTAATTCTTTTTGGTTACATAAATAGATAATTTTGATGATATAGTTTTCACTATTATCTATTGTGATTATTATTATTATTTATTATTTAAATTATCTGTTTTAATGTATATTTATATGGTTTTAATGTCACTATTATATTATTATTAGTTTATATAGAGGTCCACTCTTTACCTCTTAGCTTGTCTCACCATTTGTTGTGCTTTTAAGGTACCTATATGTATAGAGGTTCATTTCATGCTTGTTACATTTCTTTTTTGTGTTTACATGTATTTAGTTTTTAATTTGATTTTACTAATATAATTTTATAATCATTTATATTTATAGCGTTCCAACACTATTATAATTCATATTATATGATTTATTTATTTATTTATTTTTTATTCAATTTTATTATTATTATCATTATAATTTTTTATTATTATGTTTATATTATGTTTTTATGTTTCGTTAGATGAATTTGTTTGTTCCTTCATTTTAATATATTATGTTTCTATGTTTATAGTAATTTACCTTACAACCCCTGACGAAGGTTACGAAACACGGCCTGTGTCGGGTTGCCTAGGTTTGTGAGTAAATAAATTTGTCTTCCACTATCCTCACGTCTTGGACTGTGTTTGTGCTACTAACGTGAGTACTGCCTACTTCTTGGACAGTATTGGCTCAGCCAGCCATGGTCTCCCCTTCTGCTTCAGCTCTCCTGGAGGGAGCCCCTGCAGTTGTGCTCTGCTCCAGAATTTATCTGCAAGGAGGACAGGAACCTGCTCCACCCCAGCATCCTGTCCCTGGCCCTCACTGCATGGATGTTGAGCTCTCAGTTCTGTCAGAGCTTAATCTGTTGGCCTTTAGGACAGCTTTGACAAGGAGGATGCTTCCAAATGGAGGAGATTCACTTCCTGGTGCAGTGATCAGGCTCTGGACCCCTTTTCTTGCTCTGTTGATAGGCTGCTTGAGTACCTCCTGCACCTCTTAGAGTCAGGTCTCAAGTCCAACTCTGTAAGAGTTCACTTGAGCATGATTGGGACCTACCATCCCAGCTTAGAAAGGAATTCTATATCAGCTCAGCCTTTGGTGGTTTCATTCATGTGGGGCTTGCTCCTCTCCAAACCTCCTTTCAAGATTCTGGCAGTGGCTTGAGACCTTAATGGGATTTTGGTTGGAAGCAATATACAACCACAACCTACATACCAATCAACTCCTGCTCCTAGGTGATCTAAACCTCACTTTTGCCACCCCCAGGATTTTTAAATCCTTCTTAGAAGCCATTGAATGCACACATCTTATCAATGAACCAACACATAACAGAGGAAACACTCTTGACCTCATATCTACTCCACAGCAAATGCTCGAAGACAACAGCCTCCTGCCTCCCACTCTATCTCCTGTACCTTGGTCTAACCACAAAACAATCTCCTTCTATCTTCCACAGAGCTCACACAATGACAAAAGCTCACCTATACAAGACTAGACCCATAGATTTTGGCACTTCAACAAAAAAGCTTCTTAGACAAGGTTTTGCCACATCTCAAACACAATTCAAAGAAAATTAACACTTTAGCCCAAAACTGGAATCAAATAATAGGCAAAGTAGCCATAAAACCACATATCACCACAGCCTGAAGAATACATAACACAGCCATCTGGTATACTGCTGAACTTATAGACATGAAACGTAAGCTCAGACACCTGGAAAGAAAATGGAGATGTTCCAGATCCACAGATGATCTTGATAAATACATGTCTAAGTTAAATGAATCTCAGACATCCACAAAGCAAGCCAAAAAAGAATACCATTCGAAACTAATCTTAAGCTCACTAAACCATCCTAGAGAACTCTTTGAAATAGTCAAATCCCTAGTAAAAAAGCATCGTTCAAGAGAAGGTGGACATGAGTCTATCCCCACAAATCATGGCAGACTACTTTCAGGATCAAACCGGCCATCAAGGCAACAGAACATACATACTGTAGCATCAACACATAACAATGACAATTCCACAGAAATCACCTGGCACTCCTTCACAGCCCTCTCACCTGAACATCATAGAAAACATCTTTTTTTTAAAATAGAATTTCAGTTAATTACAAACCAATAAAAGTGACAAAGAAAATCCAGAAATATAATCAACAAGTAATTACAAAACACAGTATTGGAAAAAGCCCACATTATGGGAACCACTTACTTCAAGATAAAAGAAAACAAATACCCAAGTAAAATGACTATTCCTAGCCATTATGAGGAGGAAAAACAAAAAGTTACCAATTAGCCACCCTCTCAATGCCCTGCTGCTCCAGCAGAGGTTGTTCCAGATGGGAGATTTCCACAAAAGTATATGTAGCCCCAGAATACGTGATGATTTGCAAGAAAAACGCAGGTAGAATGAAGCACCCACAGCTAATACTTGGGGCTTCAATCCAAGAAACTTTCTCCATCGGAGCTGAGAACTCCAAGAAACATCAGGAAAAATATTCATAAACCGTCCACAAAATTTGATCTCCTTGTTCTTAAAGAGAGCCTTAAGAATACAAAGTTTAACAGGGTCGCCAAAAGTGCGGAGTGCAAAGTAATCACATCAAGAGGGTCCTCAAAGAAAGCAGCAATATTCTGAACAGAAGGTACTATCACATCTAACTCACTCTCAGTGGCATTAACCTCTTTAGCCCGGGATGGCACATAATATGCTTGAAAAACCTCTATTGAGTCAGACATGGACAAAACGTCCTTAAAATATTGATCCACAAGAATCTCAGGAGATAGTAAATGCATCTGAGGAAAATTTAAAAATGCAAATTATGAGCAAGAAACAAGTTCACAAGTGTCTCCATTTTAGTGTGCAGAACTAATGAATCTTTAATAATGGTCACATTTACCGCATGAAGTGGTTGCACCTGACATTCAATCTTGGCCACAGCCATATCTAGAGAACAAACCTTTCTATCTAGTTGCTGCAGTGAAACTGCAGCCCCCTGAGAAAAAAATGCATAAAGATGTAATAGTAGAACTCATTTTATCATCAATATTTTTTATGCCCCTCCCTCCCCCCCCCCCCCCCAACATCTCACAGGGTTATCTCCTTTTTGGGAGTAACAGCAGAGATACCAGCAGAAATGCTGGCATTAAGCTGAACAGGTTTAGGTAAAGTTACTTCAGAGATAACATGCCTACTAGCTCAGAGGAACCCCCCAAAAATGTAGATGACAAAAGAGGGACAGGGCAGAGTGGCAAGGTTCTCCCTCCAGAGTTTAGGGGGACCCCTTTGGGTGGGGATTGCACAGTGGACAAGGAAACATGGTGCTAATCCCAGCACCTTGCTCCCAGCCTTGTTTTTCCTCTTCCCCATGACACCAATAACAATTGTCAAAGGAAGAATAAACATGGGGAAAGCGAAGCAAGGCCACTGTGTGATGCCAAAGAGGCAGAACCTGCCCCTTTTTCCACGCCTCTTCCGACCACGCCCCACAGTTGTGGGGAACAGCTAACAAGTTCTTATAGGCTGACAGGGGTCCTTCTTAGGATCAAACTGTCCCCTCGGTGCCTGCCCAGAATTGCAGGACCAGGATCAAGGCTCATGGAGGGCATAACATGAAGCTGCAAGGGGGTAAACTGAAAGGCAAAGTCAGGAAATTCACTGAAAGGGTGGCGGATGCTTGGAATACCCTCCCAATGGAAAGTGGTGGGGGCAAACACAGTGACAGAATTCAAAATGGCATGGGACAGACATATTGAATCCCTTTATAGCAACAGGATAAAATCAAAGTAAGCATAACTATCTCTTATATCTGAACAAATAGGGGTGACTTATTCGGAGTGGTGGGTACACCCCTAAACAAAGGCATGGAGAGGGGTGACCTGCATGGAGCGGTAGCTGCACCTACTCTTGCCGTCTTGCTGGGCAGACTAAATGGACCATACTGGTCTTTATCTGCCGTCATATACTATGTTACTATATCTTATTCACTCTGTGACGGGCAGCCAGTATAGCTGCTTGAGTATAGGGGTTATGTAGTCAGATCTGGAGGCATTACAGAAGATACAAGCAGCTATGTTTTGAGCCAGCTGAAGAGGATGGAGCACATATTTTGGCAAACTTTGAAAGAGGAGATTACAGTAATCAAAATGTGGGAATATAATTGCCTGGAAGACTTTGCAGAAATATTGTATATCCAGGAGTGGTCTGAGGTGTTGTACTGCTTTTATTTTGTGGTATATACTCCTTGTGAAGTAACTAATATGTGTAAGTAAGGTCAACCACTGGTCTAGGGTAACTCATAAGTAATGGACTTTGGGCTTTACTTGTGGCTGTGCTCCTGCAATAGTTATTGAGGCAATAAGAATTGTGAAGAAGACACAAGGCTTTCCTCACAATATTCAAAGCCACTCATAACCTCTTGTCCATTTACCTCCAATCACTATTACATAAAACCCCCAACAACAGATCCAGAAGCGCAGACTTCCTAAACACATTCACCATACTTGCCGTAAATATAAAGAGCAACTAGACAACGTCCAAGAAGGCCTTTACGTTGTATGCTCCAACCTTATGGAATGCACTTCCACAGAATCTACATGCCATAACTGACTTAACTGACTTTCGAAAGAAACTAAAAACACATCTCTTCATGGAGAACGTCAGTGATGAGAACTAACCTAAATACCCTTCAAGGAACCACATGATTCTACTATGTACAATATCATCATATGTCTTAGCTACCTTGCCTCTTCTTATCCTTCTGCCATATTCAAATTAAAAAGTTAGAGTTACCTGTTACTAAATTGTAATTATGTTCAATGTAAAACCACCTTGAACCTATTGTTCGATCTGTAAACAGCTTTGACTTGCAAATATAGCGGTATATAAGAATAGATAAATAAATAAATAAATAAAATTAATCTTTGTTCCCTTTCAGCCGCTCGCTTCCTGCTCTTTGAAGTTCTTGGCCTGGAAGGTCTTGTTCCTGGTGGCGGTTACCTCAGCATGCCATGTCAGTGAGCTCCAGGCCCTGGTGACTCACCCGCCATATACCTGGTTCCACCACAACAGAGTGGTCTTAAGTACTCATCTGCATTTCCTCCCAAAGGTAGTATACACTTTCCATTTTAATCAGTCAGTCATGATGTTTATTTTCTTTCCCAGGCCTCATACCCATAGGTGGGAGACGGCGCAGCACAGACTGGACTACAAGTGAGCTTTGGCTTTCTACCATGAGCAGAAGAAGGCCCACTGAAAGCCTACCCAGCTGTTTGTCTCTTTTGACCCCAGCAAACTAGGGGCTGCCATTTCCAAATACACCTTGTCGATTTTGGCTAGCAGACTGCATCTCCTTTACTTATGTCATAAGAACATAAGATATGCCATACTGGGTCAGACCAAGGTCCATCAAGCCCAGTATCCTGTTTCCAACAGTGGCCAATCTAGGTCATAAGTACCTAACAGTCTCCCCAAAAGACACAGGGTCCTCAATGCTTGTATTGGGTCAAGCAGTGATATCCCGGGTCCCTTTTAATAATGGTTCATGGACCTTTCCTCCAGGAACTTGTCCAAACCTTTTTTAAATCCAGCTACACTAACAGCTTTTACTACAACCTCTGGTAGCAAATTCCAGAGTTTGATTACACATTGAGTAAAAAAATATTTTCTCTTATTAGTCTTAAATAGGTTACCCTATAGCTTCATTGCATGTCCCCTAGTCTTTTTATATTCTGATGACGTAAACAATCGATCTATGTTTACCCGTTCCACTCCATTCATTAATTTAAAGACCTCTATCATATCTCCCCTCAGCCATCTCTTTTCCAGGTTGAAGAGCCCTAACCTTTTTAGCCTCTCTTCAGAGGAGTATCCTTCCATCCCCTTTACCATTTTGGTGGCTCTTCTCTGTACCCTTTCTAATAACGCTATATCCTTTTAAGATATAGCAACCAGAATTGCACACAATATTCAAGATGCGGTTGCACCATGGAACGATACAGAGGCATTATAATATCCTTTGTTTTATTTTCCATTCCTTTCTTTATGATACCTAGCATTCTATTTGCTCTCTTGGCTGCCATTTCACACTGGGTGGAGGCTTTTAGCATGCTATCCACGATGATGCCTAAATCTTTCTCCTGGGTGGTGGTTCCCAATGTGGAACCTTGCATCGTGTAACCAAACGTTGGGTTGTTCTTTCCTAGGTGCATAACTTTGCACTTGTCCACATTAAATTTCACCTGCCATTTGGATGCTCAATCATCCAATTTATCAAGATCCTCTTGCAATTTTCCACAATCCTCTTGGGTTTTAACAACTTTAAATAGTTTTGTGTCATCTGCAAATTTGATAACCTCACTCATTATTCCCTTTTCCAGGTCATTTATGATTATGTCAAAAAGCAGCTGACCCAGCACAGATCCCTGGGGTACTCCACTATTCACCTTTTTCCATTGGGAAAATTAGCCATTTAGCCCTCTGCTTTCTATCTTTTAACCAGTTCCTGATCCACAATAGTACACTGCCTCCTATCCCATGACTTTTTAGTTTTGCCAAAAGTCTCTGATGAGGGACCTTGTCAAAGGCTTTCTGAAAGTCCGGATACACTATATCAACTGATTCACCTTTGTCTACCTGTTTCTTCACACCTTCAAAAAACCAGAACAGATTAGTAAGACAAATCTTCCTTGTCTAAAGCCATGTTGGCTGTCTCCCATTAAGCCATGACTATCTATATGAAGAGTAATTTTGTTCTTTATGATGGTTTCTACCATTTTTCCCCGGTACTGATGTCAGGATCACAAGTCTGTAGTTTCCCAGATCACCCCAGAACCCTTTTTAAAAATTGGCGTTACATTGGCCAATCTCCAGTCTTCAGGTATTACAGATGATTTTAATGATAGTTCACAGATTACTAATAGCAGGTCTGCAATCTTATATTTCAGTTCTTTCAATACCCTTGGATATATACCATCTGGTCCAGGTGATTTGCTACTCCTCAGTTTATCAAATAGTTGTAATACATCTTCCCGGTGTATCGATATTTCTTTCAATTCTTCAGCAGTATCACCTTTAAATACCACTTCAGTCATGGGTAACATCCCTACATCTTCCTCGGTAAAGCCCAAAGCAAAGAATTCATTCAGTCTCTTCGCTATAGCCTTGTCCCCTCTTACTGCCCCTTTTACCCTTCTATCATCTAATGGTCCAGCTTACTCTCTCACAGGTTTTTTGCTACCCATGTACTTGAAAAAGTCTTTATTACGCGTTTTTGCTTCCACAGCAAGATTCTTCTCAAATTCTCTCTTTGCCTGACTTTCAATGCCTTGCATTTAACTTGCCAGTGCTTGTGCTGTTTCCAGTTTTTGACTGGCCAGTTTTTAACTTGCCTAAGCTTTGATGGTCATGTTACAGCTTACAGTTTCAGAGCCATGGCTGCATTGGTGGACAACTTGCACTTGGTTTCCATGGAGGATATCTGCAGGGCTACAACAAGTCTTCGGTCTACACATTCACAAGCATTATTGTCTGGACGATGATTCCCAAGGTGACAGAAACTTCAGCAATCTGTGTTCCAACATCTTTTTGGGGATTAGTGTCCAACTTCCCACCAAGGCCTACTGTCCATCCAGTCTACCAAAAAAACAGAAGAAAGAAACTTTACATAGAGCATGTGTACTGATAATGCTACTGTGTATGAAGATACCGAATCAGATGAGTTCCACCCAGGGACTACTGTTGCTGTACATAATTGAATCTCTAGTTATTGTTTTCTTGCCCCTGGTTGGGCTTCTCAGCTTCCTCTTTTTTCAGTAGCCTGCAGTTTGGAAGTCCCATACGTGAGGACTTACTTCCTGCTTGTCCATGGAGAAAGCATAGTTACTCACCTATAGTAGGTGTTCTCTGTGGACAGCAGAAATAAGTCCTCACAACCCTCTTACCTCCCCAAGAAGTTGTCTTTTGCTACAGCTTTGATAGCATATTGGAGATGATGTTGCTGCAGCAGGCAGGAAGACAGGCGCAGGCAAGGTGGATCCTCTCAAAAGCTTTCAATAGAAGCTGGGGAGCATTCCCACACAGGGCTCCATCGGTGACATCACCCATATGTGAGGACTTATTCCTGCTGTCCACGGAGAATACCTGTTAAAGGTGAGTAAATATGCTTTCTCGACCTTTTTTTGCACATTTCGATGTGGACATCCTGGATTGTATTTAGAAGTCATTTCTAAAATGTGCCTTTATATAGTAGAACATAAGAACATAAGATATGAAATACTGGGTCAGACCAAGGTCCATCAAGCACAGTATCATGTTTCCAACAGTGGCCAATCCAGGTCACAAGTACTAGCAGTTTCCTAAAAAGACACACAGGTTCCACAATGCTTGTATTGGGGCAAGCTGTGGATTTCCCTGGTCCTCTCTAATAATGCTTTATGGACCTTTCCTACGTTAACACACACAGACTTATCATTCCTTATCCACAGGCTGGCCTTGAACCCTTTTCTCTCACATACAGTGGCCATCTGTTTGCAGCCACTTAGCAGCCATTTATTTCATTTATTTATTTATCAAACTTTTATATCACCACTCTGAATCATTATGCTGTTCATAAAATCACATTATAAAAACAATTTAAAACATTGCAAACTCATAAAACTAGACACTCAGCACTCTTCATTAGCCACCTACCACTCCAGAACTCATTCTTCCATGAGTTGTTCAGCCTCTTCTGATACTTCATATAATCTTTCTTCATCCTAATATCTTGAGGTAATCTGTTCCACCATAAAGGGGCTGACACTGAAAATATTTTTTCTCTATTTTGTTGTAATCAGACTTCACAAAAGTTTTGGAACATAAACTAAAGCCTCCCCCTGAGACTACAGAGCACATCTTGGGATATAGCTCAAAATCCTCTCCTGCAAATTCTTTGGACTCAATACTGTCCTCAACTTATGCAGCACTGTTATACCAGCATCCAGTACAATGGCATTAATCTTAGAACAGTATCTTCATTCCTATGTAAAACCCCAATAATCTCATCCAAAATATGTTGTATGAGCTGTAGGGCATCTGAGTTATTCCCATATTCCAGACCTGCCAAATCTTCCGCTTTGAATGGGAGACTCATACTTTGAAGGATCATCTGTCATGCAAAATCACGAAACCTCCATGGAATGTAGGAGACTCAAGAGCCAATCACATAGTTCTCTGCCTGCATACGACAATGAGTAACTTCAGATCTCACTATCGACATTTCTTGCTGTGAGATTAACCATAACAAAGACCAAAAGCTTGATCCATAAAATCTCTGCCATTGACATATTTGGAGGCAAGTTACTAAGCAACCATAAAATATTGTATTTTCCAGCAGCTTAACTTACTGCTGGAGTCACTGCAGGTTAGTGACTCCTACAGTCAAATGAATAATGTAACTTGTGATCAGCTTTGCAAGCTGCATTATTCTGCCCCATTATTATATGGCACTTTGACCTCTAGCAGTAGTACTGCAAGGCTATTGCTAGGGGTTTTGAGGCCAAATTTTGAATCAGGAGCAAGTGAGAATTTTTCCTGCCCTAAACTGTTAGACCACCAGAGATTTCTGAGGTAGGCCTTGTGGGTAGGATTGTCAACTTTTTGAAAGAAAAAAACCATCACCTGTGGCTAGTCACGCTCCACCCATGCCCACCCTACCCCACCCTTCCCCTGCCCCACCCCCACCCTTGTTCCACCCCCTGCCCCCAAAAATTTGCAGAGAAAAGGAAGTGATGTCAGAGGGGGCAGGCGCTGCAGCAGGAGTTCCATAAGGCCGGAGGGCTCCTCACAGGTTTTCTTTTCTTTTTAACTTAACTTTATTGCAGCCGCTGCTCTGTAAGAAGCTCCTGATCTCGCAGCCAGAGCAAAAAAACCTGGCTTTTCAAGGGGCGGTTTCTGTTCTTTGCTGGCAGCCGGCCTGTCCACGGAAAAAACGGCCAGGCCAGCTGAAAACCGGCCGGTTGACAACCCTATTTGTGGGGAATCTATGGAGAGGTTGAAGTCTTTGGAGAGGGTGGGGTCCTTGAGGGGGATCCAAGGCTGGTTTTAAAGATGTTCTTGGGGGGGAGGGGTGCATTCTGGGGTCAGTGGATGCCTTTGGGGGATAAGGGATGTGATCTGTGAGGAACTTTTTTCTCCAGCCTCTTTAAAAATGCTCCCTGGGAGGCAAATTAATGCTAACAACAGCTTCGAGCTGGTATTATTTTTCCAGGAATAATGCAGCTTGTGAAGTTCAATGCATGCCATGTGATTCAATTGGCATAAAAACAATGCACTTTGCATGCATTTGCATGCTTTGCATCTCATTATTGGCTAACATACGTTGCCATAAACTAGCATACTGTATGTTATGGTAAAACAATGCAAAACACAAAACCCCCGAAACTACAATTAACTAACTCCCGACAGACCTCCGCCACTCACACTCCTGACTTACGATAAAAAGGAAATCAATTCCAATACCTACACATGCCCATCAACTATCCAACCCTGTAACAGACTATACATAGCCTTTGTAAATAGCCAATGTAAATAGTTTGACAGTTGTTTTGCACTATTACCTGTACAAAGTTGAATTTTACTGCTAAATGTAAATGTATACAGAAGTGTACAAGATTGTTAAATTGTTCCATGTAAACCGCCCTTGATCTCTGGAAGGGGCGATATAAAAGAAAATAGATAAATAAATAAATAAATAAAAATAAATAAATAAATATGCATTATTCCCTTACTACACATTTGTAACTACCCCCTTTAATCGTCAATCTATATGATCAAACCCAATAAATTAATATTCTTCAAAACCCTTGAAATAACATCACATCTTTCTCTCTCTCTCTTGAACCCCTACAGTAATTGGCAACACATCTTTGCCATATATGTACGCTCTCAGTCCTGCCACCCACATCTACCTTCACAAGACCCTCGTATATATGTTAAACAGATACAAGAACAGGGCCTGCTTGAGGAGCATCTCATCTCTAAATCCACTCCCAATTCCACCTTAACCAGTTGCCGTTGTTTGCACCTTTCCCTGTAGACCAATTTCTTTGTAAGCCTGGTTTACAGTATCAAAGACTAAAGACACATCTAGCAAAATCACCCTCACCCTAGTCTACTCATATACACTGTTTATTTCTATTGTTAATCATGTGCTATTTATTTTTAGAATTCTGTGTGATCATAGCCAGTTTAATTAGGCTGTATGGCATCTTGGGTGAAGCTGTTCAAAAAGACTTAAATCATAATAAATACAAAATAATTAATTAACAGGTATATAAATAAATACATTTGTACAACTGCAAATGCTCCAGAGTACTTACATTCTTTTTTTAACCTGTAATTCGTTAGAATATCTTGCTCGAGCATCCTCTGCCTTCACTTTTAATGAGTCCCAGATTACTGTCCTATCTTTGGATATTCTCATTTGTGCTCACCTTATTTTTCGCTAAGAATTGTTCACAATTCTTTCACCTCCTTTGTGTGATGTAAATTATCAGACATTCTGATTCTTGATCCACCACCGAGGATGCAGCATTCTGACTTCTTATTTCACTGCCAGCATATATTAACATATTAATGTAATATGTAGAAATATATACAGTATAATTTAAAGATAAAGGGTTGGAGCCATAATGGAAAAAGGAGTCAACTTGCTTGTACGTCCCACCTCTTTTCAGAAGGTGCATAGCTCTAGGGATTCTTTCCAACCAATATTTGTAGCAGGGCATAAAAAGACTCCTTCATCAAAAGCTGATCTTTATCTGCTGTCATTTACTATGTTATATTACATACATGTTATGCCTCAGTATGATTTTTTTTCACTTTCTGTAACATGTTTAAACATTTATGTTGTGGCTACAAGAAAAAGAAAAATCTTCTGGAAAAAAGGAAATAGTTTTAAATACATACTGTATCTTTTCCTGTCTGTGTGCATCTGAGTGCCTGTGTCTTTCTGAGATTGTATGAAAAATTGGATGCTTATGGGGGGGGGGGGATTGGAGGCAGCAGAATGATTGTGATTGCTCCATTTTAAGTCTTCTTTGATGACTTCACCCAACACAAGACAGAAAGACAGAGATGGAGAAAAACTGAAGCAGGAACCCGATTTGCTTAGTTACAAAACATCTTTTTAGAATGAAGTCATAGTTTAGATATGTGGAAATAAGGGTCAACAAACAAGTTGAGGAGGCATGAAGAAGTATTTCATTTCATTTATTTAAGATTTGATGGACTGCTTAATGTGGGTACAGCAAAGCGGCTTGCAATAGAATACAATAAAAACTGAAGCAGGAAATGAAAGAATGCCAGTATGTATAGGACAGACAGGAAAATGAGACGTGACAAGGCAGGGCTGAAGGAAGGTGGTGAGAGAGGAGGAGGGGGCGGGTAGGAAACATAAGGAGGTCAACTGAGGGAGTCCAGTGGGAGGTCAAAAACTGTGCAGAAAAGGTAGGCTTTAAGTTGGGTTTTGTAAAAGAAGACTCTAACCGGAGATGTGGAGGAAGATTATTCCAAAAGGGAGGATCCAAGGACATAAAATGCTGAATGGCGAGTAGATTGAAGATGGGTCAGAGAGGGAGAGGGTATGAGAAGACGGTTCATATGAATTGCAAGGAGAGAGTGTTGTGGGGCAAGCGGAATAAAGGAGGATGCTAAGTAATCTGTGGAACTAGTGTGAAGTGTTTATGGACCTGGATGAAAATCTTGTAATGAATACGGGATGGTACAGGAAGCCAGTATAAACAGATGAGGAGGAGGGAGATGTGATCAAATCTGGATGTGTAAAAAATTAATCTGGCCGCAGTGTACTAAATAAGTTGACGGCACTTTAAAGAGTTTTGAGGGAGGCCAGCAAGTGATACATTACAATAGTCAAATCTAGAGAGAATGAGAGAGGCAAGAGTGGTTAAGGCAGGTCAGAAGGTATAGAAGTTGATATGGCAGAAGTTTGGAAATATCAGGTCACCGAGACAAGGGGTGTGTGTGTGTGTGCTATCTAAAAGAGCAAAAGGGGGGAGTGTGCTAGGTGGAGGAGTTCCTGCCCGTATTGAGCCCCGTGTCTAGTGGCGTCCTTCAAGCATCTGCAGGACTTCCTGGGTCATCGAAGCGGCGCCTGGCCCCGACGCTATCTTCGGGGGCTTTATAGTCCAGCTTGCTCCGTGGTCGTGCGGTAGCAGTCGCGCTTTGAAGGGGCGCGGTTTAAAGGGGCATGTATTGCTCCTTATGCGCTCCTTCGGCGCTTGAGGAGCTGTAGAGGTGGAGGTCTTGGAATGGGCAAGCGAAGAAAACGGCTTTTGAATGTGAGTATAGTGAATCCCTCTAAGATTGGTAAAACTGTTGGGCCTATGGATAGGCATGTCGTGTTGGTGAACAAGGTTGATGGGACTCCTGGAACTGCCGCCAAGTCTTCATCCCCTTCTGAGGGCTCCTCATTGCTCTCGGGGGCTTTTAACTTGGCCCCTCTTGTTGGCTTGGGATCCATCGGCCCAGTGTCATCCTCCCCTATGGCAGAGGGGCAGTCTCGCTGTGGGGACTTGCTCTCCCCATCTGCTTTGTTGGGGAGCTCTTTAGAGCCTGTGCCTATTCCATTGCCGCGGGCTCTTCAGATACCGGAAGATCTCCTGAGGGCCCATCAAGATGGATTATCTGCGTCTGTGGACACTCAAAATATATCTTTAATTGATGTTTGGCGTGTTCTTTCCCGTATTGAGTCCTCCTTAGTATCTGTTGTAACTTAGTTTTCAGAATTTTCCAAGGATTCAGTGGCTAAGTTGGTTCAACATGATGTTCATTTGTCACTTTTAGATGTTAAATGTCAGAAATTAGAAACTCAGTGCGATGTTTTACATAATTCTTCTTTGTCTTATCTTAAAGATAGTGTAACTTTGCATACTCAGCAGGAATACTTGGAAAATTCTTTGAGGGCAACAAATATTTGGTGTTTGAATTTTCCTTATACTCGTTTGTTGTCCCCCCAGATATTTTTTGATAGATTTTTACTTGAAGTTTTGGGGTTTAGGGACGATAATAAACCGGTTATTAATAAGTTATACTATTTGCCTGTTATAGGGGTGGCTCCAGGGGGTGTTTCTCAGGGAGCTGCTCCACTTCCCTTGCTTGATTCTTTGGATGTTTCAGAGTTTATTGAATCTTCTCATGATGTGATACCTACTCGAGCCACTCTTATTGTTTCTTTTTCCTCTTAAGTAGACAAAAATACTGTTATGCGATTGTTTTTTCATAATAGGAATGTTGAATTTTGCAGGGGTAAAATTATTATTTTTCCTGATGATTCAAGGCAAACTCTGCTCAGACGTAAGGCTTTTTTGATGTTAAAGCAACGTGTTTTAGCACTTGGTGCATCTTTTTTCCTTAAGTTTCCCTGTAAATATTTGGTTACTTTTGATGGCACCAAGTATGTTTTCTTTGAAGTTTCGACTTTAGAATCATTTATTTTGAGTCATGCTCCACGGACATAATTTGTTGTTTTTTTTATTTCTAGGTATGTTATTTACATAGCCAACAAGTTGTAATAAACTGAGTTTTTTATAATGGGCTTTCTCCCCTCCTAGCATGGTACTTCCCGTGATGTGGACTATGTGATTTTCTTTATTTTTGCTTCTGTACCTCATATATTTCTTTTTTCTGTTATGTATTGTTATATATAAACATTTAATAAAAAGAAAGTTAAAAAAAAATAAAAGAGCAAAAGGTTGGAGAGGCTGACTAGAGAATTAGAGAAGAGGGGTTAGGAGGTGTGCAAGTAGGATAGGATTTCTATGTAAAAAGCATGAGGTATAGAGTGTAGTGTAACTAGATGGTGCAGATGGTAGGTAGGTTGTGTGAAAAAGGTGCTGGGGGACCAAGGTGTTTACTGGCACTGTTTCACGGGATCAGAGAGAGTATAACTGAAATAGGGAGATGAAGAGAGCAAGATGAGGATTGGAGAGTGGGGATACAGTATGAGAGGAGAACACCAGCACCAGCAGTAAGAACTGCTGTGAATGTTCCTACTGCTGTCTCCTCAGCAGGCCATCCCCAATGGCAGCAGCTCAGCCAAGGAGTGTCAGGCATGCTCCTGATGCCACCTGCCATCACTGCCTCTCTCTCCTTCCTTCCTTTTTTGCTTTAGCTGCAGACATCTTTCCTGCCTTCTCTCTTCAGCACAAGCCTCTTATTTTCTTCCTGAGGTGCACCAGCAAAAACTGTTCCCCGCTCCTTTTGTTTCTGAACAGACCATTTTTTTTAAACATTTTATTTATCATAAAGAAACATACAAAATTTGAATCAATTAATTGATTCAAATTTTGAACAGACCATTTAAGATATCACCCCTCCTCCATCTTGGTGGCACAATGCTCCAGCCTAGACTCTGGAACCTCTTCGTGCCTTTCTGAGAAGCAGTAGAAGTGGAAGCTGTTATAAATATCCCAAATGCTCTTAGCTCTAGCTGTTTTTTCCTGAGGGTAGTGGGTTGTCCTGGAGCTGTCAGCATGATCTTGATGCCGCTTGTCATCACTGTCTCTCTGACACCCTCTTGCTGCTTTGAACCATGTGGAATAATACACAGCCGCATGTTCCAAAACAGTCAGGCCCATGACGGCAGAAGAGGAGGATGTGGCCCGAGACACTGCTGCTCTATTTTAACCCCTGTTGTTGCCTAATCAATGCAAGAGAGGGGAATCAGCAAGAGGGGGAGGGGGTTGGAGTTGATGCATGCTATTGACCAGTTGCTGTCTGCCCCAACAGACGTGGTCCCTAATCATTCTACAAAACATGGGACATTCTGAAGGATGGACTAGATATGGCAGCCTTTCTTATGGCCGTGGAGTCACAGGAGACCATGACTCCACTTTTTGTTACTGTTTTGCTATTTGTGTGACTTACTGTGTTTTATTGCCTATTTTAAGGAACATTTTCACTTTAAGGAACATTGATTTATTTGCTTAACCATTAACTAAACTTCCATGCGCTATGGTAGACACTGAACTTCTCCTTTTTAAGACCTTTAAGGATGTTTATCGAATTAAGTATAGTCAGGGATGGACTTATATCTCTGGCTGCCCTTAGACATGTGGAGAGGTAGGCACTCCTCAGTCACACCTTTATAACTTGTTCAGATAAGATGACACCATATTTTATGATGTAAAAACAAGTGACTCATATATGCAAGGCAGACACGTCAGTAGAGTTGCCATTTGATAAGGCCACTCCCTGCAGATGCAGAACAGACTCTCTCATATGACTTGTCAAGTAGTCAGCAGGTTTCACGGAGGCTGGTGATCTCAAAGGCGCTTGGACAGTTCCAGTCTCATGCAAGCAACTTCAGCAACTACATTAGGATTTCACGTTTTCAAAAAATTGAAATCATTTGTGTAAAACAACCAGTCCTAGTTAGATTATGGATAACTCATTGGAATGCATTCTCTGAGATCACATGCTATAACAATGTTTCTGTGGCAGGACACTGAATTTGTTGGGGTCCTTTTCATAGCTGTATGTTTTTCATAGTGTTTTACAGTAGCAGCATAAGAGCTCAACAGTAACTGTCTTTCTTTGTGGAAAAATAGGAATGAGTGCTCAAATATGGGTGACATCTCCGATGGAGCCCCATGCAGGAACGCTCCCCAGCTTCTATTGGAAGCTTCTGGAAGGCTTCATTGCACCTGCATGTCTCCTTCCTGCCTGCCACCATGGTGTCATCTTGATTCAGTCTTTTGTTTTCTGTGGAGCCCCACAGACATGTTCCAGTCATTCTCCACTTGGTAAGCTCTCTTTCTCGGTGCATCATCCATCACTCCCAGAGGAGCTCCCAATTCCTTCAGGGCAGGAGAGAGATCCAGGCAAAGACTGAGAAGTACTTTGACATAATCTCCGACTCAGAAGGCTGGGTCACTGACATGGAATCTGAGGACTTGTCAGAGGGCAGGTCCTTGGAGCTTCCCTTGAACCCTTCTCCACCTCATCAGCAGCGTAAGTCCCCTCCTGAAGACATGACCTTCCAAGAATTTGTAAGAAACATGGCCAAGGCCATACCATTTTCCCTGGAGATTGAGAATGAGCCCAGGTCAGAAGAGCTGGACATCCTTCAGTATTCCTTGGCCCTAAGGATGCGATGACAGTGCCCGTGCACCCCATCCTGCAGAGAATACAGATGAGAATGTGGGAAAACCCCCTCACTGTACCTCACAGTTTGAGAAGCCTCAGCTCACCATTCATTGGTGGTCAAATCTGCCCTAAAGAGAATCAAGAGTACCAAGACTCATTCCTCGGTGCCCCAAGGAAGGGAGGCTCGAACATTGGACTCTTTAGGGAGAAGGTGTTTCCAGAGTTCCATGCTTGTAGCCCATGTGGTCTCTTATCAGCTCTACATAAGCCTGTTCTTGAAGAACATCATGTGCGACTTGGCTGATCTGTCCCTCTCCCTTCCTCTGGAGAAACTGGATCAGTATCATTCCCTCATGATCCATGGCAAGGACTGCTTGAAGTTCATAGTCTGAGTGATCTATGATATCTTTGAGACGGCATCCAGAAATGCTGCCATAGCTATTGGCGACCAGAGACTCGCTTGGCTCCAATTGTCAAACCTGGAGTAGGCAGTGCAGAACAAGCTGGTGGACATCCCGTGCTGTGGAGAGAATCTTCAGTGAACAGGTCAAAGAGATGGCTGGCTATATTGAGAAGCAGCATGTTACTCTTACCAGACTCTCCAGGTGCACACCTCCTATCATAGGAGGTACCAAGGTAAGAACCAGAAAAAAGACTTATTACCCTTGTAGGCATTCAAACTTTCCTGGATCCCAGACTTTCCAACCCAACAGCAGTATCATGAGAATCCTCAGAAGGCCCAGCTGAATACTCAGCTAAAACCTGGGGTGGGGTCTTCACTGGTTCCTTCAGAGCAGAGCCAATTTTCCAACAACCACAGTAGGAAACCCGTGGTCAGGTGAAGGCTCACTCTTTTTGCATAAAGGTGGCCCCTCATAACCTCAGACTCATGGGTTCTACAGATCATCAAAAGTGGTTACGAACTAAATTTATTGGAACTACCATGAAATTGCCCCCTGAGAGTACATCATCTTGATCCTCTGCATCACGATTTGCTTCAGGGAGAAATCACTGCCCTCTTGTCAGATCTTGCGATTGAGCTCATACTACTAGAGCAAAGAGGTTGAGGGTTTTATTCCAAGTATTTCCTGATCCCCAAGAAAATGGGGGATACTGTCCCATCCTAGACCTACAGTAAGAGATTTGAACACCTACTTCGTAAGAGAAAAGTTCAGAATGATTTGTCTAGGCACCCTACTTCCTTACCTTCAAAAAGGAGATTGGCTATGCTCCCTGGATCTGAAGGATGCGTATACCCACATACAGATGCGTCCCGCTCACAGGAGGTATCTCTGATTCATCCTGGGGGACAACACTTCCAGTACCTGGGAGTGTTTGTCTTTCCCTATCTCAATGATTGGCTGTTCAATGGTACCACTCCAGAGGTAGTCCAAGAATCAACACATTTGACAATTCTGGTGTTGGAACTACTCGGGTTTGTTGTAAATTACCCAAAGTCCCACCTTCAGCCCATCCAACAATTTGAATTCATCAGAGGCCTGCTTGACACTCAGGCGAGAGTCTTTCTACCACACATCTGACTTCACAAATTGAGAGCACTTGTGCAGGAAATTCAATTGCGTCAGCTATTAACAGCTCAAAGAATGTTGACTGTGCTAGGCCAAATGGCCTCCACGATATATGTCACACCCTTGGCACGCTTCCAAATGAGGTATGCTTAGTGGACTCTGAGGACTCAATTGACCCAAGCCAGGGGTCGACTCAGATTGTCTGTGTGTCTCCGCCCCTCTCATATAGTCATTACATTGGTGGACAGTCCACCAGAACTTGCTCAGTGGTCTTCCTTTCCAAATTACTTCACCCCAAAAGGTTCTGATGATAGCTGCATCCAAGCTGGGATGGGGAGCTCACCTCAATGGGTTGGACATCCAGGGTGATTGGCCCATTCAAGAAAGTCTCCATCAGATCAACTTCTTGGAGTTAAGAGCAGTGGTGAACGTTCTAAGGGCTTTTCGAGATCAACTGGCCAACCAAATTGTTCTGATTTAGACCAGCAATCAGGTTGCCATATTCTGCATCAACAAGCAGGGAGGAACAGGTTTGTACCTCCTGTGTTGGGAAGCAATCAGGTTGTGGAAGTTCGCCATCATGCACAGGATGGACTTGAGAGACACGTACCTGGCAAAACATTCTGGTAGACAGACAGAGTCAAGTCCTCCAGCTGCACGAGTGGACGCTAGAAAAGGAAGTTGCAAATTGCATCTTTTGAGAGTGGGGCACCCCCTCGACAGATCTGTTTGTCACTCTGCAGAATGCCCAGGTGGATCACTTCTTCTTCAGAGTAAGATCACACAGAAGATTAAAGTCTGATGCTTTTCTCCTTCATTAGGGGAGGGTCTTCTGTATAGTTATCCTTCAAAACCTCTCATTGCAAAGACCTTTCTGAATCTCAAAATAGATGGCAGTACAATGATTCTCATCACTCCCTACTGACCCAGACAGCCTTAATTTCCCCTCCTGCTGCAACTTTCCAGTATACAGCTGCTACAGCTCGGCCATGTGCCAGATCTCACAACGCAGGAGGACGGGATGATGTTGCACCCTCACAGCGGAGAGGCTAATGTTGTCTTGGCTCAACCTGCCGGACGGTGTAACCAAAGTCCTTTTGGTCTTCAAGAGGGCCTCTATGAGAAAGTCTTACTCTTGTAAATAGAAGAAGTTTGCTATCTGGTGTGAGAGCCAGGCCCTAGATCAGTGGTTTTCAACCTTTTTTGTACCGTGACCCCTTTTACCATTGGTTAACTTGTGATGACCCCCAATGATAAATTCAAATGCGTCTCTCTTCCTTTACCGTTAACGCATTGTCGCTGTAATCATTTGTGGAATTATTAATATATTATAGGCCTTTGCATTATGTTTTTATTCATAAAATTTACTTATTTAAACCACAATAATTAATCCCAACAACAAGTAACAATATTTGATTTCAAAATTATTATGATTTTGTAGTCAAATCACTAATATGAAATAAAATTATTTTTTCTACCTTTCTTGTCTGACCAATTTATTCTCTGATCATGCTGGTCCCAATCTGAGGCTTCTGCTTTCCTGTCTTCTCTTAGCTCTCTTTCTGTGGTCTATGGTCCATCTGCCATTTCTTATCTCTTCTTTCGTTTTCTTCACTTCTTTCCATCAGCCTATGGTCCATCAGCCTATTTCCAGTCCCAGTAATCCTCCCCAGTATCAGCCCCTTTCCAGTCCTCACTCCCAGTACCTTCCAATGTCAATTTGCATTCCCATGACTACCACTGGTGTCCATTCCCTCCAGTCCCCCTCCTTCCCCACTGACCAGTCCCTTCTAGTACAAATACCATGGCAGCCCCTCTCAGATCCACTACCTTCCAGTTCCATTCTCCCATCCCCTTGTATCAGCCCATTTGTAGCCTTAGCCCCCAGTTTTCTTCCAGGGCCAGCAGCTCTATCCTCCCCTCCCCACAATCAGCCCATTCCCAGTTGAAACCCCCCAATCAGCTCACTTCCAGTGCTAGGCCCCCCTCAACCCCATTACCAGTGCTAGCCTCCCCTAATCAGCCCAATACCAGTCCTACCCCCCCCCATCAGCTCATTACCAGTCCTAGCCTCCCCTAATCAGCTCATTTCCAGTGCTAGTCCCTCCTCAACCCCATTACCAGTGCTAGGCTCCCCTAATCAGCCCATTACCAGTCCTACCCCCTTATCAACCCATTACCAGTCCTAGCCTCCTCTAATCAGCCCATTTCCAGTCCTAACCTCCCCAATCAGCTCATTTCCAATGCTAGCCTCCATCAGTCCATTACCAGTCCTACCCCCCTATCAGCCCATTACCAGTCCCAATCCCCCCTTGATCAGCCTATTCCCAGTCCTAGCCTTCCTTAATCAACCCATTACCAGTCCTAGCCCCCCCCCATCTGCCCATTATAATTCTAACCCACACTGTCTCTCCCCTCTGTCCAGCATTTATCCCCTGTCTGTCCAGTATGTCCCCGTCTCTCCCCTCTGTCCATGTCGTCCCCCTGTCTCTCCCCTCTGTCCATGTCAGCCCCCCTCCCTCCCTCCATGTCAGCCCCCCTCTGTCCATGTCTGCCCCAATCCATCCCTCCCTCCATCCATGTCTGCCCCCCTCTCTCCATGTCAGCCCTCCCTCCCTCCCTCCATCCATCCCTCCATCCATCCCTCCATTTCAGCCCCGTTGCAGGTTCCCTGCCCCCTCCTCCCCTCTCCCTGTCTGCCTGCTGCTGCCCTGTTCTTCTTCTACAGCTGCAGCTCCCTGCCTCTTAGGGAACTGCGGCTGAGCCTGTGAAGCCGCTGCGGAGCCTTCCCGTCTCTCGACGGGCTCTGTGCAGCATTGTCCTGCCTCCAAAGGAAGTGGTAAATGACTTCCTTTGGAGGCGGGACAATGCTGTACGGAGCCAGTTGAGAGGCAGGAAGGCTCCGCAACGGTTTTGCAGGCACAGCCACGGTTCCCTAAGAGGCAGGGAACCGCGGCTGCATTAAAAGGGAAGCGGTGAGTTTGCTGCTGCCGAGAAGTGGACTCGGCAGCGGCAGCAACTTGTGCGCTTTTTTTTTTTTTTTAACGGCGGAGTGAGGCGACCCCCGCTAAATCCTGTGGTGACCCCCATGTTGAGAACCGCTGCCCTAGATCCTTTCGTCTGTTCCACACAAAAACTGCTTGAATATCTTTTACACCTCTCCGAGTCTGAACTTTTCCAACTTCATCAGGGTCTACCTCAGTGCAATTGGAATTTACCATTGAGGTATGGAAGGAAAGCCCATCTCGGTACAGCCTTTGGTTGTTTGCTTTATGTGAGGCTTGTTTCTCTTGAAACCTCCCTACAAGCCTCCCGCAGTGTCTTATGACCTCAATGTGGTTCTTGCGCAGCTCAAAAAAGCTCCCTCTAAGCCGCTCAATTCCTGTTCTCTAAAGTTCTTGACCTGGAAGGTATTGTTTCTGGTGGCAGTCACTTCAGCATGCAGAGTGAGCAAGCTTCAGGCTCTAGTGGTTCATCCACTTTACACCAAATTCCACCATAAAAGAGTGGTCCTTTGCACTCATCCTAAATTCCTTCCAAAAGTGGTATCGGATTTCCACCTTAATCAGTCATTTGTTCTTCCAACATTTTTCCCGAGATCTTGGGCACACAAAAGGGGAAGCTGCGTTGTACATATTGGACTGCAAATGAACCTTAGCCTTCTTCTTGGTGTGGACAAAAGCCCATAGAAAGTTCATCCAGTTTTTTGTTTCTTTTGACCCCAATAAGTTAGGGGCTGCCATTTCCAAATGCTCTATTTCAATTTGACTGGCAAACTGCATTTCTTTTGCTTATGCCCAGGCAGGCCTGAGCCTTGATGGTCATGTTGTAGCTCACAATGTTAGAGCTGTGTCTGTGTCAGTAGCCAAATTACGCTCAGTCTCCATAGAAGAGATCTGCAGGGCTGCAATGTGGTCTTCAGTCCACACATTCGCATCTCACTTTTGCTTGGATGGTGATTCCCAATGCAACAGCAACTTCAGCCAATCTGTACTCTGGAATCTTTTTGGGGATTAGAATCCAACTCCATCCCCCCTAGGCCCACTCTATTCTGTCCAGGCAACCAAAAAAAAGGGAAAAGAGAATTATTGCTCTGTACATAGTTGGTCTATTGGCTTGTTGTCATGCTGCAATTGAGTTTTACCCTTGTTGGGCTTCTTGGTGACCTCCTCAGTTTTCGATAGCCTGTAGCTTGGGAGTCCCATATGTGAGGATTCACTCCTGCTTGTCCATGGAGAAAGGGTAGCAGGTGTTCTCTGTGGACAGCAGGATTTAGTCCTCACAACCCTCCCACTTCCCTGAGGAGTTGTCGTCAGCTACAGCTATGTTATCAGACTGAATCAAGATGGCCCCATGGTGGCAGGCGGGAAGGAGGCATGCAGACACAGGGGAGCCTCCCAAAAGCTTCCAATAGAAGCTGAGGAGTGTTCCCACATGGGGCTCTGTCAGGAACGTCACCCATACGTGAGGACTAAGATAATTATGGTAGGATTTTAGAAATGCTAATTATATGATTCTTAGCAATATTCATACAGGATGAGTGAAAATATATTATCATCTAATAGGACACCAATACATGTATGTGAGTTAAGAGATATTGTAGGAAAAAAAGGCAATGAATATTCCTGGAAGAAATAAACCTATTTTTTTTAACTTTACCTTTTCAGGATAAAATTGGAAAGTTAATTTAGTCTCGGCATATTCCACCACTGACCAATTATTGAAATGCTATAAGGACAGACTAAAAGGGAATTTGGGTTTGCTAATGCTCTATTTATTAAGCTGTGACAATATGTTTACTGCATGCAAACAGTGTTGTCACAAGATAATGCAGCATATGCAATTGCTGCTTACTTCTGTACATTACTTTCTCAGCTCTAAATCAGGCGCAGTGTGACCATGGTGATAAGCTGGGCCGCAAATAAATGTATGTGAAGTAACTCATTGACCTGGTGACGAAAAGCATAGCTTCTCAAAAATCTTTGCTGGCTTCAGTATTCATAAAAATTAGCTATATCTCAAGAGGTATAACTTACTTTATCCAGGTATTATAGCTGCCATTTAAGGAAACACAAGCCCTTATGAAAGCCTCTCCATCCTGTGCACAAAATCTCTATATCTAATCGTCTGTGGAGCAAATGCCCACATTACCCCATTTCCCCAGTCCTTTGTAGCCCATAAATATTTTTAAAAAATAGCTGGTTTGAAGTTCTGCCCCCTTTTGAAAACAAACATAATCTCCTCTGAGTGGGTCCCCTATGCCATTTTTCTGATCCTCCAGACTAATCGCATGACATACTAGGGGTCTTCAGAGAACGGGAATGACTCCCACTTGCCCCTGCTCAATTCATGACATCTTCCAAAATGGCACTGGCTGACCTCAGGCACCTCTTTGCCTCATACATGTGGGTCATCATGGGGAAGCTTGGAGTCAAGCCTTACCATTTTGCAAGATGGTATTGAGCAGGAATGAATGGGGTTTGCCCCATCACCAGAAGACTGTCGATGCTTATGGGTTCAGATTTGTGTAAAACAACAAAACAACAACGGGTTTATTAGAGCAATCGAAACTGAAAACACTAAATATTGCTCCACTATCTAACTAACTCAAAGTACTGAAATTGTTTTGGGAATGGGTCTCAGACTTAGTTGGGGATAGTGCTTAGGAGGTGCAATACCTCAATAGCCACTAAACCCCTATGTTGCATCAAGGACCCGATGTATTTCCCATCTCTAGTTTACAATAGTGCTTCAAAACAAGCTGTCCAGGTATTTTCTTAAATCATTGGCGTATATGTTTATTTATTTATTTAACAAGTTTTTTATACCGCCTTTTCCTTCAATCAAAGCGGTCACAAGAAATACAAGGTATAAACAAGGGAAACAAACAGTATAGACATGACAACATATGGTAATGTAGGAAAAATAACAAGGGTTAACAAAATAGTGGATTATTTATAAAATATATACAATAGATGATATCTTAGTCATTTGTTAATCCATAGTGCTCAATAAAAAGTAAAGTTTTTAATTGCTTACGAAAGTCACTTAAAACATCAATTGCACATAAATCAGGGGGGAGAGAGTTCCAAATCAAAGGGGCAGCCAAAGAAATTGCTCGTTGTGATGTACATTTGCGTGATTTAGCGAAGTTTCTTGGGGTATTGAGGGTGTTTGAGGTGGATAATCTTCTAGGTCTGTTGCTGGTATCACGGGATAAGAGGGCATGGAGGCTGGTTGCAGAATTGTTGTGCTTCATTTTGAAGATGTTTATGATTAACTTATACTTTATGCGAAGGGTTATAGGGAGCCAGTGGAGATCTTTAAGGATGGGGGTAATGTGGTCATGATTAGTGGAACCGTTAATTATTCTGGCTGCTGTATTCTGTGCCATTTGAAGAGGTTTGAGAGCATGTTTTGACAGCCCATTGTAGATAGGGTTGCAAAAATCCAGAATGGGGGTAATAAGTGCCTGGCAGACTGTACGAAAGTGTTCATTAGAGATAAGAGGCTTGAGGCGTCTAATTATTTTCATTCGGTAATAAGCGCTTTTAACAGTTTTCTTTATGTGAGATCGCAGGTCTAGCTTCTTATCGAGGGTTACCCCGAGGTATCTTACTTCATCCTTAATTGGAATCTCAGTACTGTTGCATGTGATGTATGGTGGGGGATTAAAGTTGTTGTTTCTAGTGACAATAAGTGCTTCAGTCTTCTTCAAGTTTATTGCAAGGTTGTTATTTGACAGCCAAATGGAAATGCTGGTAATGCAGTTTGAAATCTTATTGTAGTTTGGGCAGTTGATATCAATCGGAGTGTAGATCATAATATCATCTGCGTAAATTGTGTAGTCTATATGATGAGTTGATATTATGTGACATATTGGTTGGATAAAGAGGTTAAAAAGAAGTGATGAGAGTGCAGATCCCTGCGGTACGCCTTGTTTGATAACTGTATGATGAGAAGTGTTTAGACCGACTTTAACTTGGAACTGTCTACCAATTAGGTAGGACTCAAACCAGTTTAGGACGGTGCCAGTTAGACCGATGCTCTTTAGTCTGGCTAATAGTATTGAATGGTCCACTGAATCAAAGGCCGCTGAAATATCTAAGAAAATCATTAAGGTTCCTCTATTATAGTTGTCTATGGTTTGAGTGATATCATTAAATAAATAAAGTAGCAGCGTCTCAACTCCATGGTTCGGGCGGAAGCCATGCTGATGTATGTCAAGTGGCGCATGCTCATCAATATGTTCTTGTTGATGAGAATACAGATCTAGAAACATGACAAATGTAGCAAAACTGCTTATCTTTGTTTTAAATGTTATCCCAACGCAAATCCTCAGCGCCTGTGCATTTCACCGCGCAAGCGGTTTCTTCGGGGGATCTCAAATCAAGTTATACGCTTGATGTTAACATGCGTCCGTTTATCCCGGTGAGCTCTAGATAATAATCAGAAAGCACACTCAGTACTTCGGATCACAAATACACTTATAAAAAATAAAACTGATTCCACGTAGACTTATTCAGAACCAAGAAAACTATACCTTTGAAAATTGGCCACCGAACTCGTCTTCTCCCTGAAAGACGCCAACGCATGCGTACTGAAAACAAGAAGGCTGTCTTTTATCTCTAACCCGCCCCTTGTCTGTACACTGATGGTTTGAGATCGAAATTTAAAGAGCCCATATTCCCTTAACTATATGACTTTATACCGATCATCAGCTAGACAACTGCATTTCAATTAGTTATCTTCTTGGATAGTTCTCTTCTAGGAACTGCAGATTATGAGATCGGCCTGAAAAATAATTTTCAAACACATACTGACCAATCTATTTGTGCATTTAATCCTTCCGGATGTGCTGTATTTAGAGTATAGATCCAGCGCTGTTCACACAAGATCAAACTCTGATCCCTTGTCTTTCCAGGAAAGCCAGTCATCACTTGATCTATACAAAATACCCGAAGCTGATCAAACTGGTGGCTAGATGTTAAACAATGAGCCACTATCGGTGCTTCAGATCTCCTACATCGTAGCTGGCTCTGATGTTCATTAATCCTGACCCTAAAGGGGCGAATGGTTTTTCCTATGTATAATAGCTGGCATGGACACTGAATTGCATACACCACATAACTGGAACCACATGTTGTCTGTCATTTTAAAGCATAAGTGGTGTCATGATATGTAAATTCAGTCAATTCCAAAGTGATCTGACAAATATTACAGCTGCCACATCTTTTATGACCACTTTGCATAGTAACTCCATCTGCCTCTACCGGTCTCAATACTGCCGGACTCAAAAATTCCTTCAAGTTCCTGTGGCGTTGCCACACACAGCGAATGGATTTGTCTTCTAAACCCGGGATTCTATGGAGTATATTCATATGGCATTTCAAAATTTTATTAATAAGGCCACCGTAAGGTGAAAACTTGGTTATCAAATTAATCTGTGCCTCATCAAACCTTTCCTTCGGCGCTCTATGTGATAGTAAGAGAGCTCTGTTGTTGAAGCGTGCCCGAATATATGCCTGTTTAATGATATTTATTTATTTATTTATTAACAATTCTTATATACCGCACTATTAGACATCAGCGCGGTTTACATTGAACAGAAAACATCCGACAGTTTACATATGTCTGGTCAGTTACATTTAACAGGAAGTATAACTTGGCGAAATAGGGGAAACTAAATACAATGGAGGGTTATCTGATAAGGGATATCATGGTTAACTATATACAAAGGTGGTACAATAGTACTTGGAACTGCTTGTTATTTCATTGAGAAGTTGGCCTGTTATGAGGGTCTGTTTGTTTGACCACTCAAGCTATTCGCCTGGGGGTTATGTTCGGAGCTGTCATTGAGATATTTAAGGAAGAGGAAATGTTTTAGTGCCTTTCTGAACTGACTCAAGTTGGGTACTGCTCTGATTTGTGCTGGTAAGTTGTTCCATAAAGTCGGGGCGCAGAGTCGGAAGGCTCTGTTGGCTGTTGATCTAGTGCATCTTGTGGTGTCATTTGGGATAACTAGTGTGTTTAATTCTGCTGTTCTTCGTGGCCTGTTTGGTGCAAGTGGTTGTATGAGGTTGGAGAGAGAGGAAGAGGTGAGCCCCTTAGCCGCTTTGAATGTTAGCAGTAAGGTCTTGAAACTGATCCTTGCTTGAATGGGGAGCCAGTGTAGCTGTTTTAGAAGGGGTGTTAAGTGATCTCTCCTGGATGCCCCGAGGAGTACCCTCGCTGCACTATTCATGGCTAATTGCAGGGGGTTCAGGGTGGACCGGGGGAGTCCTTGTAGTATGGAGTTTGAGAAGTCGAAATGGGGGAGTATAAGGGCTTGATAAATGGTACGGAAATCATCCGGTTCAAGTAGCATGCGTAGGTGTCTGAGGGATCTGATTTTAAAGTAGATTGCCTTGACTGTGTTGGCTATGTGGTTCTTCATGTCAAGGTTTTGGTCCAGTGTTACTCCCAGGTAGCGTATCGCCGGTTTAACTTGGAGTTGGGCATCCTTTACGTTAATACAACTAGGAGGGGTGAAGTTGGTGTTCCTCGAGACGCCTGGGATACGCCTGGGATATGCCTGGGATACCCCCGATGCTTAAAATTCTGTTGGAGAATCTTTGAATGCTCCTTAAAAGCAACTTCCTCAGAACAGTTACGTCGGTACCTGAGGAATTGTGAAAAAGGGAGGCTGTTCTTCAATTGAATAGGATGTGCACTGCGGTAATGTAACAAGGCATTCCTATCTACTTCCTTTCTATAAATTGAAGTAGACCAGTAATTTATTCTTCTTGTAACTGCTACATCTAAATATGTGATTTTATCTGTATCATAGAGATATGTAAACTGAATGTGAGAATCCTGCTGATTTAACCAATGGAAAAATGAAACCAAAAGGCTCTCTTGACCAGACCACAACATGAAAATATCATCTATATATCTACCCCAAAAGGGGATATGTTGCCAAAACGGGGACGATGACAGCCATTTCTGTTCGAACTCCCCCATGTAAAAGTTGGCTACAGAGGGGGCGCAGGTGGCCCCCATTGCCACCCCAGATTTTTGATGATAAAGAGTTTTTTCAAAAATGAAATAATTTTCAAAAATTACTAATCTCGTCAATTCATCCAAAAAGTCTATCTGTGGTTCTGTCAGATCTGCTCTCCCCCTCAATGCTGACATCGTACAGGTAAAAGCTGCCAGTTGAGGGATGGATAGCTTGTTTTGAAGCACTATTGTAAACTAGAGATGGGAAATACATCGGGTCCTTGATGCAACATAGGGGTTTAGTGGTTATTGAGGTATTGCACCTCCTAAGCACTATCCCCAACTAAGTCTGAGACCCGTTCCCAAAACAATTTCAGTACTTTGAGTTAGTTAGATAGTGGAGCAATATTTAGTGTTTTCAGTATGGGTTCAGATTGACAGAGGTAACGGATGAAAAGGGGCAGAGTTTAGAAGCAGGAGTGTTGCTTCAAAACAGGAATTTTGCATACATGGAGGGCGGCCTTTTATAGTACTTTGCTGTCCCTTTAAAAAAATGGAGGCCCTGAAATAGGGGACACACTATGTTGCATTGCCATGGTTAAGAACACACAAAGTCCCCAACCATGACAATGCAATAAAAACTCCACAGGATATATTCAACTGGGATACTGGGTATTAAAGTTTAGTAAATTCTGAAAAATGTGTGCCTGTCATAATCAGACCTATCAGTGACTCATCAGGTTGTTCTTTAGAGAGCTAGGATACACCCATAGTCATAAATTCAGTGGAGAGTTATATGTTTCATAATATTTGGATCAGAAATGAAACAGTTCAACTGCATCTCTTAACTACTGGTTAACCAATATGACTAAGAAAGTAAATATGTAAACATTTATATTGGAAGTAGACAATATTAACAAATTTATTTTTTTAAGCCAAAAATTAAACTTGGCTCGAACTCCAAGCGAACATACACTCCAGGCATCTCAGCTTCTTAACTGACAGGACATCTACCTTGTGTTCTTTGGACCACTTCCAGTGTCCCCTGCAGGAAAGAAATCTGCCAATTTGCATATCAAAGTCCAGGAAGACGTCAGCTCCAATATACCTCAGAAGAGAAATGAAAAGTGTTGGATAAGGACATTTATAGTTTCATCTATGTTTTCTTCTTCGTCTTCCACCTCTGACACTACTTCTACCACCACCTTTCTCAGCCTCTTCAGCCTCGTCAGTTATTTTGGGTAATGAAGTAAATTAAGCATGTGCACCCCCTTCCCATCTTCTAATCAGATACAGGAGCTCTTTAGGGTGCTCAAAGCAATTAAACAACCCCTTTCCTTACCCTTCAGTTTGTTAAACTTTTCTGGCACCTCTTTGTAAAATATATAAAATCCTTATACAATCACACTAGATGAAGCTGCTCCAAAGTTAAAATAGCTTACTGGGGTACATGATGCATATGAATTATTCGACAAACAGTGCATTTATATATAGCACAAAACAGAGAGAAAATAAGTCATAACAGTCTACAATATAGTGACTTGGACATCCCTAGCAAAATCACTCTTTGGAGAGGGGCCCAAACTCACTTTGCCATAATTGATGCTTATACAGTAGAGTGCCAAACTCATTTCAACGGTGGGCTACATTTAGAAAAAGTGTACATGGGCCAATGGAGGAAAAGGAGAGAAGGGGCATGCATATATTCTTATATAAAATTGTGAAAATTTGTAGTTTATATTTTAAAAATGAAGGGGTCCTTTAACTACACACGGTCTTTATCTGCCCTCATTTACTGTTACTATGTTACCAACAACGCATTAAGTGCGAAGCCTCCCCTTTAGATATTAGCTATGTGATTAGTATTTCCCAGCAGCTGCATGAGTAAGTACCGTAATGAGGGGTGCACTTAACGATGCCCATAGAGGTGTCATTAGGTGCAGCTGCTCTGTTTGCCACATTACTTGTACTCATGCAGTAATGTGTTCTTTGTGGCCACACTTTTCCACTTTTCACATTAGTGTTAGTTTTATTAGTATTAGTGCATGAATGCCAGTTAATGTGTATTTTGGTGGTCGGCAACTGGCATTTCCATGCATTAGAGTTTGCTGGGACCAGTTATCACACACTATAACGAACAGTAACTGGTTAGCAGCGCTTACTAAAAGGGTCGCAAAGTCTTTAGAAATATTAGGTGGCGTTTGAAGTGTGAAAAGTAAAGTTGCATAGGTAAATCAGCAAGTACACGTGTGAAGTCCAAAAAAGCAGCTGTTTTATGAAGGCAACAGAAGCACTTATGTGCCTTCCTGAAACAGGCTTCCTGAAACAGACCCAATAGTGTGCAAATGTCCAAGCACAAATTTACAGCTGTTCTGAAAAAGGTTTAGATGTATGTATGTGTATATGTGTGTTCTCTGTGCATGTACCCGTATACTGTATAAAAAACACATGGAGATCACAGCTTCACCTCTGCCCTGCCCAAACTATGCCCCTGGGAACGCCTATACCCAGATTGTGTAAAAGTAGGTGCACTGTTTGCAACTGTGCAGTCTTTACACACAGAAAAGGCTTTATAAATGTACCATAAGTAGCAATTTTAGAAAAGGCACTAATTATACATCGTATTTTAGAATGGCAATGCACATGTATCTCAGATAATTTTTCGATCAGAACTCCCACGTTTGGACATGGGATATGAAGAAGTATTTGAAGGAAAATTGTGCGTACTTCTCTGGCCTTCAAAAATTACCTCCCTGGGGAGAACATTAGAGTTTTGGAAAATGGCTGTCTAATTAGCCACTCCCATACATGCAAGCGTACAAAATCCATCTTTCCTATGTGTAATAAAATGGATAAGTAGTAAAATCACTTCTTCAAAGTGTGTGTAAGTGTGATATACACATCCCCAAGTGATGCTGTACTATCTTTGAACATATTATTTTATTTATTTATTTATTTATGTTTTAACTATTTATTGAATCACAACCATAAGAACAAGCTGCAAAACATTCCGATACAACAACAGAACCGGTATGACAATACACTAGCAGCACAAATAAACCAAGATCAACATTTTTATATTTTTTGCCTCCCCAACATTTCCATTCCTCCCGCCCTCCCATTGGTTGTTCTCCTCCAAAAGGTGCGCCCGTGGGTACCCCAGGGGGTGGGCACTCTTACACACTCCAGGGGAAGCCACTCGATGCCGTCATCTGAGCGACCTACCTCCCCTTCCCCAGTCCACCCTACTCCTCCCCGCCTTCCCCTCAGCCTCCTTGCGGTTCCCACTTGACAGCAGCACTTGCACTGATCCCTGGGACCTCCAAACCCACCGCCCTCTCCCGCCGGACTCTTGATACCGTACTCTCAGCCACTTACTATAAATCATTTAGGACCAGGCTGCAGCCCCGGGAAGGGGGCTGACTGTTGAATATAGTCATCCCACACTGCATGAAATCTAGGTATGCATTGTTGACAGGCCTTGGCCCATAGTTTATCAAGTTGCATGGGTTGATGCAGCACATTCCTCCATTGTCCATAATTAGGAGGTTCTGCACTCTTCCATTTTCGTAAAATAATGTGTATCGCCAGTGCCTCTAACCTTGTTCTGTGATCGTTACCCCCTCCATCACATGGAGGGGACAGACTGCGAGGTCAACTGACACCTCTGGCCAAAAAGCTGCTCCACAAACATCGAGACCGCCTTCCAGTACTCCAGTACCCAAGGATAGGATCATAGCAAGTAGACCAATGGGGCTCCTTCCTCCCCGTATTTGGGGCAAGCCAATCAACCCTCATAACCAATCATGCGAAGCCGACCTGGTGAGAGATAGGCCCACCATATCACCTGGTATTGTTGGTCTCGAAGAGAGGCCATAGCCATGAATTTAGGTATCCTACCTATCAGCGTCCAAAGGACTGCACCAGTCAATGTGGTCCCCAAATCCGCATTCTATAGTTCCAATAAATGATGACATGAAGTCCGGGAGTCCATAGCCACAAAGAAACTCTTTATCTTTGCTAACATGACCCAGCAAGACTGTGCACTAAGGAAGAAATTCTCCAAGTTGAAGCAAAAATCACTTGACAGATCGGCCTGCTCCAGACCTTGATAATAGGGGAATAGGTCTGTCGCCTCCAAGCCATAATGTATGTGCAAGTCCGAGAAGGCCATCATCTCCCCGTCCTCTGTCCGCAGTTGGTCAATCTGGGTGAGGCCTCGATGTTGCCAATATTTAAAGAATGACGGTGACATTCCGGGGGCGAAATCAACATTACCCTGCAGTGGCAGATACACTGATTGTAACGGTGAAAGGCCCAGTTTGCTACATATCCATCTCCAAACCCATCGAAAGGACTGAAAAAAAACACATCCACGGAGATGGCTAGGTAACTTGGAGGCGGGTGCATGTAAAACACATTTCAGTGCTAAAGGAGCCACCAGGGCTCACTCGCATGCCAATTTAGTATAATTCTCCATGTCAAACAGCCAGTCTTTAAGATATTGGAGGAGACAAGCCAAATTGCAGGCCCTGAGGTCAGGTACTCTCATGCCCCCATGACACCAGGAGCCTTTAAGAGTGCGCAGTGCTATACATGCTCGCTGGCCCTGCCAAAGAAAGCAGGACAAACAGCCATCCAGACGGGTTTGATCTTTCTTCAGTAGCAAAAGAGGCAAAAGTTGTAACATGAAGAGCCAGCAGGGGAACTCCATCATTTTAAATACAGCGATACGTCCGCCCAAGGAGAGAGGTAGGTCTCGCCATCACTCCAGCTTCTGTGTGGTCAAGATTTGTACAGATCTTCTAGAGAAACGGGTATCGTGACCCCAGATAGCGAAAAGAGTGACCTGCCCACCTCAGTGGAAAGACTTCCCCCAGGAAGCACAGAGCGAAGCCTGCGTGGGCAGGGCCTCCAATTTCTCTAAGTTAAGCCTATATCTCAACAGCTCACCATAGTTACAAAATTCCTCTAGTAAGATGGGTAGAGTCCTTCTCGGTTCCATAAGATGAACCAGGAGGTCATCTGCGTAGGCTGAAATCTTGAACTCATACTTCCCCATTCAGACCCCACTGATCTGCAGGTTAGCACAGATGCGGACCAACAGTGGTTCTAGTGTAAGCAGAAAAAGGAGGGGAGATGTGGAACAACCCTGTCGCATTCCCCTTTGTATAGGAAAATGTTCTGTATGCAGACCATTGACCAGAATTTGCACTCTATGAGTTGCATAAAGTGCCTGCAATGTCTGTATGAAAAGACCATCAAAAACAATTTTTCTAGTGCTTTCTCAGCATCAAAGCTTATCAACAATGAGGGAAGTCCCGTAGCCATGCAATGGTGCTAAGAAGCTAAGATTTGTTAAATGTTCCCAACCCATCTGTTGGCCCCCTGACAAATCCCACTTGAAATGCGTGGATCAGACGAGGCATTATGGGAGAGAGGCACTCCACCATCACTCTGGTCATAATCTTGAGGTCCACATTAAGTAAAGAAACAGGGCGATAGGACTCCGGGAAAAGTGAGTCTTTACCCGGTTTAGGAATATGCATTATCAGAGCCTTGTTATTACGATAGGGCACCATTTGTAGCAAGGCCAATTGCTGGTACATTTCCGCTAGAGGTATACTTATCCCAGGACTGGTGCTAGGGCTTCTAGCACACCCCTGCAACCTATAAATCGGCGCCCCTCCCTCATTATTATTAATGTTGGCTGCACCCTACCCTCCTTTTTCCCAAAACCGCTTTGTGAACTCTTTTCAAGCGATATTAGTATTTCTCCTTTAAATCCAGTGTTGTAAGAAAATTGCAGCAAAAGAGCAAATGCATAATCAAAATAAAAATACTTAGCAGTAAATACTTAGCATCATATAAACAAGCTGTGATATTCCAAAAAAAACCTGATTCTGGTCATCTCACTAGCAACAACGTAAACTTTCTCCAGTGCCAGGCATATTCTGAACTAATATAAAACACTGCAAAAGTCACTGAAAATCTACAAAGTCAAATCTACCATACCATACCGGTATACACTTCCAAAACTCATACAGTAAGGTGCCCCCTTATAAAATTACCCTTCTACCTATTTTATAAAGGCTGCCTATGTGTCTTAACAAAATTACTCCAGAGAAAGTAGGTGAACACACATATACCTGCTCTGAGGCAAGTGGAATATGCACATATGCATATTTGCATGCACGTGTCAAAAACCATAAGCTGATATGCAAGTATTTTACAAAGTATGCACATAATTATTTACTTGCTTCAATTTCTTAATTGCCTCCATAGAAGAGGCAATTTACAAGTCAATTAACACTGGCAATCATTCAGAAAGAAATCCCACCTAATACATGATCACCTCTTCCACTCAATCCTTTCAACTGAATCCATTGACAACCACCCATCTTTCCCCAAAACCCTGCTGCCACAACCATGCTTTTAGCTCTTAAAGGAACCACATATAGTCCTTTTCCTGCTACATTACTTCTGAAAGGCCATTCCCGAAGATGGAGGCATCACACCAACAAAAGCCCTTGCCCTTACAAATTGTAGACAAATGTCCCTAAATGAGGGCACAAGTAAATGATTTCCCTGAATGGACTTCAAGGTATGAGATAGTAGGGGACAAATAAATCCTCTAAGTATTGTGGGCCTAGACCATATCAGACCTTAAGCAATAGCACAAACATTTTAAATTTTCCTTGATATTCAACGTACAACCATTGAAGATTTTTTTTAAGACTGGGGTAATATGATCCCTCACACTCAGCCACACCATCAAGCTAGCTGCAGTCTTTTGTAGTAGCAAGATTCTCTGTAGGGATTTTATAATAGCCCTACATAGGGCATAGTCCCATAATCTAATAGGTCAGAATCAAAGCTTGAATGCAATGGGGACACGGCTCCGATATCGCACGGCAGCCGCTACCACTGCTTAGTAAACATATCCCTTAGACTGGGGAAGGGGGGTTCATTCTGAGTGTAAGCACAAGGGAGAGGTAGAAAGTTTGATGACAGTTGTTCTATCTTGCACGCTGTTTGATGACCCTATTTATTCTTCTGCCTCTATGCAAAAGTGATTGAAACTTGTTCTGGGCTCAAATATGTCCTTATCTGGTGAATTAAAAGAATAAGGAAAAAGGTCTTCTCACTGATTTGGCAACCTGAACTTCAAAGTATAAAATGTTACCTCACCAAATCTCAAGATTTCTGACAGACAGCTTAATTGGGAACTGTTCTTCTACTAACTCAATTCTAAACTCAGCATCAGGCATTGATTTCCCTAGGCACAGGACCTCAGACTTCCCCACACTATATTTTAACAATTTTTCCTCAGCCTGAGGTTATTACACCTAACTCCTTGTTGACGCTCTTGATATCTTCTTCCCACTGATTGCTGATAGGAAGATAGATCTGAATGTTATCTGCAAATTGATGAAATTTCAAGCCTACCGATATCAAAGCTTGATGCAAAGGCGCCACAAAGACTTTTAAATAGTGTAGACAAATGAATAGAATCTTTGATGGACCCCAGATATCATCTGCTAAATGCTGGAATGCCCAGGTCTATTCTCCACCTCCAGCAATGCCTGCCCATGTATTATGTAAAAGTAGGCAGGGCTGGAGCTAGGGTTTCTAGCGCCCCCTGCAACCTATAAATCGGCGCCCCTCACTCATTATTATTAATGTTGCCTGCACCCTACCCTCCTTTTTCCCAAAACCACTTTATGAACTCTTTTCAAGCAATATTAGTATTCCTCCTTCAAATCCAGTGTTGTAAGAAAATTGCAGCAAAAGAGCAAATGCATAACCAAAATAAAAATACTTAGCATCATACAAGCATGCTGTGATAGTCCAAAAATAAAAAATAAAATCTGATTCTGGTCATCTCACTAACAACAACATAAACATTTTCCAGTGCCAGGCATATTGTGAACTGATACAAAACACTGCAAAGGTCACTGAAAATCTACAAAGTCAAATCTACCATACCATACCAGCATACACTTCCAAAACTCATACAATAAGGGGCCTACCCAGAAAAAAGCAGCACTACAAATACTGCAATGGGCCCCAAAACCTCCATACATCTATTTGAAAAGCTGTACAAGTCAAATTACTACAGTACAGATCCCTTCGTACAAACTCTATGTTAACGGAACACCTGGCCTTAGTCACACACTCAGAACAAAGACCCTCACCAAGTAGAGAATAAGTGACCACAACCTGAAGTAAAATTAAAAATATGTAGACAAAAATTAGAATGAAACCTCAAGAAGCCAGACTGCGCATGCGGTGCCTCACCAGATAAGAGACACAGTTCCCCATACTGTTTGAAATATAAAGATAGTGCAAAGTCCAATCACTAAATTGAAAATAAAATTATTTATTCTATCTTTGTTCTCTGATGATTTTGATCATGTTAGTCCTGATCTGAGGTTTCTGTTTTCCTCTGTCTTCTCTTAGCTCTTTTTCTATGGTCTATAGTCCATCTGCCATTTCTTGTCTCTCCTTTTACTTTCTTCATTTTCTTCTATCAGCCTTTTGCCAGTCCCAGTAACCCTCCCCAGTATCAGCCCCCTTTACAGCCTCCCCTCCCAGTACCTTCCAGTGTCAACCCCTTGCATTCCCAGCACCACCACTGGTGTCTATTCTCTTTTAGTCCCCCTCCTTCTCCATTGTCCAGCCCCTTCTAGTCCAAATATCATCCCAGGTATCAGCGAACTTCCAGTCCCAGTGTCCTCCCATGTCAGTTCCCTTCCAGTCACCCTCTTCTCTGTTCATCTGCCTTCCAGTGCCATCCCTGGGTGTCAGCTCCCTTCAAGCCCCCACCTTCCCTCCAGCCTCCTCCTTCCCCTCTTTTCCGCTCCCTTCCAAACCCCCATGTGAGCTCCCTTCTAGCTCCCACCTTCCCCCCGTCAAGTCTCTTCCAACCCCCCTCCTATTACCCAGCCACCTTCCAGCTCCTTCCCCAAGTGTCTGCTCCCTTCCAGCTCTCCCCCGTATCTGCCCCCTTTCAGCTACCCCCCATGTCTGCTCCCTTCCAGCTCTCCCCCCATGTCTGCTCCCTTTCAGCCTCCCTCCCCTCCCCCGTGTCTGCTCTGATTCGTCCTTTGAAAAAGAAAGCAGCCGCAGGAACATTTCTCTTTTCCCGCGGCTCTGCTAACTTTTAAACTGGTGGATCGCGGAGTTTCTAAAGGCAAGAATAAGCATTTCCTGTTTCAAACCCAATTCACCCGACTAAATGGGCTTTGTGAAAATTGCCTGCCCTTCTGACCAGTAAGTGTGTGCTGATGGTTCTTTGAGTTTGACTGCAGCTGCTCTTTGCTATCCCTTAGAAGCTGTGGCGTTAGGCAATGGCCTAGTCTGCCTAGTGGGTAAGTAGGCACTGCAGAGGGAGCTATCATTGTTCTAAAGGAAAGCCAGAATATACTTTATGAGAGGCTGGGGTTAGAAATCTTTCCTCCCAACTGGCCCTTTCACTATGGGCTAGTTAGTATGGAGGATTTCCTGGAAGCTAGTGTGAATGTTACACTTTTCTATGTTTATGTTTATGCAATTTCTTGATATACTGCCCAGGCTGAAGGGCATCAGAGTGGTTTACAATCACTACAAGCAGGTTGTATGCTAAAATATTTGTATACATTCACTCGCCCCAAAGGGCTCACAATCTATGTGTACCTGAGGCAACAGAGGGTTAAGTGGCTTGCCCAAGACAACAAGGAGTGCCTATAGAACTAGAAACCCCAGTCCCTCCAGCTTGAGTTTGCTGTCCCCAGGTGGGAATTGAATCTCTGGCCCTTGGCACCTTGTCCTAACCACTAGGCCACAATTTTTTGTATAGCAGATTAAGTCTTATTTATTTATTATTTTTAATTTAAATTTTTATTAGCACACGTCAAAATACACAACACATAATATATAACCATAACCCCCCCAAGTATAAACCATTATACATTCCATACTTCATTAACAGATTGGAGAGAACCCCTCTCGCGGTGCGTACCCCATTTTCCACCACGTATACGGTTAAGCAATGTCCACACCACCTAAAGGTGCACATACGGAGGCCCCCCATCTCCTGAGGTCCTCCTGCCCACATTAAACTAATATCGTCCACCTTCCGTACTGATACTCTACCGAGTTATAAACACAGGCATAGAAAAACAATATATATTCCCCCATAACCCCCCTTCCCCCACCCTCCCTGTAGAAAACTCCCACCCTACCCGCAATAGAAAACAAAAATACTTTAAGCATAGCAGGCATAAAGCCTTAACTCCACACCGAGATCTTGGTAACCCATACATACAATGCAATCCCAAAAGAAAGCTCACCACAGATTTCAGATGTAGATATAAACAACAGATGCAAACTGTATCAGCAATCTCAGTCCTATACAATTGGGTTGAAGGGGTAAATGTTTTTGTCCCCGCCTTTACCGCCGTACTGACCTCTCCCTCTCCACCTGCGCATACCACTGTGCTACCCCTCCTACCCTCCACTGCTCATACTGCTTCCACACCCTGTTGTACCTTTTAATATCATGTTTCCGATGTGCTTCTATAGCACAGACGCTCCTAAGCTGCTCCATTCTCCCCACCACCTCCGCTAATGGGGGGACACCCGTTTTCTTCCACCAACGGAGAAGGCTCATCCGGCCTGCAATTACACAGTACCCCTGTAATCGGCTTAAATCACCCCCTTCCCCCCCTCCACCCCCTCATTTAATATCACCATACTGGGAGTGAAAGGCTCCTGCACCCTCGTAATATCTCCTGTAAGCCGCTCCACCCCTATCCAATACTCCCGTACAATAGGACAACTCCAGACCATATGCAACAGATCCCCCCGGACCCCACACCCCTTCCAACAAAGGTCTGGGCTGTCTGGGTATAGAGCATGAAGCCACACCGGGGTCCAATACATTCTCAGCCTTAACTTATAGCTGTTTTCCAGCATAGCTGTCCCCGGGGCCAATTTATGAGTCCGAATATAGATCCTTTCCCACCTCTCTGAGTCCCACTGCCCTCCCAACTCCTCCTCCCACTGCAGCTGGCCCCGTATAACCCCCTGCTTAAATTCCCCCAAGAGTTTATAAAGCTTTGATATTATCCGATTAGGCAATAACTCAACAGAGATTTCCAACGTGCAGCAAGACAGGACAAGGAAAAGTACTACAATGACACTTGCAAGGAAATAGAAGCAGAAACTATTAGAGGAAGAACAAGATCGGCTTTCCTAAAGCTACGAGAGTTAAAGAAAAAGTTCCAGCCTCGAATTGGAATGTTACAAGATGCTCAAGGTTCTATGTTGAATGATGCTGAGAAGATCAAGAAAAGGTGGAAGGAATATACAGAGTTTTTATATGATAAAGATCAAGTGGACCAACAGCCGTTTCAACCTGTACCTTATGATCGGGAACCATTGGTGATGAAAGAAGAAGTTGAAGCAGCATTGAAAGTCTTATCAAAGAACAAAGCACCAGGCATTGATAGCATTCCCATAGAAGTATTGCAGCAATCTGATGCAGCTGTTACCGTACTCACAAGGCTCTGCCAAGAAATATGGAAGACAACATCATGGCCAACTGACTGGAAAAGATCTGTGTTTATACCAATACTAAAGAAAGGTGATCCAACTGACTGTGGAAATTATCGCACAATCGCTCTGATCCCACATGCCAGCAAGATTCTACTGAAGATTATTCAAAAGAGACTACAACCATACCTGGAACAAGAACTACCTGAAGTGCAAGCAGGGTTCAGGAAAGGGCGAGGAACGAGAGACATCATTGCGGATGTGAGATGGATCCATGAAAAGACTAAAGAATACCAAAAGGATATCTATTTGTGCTTTATCGACTATAGCAAGGCTTTTGACTGTGTAAACCATGAGAAACTCTGGGCCACATTAAGAAGCATGGGTATACCAGAACACCTGATCGTTCTCTTGCGCAATCTGTACATTGATCAAGAAGCAACAGTTCGAACGGAACAAGGAGAAACAGAATGGTTTAAAATAAGCAAAGGTGTAAGACAAGGCTGCATACTTTTCCCCTATCTGTTTAATTTATATGCAGAACAAATCATCAGAGAAGCAGAATTGTATGAAGACAACAGAGGTGTGAAGATTGGTGGAAGACTCATCAACAACCTTCGCTATGCTGATGATACCACATTACTGGCGGAAAGTGAAGATGATCTGAAACATTTGCTTCTCACAATCAAAGAACATAGTCTCAAAATGGGCCTGCACCTTAATTTAAAGAAGACAAAGATCATGACAACTGGCATAATCAACAGGTTCATCGTCGAAGGAGAAGAAATTGAAATCGTGAATAACTTTAACCTACTTGGATCAACTATCAATAAAGAAGCAACAAGCAGTCAAGAAATCAGACGACGCATTGCTCTTGGCAGAATGGCTATGAAAGACCTAGATAAGATTCTCAAGAGCAGAGATGTCTCTCTCCATACAAAGATTCGACTTGTTCAAGCCATGGTATTTTCAATAACATCATATGGATGTGAAAGCTGGACAGTGAAAAAGATAGACAGGAAGAAAATTGATGCCTTTGAATTATGGTGCTGGCGGCGAATACTGTGTGTACCATGGACTGCCCGAAGAACAAACCAGTCGGTACTAGAGGAGATCAAACCTAAGCTTTCTTTAGAAGCTCAGATGACAAGACTTCGACTTTCATACTTTGGACACATCATGCGAAGAGAGAGATCATTAGAGAAAGACATTATGCTTGACAAGATAGAAGGTCAACGCAAAAGAAGAAGGCCAGCAATGAGATGGATCGATACAATAACAGCAGCTACGGGTACCAGTCTGCCAACAATGAGCCACCTGACTGAAGACCAAACACAATTTAGGATAGCTATCCAGAGGGTCACCATGAGTCGACTCCGACTCGACGGCACTTAACAACAACAGGCAATCCATTACTCCCCATCATCTCCTCAAAAGGTGTAGGTTTGGCCAACAGATCTTGTTTCACCTCCCGCCGTTGAAGCCAATACCACAGACCTATATATGCAAATCGATCTTGCTCCCCCAAGCCATATTGCTGTTGCAGCCCCTCAAATCCCCTGACCCTCCCCCCAGTCTCCACCATTTCGCCAAGTTTCCACAACCCTTTCTCCCCCCACCCCTTATAAACCCCCGCCGCCTCCCCCATCTTATCCTCCATTACCGTCTGAATATGAGTTTCCCTAAAGTACATCTTCCCCCCTAATAGATACCCCCTCCATTTCACCCACACTTGTCTCGTAAGCTCTCTATACGGATTCTCCTCCCCCTTCCCCTGCCGTCCCACCCCGGGATCCCAGATCCAGGCGCCAGCCCCTGCTCCCTCCTCCCCCTCCATCCCCACCCACCCTGGGCGCTCCGCCCCCTCCTTCCATGCAAACAATTCCGAAGTTGCGCCGCCGCATAATATCGGTGCAACGATGGGACCCCCAACCCCCCTCCTCCTTCGGTCGGTACATAGTAGCCCGAGCTACTTTCGGGCGCTTTCCATCCCAAATAAATTGCAAAAGCATTTGTTGCATCTGATCTATTTCCTTTCTTACCAACCTACAAGGTAATGACATATATATAAACAGTAACCTTGCGAGAACATTCATTTTCACTACTGCGATACGGCCCATCCATGACAAATATAACCCCCTCCAGCGTGATAAATCCTGACGGATTTGCTCTACCAGTCCCGATAATTCCAGTGCTGAAGCTGACATAAAGGGGTCCCCAACTGGATCCCCAAATATCGGAAACCCCCTGCCACCCACTGAAACTTAAAATGGTGTCGCAAACTTTCTTCCACCGGGGGTTCTAAGTTAAATCCCAGCAGTTCCGTTTTCCCCTGATTCATTTTATAGCCCGCTAACCGGCTGTACCTTTTAATAACCGTCATCAGCACTGGTAGTGTTGTAAGCGGCTGTGTCAAAGTAAAGATCACGTCGTCCGCAAAAAGGCCTATCTTTTCCCCCCGCCCTCAGAGCATTTCTCCCTTGATATCCCCCGTACGCCTAATGAAGGCCGCCAGCGGCTCAATAGCCAATGCAAACAGTAAAGGTGACAGTGGACATCCCTGCCTAGTACCCCTGTGAAGCTCGAAACTCTCTGAATACCCTCCATTTACTCGAACTCTAGCTCGTGGTCCCTGATAAAGAGCTCTTATCCAGCCAATATACTGCCCTCCGAATCCCATTTTCTCCAACACCTTAAACATAAAAGGCCACTCCACCCGATCAAAAGCTTTTTTCGCATCCACAGTGACCAGCACTGCCGATTCCTTAGTTCTCTGGAGGTGCCACATAACATTCAGAAACTTTCGCACATTGTCACTCCCCTGTCGTCCATTTACAAACCCCGTCTGATCAGGGTGTATCAGTTGCGGCACCACGTCCTGGATCCTATTCGCCAGCACCTTTGCCAGAATTTTGGCATCTAAGTTTATTAAGGATATGGGCCAATAAGATCCACATACCCCCTTGTCTTTACCTGGTTTCGGTAGGACCGTGATACCAGCCTCCGCCATTGTCCGCGGGAGTCCCTCCCCTTGCAAAACCCTATTCATGACCCTGGTAAAAACTGGCGTGATTTGTTCCGACATTACCTTATAAATCTTCGCTGTGTACCCATCCAATCCCGGCGCCTTCCCAAGTTTCAAAGTAGCAATAGCCCTCCTGACCTCCTCCTCCTGGATCTCCCATCCTAACTGCTCCCTTTCCTCCCCAGTCACTTGCGGTAGGCCACATTCCTCCAAAAACTCATCAATCTCCTGCCCTCCCGCCCGTAGTTCGCTTCCATATAATTTCTCATAGAACTCCCTAAATACCCCCCTAAAAACTCCCTAAATACCCCCCTAAATACCTATTCCCTTTTAGTATTACGTATGCCTTCTACACATGTTGCCTGCCTCCTCCCCTTAAGGTGGCTTGCCAGCAACCTCCCCACCCGATTTCCCCCTTCAAAATGAGCCTGCTTTAGTACTGTTAGCTGGAACGCAATCTCTTGGGCCCGCAGTTTGCTCAACTCCGCTCGTACCTTAGTAAGTTCCGCAAGAGTATGGGGATCCGACACTTTCTGATGCATACCCTCCAAACATCTCAACTGTCTCAGTAAATCCTTTTCCACTTCCCCTTTTTCCCTCTTTACCCGCGCCCCCAAACTCACTAGCTGTCCCCGGACTACCGCCTTTAAACCATCCCACACTACCCCCATAGGCACCTCTCCCGTATCATTAAACCGGAGGTATTCCTGTATACTATCCTTAAGCTTTCCCATGTGCTGTTCCTCCTCCAGCACGGATTCATTAAGTCTCCAGAATTTGAGACTTTCATCCACTCTACCCATGTCAAAGCGTACGCTCACTGGAGCATGATCTGACCAGGTTATTGAGCCCTGCTCCACTTCCTTTACTCTCTCCAGCCAAGTTCCACCCCCCCAAATCATGTCTAACCTGCTATAAGAGCCATGTACTGGAGAGTAGAATGTATACTTCTGTTCTCCTGGATGCCAACTCCGCCAGATATCTGGGAAGGGGGTTCATTCTGAGTGTAAGCAGAAGGGAGAGGTAGAGAGTTTATTGACAGTTGTTCTATCTTGCACGCTGTTTGATGACCCTATTTATTCTTCTGCCTCTATGCAAAAGTGATTGAAAACTGTACATGTGGAGCCCGCTTCAGACAGGGGGACGTCTGGGCCATCCGGACATCCCAAATATGGATGGGGCCGATCTGAACCCGATTCTGCACCATGGGAGTGAGACGTTCCCACGGTGGCAGGATCAGTCCTCCTGTATGGCCTGGTGTGCCCCCAATGCTACCACAGGAGATGTCCACCAATCTGCCCATCGGGCCTGCCCTACACACCCACTGGTGTGCCATTGCAGCACCATCCTGTCACCATGGCACTGGCACGTCTAGCAGGAGCAGCAGACAACGCAGCACATGGGGAGCCCACTCGCCCTACCAGCCAGTGGGTACCCCAAACCCTGGGTCAGCCGCCTTGAGCACCCCTGTTGTGTCATGCTGAGGCCAGGGGGCTGGGAAGCGAGATCGCTGTGGCACCCTTGTGCTTATTCCACCTTTGAGATGTAAAAACAACAGACATGCAGAGGACAGCTGGTAGACTTAAAGGGCCCTGAGCAGAATGGGCCCTGTACGTCCAGCCACATAGCCCCTCCCTTGCCCCGCCTCCATCCTGCCCCCTCCCGACTCCATCCAGCACTCCCCGCACAGCAGCCCTGTATGTGCGGGGAGCATGGTTCGCAGCATAAGGATCCATGTGAGTGGCAGAGCTGCACGTCCCACCAGGAGGTACAGCCCACTATTCGCATGTCAGAATGACCACAGTACAGGAACATCAGACTGGGTGAGAGACTGCACAGTTTCTGTCATGCCCCAATTCTCCAAACCTTAACTGCCCTGACTTTCTTTCCATTCGCCCCTGTGATAAACTTGATAGTCCTTCTTGCCCAGTGACTGCGCTCTGAGGACTTCAAACACCACTGTTAATTTCAGCTTCTTAGGTCTTGATAAATCCAGTGCTGAAGCTCAACTCATTCCTTTTACCTTTTTCACCTAATTGCAGCTCTGGCTGCAGCCAGTGAGTTCATCTCTTTTGTTCGGGCTTGAGGAGCTGGGATAGCTGCAGCAGTGGTGGCAGGAGCCATGGGATTTGCGAGCAGCAATGGTGGCAAAAGGCAATGGGACCTAGCATCGGTTGTGGTGGAAAGGCCAGTGGAAAGTAGCAGGAGTACCAATGGTGACTAAGAATAGGCTATCAGTTGTTTCATGTCATTTAAAGCACACTAACATTTTAGTGTGTGTTAAGAAATGTAATGCGCAGTAAGAGAATTAGCATGCATTACGTTGAATTAGCATATGCTAAAATGTTTAGTGTGCATCAAAACAAAATAACATAAAATGAAACAAACAAAATGAAATTGCTACTACCACATGTACTTATTATTTGTGTAGCACTACGAGGCTTACGCAGCGCTATACAGAGATATGTAAGAGACAGTACCTGCTCATCAGAACTTACAGTCTAGTCAAGACAGACAGCACAACACCTGGGGACTAGGACATACAGTTAAAGTCAACATTATTGGCACCTTTGCATTTTAGATATGTTGTGTACAATATCTTGAGAAATAAATGGAAATATTCCAACTGTATGTCATCATAATATTGTAGTAGTATGTTCAAAGGTATGCAACAAAAAAAAGATGTCTCGGCAAATTAGAAGTAGTAATCTTTGAAAAAAAAAACTAAATATGAACTGGACAGGCATCCTTCACTAATATTTAGTTGCACAACCTTTGGCAGTGATGACAGACTCCAAACGTTTCTTTTAGCTATCTATAAGTTTCGTACATCTGTCTACTGATAGTTTCTCCCACTCTTCGGTTGCAATTTGTTCCAGCTCATGAATGTTTCCAGGATTCCTTTTACCAATGGCAGATTTAAGCTCTGTCCAAAGGTTCTTGATTGGACTTAGATCAGGACTAATTGCTGGCCAGTTTAAAACAGTCTATTTTTTTTCCTTTTTAACCATACTTTTGTATATATGTTTTGGGTCATTGTCCCACTGGAGGAGACATGACTTTTGACCCAGACCTAGCTTTCTGACACTAGGTAGCACATTTTGCTCCAAAATACCTTGGTAGTCCTCTGACTTATTGATTCTGTTAATATGTTCCAGGCCTCCAGTTCCTTAGACAGCAAAACAGCCCCACGATATTATGTAACTCAACCATATTTAACTGTAAGAAGGGGTTTATTTGTTTTTTAAACTTATACACTTCATTTCTTTGCCTGAATGTATCACTGGTCTACACTGCCAAAGAGCTCAAGTTTGGTTTTACCTGTCCACAGAACATTTTCCCAGAAGGATTGTGGTTTCTCAAGGTGGGTTTGGACACAGATCAGGTGTGTCTTTTTATGCCTGTCTTGAGCAGTGGGGTTCTCCTTGGCCTTTGCCTATGAAGTTCTTCATTGTTTAGTGTGCGACATATGGTGCGGATTGAAACCACCATTCCAGATTGCTCCAGATTACCCTTAAGTTCTTTAAAAGTTGTACGTGGTGTTTTTCCAACAGTTAACACTAAGCTTCAAAGACTTCTTGGATTCATTTTTCTCTTCCCACCACATCCTGGGAGGTTCTTGACAGTTCCATGAGCAGAAAACATCATGATAGTATTGCAAACTGTAGACACAGGAATTCCAAGGTCTTTGGAAATGGTCCTGTGCCCCTTTTAAGTTTGATGTTTGGTGATAATGGCTTTTCTGACTCTCTCAGGCCGCTCTCTTGTCTTCATCATTATGAAAATTGACTAGGGAATGAATGTGGCCATTTTAAATATTAGAGCCATCATTCATTGGTTGATTCAAATCATGTGAGCAGGGCATGTCCATCCACTAGGTAAGCTAGACGGCTGCCTAGGGCAGCCTGCCCAAGTGTGCAGCGGCAGTGACACACATGACCAGCCGTGCCATCCCCCAGCTGCCGCCACCAATTTCATCTCGGGAGGGGGAGGCAGGCAATGGCAGTAGCAGTATTTTCAAAAGCAGCTTCTCTTTACCACCACTTTCTTGCCTGCAGCTGCCACATTTTGAGATACTGCAGCTTCCTGCCCCCAAGATGGAATCAGCGGCAGCTGGGGGGGAGCGGCGGCAGCTGATGGGGGCAACGAGGCCAAGATTTCAGCCTAGGGCAGCAGACACCCTTGGGATGGCCTTGCATATGAGTACTGACAATTGATCTTAGGTGTGTCTAAATTTACTGCAATGGGAATCTGGTTCTTCTGCTCAAATTGATCTGAGTTGTTTATAAGGGTGCCAATAATCATCTCCTGGCAGTCCCAGGACATTTTTATATTATTTCCAATTATTTCTTTTTTTAATTAGTCTTGTTGCATTTGATCCTTTTATGTGTCAAATATGTGTGCATATATAGTCCAAAGCCATTTTAGTGACCACTTTTTTTAAAGAGATATTGGACATTAAGGGGTTGAACTGCAAGCGTGCCAATAATGTTGACCACAATTGTAGCTAGAAATAAGGAAGCACATAGGAGGTGAACAGAAGACTAAGGTGATACAGATCCAAAAGCAGTCTCAGAGGTGAGTTTTTAGCCTGGTTTTGAACAGGACCAAAGATAGTCTGATGTACTGACTCAGGTAGTTTGTTCCAGGCACAAGGAGCAAAATCTAAAACTGGCAGTAGAAGAGAAGGGCACAGATACAAGTGATCTGCCAGACAGGGCCGGCCCGTCCATTGAGCAAGAATGTTTTTTGCACAGGGCCCCGCATTTCAGGGGGCCCCGTGCAAAAAACATTCTATATTAGCACAAGTAGATAAAAAACAAACAAACTGGCTGCTGCTGCCACTGCGGCCGTGGCAGCGGCAGAATCAAATGTCCCGCCGTGGGGCCCCGCCTGCCCGGCAGAGCCTCCCTGCAACATCAGCTCCCGAGTCCCTCCCAATGCGCGGGCTTTCAGAGCCACGAAGAGAGAGCTAATGGGGGGTTAGGACTGGAATGGGCTGTGGAGAGGCTAAGACTGGAAATGGGCTGATGAGGGTTAGGACTGGTAATGGGCTATGGGGGGGGGGGGGCTAAGACTGAAAATGGGCTGATGGGGGGCTTAGGACTGGTAATGGGCTATGGGGGGACTAGGACTGGTAATGGGCTGGGGGGTGGCTAGGACTGGAAATGGGCTGAGTGGAAGGAGGGCTTGAACTGCAAATAACTGATGGGGACAGGGGCTTGGAATGGAAATGGGCTGTGTGGAAGAAGGGCTTGAACTACAAATAGCTGATGGGGAAGGGGGCTTGGAATGGAAATGGGCTGTAAGGGGAGGGAGCTAGGACTGGAAATGGGCTGAGTGAGGGGGGCTAGGACAGGAAATGGGCTGATGGAGGGCTAGGATAGGACTGGACATGGGCTGTTGGGGGGGCTTGGATTGAAATGGACTCATGGAGGGGCTAGAAATGGAAGTAGGCTCATGGGGGGCTTGGATTGGAAATGGGCTGAGTGGAGGAGAGCTACGATTTGACATGGGCTGATGGTGGGGCTAGGATAGGACTAGAAATGGGCTTATGGGTGGCTGGGATTGGAAATGAGCTGATGGAGGGACTCGGATGGGGGAGCTAAGACTGGAAATGGGCTGATGCGGGGACTAGAAGGGAGCGGATGCTGGGTGGGGCTGGAACTAGAAGGGAGCTGATGTTGGGGGAGGATTAGAATGGGATAGAGCTGGGAGAGTGAAATGGAGAGGGAAAAAATATTTTGTGTGGGAGGGAAAACAAATCTACAATTGGCCGGATATTGGGAGAGTAAGTGGGGATTGAGGATGGCGGGGTAAAATTTGAGTGGATGAAATAGGAATGAGGAAAGAGCAAAAGGAGAAAGATTAGTATGTTAAAGAAGATGTAGAGAGAGAATGGAAAAAAACTAGAAGAGTGAAGAAAGGACAAATGGACAGCAGACAATGGAGAGTTAGCAGAAGACACGAAGAAACCAGAAGAAAGTGGCTGGAGCAATTGCAACTGAAAAAAAATGCAAAAGTTAGAAAAATATCTCTTTATTGAATTTATTAACTGAAATATGCCAGCTCTGGGAAATGTGCATCATTAACGTCTTCGCTTTGTTTAGTACAAGAGGAAATTAATTTATAGTTTTATTTCTACAGTTTTGTTGGGCTTTTGGGGTTCCCAGTTTAATTATTGTCTTCCTGTTTCTACATTGTGATTTCTTGTTTGGTGACGGTCTATGTTCTGCACGTGTAACTGAGCTGAGGTATTCTGTTTATGTAATTCCTATTTGACATTGTCACTTGTTCTCTTTCCCCAGAAGGTCATGTATTGTTATTCTCTGAAATGTATTGGTTTAATATTTGCAGTGTTGCCTTTTGATAGGTAGGGTATGGTGCTTTGTGAGTCCTGGTAGTGCTGTTATGATACGGCGGGTTTGCTATAGGTTCTAAATGGGCAGTGTTTGTAGTAGTTCCTAATGTGCCTGGCAGTTGTCACTGGATTATAGTAATGTAGAAATCTTTTAGTCTTTCTTTATCCATACACTCATTAAGAGGCATGTTTACTAAAAGTTAGTGTATGGTAACATTATGCAAATGAGGTCCCTTATGCAAATGAGGCCCCGCACCGAGTCTCCGCACATGGCCCCGCACCCCCCTTGGGCCGCCCCTGCTGCCAGAAGAGCCGAATTTTTGAGGACGAGTGTAGGGAGAGATAGGAGAGTGAAGGTAGTAAGGAGCAGTCGAATGAATGTACCTATAGGTCAGTAGTAGAAGTCTGAACTCAATGAGGAAACAGATAGGGAGCCAAAGAAGTGACGAGAAGAAGGGTGATGTGAGCATAGTGACACTGGAAGATTAGCCGTACAGCTAAATTCTGAACAGACGGAAGAGGGGAGAGATAATTCAGAGGAAGACCAACAAGGAAGAGGTTGCAATAATCTAGATGGGAGGTGACTAGAGAATGGATAAGGGTCTTAGTAGTATATTCAGAAAGGAAGGGACAAATTTTGCTGATGTTATAAAGAAATAATAGGTTTTAACTATCCGTTGTATGTGTGTTGAGAAGGAGAGGGAGGAGTCAAAGATGATCCCAAGGTTGTGAGCCGAGAAAACAGGGAGGATTAGAGTGTTATCCACGAATATGGAGAAAGAGGGAATGGGGAGGTGTGTTCAGAGGGAAAGATAAGAAGCTTCGTTTTGGCCATGTTCAATTTTAGACAATGGCAGGCCATCCAGCACCAATGTCAGATAAACATGCAGAGATCCGGACTTGAATTCCTGGAGACATTTCAGATGCAGAAGTAGATCTGAGATTCATAAGAGTATAGGGGGTTCTGAAAACCATGGGAAGAGATAGTGCACCAAGGAAATGGGTATATAGAGAGAAAAGGATAGGTACTAAGATAGAGCCCTGGAGTACACTAACTGAGAGTGGGATAGCAGTAGAGGATGATCCATCAGAGCATACATTAAAAGTGCAGTGGGAGAAATATGCAGAAAACCAGGACAAAACAGATCCCCTAAATTGAAGCGAGGACAGGGTATCAAGGAGAAGGTAGTGATCAACAGTGTCAAAAGCAGCAGAAAGGTCAAGAAGGATGAGGATCAAGTAAAGGCCCTTGGATGTGTCCAGGAACAAGTTATTGGAGACTTTGGCAAAGCCATTTCAGTAGAATGTAGAAGGCAAAAGTCAGATTGTAATGGATTCAGAAGTGCTTGAGAGGAGAGAAAGTCAAGACAACAATAGTGAACCACACATTCAAGTATTTTAGAAATAAAAGTGAGGGGGAGATTGCTTGCCTGGGAGTGCTAACGATGCAGGAGGACCTGATCTGGAGGAGTTTGCCGTTCATTGGTGCTGGCGTGGCTCGGGCACCTAGACACTGACATCATCCACCCGGGCCTATTTGAAGCATCAATTTCTCTTCCTGTTGGAAATTGCTTGCCTATGAGTGCTGATGATGTCAGAAAACCTAATCCAAAGGAGTTTGCTGTTCCCCGGTGCTGGTGGGGCTGGGGCACCTAGATGCTGATGTCATCCACCTGGGCCTATTTGAAGCCCGTGCCCTAAAGGTGCATGGTTATTAAGTGCGTGGTGTTGGGTATGCCTAAAGGGGCATGCCTGATCCTTGGGAGCCCTTGGAGCACTGAGGAGCAGTTTGGATTTATCACCACAACCTTTTGGCTCAGTGAGTTTTTCTCAAGGACTGGACTGTTGGTATGCTGTCTCGAGGTAAGAGGAAGGCTAAATCTAAAAAGGTTGTTAAGTCTTCTGTCTTGTAGGATCCATTGATAAGTACTTGATGGTCCAATCATTTTCATCAACCACTGTGGACTCAGCCTGAGAGAGGACTTTTATTAGCTCCCTGGAGTGTATTCCTCCTCTTCCTCCTGGGAGTGCTTTATCTTCCAGTAACCCTCGTTTGTTTGCCTCACCAGTAGTTCACCAGTTAATCTACCAGTAGGTGTGGGTACTATTCCTGCAGTAGCGATATTTGATTTGCAAGCTGATGTTAGACCTGTGGTAGATGCACCCACCCAGGTATCTTTGAATGACATTTGGAAAGTGATATCACGGACTGAAAGATCGCTTGTATCAGCAGTCTCCCATCTTTGTTTATTTACTGAAACAGTAGTTGGTACTGTAAATTTGTAGAAGTGGACAGTCAAATCTATACTTTGTGTACTAACCTCGGGACAAAGTAAGAATCCCACAGATACCTCAGGTTTGGTTATATCATGCAGCTCGCCTCCGTTATCGAGCCTAGCTGCCTCTTTTGGACTTCGTGCTGTTCCTGCGACTGCCTCGGATCCCAACTACAATCATTCTTCTGGCAGAGTGCTAAGGTACTGGTCTTACATTCTTCCCCGGAGGGTGGTTCATTAAGCAGATAGCTGTTTCTGTACTTCTCCTAAGTGCAGACCGTGTCTATGATCTCTGGTTGCTAATCAGTGATTTATTACCTTTTCATACCCCTAGATATAACAGAGCATATATTATTTGTTTTACTGCTAATACTCCCTACAGGACTCAAAATGGACTGGTTTACAAGTTACATCAGCATCATCACTTAAGGATAATTTGATCTTGCATCACCAGACGGAAGCTTTAGAAAATGCTGCGTGATCTAGCAATTTAAGGATTTTAAACATTCCTAGCACTCATTTACTATCACCTCAACTGTTACTTAAAAAAATATCTACTGGAGGCTTTAAAGATTTCTGATGTTAAAAAAACTGATTTTTTTAGATGTTGTTATATAACAGATAAATTAAGATCTGTTAATTCTTCAGGTGATGAGATGGATGCTCTCGTTGAAAAACCTTCTGTTAATTTGACCGCATTTTTAGAAGATTCTAAGGATGCCATAGAAACCAAAGCTACTCTTCACATCACCCTTATAACTGAAAATGACAAGCTTTTCCTTTTAAATTTTTTCTTTAAACACAAAGACTATAGGCCCAATTCAGAGACACGGGCTGCGGGGCTGCACGTCCTGGTTGGACCCTATTCCCCCTCCTGTTCTCCCCGTATGGGATCTGGCAGAGCGGGGGCAGGCCAAGCCAGCAGGAGGTACAAGGTCATCCCGGTTATGGACCTGTACGTCATGCTGGGTCAAATGGGACGTGCTGCTTATTCCACCTCAAAGGAGGAATAAGCAGCATTAATCTGGCATTCGGGCCCAGGAGTCGGACAACGGAGAAGAGGGGGGCCTAAGCCATGGGAGTCAGGGCCGCCTTTGGGGAAGACGTTCCTGCAGGTAACAGGGGCACACCAGACCATCCATGGGTCCAATTCTGTGTACCGTGGGAACACTTTGTTCCCACAGTCCAGAATCGGGTCCTAATGGGCCTATCTTCCTCGGGGACATCCCCCTCTCTGAATCGAGCTCCGTGTGTTCTGTGGTTACAAGGTATCCATCTTTCCTGATGTTTATCAGGCAACACAGATGCGTAGGAAAGCTTTTCTTGCTTTAAAGTCCCATGTGGTGCAATTGGGTGCACTTTTTATTTGCGTTTTCCTTATAAATATATAATAACCGATCAAGCGAATCATTACATTTTTGTAGATCCTGTTTATTTGGAAATGTTTTTGATGGATAAATCATGATTCCTTATTCTTTATAGAGTTGTATGGTCCAGGAGGTTTCTTTGGAGGACTTTGGGAAGGCATTTGGGAAGGGGGGGGGGTATTATTTCCCCCAAATTAGTGTTTAATTTTAGTTCCTATTTATGTTTTGTGCAAGCATGATCTTCCTTAATGTGGACTATAGTTTTATTATGTTTCTTTGTTGTCATATTTTTTGGGTGATTTGGTTTTGAAAATGTCCTGCATTCTTATGGATGTAATATGATGACAACTTCTATTTAAAAACAAGGAAATAAAGGGGAGGAGGGAGATGGGTTGATAATTAGAAGGATAAGTAGGGTCTAGAGAGGGTTTCTTGGGGAGAGGGGTAACCACAACATACTTGAAGGTTGCAGGAACAGTTGCAGTGGAGAGCTATAGGTTGAGGATATGACAAATGGAAGGGATGACCGCGGAGGAGATAGAGTTTAGTAGACAGTGGGAATAGGAGGAGCAGGTAGTGAGTTTGGAGGAAGAAAGGAGATGTGTTGTTTTTCCCTCAGTGATCTTATAAAAGGAAGAAAGGGTGACAGAGATTGAGGGAGGAAGGGGAAGGAGGAATGGAGATGGCCCGGTGGGGAATTCAAGTGATATCCTGTGGAAATAGCCAAAGGCTGGGCAGAAAGGGAAGGAAGATTCAGAAGTGGAGGCACTTAGAGGAGAGAGTTGAGAGTCACAAAGACAGTGAGGGTCAGAGGCAAGACAACTAGTAGTTTTGCTTGGTAAGTGCTATGGCTGATCAGAAAGAGGCTAGCATGAATTTGAAATGCAGGAAGTCTTTAAGGGTGCGGATTTTAGCCAAATGCACTCAGCTGAGCGAGCACAGGAACGTAAGTAGCGGGATAAAGAAGGCAGAAGAGGAGCAAGAACAGCCTGCAGAAGATGGCAGAAAGCTAAACAAAATTACAACAATGCAGATAAGAAATACACGGACAATAAATGCATAAATATATATATGCAGGGCAGACTAGAAAGACCATATGGTCTTTTTCTGCTGTCATGCTTCTATGTTTCTTAAGACCGTCACAGGCAAGAGATTCTGACCAAACCAGAATGCTAGGACAAAGGCTTGAGGTGAAGGTGCTCTCAGCAAAGACGGAAAGGACCCAATAATGCCTCTGTAGGGGGAAGGAACCAGTCCACTCTACCTTCTGCACACACACAGGTAAATTAAGGACAGGCAGATTCAGCACAAATGGAACAAATAATTCAAAAACTCCAAATAAAACAGGAAAGACCTTAGAGATGAATTTGGTCTCTTACAATGGAGAAACCAGAGAATAGAAAGAAACTAGGTACTGAGGAAGTTTAAATTAATAGGAGGTCAAGAAACAGCCAGCAGAAGATAGCAGAAAGCTGAACAAAATTACAAAAATATAGATAAGAAACACACGGACAATAAATACATAAATATACAGACAGACAGGCTCAAACCTAAGACAAGTAGAGACAAAACAGTCTGAGCAAACCAGAAAGCTAGGGCAGATGCTTGCAGTGAAGTTGTTCTCAGTAAAGCAGAGAACCAACATTTTTTGCTGCAGCCACAGCATTAACCTTGTGGAAACACAACTCCTGAGTGAAGTCTTCCATTTCTTCTTCTGCATCTGCACTGATCACTTGGAAGAGATATACATTCATTTATAGACATTGGGTTTGTTAGCACATCTTTAATATTTAGGAGCATGGTTAGCACGAGGCTTACCATGTGCTAAGCATGCTATGATAACTATTGCTGTATTTATACAAAAATCAAACGGTCTAGTGTATAAGAGTAATATCAAAATATCAAACTATCAATAAAGGTATGAATAAAAATTACTCCACTCCGAACATTTATGTCAACAAAACAAAGGGGGACTCTCTGCTGACTTCTAATTTGCACGGAAGTGGTCTCAGACTTATCGGCTGCCTTTGTAAAGATATATAGGTAACTTAAATATCTTACGGCGCCTATTTGCATCAATGACACACTATCCGGCTGTTTTTTAGCAGTTTCCCTCACCAATAGCATTTCACACTTATCTTCTATAGCGACGATATTTATCTTTCACAAGATGATAGTATACTCAAAAATAGAGCAATTTCCCAAGTAGTTTCCCAACGCCTCACATATGACGCCATGGCTGCGTTTCTCACAAACCTTCTGAGGTTCTTCAGGGGAACATTCTTTTAATCAGCCAAGTCATTCACTATACAATAAACCATAAAAATATGTGTAAAAATGTAAACAAATGACGACATACTCAACTTTTTCTCTCATAATATCTAATGCCAAATTTAAAATCCTACCCCACTATAGCTGGAGCATGCTGCCAACGTAGTTCTTAAATTATTTTCTCCTTCATTATTCTTTTGGAGACAGTTGCCATGCTCCTCTCCAAAAAACGCCGCGCATGTGCACACTGGCCTTGTTAGACTGTCTTATAGCTCCTCCACAGGCAACAGCATGCTTCTACTTAGTTCCCAAAATACACAAGAACATTGAACAGCCACCGGGCAGGCCCATCGTGTCAACTAAAGGGTCACTTCTGGAACCCTTATCTATTTTTATAGATTCATATTTATGCCCTTTGTTAGTGGATATCCCCTCATATATTAGGGAAACTTTCCATTTTTTGCAACTTTTGGAGGGCAACCCCCAATGGGCAACAACTCCTGATATAATTTTAGTGACTTTGGATGTGGCAGCCCTCTATACCCCAGTCTCAAGCCTTAGAAACAGTGGCAAGAGCCCTACAAACTAGGGGGGTCCTGTCAGAGAATCACATTCAATTTCTTTTGCATTTGACAAGATTGATGATTTGTTATAATTATTTCAAATTTGGAGATAAGCTTTTTCAACAAATCTCGGGGGTGGCGATGGGGGCGACATGCGCCCCCTCTATAGCTAACCTGTTTATGGGGGATTTTGAGCGCCAGAAGGTATTCTCCTCACAATACATGCAGAGTATTAAATTTTGGCATCGTTTTATTGATGATATTTTTCTGTTATGGTCGGGCTCAATGGAGTCCTTGAGCCTTTTTGTGAGTTGGTTGAATGCCCAGGATAAAAATATCCAGTTTACTCATGTAGCGCACATGACAGAAATTATTTTCTTGGACGTGATAGTTAAAAAAGGAACCACCAACTGGATAACTTCAGTATTTAGGAAGCCAATAGATCGCAATACCTTGCTTCATTTCCATAGTGCGCACCCTTTACAGTTAAAGGAAGGGTTGCCTTTTTCACAGTTTCTTCGCTATCGCAGGAACTGTTCTGAGGTTCGTGATTATAAGAATAAAGCTTCTGTTTTGGCTAAGAATTTTGTGGAGAGAGGATATCCTCCTCGAATCATAAACACAGCATATCACCGGGCGCTCTATAATGATCGATCAACCTTGTTAAAAAAGCCTATTACAGCTAGGAGAGAAGATGCCGAGGTGGTGAATTTGATAACACAGTACTCACCATTGAGTTTTAAAATAAAGAAGATTATCTCGAAGCATATCAATATTCTTAGTGCAGTACCAGGGTTAATGAATATAACCATCCGTTGCGTCTGGCGCCGGAACAAGAACTTAAAAGAAAAATTAAGTCCGGCCAAATTACGTTCTGAGATTGTAGAACCAACAGAGGCAACGGAATATGGGCACTCGAAATGTGGTCACTGCTCCATTTGTGATGTTATGAGTGAAAGAGAGCGATTCACCTGTCATAGTAAAGAGTACGTTTTGAAAACACACACCACTTGTGAATCTAAGAATGTTATCTATGCGATTATCTGCCCTTGTGATTTGTTCTACATAGGGAAAACTATTAGACCTTTTACAATTAGAATTTTGGAACATAAAAGTCGGCTAAAACATGAGGTGATTACAGTGCCCCTAGTTCAACACTGCTTGGCTAATAAACATATTTTTGAGGACCTACGATGCTTCTGTATAGAACAAATCGCTGTGCCCATGTATGGCAAGTCTTTAGAACAAACACTACTCTATCGGGAGCAATGCTGGATTTACAATCTTCAAACAGTTATACCCAATGGTTTAAATGTAGCGATAGAATGGGGAGCTTGCTGAATGGAATGAGGTGAATGATCCAATAAGCGGAGTGAGTAATGCGAGTTGATAGCTTGCCTTTGCGTGTCAAGACCCTCCCTGGGGAGGAGCTATAAGACAGTCTAACAAGGCCAGTGTGCACATGCGCAGCGTTTTTTGGAGAGGAGAATGGCAACTGTCTCCAAAAGAATAATGAAGGAGAAAATAATTTAAGAACTACGTTGGCAGCATGCTTCAGCTATAGTGGGGTAGGATTTTAAATTTGGCATTAGATATTATGAGAGAAAAATTTGAGTATGTCGTCATTTGTTTACATTTTTACACATATTTTTATGGTTTATTCTATAGTGAATGGCTTGGCTGATTAAAAGAATGTTCCCCTGAAGAACCTCAGAAATTTTGAGAGAAACGCAGCCACGGCATCATATGTGAGGCGTTGGGAAACGACTTGTGAAATTGCTCTATTTTTGAGTATACTATCATCTTGTGAAAGATAAATATCGTCGCTATAGAAGATAAGTGTGAAATACTATTGGTGAGGGAAACTGCTAAAAAACAGCCGGATAGTGTGTCATTGATGCAAATAGGCGCCGTAAGATATTTAAGTTACCTATATATCTTTACAAAGGCAGCCGATAAGTCTGAGACCACTTCCGTGCAAATTAGAAGTCAGCAGAGAGTCCCCCTTTGTTTTGTTGACATAAATGTTCGGAGTGGAGTAATTTTTATTCATACCTTTAATGATAACTATTGCAGCATGCTAAAAATGAGTCTGTGGTAATATTCTTGTGCTAAGTCCTTTGAGGGTTGAGTGGATCATGCACATTACAGTCAGCACAGGCAAAATTCCTAGTGTGGGGGTGGTGCTAAACCCATGCTAGCTGCATGATGGACATGCTGGGCATGCCTCCATATGTTAGCATGGGTCTTATGCCACCACACACTTAATTTTGGTCTTACTGGTAAACTATCACATTATAGTAAACATGCCCCTAAGGGTTAGTGTGCAGGGATGGCCCATTCACTAGGCAGGCTAAGTGGCCACTTAAAGGCTGCAGACATTAGTGAGCAGCACGGCAGGTCATGTGCTTTGGCACACATGGCCTGCCGCTTCAGACCACCCTTCGACACAGCTTCAGGGGATCAGAAGCTGCCCCCAATACCGGAATCAGCAGCAGCGTGAGAGGGATGCAGCTCAGGATGGGGGGGAGGAGAGGGTGGCACAGTTGGGGGTCTCTGCCTGGGGAGGCAGAAACCCTTGGGCCAGCTCTGTTAATATGCATTAGTGAATGTTAGCATAGGCCAAGTGCCACTGTGCCAACAGAAACAAATCTGTGCACTTAGCACATGTTAACGTTCGTTTATGAGTATTCATTTTTAGTAAGCCTGCCCCTTAGTTCACAAACTCTATTTTAATGCATGTTAACCTACAAATTGACACACACATAATTGATCTGCACACACTAAAGTTTAATACTTTATAACATTTTCAGTAAAATTGTAGCAGCAAAGCGCAGACAAACCAATGATACCAGGAGTCTGTTCAGAAGGTCCAAATCATTTATTTGTGCACAAGTCTCAAGCAAGGCAATTTCAAAATGGCTGAGCAAAGTTTTCAAGCATTACAACAACTTTTATAGACTTCTGTTCCATTCTAGGTATAGAAAAACATTTCATTGGTCCCGGTACGCTCCCGTACCTCCCGTAGCCCCTCTATTGGTCCCGGTACTGATAAGTTTCTCCAATTATGTTCCTTCTGTGGGCTTCTGTAGGCATGACACCTGCCTGCCCCCCTTCTAGTCCCAATTACAATGGTCAGTTCATCAACTTGTTACTTTCACACTTTCAAGGCTATGGGACCATTTGTGCGTGCAGAAGAGCAAGGTTCTGTAACTCATCTGTCAGCACTCCTCAATATTTCTCTGCAAATGTACTCTTTCTTATCAGTAACTTTAAAACACATCTTTTCTGTATTTTTCCATTTCTTAATTCTGCAATTCTGCTTATCTAAGCTAATTCAATATTTCTACTGAGTTCTTTCTTACAATAGCAGCATGTTGGGGGATGTGCAATCCTATATGCCTCTCCACAGGCCTCATTTACAGGTCAAGCTAGCCATGCTGGCCTGCCTATGTCAGACACCGTGGGTCACAGGCCTGCACCTGCCACATTCCCCCCTTTGATTAATCTCACCCTATTACTTAATAAGGTGTGAGAATTAAATCACTTTCCAGAAAATTCACATCCTAATTAAAGGATTCTTACTAGTTCCACTAGGGCTAGCTTTATATAAAGCCATTATTCTAGTTGCGGTCTTCCGCTCTACTGTACTATCAATAGCACTATGAAGGGAACGCATACAACATGGGATTAAACATGGTAAGCAGAGGACAACAGCAACAAGGATTAGTACTAAGATAACGAAAGTCTTAAATCCTCCCAGCCAAGAGAAAAGGTTAGCAAACCAATTAGGAAATTTCAAGGCGTGCCAAGTCTGTACTGGCACATAAGCATGTCTTTGCATATCTTTAGCAATTTCTTCAACTACTTGACCTTTATCATCTATTTTCAAACAGCAATTAGTTAAATTCAGTTTACCACATACTCCTCCTTCAGCTGCTAGCAAATAATCAAGTGCTAAGCGATTCTGGTATATGGCAGTGCGCATCTGAGTACTTTGTCTAGCTAAAAGCGTGAGAGCATGACTAGTTTCATTGGTTATTATTTCAACTACTGCTTGTAAGCGAATAATACGATTAATCATATAAATTGGGGTACGATAACCATACATACCATCATCATTCCAAGTGGCAGGTCCATAATACTCAATAATTCTTTCTGGTGGCCAATCATCACCTCGCCACTTCTCCCACTTGCCTATCTGTAAGGCCTCTCTTTTCTGTCTCGATGCTCCTTTGTGTTTGTGGGTAGTATATACAGGGTACCCTAATTGTTCTCCATGTTCTGGGTTTAACAGGAAGAAAGAAGGTCTGATGGTTCCTAAGACACATGCTCCTCCCCATTGTGGTGGGAGTTGCGCATATGCTCGGTTTCCACAGATCCAATATAGGCCAGGTGGGGCTTGCCAGGCTTGGACTTTGGCAAGGTTAGTCCATAGACCTGCAAGTTCAGGAAATCTGGCTAATGGGTTAGGAGGTTCAGGATGTCTGATTCCTGACCACCATGCTACCTTCTTGGTCGTGGCATTGTAGTATTTCTGGCTAAGACAGACCAGCTGTCCTACCTTTTGGGTGAACTGGGGTCCAGTTCTGGCAAAGCAAAGACGTCCAACGATTGAGTGCGCTAACACCCATTCACTGGTTGTCTTGTGTAATTCAGTCTGATTGTAAATCATGGAATAATTCAATTCTTGGGCTTCCCAGGGCCATTGGTCTCCCATTTGGGTTCCGCCACAGAAATAGCAATCTGTGATCTTAAGACTAGATACTACTGCTCCGGCTAATTCTAGAAACAAATTCTGTGAAGGGTGAGGGATCTCAAACTTATTTATATGCATAGCTTCATAAAAGGTATTATGAATATGATATTTAGATGACTTATGGGCTTGAGTATTCAATCTAACATACACAATGGTCCCTGGGTCTGTTCCTCCTCCAGCAATACGTAAACCAAACTTATATCCTTGTTTCCATGCATGGGGGTTATGTACACGCAAATGTAAGGGGTTACAAGCATCTTTCTGACATTTATCATTTGTGGTTGGCTTGGTTAGAGTAGCCATCCGTTTATCTATTTTCTCATCAGTTATACCAGTGTTCCAGGTAGCATAAAAACACATTCCCAATACGGGCAATAGTAGTCTGCCGCTGTAGCAGTACTATACCCTGATCCTGTTTTACCTGTACACTTCCACCAATTTGTGGCACTTTCTGGACACATATACTTATGGTCATTTCGATACGCTTTCTCCCATGTACCACAGGTGGACTGACTATCTCTATTAATAGCATTACATGCATCAAAATTCAAAACAGCAGGTTTAGTAATGTCCTTAAGTGGTGGTGTAGCAGCTAATATAGGTCCATCTGCATCCTTCCATCTTATTTCCAACGTGTAATAGGATGGATTCTGATGCGGATTATAGCATGCTTTGATTTTGCCATGAGTGCAAACATTTAGTTCAGTGGTGTTATAGATACACCGAGTTATTGTTCCCTTGCAGGTATAGTAAGAGTGGTAAAGCAAAGTCTGAGTTACTTTCAGTCCAGTTCTAGTAGAAGTAATGCAAGCAGTGCATGGAGGTAGAGCATAAGTCAGTTCAAAACCTCCAAAGAAGGCAACCAAGGCAAAGCAGAAGCAAAGATACATGTTGATGTTGATTGGAGTTCTTCTGAATCCTCAGCTTGCTGATCTTGATCACGACGGTCTATTATTCTTCGTCCCGTTTGCTAATGAAGCAATTTAACGGTTGCTGAGTGTTGATTGAAGATCCTCAAGGTGTCCAGCACACATTAACCAACTTAGCAATTCAGTTGGCTTGTGAAGTCTGGCTTAGTCAATGTAGTCTCAAAGTAGTGTGTCAAATCACACACAAATTGGGTTCGTTGAAACAAAACTGTTGCTGCATGGAAAACAGCAATCCTCTTCGAAAGACTTGGCTACTGCAAAGCACTTGTGATGAAGTGTCTATGCTGCTGGTTGCCGTCTCAAAGTAACTCGCAAGGGTACATCAGGGTGCTGCTCTGCTGTCCACCGCTCTGGTTCAGGATCGGCGGCGGGCTTGACTCGGCTGTGGTGGATCCAGGCGTCAATCTCGGCTACCTTTACTGCAGTTGGGGTAGACAGGATGACGGTGTACGGTCCCTTCCAATGGGGTTCCAACGGTATCTTCTTCCAATCTTTGATCCACACCGAAGTTCCAGGCTGGTAGGGATGCAAGGGTTCCGTCAAGTTGATAGGCAACTGGTCTTGGATCCACGTATGGAGAGTCTGCAGAACAAAACTAAGAGCTAGGAGTTCTTGTCTGGTTACTTCTGAACCAATCTGGGCTAGATTTCCTTTGACTCCCTGCACTATTGGTGGGGGTTTACCATACAAAACTTCAAAAGGGGAAAATCCTGTTGACTTTACAGGGGCTGAGCGTATTCTGAGTAAAGCTATGGGGAGCACTTGGGGCCATTTCAAGTGTGTCTCCTGACAAAGCTTAGACATTTGGGCTTTCAATGTACGATTCATTCGCTCAACTTTCCCTGAACTCTGGGGTCTGTATGCAGTGTGGAGCTTCCACTGTATCTGCAAAGCTTTTGCTAACTGCTGAGTAACTTGGGAGACAAATGAGGGTCCATTGTCTGACCCTATCACTGCTGGGATTCCAAATCTGGGGACAATCTCTCTCATCAAGGCTTTGGTAACTTCTCGGGCTTTCTCAGTTCTGGTTGGGAATGCTTCTACCCACCCAGAGAAAGTACAAACTAATACTAGTAGGTAATGGTATCCATTGGCTTTTGGCATTTCGGTGAAATCAACTTGGAGATTGTGCATGGGGGTCACACCTCTTGACTGAACTCGGGGTGCTGTAATAAGGCCTTGCTTGGCATTATTCTTGGCACAGGTTTGACATTGTCGTGCTACTGAGGCTGATATGGTTGTCATCAGAGGGATGTAGAAATGTGGTCTGAGTGCTTTCTCCATAGCACTCTTTCCATAGTGGGTAGCTTCGTGGAAAGCTTTGACAAAGGATGGTCCTAATAGTTCAGGAATTACTATTCTTCCCGGAGGTTGACTGCCCTCTTCTGGTGGCAGCTCAATCCATCCGTCTTTCAATACTCCATTTTCTTTGTCACAATAGTAATCCAATTCTTTGGTGGTATATCGTGGGGTCCATAGATTCAAGGGTACTGGAAACAATGCTGCTTGCATTGGCATAGCTTGTGGGGCAATCTGTCCTGTCATAGCTGCTTGTCGTGCTGAGGCATCTGCGAATCTATTTCCTCGAGCAACTTCTCCTTTTCCTGCTTGATGTCCTCTACAATGCATGACAGCTACACGTGTTGGGGCCCAGACTGCATCAAGTAACATCAATATCTCGGGACCATATTTGACTGATTTTCCTCCGGATGTGATGAGTCCTCTTTCTTTGTAGAGAGCTCCATGGGCATGCAAGGTAGTGAAAGCATATTTGGAATCTGTATATACATTCAGCACAAGTTTTTCTCCTAACAACAATGCTCTGGTGAGTGCTATCAATTCGGCTTTCTGGGCTGATGTGCCTGAGGCTAGAGCTGATGATTCAACTACTTCGTGTTGAGTGACGACTGCATATCCGGCACAGCGTCGTCCATCAAGGATGAGACTGCTCCCATCAACATAATAGATCTGGTCGGGATTGTCTATGGGCACATCTGTTAGGTCAGGTCGACTTGAGAACACAGTTTCCATGACTTCGATACAGTCATGTTCTGGGAGTTCTTCACTGATGGGTATCAAGGTGGCTGGATTCAGGGCATGGCTCACTTCAAGTTGTATCTGTGGGTTTTCACATAACATGCTCTGGTACTTCAACATTCGGGAATTGGTGAGCCAGTAATTTGCTTTTTGTTCCATAAGGGCAAGGACTGCATGTGGCACAGTGACTCGTATGTTCTGTCCTAGTGTGAGTTTGTCTGCTTCACTCACTAGTAGCGCTGTAGCTGCAACTGCTCTCAAGCAGGGTGGCCATCCTTTGGCCACAGGGTCCAATTGTTTCGATAGGTAGGCTACAGGTCGTTCCCAATTTCCTAATTTCTGAGTCAACATGCCTAGGGCATTTCCCTGTGTTTCATGTACAAACAAACGGAAAGGTTTGTGGACATCTGGTAGTCCAAGTGCTGGTGACGACATCAATTCTTCTTTTAGCTTCTGGAAGGCTGTATCCTGCTCAAGTCCCCACTCCAGTGGTGACTTCTCTTCTCCTTTTGTGGCTTCATACAGTGGTTTGGCAATTTGGGCAAAGTTGGGTATCCAGATTCGGCAATATCCTGCTGCTCCCAGAAAGGCTCTAACTTGCTTTCTGGTTGTTGGAGTTGGAATTCTACATACTGCTTCTTTTCTTTCTCTGCCTAATCTTCTGCTTCCTTGGGTAATACGAAAACCCAAGTATTTCACTTCTGTTTGACATAGTTGTGCTTTGGCTCTGGAAACTTTATATCCAGCTTCATTTAGTAACTGCAAGAGATCTTTGGTGGCTAATATACATTCTTTTTCTGATACGGCAGCTATCAACAGATCATCCACATACTGGAGAAGTACTCTCTTCCCCGGGGCTACTGGATAGCTTGAAAGATCTTGATTTAGTGCAGCACTAAAGATGGTAGGTGAATTCTTGAATCCTTGGGGTAATCTTGTCCAGGTGAGTTGGCCCCCTCTTCCAGAGATGGGGTCCTGCCATTCAAATGCAAACAATATTTGGCTTACAGGGGCTAATCTTATGCAAAAGAATGCATCTTTTAAATCCAGTACAGTGAAATGGGTAGCTTCAGCAGGTATCAGTCCTAGGAGAGTGTAAGGATTGGGCACAACTGGATGTATAGTTTCAACTGCATCATTTACTCTTCTCAAATCTTGCACTGGGCGATAATCATCTGTCTCAGGTTTCTTCACTGGCAAAAGTGGGGTGTTCCATGGGGATTGACATACTTTTAGTAGGCCATACTCGAGCAATCTCTGTAGGTGGCGATGAATGCCTTCAATTGCGGCTCTTGGGAGAGGGTACTGTTTGACGTGCACTGGGGTAGCACTAGGCTTGAGGGTTACAATTACTGGAGCTATATGTTTGACTAGGTCTGGGGGACTGCCTTCTGCCCACACTTCAAGTGGTGCATGAATGTTCTTTAAAGTTTGTTCAAAATAGGTATCTTGAATCGAATCATCAATGTAGTATCTCCACTCTTCTTCTCGGGGTACTGTCAGCAGCATTACTCCTGCTAGTTTGGCTTGAGAATTCACTGTCATTTGCATTTCTCCTTGTTCGGAGAAAGATATTTGGGCTTGAAGCTTGGCTAGCATATCTCGTCCCAGTAGGGGTACTGGACATTCGGGCATGTAAAGGAATTGATGAGTTACTTGCTGTCCTCCTAGACTGCATATTCGGTTCTGTAGAAAAGACTTTGTGGCTTTGGCACCAGTTGCTCCTATAATGGTGACTGCTTTCTTGGTGAATGGGGCTATCTTTTTGTCTATTACTGAATGTTCTGCTCCAGTATCAACCATAAAGTTCATAAATTGGTCTCCTATTTGTATTTCGACCATAGGCTCCTGGAGACCTAAAGCAAACTTGGAGCCCGGTCTGTCCTAATCCACGTCATCCTCATCATGGGCCTGTGTGGCCAATGCTTGGATGGCTCCTCCTCCCCTCTCTCGCTGGAATTGTTCTCGATTGGCTCCTCCTCGGCCTCGGGGACGGCCTCGTCTTTCTTCTCGCCACTGATGATCGTATTCGTCATCTTGCTGGGCGTCTTCGAGTTGCGGGCAAGTATCTCTCCAATGTCCTTCCTCTTTGCAATAGGCGCATTGGTTCACGCCTAGTCTCTGGGTCCGGCCTCCGCCTTGACCCCGCCCTCTTCCTCTGCTCCTTCGATTAGGGACACCTCCCCTTTTCTTTTCAACTATGGCCGCAGCCAAAAAATCAGCTTTCTTCTTCATCTTTCTATCACATTCTCTCTGTCTTTCAGTATCACGATTCACATACACTTTATGAGCGACTTCCAATAACTGTGTTGCATTCATGCCCGCAAACCCTTCTAATTTCTGTAATTTACGTCTAATGTCTGGTTGAGACTGGTTTACAAAAGCAGAATTCACCATGCATAAACTTCCTGGTGCCTCGGGATCATAGGGAGTATACATTCTATAAGCTTCAGTTAATCTTTCATAATAATCTGCTGGGCTCTCATCTATTCCTTGGATAATTCCTGCTACTTTGGAAAGGTTCATAGCTTTTTGGCCTCCTCTTCGCAGGCCTTGTAAAAAGCCTTGGCGAAAACGGGCTAGGGCGGTGGATCCTTCATCTGTATTTGGATCCCATTGGGGGTCTTCATTCGGGAATTCTCTCTGAGCTGCTTCTCTACGATCTATTATATTCTGCCCCTGCGCCGGAGCTGCAGGGTTTTTCTGCCATCCATTCAATAGCTGCTTTTCTAATTCTCGCTCGTTCTTCTGTAGTGAATAGGGTGGTCAGGAGCTGACGGCAATCCGGCCAAGTGGGTTGGTGAGTTTCCATAATACTAGTTACTAATTCTGTCAGCTCCTGGGGCTTGCTAGTATAGGAGGCATAGTGCGACCTCCAATTTAATAAATCCGTTGTAGAGAACGGGATATACACATAAGTTAAGGGTCCCGCTACCACTTCATCATTATCATTCTTTACGGGCACCCCCGGGACTTGCCTTAAGGGAAACAGTTTGGCTGTCGTCCCAGGCGTCATTTGGGTCTGGGATCTAAGGGCTACTGTCGTTGTCTTTGCAGGAGTCGCTTTCTTTTTCTCAACTGGTTTTGCTTTGGGTTTCTCTTTCACTGGCTTGCTAGTGCTAGCGCTGGCTTTCTCACTTATTTGTACACTGTCCTCTTCTTCTTCTTCTGGGGGATTCCCTCCTTCTTCTTCTAGCTCCGCTTCTGGCTCACTTTTTACATCCTCCTCTTCTCTTTCCGCTAATTCTTTCTCTACCTCTCCTCCGGGAGGAGGGGGATCAGGGGTTGGGTCTCGCCTCGGCTCCGGCGGTCTCTGGGGATCTGGGGCAGGACGCCGCCGGGCTATTCTTACTGGACCTGGGGTTCGAGGCTGCCTGAGGACTACTTCTGGGGAATCGGGATCTGCCAAGATGGGTTTCTTCTTGGCTTTCTTATCCTGCTCTTTCATTCTAGGCTGTTCCTTTTTCTGTCTAGAATCTGTTTTAGCTAACATTATTCTGCACTGTTCCTCATAACAGCGCTGCGCCCAGGAGGGCGGATCTTCACAAATACTTAACCAGGAATCTATATAGGGGTACTGATCGGGGTGCGCTACCTGCACTCTACGATGTATTGACTGGATAATCTCTACGGTGAACGTTCCCTCTCGGGGCCAGATGGGGTCTAGATCGGGCCACTCCCTAGTACACAAAATCTGCAAACGGGCTGCTGTCATTTTAATACCATAATCTCCTGAATATCCCTCTTTAAAATGTGCGATCATACATTCTAATGGAGTGTTCCTAGTAGACTCTGCCCCTCCCATTTCGATGTGTGCGCGCAACAACAGACAGAAAGGAAAAGGTGGGCGGACCGTGGGTAAGGGGTCCTCACGGCCCTGGAAACATACAGGGAATACAAATAACAAGACAAGACGACAATCGCTTCCCCCTTTTCGCGACCTGAACGCGGTCGCCCGGTCAGGAAATGCGCTAATCAGGGGTCAGCTTTCACTTGGTCCGTGCTGCCAGACCTCTCATTCACACTTCGTTCACACAATCATGCTAGCAACGTATTCCCAGAATGCATTCGTTTCTATCTATTCTGACTAGTCTTTTTCCCAAATTACAAAAGGATGAGGGTTTCACCTAGCGAATTCCCATGCCAGGCTACTCGGCTCTTCCTTGAGAGTTGATCAGGCTCTCTTACCAATTCCCAATATCTCGAGATTACAAATTCCAAATTCCAAGTTCCAATGGCAGTACTGCTCTTTCTATTTCTGTCTAGACCCAAAATCAAAACTATACTCACCGGATCCGGTCCTCAAAACTTCCCAAGCAGGCGCATGAGTTGGACCTCGGACTCCCCTCACTCGGGTTCGAGGCGTTGGCTCCGACCGGGCCCGGCACCCGCCGAGGTCCGACCAGCTCCCTCCGATACAAGGGACCGGTGGCGCCAGGGAGCAGCCCTCGTCGGAAGGGCGCGATCCCGGCAGGACCAAGCCTATAGAGGCGGAAAGTCGTGGTATATTGCCCTATATACACTTTGATTCCACAACTTCCCGGCCAACGCACCAAGGAATATGTAGCAGCAAAGCGCAGACAAACCAATGATACCAGGAGTCTGTTCAGAAGGTCCAAATCATTTATTTGTGCACAAGTCTCAAGCAAGGCAATTTCAAAATGGCTGAGCAAAGTTTTCAAGCATTACAACAACTTTTATAGACTTCTGTTCCATTCTAGGTATAGAAAAACATTTCATTGGTCCCGGTACGCTCCCGTACCTCCCGTAGCCCCTCTATTGGTCCCGGTACTGATAAGTTTCTCCAATTATGTTCCTTCTGTGGGCTTCTGTAGGCATGACACCTGCCTGCCCCCCTTCTAGTCCCAATTACAATGGTCAGTTCATCAACTTGTTACTTTCACACTTTCAAGGCTATGGGACCATTTGTGCGTGCAGAAGAGCAAGGTTCTGTAACTCATCTGTCAGCACTCCTCAATATTTCTCTGCAAATGTACTCTTTCTTATCAGTAACTTTAAAACACATCTTTTCTGTATTTTTCCATTTCTTAATTCTGCAATTCTGCTTATCTAAGCTAATTCAATATTTCTACTGAGTTCTTTCTTACAATAGCAGCATGTTGGGGGATGTGCAATCCTATATGCCTCTCCACAGGCCTCATTTACAGGTCAAGCTAGCCATGCTGGCCTGCCTATGTCAGACACCGTGGGTCACAGGCCTGCACCTGCCACAAAATGTATGTGCGAAATGAACAAAAAAAACCCAAGAAAATTGGGGAAAAATTCTGAAACATCTGAGAATTAACCCAAACATTTCTACCTGTGCATATCCCTATCATTTGTAATACAGTAGAAGTTTCCCTGGAGCTGCAGAGCTATATGGACACTTATTGGTAGCATGGAGTGGCATAGCACAGCGGCTCTCCCAAGGCCACATTTGACCTTTACAACTACAGGGTGGCCCAAAAAAAATGGGAGAACATCTCGTAAATTAAAAGCTTAAATAGTTTACTTATTTACCTTTTTTAGCCATATAACGTCTTTATTTTGACAATTTCTGGTCGCCATCTTTTTTTTAAAATTTGTCAATCGTTTACATCTGTCTTTTTGAATTTTCAAATAACTTATATGCTATGAGATGTTCTCCCTTTTTTTGGGCCACCCTGTACATTGTCTAGTTACTGTGCAAAAGGCTCCAAAACCAGATTGTCTGATTCAAAACAAGGCATTTGGAAACCTTACTTTTACCCTCAGGACTCCCATTTTTCCTATCCTACTGTTATAATTCAAGGTTTATTGATCAGTATATGCCTAGTAGGAGTGTGCATTTATTTGATTCATTTGTGCAAACTGCATATATACATGGATACCTACGAACTAACATGCAAAGAATCAGTTTGCATGCTTACAAAAGTTCTAGCTTGCATGCAATAAAAACAAATAGGTGAAATGAAGATGAAGACATTTTCAAAAATTGAGAAAAATTCATTTCAAAATGAGCAGGTACCAAAATTGCTTTACTTGTGCCCACCCCTAATGCCTAGACCCCCAGCTATGGCTAGGACTGTTGAAGGCTTTCAGTTCTAAGAGAGAAAGTGGGGATGTAGCTCAAATGTTCCTAGGAATCACAAGTTCAAGTCTGGTACCCTGAAGCCTTTACAAGTGACGTTGCATGTATCAGGTTGAATCACGGTAATTATTTATTGTATTTGTACCTAATCGTTTATTATACTCCCTGTTAGCTTACTTGTGCATAATTGCATAGCTCTTTCCACTCTGCCAGCACCGCATAAAAATAAAATACCTATGAAAATAAATACAGCTTATGCTGCTTTTATTACATCTATTCTTTCAACCAGTGCTAATTGTTCCCAGTAATTTTTACTATTCAAGTGTTATATAATAAGTACTATAATTGAAATTTTACAAGAAATTGGCTGCAGCCAATGCTCAAAGGCCTTTGTTCTGTGAATATACTTTGTTGAAGCATGGTTAGATCATTTACATTTTTGTATATATTTCTGGTCCTTCCAACAGATCAGCCCTAGAGAATTGCTATAAAAAGGTAGTGGTGGGGGGGGGGGGGGGGGTGGAGAGTACATGCACACTTCATAAAGGCTTAACTTGTTCTGGGAGCTTTCATTGTTTTGCATACTCGGCAGATAAACCATTGTATTAAGACATATTGTTGCTACTATTTATCATGTCTACAGTGCTACTAGATGTACTTACAACAGCACATAGGAGACGATCCTCTCTCGGTTGACCCTACAATCTGCTCAAACATACAGGAAAAAAGAGATCCACTGGCACTCCTCATGGCCTTGGGGATGTCGTTTCTCTCTCCATTGCCGCAGTTACACACCTAGGGCCTCTTTTACTACAGTGTGGTAGGAATTTGCACCTACCACACATTTAACACTAAAATATATGGCAAGTGCAAAGCCTCCGCAATAAGTGTTAGGAGCATGGCCAGCATGTGCCCCACAGCTAGTGAGTAGGCAAGAGACCCTTTGGCTATTACCGTGGGTGCATCTACTGCCACCAACTGAGGTAGTGGTAGGTGCAACCGCACTAACTGTCAAATTGGAGATTGGTGCATGCTATTGGCACCTGTGTTAACCTCAATGTGCAGTCCACACTCACTCTCCACCCCAACTCTGCTGTATCATGCGATGCACAGTTAATCTGCATTTCAGCAAATGGTAATTGTCCTGCCTGTGAAGTAACACAGAAGTGGTTAATACAAGCTGAAACATACATTAGCCACATAACACTTTTACTAAAAGCTTGCGAACAGAGAATTACCTCCTATACTGAATGTAGCTCGCCTGGAAAGGCGTGAGCTAAATACAAATAAATAATTTAGGAATTTCATTTATTAAGATAATGGTAAAACTAACAATGTGATCAAGAGAAACAGAGGTTAGGGTTTATAGAGTGGATTTGATTGAAACCAGAGAGGGAGCACGACATGCCGACTCGGGAAGTTTATTTCACGTTTACAGCACAACAAGGGTGGCAAGCATGGAGTCTAGAGTTGGTGATGGAAGAGAACAGCTTGCCCAGTGAGTAGAGATCACAAAGAGCAGTGTAGAAAGAGATAAGAGAGGAATGATAGTAAGGAATTATAGAATAACTGCACTTAATAGGTGAGTAGAAACAGAAATATGATGGCAGAAAAAGACCACATGGCCTATCTAGTCTGCTCTTCCATATCAATTACAATAGTCCCCTTTTTACATTTTAGAGATCCTCTGTGTTTGTCCCATGCCTTTTTGAATTCAGATACTGTCCTTGTGTCTACCACCTCCACCTCCATCTACCACACTTTCCGCAAGGAAATATTTCCGCATATTACTCCTAGGTCTATCCCCTTTCACGCTCATCCTATGTCCTCTCATAGCTGAGCTTGCATTCAATTGAAAGAGACCTTCCTGTGCATTTATGCCATGGAGGTATTTAAATGTCTCTATCATATCGCCCCTATCCCACCTTTCCTCTAGAGTATGCATATTCAGATCTTTAAGTCTGTCCTCATATGCTTCATAATGAAGACCACTAATCATTTTAGTAGCATCCCTCTGCACTGACTCCAACCTGTTTATATCCTTCTGGAAGTGCAGTCTCCAGAATTGCACACAATACTCCATGATGAAGGTTGCACCAGATATTCATACAAAGGCATTATCACCTCCTTTTTCCATTCCTCTTCCTATACACCCAAGCATCCTTCTGGCTTCCGCAGTCGCCTTTTCTAACTGTTTAGCTACTTTAAGATCGTCAGACACAATTATGTCCAGGTCCTGCTCTTCTTTTGTGGACAGAAGTACCTCACTCCCTACATTGTACAGCTCCTGTGAATTTTTGCAGCCCAAATGTATGATCCTGTATTTTTTACCATTAAATTTCAGCTGCCATATTCTAGACCATTCTTCAAGTTTAGCTAGATCCCTCCTCATGTGTCGACTCTTTCCTGTGTGTCTACTCTATTGCAGATTTTGGTATCGTCTGCAAACAAACACACTTTATCCACCAGTCCTTCCACAATATCACTAACAAAGATGTTAAAAAGAATGGAACCAAGGACAGATCCCTGCGGCACACCACTGGTAACATCCTTCTCCTCAGAGTTAGCTTCATTTATCTGTATCCTTTGTCGCCTCCCACTCAACCAATTTCTAACCCAGTCGGTGACCTGTGTGGAAAGGTGACAAAGACTTTACTGAAATCTAAATACACCACATCTAGGGCTCTCCCTCTGTCCAACTCCCTGGTCACCCAGTCACAAGACCTGCCTCTGGTCAATCCAGGCTGCCTTTGTATCCCGCAATCCATTGGACTCCAGAAACCTCACAAGTCTCTCCTTTAGGAGTTTGAACTGTATATCTTACTTAGCAGAAATCAGTGCTGCTATGACACAAAAAAGAGTTTAAAAAAAAGAATGAATTTTTCAATCACTTCTGTAATTGCTCCTAACCACTTACTTCCAACAGTAAATTGCAGTTTTTGCATTATTTTTCACTGACTGAAACTGATGGGCTGCACTTGGTAATGATCATTTTTTTTCTTCTTTGACAACTGGTGTACAATTACAGTTTACTAATGGCATGCTCCTATGTTCTTGACTAAAAATAGACTCAAGTGGCGATTTTGGCTGTTCTGTAGCATAATAAAGTATCATAATGCTTATGGTGTATGTTTACTAAAAGGCCCACTGCTAGCATGTGGTGGCTGCTGAAAACTAGCATGGGAGCGGCACTTGATCTGCCCAACATGTCTCCAGGTTAGTAATGCGAGTATTGCGCTGCCCCCGTGCTCTTTGTGTTTGGCGCAAACAATACAGGTCTACGTAACAGCTCCCCTTGAGGTGGCAGTAAGTGCACTCATGCTAAGTGCCATGTTGACAGGGATTGCGTGTCAATAATGCCCATGCTACCCACAATGCGGATGCTCTGCCCAAGCACCATCCATTCTCTGCCCCACCCTGCACCACTCAGGTCGCATGGGATTTTGTAGCACAACCACATTTTCAGTGCATGGTACAAAACCTTTAAATCAAGGCTAAAAACTCACTTATTCTGCAGTGCATATGACCTTCCTCTTCCCTCCTCTCCCCTATCCCCTCCTCCTCGCTGACACCCTCTGCTTCCCCTCCCACCTGTATCCCTGGCTGCTCTTATCTGCTTCTGTTCTCTCTCTCCAGTCTCAAAATTTGATTGTAAAGCCTCTGATGCTTGTAGTATGAGCAGTATATTAAATCCTTAATAAAGATAAAGATGGTACTTTTTACCATGGTGTACTTTGTGCCCATTGAACCCCACACTACCTGATAGTGTGCTTTAGTAAACATGCCCCACAGAAAAAATGTTGTTGATACTCAGAAAATGCTTTTATGCATGGGATCCATTCTTTTAAAAGGCCAGTTTTCAGTGTATTTATATGTTACCTGCTTAATGAACAAGAGTAGTAATCTGATTTTAATTTTAACAAAATGTAAAATGGATCTGCAAACTGCATTCCAGCATTTGAGTTTCTGTGTTCCTGTGTCGGTGGTTTGAGATAAAAGCCTAGCAGATAACGGACTTTCTGGAACTCATTCTAAACAAGGCTAAAGGAAGCATGAGGAAAGAAGAAAGGAATGGATCAGTTTTAACTTGGTTACCCAAACTATGGTTACACGATGCAGGGCTCCACATTGGGAGCCACCATCCATGAAAAAGATTTAGGCATCATCGTGGATAACATGTTAAAAACCACCGCCCAGTGTGCAGCGGCGGCCAAGAGAGCAAATAGAATGCTAGGTATCATAAGGAAAGGAACGGAGAATAAAACAAAGGATATTATAATGCCTCTGTATCGTTACATGGTGCGACCGCACCTTGAATATTGTGTGTAATTCTGGTTGCCGTATCTTAAAAAGGATATAGCGATATTAGAAAAGGTTCAGAGAAGAGCCACCATAATGGTAAAGGGGATGGAAGGATACTCCTATGAAGAGAGGTTAAAAAGGTTAGGGCTCTTTAACCTGGAAAAGAGACGGCTGAGGGGAGATATGATAGAAGTCTATAAATTAATGAACGGAGTGGAACGGGTAAACGTAGATTGATTGTTTATGTCATCAGAATATAAAAAGACTAGGGGACATGCAATGAAGCTACAGGGTAATCTTTTAAGACTAATAAGAGAAAATATTTTTTTACTTAACGTGTAATCAAACTCTGGAATTTCTTACCGGAGGATGTAGTAAAAGATGTTAGTGTAGCTCGGTTTAAAAAAGGTTTGGACAGGTTCCTGGAGGAAAGGTCCATAAACCATTATTAAAAGGGACCCAGGATATTTATTTATTTATTATTTATACCGTGCTGTTTAGAATCAGTGTGGTTTACATGTATACTAACAGCTACTTTTTATTCCCTTGTCCCCGAAGGGCTCACAATCTAAGTGTACCTGAAGCAATGGAGGGTTAAGTGGCTTGCCCAAGGCCACAAGGAGTAGCCATGGGACTAGAGACCCCAGTCCCTCCAGCCTGAAGTTGCTTGTCCCCATGTGGGAATTGAACCCCTGGCCTTCTGGCCTGAGGTAACCTATCACTGCTTGACCCAATACAAGCATTGAGGAACCTGTGTCTTTTGGGGAGACTTCAAGGTACTTATGACCTAGATTGGCCACTGTTGGAAAACAGGATACTGGGCTTGATGGACTTTGGTCTGATCCAGTATGGCATATCTTATGTTCTTATGTTTCCAAGAGGTAAGCTAACATTATAAGACCTTTACATTTCTGCCACAAGTAGTAAAGCACTCTGTCTCATACTGTATGTTCAATGTCCCCTTAAAGGATTCTATCTAGTAAATCAATAGGACACTTCGATTACTATCTCAAAGAGGTCAGAGAGCATTGTGACATCACAGATCATTTTTATAGCTGCTCTGCCATTAGCTGTTTTTAACGCTGGTTTGCCATTGGTCAGTGTCTGTTGTCACCACCATAATTTTGAATAAAGAAAAACATCTTATGTTTAATGAATTACTCATTACTTGCAAATACAATGTGTGTCTTCAAGTCAGTGCTGATTCCTGGTGACCCAGAAGCTCCTGGGTTTTCTTGGTAGTTTGACCAGAAGTAGGTTGCCTGGCCTTTCTTCCGAGGCAATGGAGGGTTAAGTGACTTGCCCAAGGACAGCTAGTGGGAATTGAACCCTGGTTGCTTGGTTACCAATCCAGTTTTCTAACCACTTAGACACTCATATAATGAACATTGTCCAAACTGTGTGCTAATATCTGTACCCAGGAAGGAAACTAGACATCATAAAATGTTCGCCTATCTTTTTTTGTTTTTTGTTTGACTACTGAACTGTCATCCTAAACATGAAATGCAATACCCTGATGAAATAAATAAAAAGGCATAAAAAGGTAGATTAGATCTGTATATCCAAATTAATGTTAAAGCAACTGAGATGAATGGCACATGAGAGAAAGGAGTAAATGCTATAGGCCATCTTGGAAAGAAAAGATAGCACTTCCATCCACACCGATGTGATCTAGAGACCTCCAGCTCAAATGGAGGAACTGGATGGAGATCTAAGAAAAGATACTGAAAAACTGGAAAGAGAAAAATTAGAAGCTCACACCAATGGGGGGCAAGCTGGCGGCATGAGTGGCAGCACGGCCGAATGTGCTCTGTGTTGGCAGAGACTGTTTGGCCCGATTGCCTTGCAAGAGGAAAAGATACCCCCCTCCCCCCCCCCCCCCCCGGTGCCTACCTCTACTTCAATGCCGAGGGATATGGTCCAATTTCTGCTCTCCTTCGTGTCGGCCGATATCCCAGTGTAGCAATCTTCTTTGGTTGTGCCTGCCACATTGGTGGCAGATGCTTGTGAGAGTAGGGTGTCTTTGAAACCCGAGCAAAGAACAGCCCTGTCACTGCTGCAACCAGATGCTGCAGCTATAGGGAAGGCAAAGGAGCCCAAGGGGAAGTCCCTGAGCTCCTCTTTGTCAGTGGAGGTGTTTGAGTCCTCTTTGAAGGGTTCTATGAATTCTCCAGTTCAGGGAGTTCTTTCGTCGGTGGCTGTGAGACTGGCTGCTGTTATGCTGGATGCATTGTGGGACGCTATTAAAGCAGTTGATTCTTCTTTGGCAAATTATGCTGGCAATTTCAAGTCTCAGTTGGATCAGCTTTCAGCTAAGACAACAGAACAGGAACTGGCTCTGGCACAACAGTCTGCAAGGTTGACATGAATGGAATCTGCTGTGGCAAGTCTCCAGTTCATGAGTACTGCTCAGAAAAGGGAAAAGGAAGTTCTTAATAGGAAACTTTTGTTCCTGGAAAATCATGCTCATAAGAACAATTTAAGATTTCTCAATTTCCCAAAGTGTCCTTCGATTCCACCTACGGACATGTTAAACAAAATATCTTGGAGAAATCCTGAAAATTCCTGGGGATGCAGTTCCACCTATTGTATGGGCCCAGTACTTATCACTTAATCCCCGCTCGGGGGAGGTGGGTAGAAGTCCTGAGCCTGTCTCTACTCCAGGTGTCGGGAATTTGGCTGCCTTTCTGGAATCATCATTAGAAGTCATCATTGAAAGGACTATCTTGTTTTGCATTTGAATCAGACAGGAATACGGTCTTAAGTTTATTCTTTCGTAATATGTCAGCGCTATTCTTATGATCTAAAATATACAAGTGTGACAAAAAAGAAACAAGACTGTGGCAGTCAAGCCCATGACTCAATGCCAATTGGCTAACCGCTTATGTCACTGTGTTGTGCAACATCTCGCCACTATTCTGCTATAATATTTGTAATCTCTCTCACTCTGTTTTTATTTTTCAGGTTTCTTTGTAGCACACTTCTCCATCGCTTTGTCATGCAACTGGAGGTGGCAGAAATATGGAGCAAAGAATCAACTTGAAATTTCTGGTTAAGTTGAAGAAGGGCCCAACTGAGTGTCTTCAACATCTCCAAAAGGCTTATGGAGAAGATACAATGTCAAGGCTGCGAGTCTTTGAGTGGCACAACTGCTTCAAGACTGGCCGCAAGGAGGTAGAGGATGACCCCAAGTCAGGACAGCCTTCCACAACAAAGACGGCTGAGAACACTGACAGAGTGAATCAGCTGGTGCGGAGTGATTGCAGATTGATGGTGCGGATGATAGCTGAGGAGCTCAGCCTGAACAGGGAATCAGTGCAGACCATCTTGGTGCAGGATCTGAGAATGCGGAAGGTGTATGCCAAGATAGTGTCCAAGCTTTTATCGGACAACCAGAAGAAGCACCGGGTCAATGTTTGTCGAGACTTGCTAGAGAAGATCGGAGAACATCCAGAGTTCGTTGGCCGAGTCATCACAGGAGACGAAACTTGGGTCATCCAGTACGACCCTGAAAGCAAGAGACAGAGCCTGCAGTGGAAGATTAGACTGTTACCCAGATCCAAGAAGGCGCACATGTCTAAATCAAGGATCAAGGTCATGCTGATCACATTCTTCGACCAGAAGGGAGTAGTCCATCATGAGTTTGTGCCTGAGGGTCAGACAGTCAACCAGCACTTCTACCAGCAGGTCCTCAATTGCCTCCATGACCGGGTTTGGTGCAGCTGGCGGGCTCTGTGAAGAGACAAGTTGTGGCTGCTCTACCACAACAAAGCGCCCGCACACACCACGCTCAGTGTGAGGCAGTTCTTGGCCAACAAACAGATCACAGCTCTCGACCACCCTCCTTATTCCCCAGATCTTGTACCGTGCGACTTCTGGCTCTTCCCCAGGCTGAAGACTGCTCAAAGGAACTCATTTCGCCTCTGTAGAAGAGATCAAGCCACTGTGATGAGGGAGCTGAGGGACCTCAAGGAGGAGGTCTTTACCGAGTGCTTCCGTACGTGGCAGAAGCGAAAGCAGAAGTGCATTAACTCTGGGGGGGATTACTTTGAAGGGGACAATGCGTAATTTCTGTGTAGATTTTGTAATAAAACATTTATGGGACAGTCTCGTTTCTTTTTTGTCAAACCTCGTATGTATTTCCTGATGTACAATTTCTAGGGATACACAAAAGAAGTGCCTAAAGTTTCTGGATGGGAGATCCAGGGCCACAGCCTGGCGACCCGTATGGCCGCCGCAGGTCAATAGCCACTACCCCCCCTCCCTCCCCCTCCCTCCCCCTCCCTCCTTCCTCTCCCACATATTATACTCGTACCAGTTCGGACCAATAATGCTTTTATTTACAACATGACTTTGGAATTACAGCATACAAAAACTGTTGGCCACAGCATGAAAACCAAACATTGATAATATTAATGCATAAACAACATAACTCATTCCTTACACCTACTGGTATGTTTTTCCCCTTTTTCCAGAGGCACAGCCCGCCCTCCTCCTTTCTATGAAGCCCGGCAGTGATGTCCGGAAAAATTGCCGTCTAAGCCTTTTTCCATTGCCTCCCGGTTCTGATGGGCATACCCTAGGAAGGGACACCTGCCGTAACAGGCCTTTTGTGTTCCCTCCCCGTTCACCGCAGTGTCCCGCTCTGCCACCACTCAAGACCCATCAAAGGCCTGAGCAGGGCTACGTTGCTCTTCCCTTCTCCCTCCCGTGCCGTGCAAGCTTGGGGAGGCCCTCTGGACACTGTTCCTGTTTCCATTCGCGTACTGTTGGGGGACAATTCAATTCTAGTATGCCCGCTCCCCCCTCTTCCATGGCTGGGCTGTGCGCTCTCTCCTAAGGGTGGTTCCTATCTCTCTCGCCAACCCCTTGCAGCCGCGACTCCTCGCGTGCTGAAAGGGTCCCCACCCTTTCCTGCCGCTGTGGCCAACTTGCATCTCTGCCATAACTGTTCAAGTGTTTCTTGTAATGGGCAAAGGAATATATCCATTCCAATATCTGATAGATGTACCCCATCTGCCCGATATAATCCAAGACATTTTTCGTCGATAAGGTCATGTATGATATTGCCGCTGCTCACCGATTCCATAAAACGGGCCATCCACTTGTTAACTTTGCGCCGTGTTCGTTCAATTGCTCTATGGGACCATTCCCCTTTCCACACCCGTCTGGGTATGATATGAGACCAGACCAGGGCTGTTGCCGGGAAGGTATCCCGCAGTGCTAACAGATCTTTTTGCATTTTCTTTGTCAGTTCCACACTGCGGGTACCCGTAAGGTCATTGCCTCCCAGATGGACAATTATTGCCCAGGGCTGTCCTCCTGCTTTCCTCCGCTGTAGGAGGAGTGGCAGCAGCTGGTCCCACACCATACCCCTCCTACCCAACCAAATTACTGTTATCTCATCTTTCGGAAGGCCAAGGTTACGTCCCTGTGGTCTGGTCCTTGTCCTCTTCTCGGCACAATGGACGAATGAGTGGCCGCATATCCATGCCTCCCAATGCGCATTGGTATCTATTTGTTTGTTGATAAAATAGAAGCAATCAAAACTTTGTGCAACATTCGAATACATCATTGGCATGTCGCTGCTCATATTTGCTTGACAACAGTACTAACAACGTTACCGCGATTTTCTCTGATTGTCCAAGATTAAAATTTTTTATTTTTTTATTTTTTTATTTTTATTTTTTTTATTTATTTTTTTTTATGCTTTTGTACAACTGCGTCCTTTGCACGTACGGCGTCAGACCGGGCGTACATACAGTTTATACCTATTGGAGCGCCATCTTCCGAGGTTCATGATCTGCTCTCTTGACATGCCTAAGCTGGCCGCCGTTGAAGCGGCCCCAATTCTGAAGGAGTGCGTACCGTACAAGCAGGGGCGGCCCAAGGGGGGTGCGGGGCCATGTGCAGAGACTCGGTGCGGGGCCTCATTTGCATAAGGGGCCTCATTTGCATAAATATTTGCATAATGTTACCATATACTAACTTTTAGTAAACATGCCTCTTAATGAGTGTATGGATAAAGAAAGACTAAGGGGCATGTTTACTAAACACCGTTGCTGTGCGGGTTCCCGTTAGTGTGCTGGTGCCATATAAGGAGTGGGCGGGCCAGGCAGAAAAAAGAAAAAAACTGGACCGTACGTGTGTGCGTCGCGCAAATGTGCGGGGCCCACATTAGCGCGTGGGAAGGCTAAGTGGGGCGCTGCTGCATAACCAAACAACAGAGCCGTAGTACAACGGTGAAGACACTGACCTATGGTGCAGGGGCCAGGGGTTCAAACCCCCATTGCGCTCAATGAAAAAGACCAGCTGAGGCATCAACTTTTATGGGCAAAAGTGGTGTAGGAGGTATATTGATTATGGGCGGCAGAAGGCGGCGCACTCTTTTTTATACGGCATGAGGCGGCGCACTGTTCATTGTGGGCGGCAGATGGCGGCGCGCTGATAAAATGGGGCAACAGAAGGCGGCGAGCCTGTGGGCAGAAGGCGTCGCGCTGATGTGTGAGGGGGCAGCCCAATAGTGGGAGGGATAAGTGGCGCGCTGATGTGCAAATAGTAGGAATGGAGCCATAGCACAATGGTTAAGACACTGACCACTCATGCAGGCATCATGGGTTCAATTCCCCACAGTGCCCATTGAAGACAGCTGGCTGAGGCATTATTTTAAGGGGCATGCCCATGTTGGGCGGCATAAGGCGGCGCGCTGTTAATGTTACGCGGCAGAAGGCGGCGCACTGCTAATTTTGTGCGCCACAAGACGGCGCGCCGATGGCTACAAGGCTGCGCGCTGCTGCTCAAGCACAGGCACAGAGCCACAGCACAATGGTTGTGACACTGACCAATGGTGCAGGGACCAGGGGTTCAATCCCTCACAATGCCCATTGAAAAAGACTAGCAGAGGCAGTATGTTTTATGTTGTGGAGTGCTGTAGTAGGCCCACTAATTTTATTGTGTGATAACAACTAGAAAACGCACGCTCACAGCATGTTAACATAAGGCAGCCCATAAGGCACATGTGACAGTGCACCGTCCGCCAAGGCACCCTAGAATGTCCCCTATAGGGCAGCATGTATGTTGCGACACAGGATAATGTATAGTGCACCCTATATGGATGGCAACCATAAAGTGCCGTATACGGTGCCCCATAAAGCGCCCTCAGAGGCACCTTATGGGTACAGTACGCTCAGGGTGTTATTGCTGGCAGCAACATATGTACAGTAAATTAAAAAGATGCTGTGGACACCCCTATCACAGAACCCCACTGTGGGTTTGAACCTATGACCTCTGGCTGCACAGGGAGTGATGTAACCATTGGGCTACAACTCCATAGCTGTAAGCAAGCCCCTGGCTGGCTGCAGATAGCCTGCACGTCACCTCACAGACAGTCTGCCGGTGTAAACAGGATAGGGTTAGGCCACACGTACCCATGATGCACTGCACATGCAAATTAGCTGTCCACAGATGGACACAAGATGGGTAATGCACCCCCACAGCACCTCGGCCCTGTTGGGGGGAGTGACCTGGTGCACCCACACAGCACCTCGGCCTGGTAGGGGGCACTGACCGGGTGTTTTACTGGCACAGAGTAGCTACACACCGTTACATCGTGTGGGTTCTGTGCTCACCCTGAGTGTGCAATGAGGCGCCCAGGACCAGGTCCACAACACCTTCCATGGCTGATGGAGGCCAAGCGGGAGTTTCAAAGCAGTGTTAATGTGTAAGATAGCTAGTTTCTGCACAAACACCATGGATATCCCAGTCAAGCTCAGCACCCCCTGGGAACCCCCACCAGGGCTCCCCCCCCCCCCAGCAGCAAACATGGTCCCCCATCAAGAGATCCACACTGTACCTCCCTGAAAAGGTGGCAGTAGAGGGCAACATCAACCCCAGTCCTGCTGAGGAATGAACACCACCCCCACCCCACACACAGCCACAACACAATAGCAGACAGACATAGGACCAGGATAAGGTAAGCTGCACCCCACCACCAGATATTCCCCTGCAGCAAGCCAACAACCACTGCACCCTGCAAGCCATTCCAGCAAGACACATACCAGCTACAAACAGTCTGCTGGTTAGTCCATAGTGCATGTTCCCAATGGAGACACATGCACCCAGAACTGGTCTGCCAGCATACACAGCAAGCAGATAAACCAGTGACTGGGCCCCAAATAGAAACCCATATCTATCATATGAGAGAAATACTGTATAGCACTATGGGGGTGCCTAGCCATGCTGTGGTCACTGCACAGTCAGGGTGAGCGTGATCTCCCAGAAGGACATGCTTTGGCCACCCTGTCTGTGTAGGTGGTGGCCGGACACTACAATGTCCCTGCCAGTGCCCTATGCCCGGTGCAGATGCATCCTGGCCAGGCTACCCTGTCCTGGCTATACCCATGGTACCTTGCACCTCATTATGCACATTGGCAGGCCAATACTGGCAACATTGCTGGCAGTGTGGGCTGTGGAAGGGGCTTGCAGTCAACACCCACTGTATAGCCAGACACACACTTCCACACCTATGCCATCATGGTGCTACTATTGAGGACGTAATTAGCCTTGCCCACCAAACCGGTCCTGAGCATGGCAAGGCATGGATATGGTACGCAGTACAGCTGGGGGTCACTCCCCAGGGTGGTAAACACCGTCAGAGGCCAGGCCTGGAGCACGCACCGCAAACACCTAACAGATTGTTCGGATGGGGTCAACTAGCAGTATGTGCGTAACGTATGGATATCTAGCTGCCTATGCTCCTAGCAAACGTCTCAGAGCTGTGTACCATATACCTCAGGTGTAGGGTGACATTGGTAAGTTATGCAAGTGCTAGTTTTGGGAGATGCATGCAGGGTCCAATGGTCTGCCTCTCCAGGAGACATTGGCCAATGAGGCCTGTGGGTGTGGGTGTGTCTGCCCTTGATGGCTGCTGCTTTACGGCACAGATTCCCAACTCCAGTCCAGGTTTGCATCACACTGTTCTGGTTTTCCTGCTGTCCCTCATGGATATGCATGAGCTACATCTACATACCATGGGTGTGGTGCATAGATATACAGCACAGGCATTTGTATGAGTGGCATCATGGAACCTGACTGGTGTGTGCCCCACCAGGACTGCATTTGGGTGATTCTGCTCTGGGTACTGGCCCTGTTCATGGTGTCCTTGCTCAGTGGGGTAAAAGATAGACGTATTGCCATTGCATATGTCCAAGCCAGGAAAGGTGTGCCCTTACTATCACTGTTTACTTGGGGGAAAAATATGTGGGCAAGATTGGCAGTTGCCTCAGTTGGGCTTTGAACCTGTGACCTTCTGCTCTTGCATGCAGTGTCTGCGTGCACTGCACCACTGTGTAGCCACAAATTGGGTGGATTCCCTGGCATGTCCATGACTGTGGATCCGGCAGGGCCTGTCTGTTGCAGTCTGTTGCAGTGGATGGTGACAGCCTGCACATGGCTAGCTAGGCCTCTGTCTTCTGTCGCTAGCAGCCACTGCCCCCTGCACCACATGTACTCGTCCGCCAACATGCTGGCATGAGCTCCTCCCATAAAAAGCAGGTGACCTGATTGGAATGTGGCAGTACGGGACTGCATTTGGGGTACTTGGCTGTGGGTAATGCCCATTGTTGTGGTGTGTGTGCGTTGTTGGGTAAAATATGGGTGTTTTCCCCATGCTTATGTCACCTGCAATACAGGGGTGTCTGCGCTATCTGTGTTTAGTGGTGGGTAAAATATAGGGACTGGGCTGGCAAGTGCCCCAGCTGGGCTTTGAACCTCTGACCCTCTGGTCCTAGAGGTACTGACTTTGTCCGCTGCACCACACTATGGCCACAGAGACAGTGCAGCCCCTGGAGGTAGTAAGCCTGGCAGGATGGAGTTACAAACCCTGCTCTACGCAATTTTACTGTGGGCATATGCACCCTGTCTGGTGACAAACGTGCACATCAACCACGGAAATGACCACGGGAACTGGGGGAAACAATATCACCACGCTGGGCAACAGTGATATTAATGGGCAACCATAGCAAACACTCCCAGGACAGCTCCACAACAGGAAATGTTGTTTGGAAGAGTCTCCGCTCCGTAAACCCTTCCAAAATTCATTTCTTTTTTCTGGAGCTTTGTTGGGTGTGTTTTCTGTATTTGCCCATCACTATCACTGTTCCCCAGCTGAATTACTATTTTTAATAGTTCTGTTGTGGTCATTTCCTATTTTTATGTGCACTTTTGTGCTGTGCACATGTATCACACTGCTCACGTTTTGCTGGTTTCCCCGGTTTTCCTGTACATTGCTGACGGAAATGGTTTCTCTTCCCTTTAAATGCTTTCTACCGCGAGTGTTTCACTCGCGGTAGTTTTTACATGCAAATTCGGGCCCGATACTGTGCGGGGACGCTCTCCCCTCCCACTCTCCACCCATTGACCCCGTCCCTCCGCCCCTCCGCCCCTCCGGAGCCTTCCTCCGCCCTCCTTTAGCCATGCCACGCCTCTATCGGACATTTGCGGGCCCGCACTTGTACGGGGCCCGTTGGTGTGCCGCGTACCTGTGCGGGGGTGACACGCACATGTGCGGGGCATTTAAACGCGTTTATGCGCGTTTCAGTGGCGCGTTGCCGTGCGCTATTTTGCGGCGCGCAAATTTGCGGACTTTAGTAAACATGCCCCTAAAAGATTTCTACATTACTATAATCCAGTGCCAACCACCAGACACATTAGGAACTACTACAAACACTGCCCATTTAGAACCCATAGCAAACCCGCCATATCCTAACAGCACTACCAGGACTCACAAAGCACCATACCCTACCTATCAAAAGGCAACATGCAAATATTAAACCAATACATTTCAGAGAACAACAATACATGACCTACTGGGGAAAGAGAACAAGTGGCAATGTCAAATAGGAATTACATAAACAGAATACCTCAGCTCAGTTACACATGCAGAACATAGACCATCACCAAACAAGGAATCACAATTTAGAAACAGGAAGACAATAATTAAACTGGGAATCCCAAAAGCCAAACTTGGAATGTACAACACTGTAGAAATAAAACTATACATTAATTTGCTCTTGTACTAAACAAAGCGCAAACGTTAATGATGCACATTTACCAGAGATGACATATTCCAATTAATAAATTCAAAATAAAGAGATATTTTTCTACCTTTTGTGCATTTTTTTTCAGCTGCAATTGCTCGAGCCACTTTCTTCTGGTTTCTTCGTGTCTTCTGCTAACTCTCCATCGTCTGCTGTCCATTTGTCCTTTCTTCTCTCTTCTAGTTTTTTTCCATTCTCTCTCTACATCTGCTTTAACATACTAATCTTTCTCCTTTTGCTCTTTCCTCATTCCTATTTCATCCACTCAAATTTTACCCCTCCATCCTCAATCCCAACTTACTCTCTCAATACCTGGCCAATTGTAGATTTTTTATCCCTCCCACACAAAATATTTTTCCCCTCTCCATTTTACTCTCCCAACCCCATCCCATTCTAATCCTCCCCCAACATCAGCTCCTTTCTAGTTCCAGCCTCACCCAGCATCCATTCCCTTCTAGTCCCTGCATCAGCCCATTTCCAGTCCTAGCCCCCCATCAGCCCATTTCCAGTCCTAGCAACCCCCCAACCCAATACCAGTCCCAGCCCCCCCATCAACCCACTTCCAGTCCTAACCCCCACATCACCCCATTTTCAGTTTAAGCCCCCCCTATAACCCATTACCAGTCCTAACCCACCCATCAGCCCACTTCCAGTCCTAACCCCCATCAACCCATTTCCAGTCATCCCCCCATAGCCCATTGCCAGTCCTAACACCCCCCATCATCCCACAGCCCATTACCAGTCCTAACCCCCAGCCCACCTCAAGTCCTAACCCCTCCCCATCAGCCCATTTCCTAGCCCCCCCATAGTCCATTATCAGTCCTAACCCCCCCATAGCCCATTACCAGACAGCCCCCATCAGCCAACAGCCCATTACCAGTCTTAACCCCCCCATAGCCCATTACCAGTTCTAACCCCCCCAACAGCCCACAGCCCATAACCAGTCCTAACCCCATCAGCCCACCTCAAGTCCTAACCCCTCCCCATCAGCCCATTTCCTGTACTAGCCCCCCCCCATAGCCCATTATCAGTCCTAACCCCCCCATAGCCCATTACCAGTCCTAACCCCCCATCAGCCCACAGCCCATTACCAGTCCTAACCCCATCAGCCCACCTCCAGTGTTAACCCCCCATCAGCCCATTTCCAGTCCTTGCCCCCCCCCCTCGCCCATTACCAGTCCTAACCTCCCCCCAACAGCCCACAGCCCATTACCAGTCCTAACCCCATCAGCCCACCTCCAGTCTTAACCCCCCCATCAGTCCACCTCAAGTCCTAACCCCTCCCCATCAGCCCATTTCCTGTCCTAGCCCCCCATAGCCCATTACCAGTCCTAACCCCAACCAACAGCCCACCTCAATTCCTAACCCCTCCCCATCAGCCACTTTCCTGTCCTTGCCCCCCATAGCCCATTACCACTCCTAACCCCCCCAACAGCCCACAGCCCATTACCAGTCCTAACCCCATCAGCCCACCTCCAGTCTTAATCCCCCCAGCCCATTTACAGTCCTAGCAACCCCCCCAGCCCATTTCCAGTCCTAGCAACCCCCCCAACCCATTACCAGTCCTAGCCCCCCATAGCCCACTCCCAGTCCTAATCCCACCAGCCCATTTCCAGTCCTAATCCCCCATCACCCAATTTTCAGTTTAAGCCCCCCCATACCCCATTATCAGTCCTAACCTCCCCATCAGCCCACTCCCAGTCCTAATCCCACCAGCCCATTTCCAGTCCTAATCCCCCATCACCCAATTTTTAGTTTAAGCCCCCCCATAGCCCATTACCAGTCCTAACCCCCCATCAACCCACTTCCAGTCCTAATCCCATCAGCCCATATACAGACTTAGCTCCCCCATAGCCCATCACCACTCCTAATCCCCCCCAGCCCCCCCATCGCCCATCACCACTCCTAACCCCCCCCCCCCAGCCCAGCCTAGCCTAGCCTAGCCTAGGGAAATTTTTTTTTTAAAAAAAGCTGTCTGCTGCCGCTGCCGGGGCCGCTGCAGCAGAATCGAGTATGCCGCGGGGCCCCCCCTGCCCAGCAGAGCCTGCCCTCCCCTGTATCACCTCTCTCTTTGCAGCTGCAGTCACACGCGCCGGCTTTCAGAGCGCAAAGGAACTAGTTTCCCTTTCGCGGCTCTGTTAAGCTACCGGGGGCTGATGGGAACTTCCCATCAGCCCCCGCGGGCTTAACAGAGCAGCGAGGGAGAATTTCTCCCCTCGCGCTCTGAAAGCCGGCGCGTGTGACTGCAGCTGTAAAGAGAGAGGTGATACAGGGGAGGGCAGGCTCTGCTGGGCAGGGGGGGCCCCGCGGCACACTCGATTCTGCCGCAGCGGCCCCGGCAGCGGCAGCAGACAGCTTTTTTTTTAAAAATGTTACTTTTAGATCAGAATGTTTTTTGCGCGGGGCCCCCTGAAAAGCGGGGCCCTGTGCAAAAAACATTCTCGCTCAATGGACGGGCCGGCCCTGCGTACAAGCATGCCTCCAAACCGGCTGCCTATAAGGTTAGTTTGAGTACCCTGGCAAATTGGAAATGCGAGAGCGGGGCCCCATCCTCGTGTACTAACCATTGCTTGGCGTTTGCCGGGCGGAGTTGGCTATATTCCATGAATGTTCTAATCGGGCAGGAGGGGTCCCCCGGCAGCGGGTGAAGCACAACTTGTGCCCCTTTCGCTTCAGGATCCGTCTTGGATTTCCGGACATATAATGCCAGTGCTCCTGCCTGGAAGGTAACATCTTCCATCCTAATGCCCTCTTTTTCATGTACCCGGCTCGCCGGGGCCACCAGCTCCCCTATTCGGAATGCTCCGTAGAATGCCCATGAGAATGCGCATCTGAAGAGTCTGGTCTCAAAGTCGTTAAAACAAATCCGTCCCGCTCGTGCTGGTGTCGCCGCCCGCCCCCCTCCCCCCAGCCCCTCCCTCCCCCCGCCAAGGTTAACCCCTTGGCTCCCGGGCGCCTGCCTGTGCCCGGCCGAGTTAACCTCTCAGCCGGGACTTGAAAATCAGTGCCTCTATGCAGTTATTGTTTCCTTGCAAATGTTTGATTTCATGGCAGGCTAAGCATCTCAGTTTCTTTGACCCTGATCAATTTCTTCAGTTTCTTGTGACTAGGGAAGGCTCTCCTGCTCAGGTGGCTGACTCTGGAGAAACCACTAGTTAGACTGGCTGAGGCTGCAGTTTTCCGAGATGTTGCCACTAGAATTAAGATTTGTTTCTTGGTTTGGTGCGGATTTTTTTATTTTCTGTTCTTGCCTCACTCATGGGAAAGTGATGGTCTATTTTTTTGATAATTTGTGGTAAAAGCATATTGTTCTTTTCTAATTGTTCTTGTTCATTCAATATTGTTGGATGTAAAATTGTTGAAATAACATAAATAAAAAAATTTTTAAAAAAAAACGGGAAGGAGGAGATAGATGGTGTTATTAGAAAAATTGAACCTGCCATATGTGGATTGGGCCATTCTGTCTGCAGAATCAGAAAGAAGGAGATAAACTGTGGATTCCTTGCAAGCAGTTCTGCTCAGACAAATGATGATTGAATCCACCAGGGAAGGGATGACCCTGGATCTATTACTCACAAAAGGAGTCAGTGGAGATAATTTTATAAGGATCTGCCTAGTGCAAATGATGTAAATCTAGATATTTTGGTCATACTGAAGAGGCCAGTAGTACTAACAAAAATGGGCACAATCTCATAGTGCTGCCCCCTAGCATGAGCCTAGAAGTCAAGACTATGTGACTGTGGCTATTATGAGAAGCTGCAATGCAGAGGGCAGGAGCAAAGAGGACCAATCCTGCCCCCTGTGGCCACTTGGCCACCATAGATTCAAGGTACGGCCTTGAGGAAATTATGGGGGCCCCACTAGATTGACTGGCTAGCTGGGAGTTAACTATTCGAGGAGGTATGGTACTTTTCAATTGGGAGGGTGGGACAGAGGCAGAGGTGCCCAACAGGCTAGCTAGGATCAGTACTTTTAGATCGGAGGGGTGGGAAGGAGGCAGGGGGGACCGACTGGTTAGACGGCCTTTGAAAATGGTCTGAGGGTGCACTGATTCCCCCTAGACAGTTCCCAATTAGGCCATTTTTGGCAACTAGCACACAAAATCTTTTATTGTAGTGGCTGCCAAAAATAGGCACACCTACTCCCCACCCCGATCCTGCCTCTCCTGGGTCCACTGCGCAAAGTGCAGATATCACAGAAAAGTGTCTTTGATATCTGCTTTTCTCCCTCATTAGCTGCTACCTCTGGGCGATAAATCTGCACTAGCCTCACGGTAGTAGCTAACACCCTTTAGTATGCATGCCCCTAAGTTAAGTTATAAGCTTATGGATCTGGGTCTTGTAGCTAGGTGATTTGTCATACCATACAAATTAGCAATATTCAACAGAATATAGGTATGAAAAAGGGGCACCTAGTTTAAGAAGGCAAATAGGCACTAAGGCACTATTTAGAGACACATAGGCACCTATAGCCTATGGGTAGATTCTCACAGCGAATAGCAGGGTTATATGTCTGGCTTGGATATATAACCTGTGAAGAGGTCTTGGATGGAATTCCAGCCCCAGCCCTCCCCACATGTTCAGAGGGTTTGTGCGGAGAGTGATGGACAGGGGCAGGAGGGGGCGGGACGGAGGCGGAGCAGGGACGGGCCAAAGCACCTGGACGTACAGGGCCTATTTGGGTCAGGGCCCTGTACATCCACTGGCTGTCTGCTGGATGCCCAGCTTATTCCACCTTGGAGGTTGAATAAGTGCCGGGTGCTGAGGCGATCAGGGCATGCAGCCCCCCCCAAACCCACTGAGTTGTTGCGGAAGTGCCCCTGCCGCCTGATCCCAGCTTTGGGCCCCCCCCCCCCGGGGGTCAGGCGGCAGGATGTCGGGGCAGAGGCACGCTGGGCCAGACTGTGTCTCCTCAGGATACCATTGCATAGGCACGCCAACTGGAGCACTGTGTGTGATGGACGGGCAGCCCCCAGGATGTCTCCAGGGGCTGAATGCCATGCACGCCAGGCCATCTAAGTGCCCTGATTCTGCAACTGTGGGAATGGATAGATCCTGCAGGTGCAGAGTCAGGTACAACTGGGCCCCGTACATCTTTTGTGCATCCAAATGGCCTCGACATGCCCCGCTCTGAATTGCCGGCTCCTCCTCCTCCTCTCACGGGGCTATTGGGCCTGGGATCACAGGTGCTAAGAGCTCTGTCCTTCTTCTGCTACCACCACCACCTCCTTCTCGACCATGGCTGGTGGAACTACAGACTCAGTAAGCTGTAAACAAAACAAAGAGCTCTGCCCTGTAATGTCCGGGGGAAGAGAGCTTCGGGCACCAAGTAAAATTGACCCTCTGACAAGAATCCCCCTTGGACCCTCAGAGCGCAGGCAGAAAAGAGAGGGAGGGAGCCAGAAGGCCTTGAGCTACCCCCAGACAAGTGAATAACCAGTTCTATCTATTAAAGGGACAGCCCAAAATAAATAAAGGGAAACAAAAGGAAATCCAAAAGGAAATTTTAACTCTAAGTCCTTAGTAGTTTCTCCAGCGAGCCCCTAACTCAGGCTCGCCCAGTCCTCCTGCTGCCTGGAGACTGGTCACACTGGAAGGGAAGTGAGTGCACAGCAGGCTATATCCAGTGATGTCATCAATCTGACATACCAGTCTCCAGGCTGCAGAAGGAGATTGACAACCCAGAGGTAGAGGACTGAGCTGGAGGAACGATAAGGAACACATATTTTTCAAGTTCATATATTAGCAAAGGGGGTCATATTAAAAGTCTTAGTCATGATTTGGCCATCTGAAGATGTGCACGTGGACATCCAAAGCACAGATATGTCCCCAGAGCAATATTACAAAGACATCATTGGTAGGCAGGGGGTGTGGTCCAGGCACATCTGGGGAGGTCCAATGGACTTAGACGCCCCCGTTTGATTTCAGAAATATCAGGGACAGACCTGTCGCAGGCAAGAATAGGCATCAGGAAAGTGCTTGTTTTGGCCTTGAAACATCCAGAGAATACAGAGTTAATTGACTAGTCTAAGATCAGAAAGGCTCACACTGTGATTTGAACCCTGACCACTCACTATAACCATTAAGCTGTTAGGCGTCCCTGATCTGAAATGCTATTCTAGGGATGTCTACGTAGAAGTCCACATTGGGCAGGTCCACATTTGTGAAATCGTGCCTGAACTTGTACCTGCCTACTCTTGTTTCAGATGTTCTGGCTTGGACATCCCAGATTGCACTTGGATGTCCTTTGTAAAATGTGCCTTCAATTGTATGAATTAAGGAATCCACAAAAACAACTAGGCTTTGCTCCTGAACTCTATCAACCTGATAAATGTTAGAGTTCTGGAGTAATTATAGCCCGGTTTATTAACACCAAATAATGACTACAAATTGATAAACATGGTAAAAGTGATTCTAAGTCTAAAAATCCAAGTTCTGCACTGCCTTCATAGTTTCTTCTGTACTGTTGCTTGTTAACTCACTCTTGTCTTCCTTATTGTCGCTGGACTCCTTACTTCTTTCTGTCTCCTGCTACTGCTGTCAGAGGACAAGACAAGTCATTCTATCAGGTATGTCTTTCTCACCCATCAATTTACACTTGAGCCCACCTCAAGATGGGAAAGTTTGTTGTTGGGTTTTTTTGTTTGTTTTTAATGTAAACATCTCATAATAACTATTGTACTATTTGTCACACTTTAGTGCATATCAGTGGAACAACTCAACATGTTATTTTTCAATGGAATCTCTATTGTCTTTTATACATAGACAAGGGCCATGACCAATGTTCCCTCTAATTTTCTGTAGGCTGTGTGTGCATAAAATATCAGCTGTGCAGCTTTTGAAGGAAGGTTACATTTTTGTGCGCCACATAATGACACTCTGAGTTATATACTTTAAAATTTGACTACACATCAGAATACAGTATGTACCCTACATTGATTGCACTAGAAAATATTGTAGAACTTGTAAATACACAACTTTTAAATTTTAAGATCTCTGTGTTGTTTTCTATCAGAATCAGAACCGTAATTTTTGTACACTCTGTTGTAAAGTATGTGCGCTCGCTCAGCGAGGTGTGTGCGCGCACACACGCGCACAGCTTAGAGGGAACAGTGGCCATGACATATATTGCCAATGTTATAGTGCCATTTTGTTATATCTCAAGAGAGGATTATTACATAGCCTGAGGTGTTTAACGCTTGGTAAATGTGCAATGCATTTACCTCATGATAAACAGTTAAATGTAATATCACACATTAACATTTTCAGTTATGTATCAGGTATACCATTTCATGTGACTAACAATTCACATAGATAAATATATAATACCCAAATTCTTGATGCATTGTATTTAGGATCATTTACATAGTAACACAGTAACATGGTCCATCTAGTCTGTCCAGCAAGATGGCAAGAGTAGGTGCACCTGTCGCTCTGTGCAGGCCACCGCTCCCCATGTCTTTTTTTAGGGGTGAACCCACCACTCCATGTAGGACACCCCTATTTGAGACCTTAGATGGTTCAGAAGTTAGATGGTACCGTTTATTTTGTTTTTATCCTGTTGCTGTAAAGGGATCCACTGTGTTTGTCCCATGCCGTTTTGAATTCCGTCACCGTGTTTAATAAAGGGTTGCAAATTTTATTAACAGCTAAATGATAGATCTCTAGTACACTTAAGTTCATTATCTTTTTGCCAAAGTCATTTAGGTCAGAGCAAGAAAATATTCCGTAATATTAAATCTGCAATGATGGTCTGCTTATGAACAAATACCCTACATCAATCAAGATAAAAGAAATCCCAGACCCCCTAAGTATCACCTCTCATTTCACAACAGGTAGACGAGTATTATTTTTAATAACTCCAGTCCTGGGGTTGTGTGACTTAAATGCATATCTCTACTACCTAAACTGAAAAGAAAATATACAGAAATGAATATTCTAATGTAATGGAATGCACATTCAGAGCCAGCCCGATGTATGCGCCAGTGTGTTGCTCGCATATGACCCTGCGACACTGGCTGGTATAAGAGCCTCACCGGCTCATCTCTGCACAGCTGCTTTTCTTCACTACCTGTGGCTGTGCTGGCCTGCAGCTGCTGACACCATGGAGCTCATAAAGGTGAATGGGGCATTTCCTGTTTTGCGTAAGTGACAGCAAATACCACGGTGTCAGTTCTCTGAACTTAGTGATGTCAGCAGTTGCAAGCTGGCACAGCCACAGGCAGCGAAGGAAAGTGCTCCCGCGGCTGTGCAAGGAATGTAGTTCAACCAGCCATGGTCGAGAAGGAGGTGGTGGTGGTGGTAGTAGAAGAAGGACAGAGCTCTTAGCACCTGTGATCCCAGGCCCAATAGCCCCGTGAGAGGAGGAGGAGGAGGAGCCAGCAACCAATTTGGAGAGGTGAGTGGGCTAGGCTAGAGGAAACAATTCAGTGGTCTTAAGCAGCAGTAGCATCTCAGGACGGTGTTTGCCAAGGCCACAATTAAATTAGAGCTGCCTGTTCTGAACTTTGATAAGATGGACTGCACTAACTGAGGAACATTTGAGGTGGAGGGAAGTGCTGCATGGAGGGCAGGGGTGGGTTATGGGTTAGAGGGGGTACATAGGGGAAAGGAAATATACTGGAGCTACTGGACGCAGGGGAGGTGGATATAGGGAATGAGGGGAGATATTTGGCATGGGGGTGGAGTTTATAGGAAGAGAGAGGAGTATGGTGGACACAGGGGAAAGGGGAATAAGGAGGTAGAGAAGAGATGCCGGACATGGGGAGGGCGGTATTATAAGGGGATGGGCATGAGGGGGATTCTCGAAGATGTAAAAGAGATGCTGGGCCACATGAGTTGGAATGGGGTGGGCCACATGGGCCTAGTCCCACTAAAGCTTTGCCTGCCAGGTGCCAGCTTCAACCTGCATGGAGGTGGCGATTGTAGCCTTCCCCTCCTGTTCTGCCCACAGGGATCCCATCTCCCACAGGCAGAAGAGAGCAGCTGCGATCTTGGCAAAGATTCCTTCTGTCTGACTGCCGGAGATCGGATCCTCTCAGGCAGAACAGGAGGGGAAGGCCGCAATCATGGCCTCCATGCAGGTTGTCAGCTCATGGGGATTCAATCTCTCACAGGAAGAAGAGAAGGAAATGACTGTGATCATGGAAAAGACTCCTTCTGTCTGCCCATGGGGATCGATCTCCTGTGGGCAGACAGAAGGAGCTTTTGCTGCAATCGTGGCCATTCCCTTCTCTTCTGCCCACGGGAGATTGGATCCCTGCAGGCAGAACAGGAGGGGAAGACTGCAGGGGCTAGGGGTAGGTTGAGGAAGAGTTGGGGTAGAGCTTAGGGCAGAGTCAGAGTGGAATTTGGGTCCCCTCAGTCATATGGCCATTCTGCTGCCTCTGTCACAGGGGAATGGGGTGGTTGAGAGAAGATGCTTGTCAAGGGGAGGAGTCATAGGGAGGTAGAGGGAAGAAGCTAGACATGGGGAGGGCTAAGAGGGAGGTGAGAAGCTATATAAGAGGCATGCAAAGATGGAAGGGGGACATAGAGCTACAGAGGGGAGAAATTGGACTTGACAGGAAAGAGAGAGAGGGAGCAGAGGTGCTAGACATGGGAGTAAATAAGGAGCAGGGTGGGAATTCTGGATACCAGGACAAGGAGAGATAGGGAGGAGAAATTTTAGATATGGTGGGGGGATATTGGGTGAAAGAGAAATGGAGATGTTGGATGGGGAGATCTGGATAGAGGAAGGGGAGAGATGATGGGCACGGAAGGGGAGAGAGAAGGGGGAGAATTAATGATAGACTGGAGAATAAGAGGCTGGGGAGAGAGATGGGAAAATAGGTTAGGATTAAGGATGAATAGAAGTAGATTGAGGACAAAATGATAAGGAGTAAAGAAATTTGAGTTGATAGAGAGATTTTAAAATACACAGAAGAAAGCTGAATAAAAGGTCAATATCAGAGATGGATGTAGAGGAGAGAAGTATCAGATGGACATGAGACCCTGGAAAGACCTAAGAGAATATGCAGGAAAGCAGAAAGCAGAGACTGTAACCAACACAATTAGAAAAAAAGAATAGCCAGACAACAAACTTAGAAAAAAGTATTTTCTTTTCAATTTAGTGAATGCAATATATCAGTTTTTGTAATTTACATATGTTTTCTTTATATATGCATCTTTCTATTTCTCTGGGGCTGTGATACATACAGAATGTGGCTTCCTTGGATTTGTTTAATTTTTGTCAACATATTTCTATTTTTATTTTGTGGCCACTTCTTCTCTACTTGGTGAGGGTCTATCAGCATTCTAAGGGGCATATTTACTAAAGCTTAATGCATGTTAGTGACAGTTAATGCGCGATAAGTGCTACCATGGCCCATAGAATTGAATGGGCCATGGTAGCATTTAACGAGCATTAACTTTCATTACCATGTTAACCTTTAGTAAACAGGCCCCTAAGTGTGTGAAGCCAGGTATTCTGTTAGTATGGAGTTTCTATATAGGAATCTGGCTTGTTCAGTTTTCCCAGTAGGTATATGGATGTTCTAGGTTCTATGGTGCTGCCCTTTTCTGGGTAGGCTTCTTGTTGGGGGAGTTTTGGAAGTTAGTGCTGTTATGGAATGGTAGATTTGCTCTATGGATCGCGTATTGTGGGTGTTGGTAGTGCAATATAGATAGTCTTTCAGATTTGCAGCTTTGCGTTCTTGATGCTACCAGCCTGAATTTTTAAAATATTTTGTCACTTCAGATTTGAGGAAATCTCAAATTTTAAGAGAATGTCTCTCTTAATCTTTTTAGTAGCCTGATAGCTTCACTGCTGGTCTTTTCCAGCTCTGGCACAATCCAATCCAGCCTGGGCATTATGATCTTGAATTCATGGCTACCAGGATTCATTTTTCTCATTTTATATCTTCCCTCATCAATAAACTGGTCATAGCACTGACCAAATAAATAGAGTATACAGATATTTATAATAGTTTATTCTTTCTGGGTGTGTGAAAATTAATTTTGATTCATTATTTTTATTATGTTTATTCTATTGTAAAGGCTGTTTTAATAAATTGGGTATGCATGAATGTTTGGATTTTTAGATGGGCAGCATCTAAATGTTACAATACATTTATGCAAATGAGGTCCAATGACTATGTAAATATTTATGCAAATGAGGCCTCACAGTAAGTCTCCACACATGGCCCCGCATGACTTTCGGACACACTACATACAATTTCTTGATTATACAAGTTCACATTTAGAATATTATCTAGAAAAGTCTCTTTATAATTACCGATTCCCAATTTAGTTTTGTTTCTATCATTTCCCCTTAATATGGTAAATTGTTAAGCTGAGTAAGTTTTCAAATAATAACATCAATTTCCTGTCCTGAACATGTACTGTAAGACTTCTCTTGACTTTGAGAGGCAGTTATACCCACTGTACAAAGTTCATCTTTATTTGTCTCTGATAATTTGCACTAGGAGAGTGATAAGTGCCAGTGTGCGGCTGAAAAGTTCATCTTTCTCTTGCAAGGTTACTTTTCGTGATGAGCATTAAAAGATAGCTTTAAGCCATTCACAATTATGACCTTGACTAGGAAAATGTAAGTTAATAAGGCTTCAACAAATTATGGTCTTTTTGGTCGATTTGCCTAGTGAACTGTTAATTGTAAAACTGAAAGACATTATGTTCAGCTTTCTCTATCACATCTTTTGTGTTTTAACAGTGACACTTCATTGAGTGCAATTAACAAAGCCTAGGAGATTTATTAACACACTTCTTCATGGCCAATGATCCATTCCACTTAAGACATAACACTGTAAAATGCACATTATCTCCTTTTGGCACTTACAATAATGCTTCATGAACTAGGAAGGCATATGTTAAAGCAGATAAAATAGCATTATTAGCTGACAAATCTTACAATTTATTAGACAGTTAATTTATCAGCTTAAAAGACACTTAAAACAGCTGTGCATTTAATGTCTTTTTAATGTATCCAGTAAAACTTGCATAATTGCCTGTAGTGCAATTTATTTTTAGCTATGTTGCAGAATGTCTGCATTTACTGTTTACATCTTCTTTAATTTTTCCTGCAAGGCTCATCACATCAAAGCATAAGCCCAATGATGAGGGCTGATAATCAGACTAAAAAGTTGCCTCCTACAAATGACTAGTCATGAATAAACTCTTCAGGAGTGCCTGCTGAGCTGGACTAAGGAATGCTATCTCTACACCCAGGGGCAAAAATGGGAGAACAAAAAAATCCCCAGGGTTCCTCATGCAACCATTGTCATGGGCCGATGAGCACAATATCGAAGAGACTGCCAATGTCAACTCTTCCAGGGATTAGCATTTACAGCATATTCTGCACCACATGTCTAGGGTGAAAACTAACAAGGCTCCAAGACAACATTAGCAGAGGTTTTTCATTTTATAATTAAGGTAACTGCTCCCTTCAGATCACTTGTTTGAAACCTCAGCACTGCACTGGATGAAGAAAGTGTGAGCGGATACAAATTTTAATGACTCCACTGCATAAATTGGCTGTGTTTGTTTATTGCTTTCTAATTTTATGGAACCTTTGTTATATTTTCCTATTTTGCACAGAATAATTCAAAATAATGCCATCTGGGGAAGGTACACACATTGATTATTCAGAGAAAAAAAGATCAAACGCTGCAGGTTGAAAAGATATGCCAAATTCAGATCCTTTTAAATATGTTTTAGGGTAATATTAAGAAAGCTGCTGAAAAGTTCTTCCCAATACAAATATTAGCTTGCAGATACAGTATCTATGGCTAGAGGCACATCACGTTGGTATTGACAGGACCAGTGCAAGGATACTGGGCATCCTATGGGAACCATCAGTCTTACACCCCACCCCAAGATTTTGGTAATTCAACTCAACAATGATGATCATTCCAACACCATCACCCCCCCCCCCCCCCAAATAACAATCCTGTAGAAATGCAAAATTGGACATCATTCTTTTAAAATGTTAAATGTTGCTTTGCATGTATGTGTGTGCTGAGGGCTCTTTGAGTTGGTGTGGTTATGATTTTGCTTTGACTGCTGTTGCTTTTTGTTGCCCCTCAGAAACTCTGCCCTAGGCAACTGCCTATACTTGCCTAAAGGTTGGGTTGGCCCTTGGGTATTGAAATAATTACATTATAGCCAGTTGGCATAAGGCTACCAACATTTTGCATAACTGATTCTGTTGTCCCAGAATCTTTAAACTAGTTTCCTGTTGAGAGTGGAGGAAATCCCCATCCATTCATTTGGTGTGATTTGCTAAGTTAAGGTATGGGGGGTTTAGAAAGACATTTGTTGCTGGCAAAGATCCGGGTGCAATACCTTTAAAGCAAAGGAAGTACTATGCCTTTGAACAGTATAGAATGGTATCAGTGCGTGCTGACCCTGGAATGTATGTACAGTATATGCAGATTTATACAATCTGAAATTGCCCTAAAGAATTCTCCCTTAATTCGAAGTCCCTTCCTATCTCTCATCTCCTGACACACCCCCACCTGTCTGCTTTGCTCAGTTCACAACAATCACCTTTCTATTCCACCTCCTTCCAAAGCTCACTACAAAACAACTAGGCACTCAGCATTCTTCTTTGTCACCCCATCCCTTTGAAACAGTCTCCCTCCCTCAATTATTGTCTTACTCCCACATACAAATCTTTTAAATCCGATCTCAAGATGTTCCTGTTTGAGCGCACTCCTTTGGGATCTCTGTTGGGTAGGGGGTCTGGGCGGCAGCTGCAGTCTGAAAACTTTCCTTCTGTCTGATTTCCTCCCCCTCTTTTCTATTCTAATTGGTGTTATTTCTGTTACCCCTCCCCTCTTAGGGCCCGATTCTGAACCGGACATATAAAGAGGATTGCGATTCTGATCCCGCAGGGCATGAGAATCACGAACAGCAATGTACATGCAGGCTGGAACTGCAATTCAGTCCGGCCCGCATGTACATTAATAGTCCGACTAACTCAGTCAGGGCTTTTAAATGGAGCCACGGCACCATGGCGTCCTATTGCCAAGGCACCGCGGCTCCATTTAAAAGCCGCAATGCTGGCCGCCAAGAAAAAGAGTTTATATCCTGCAGCCCGACCCCTGATCTGGCCTCCTAAGGCCAGGGTCAGGCTGCGGGGAATAAACCCTGCCCCCACTGCCCCATCCACGCCCTAGGCCTTCCAAAAACAAATGTCCAGGGAAGTTACTAACCCGGACATTTTGCCGGCCCCAGACGTACAGGCTGACATTAGAATCGGCCCTGTACATCCAGGGCCGGCGACCGCCCACTCTCCGCCCCCATGCCTCCCATTCCCCACCCCCGTCTAACTTCCCTGCACATCCAGCGGAGAAGTTATTTGGGGGCAGGTGAAGCCACGAATAGCAGGGTTGTATATCCCGTCGGGCCATCCATCCCTGCTATTTGTGGCTCAGAATAACTTCCTTAGTGTGTATTTCCGTTGCTCTTTGTCCAAGACCATAGTTTATGCCTTATGCTTTTGTGTAACTCCTATTTAATTTTGTAAACTGCTTTGTTTTTACTATTAAAAAAGATATCTCAAGTTCAATGAAACATTAAACCATTGAATTTAGGGTTCAGTGATGACTTATTTTGTTTTTACTCTGTAGTTTACCTTTGGACTGAGACTTTCTGTTCTACTTTTGTTAATATGTCTAGAAGCAGATGTGCATTTTTTTTAAAGATACCCTTTTTTGTAGCTGCAGCCAATATTTATTGTAATGACGTTTGTTTTAATTGTGTTATTTCTCATTTTATGTTTTGATTTATTATTGTACCTTACCTAAGGTTGCATAAGATAGGCAGGCTAGAAATTCTAAAATATATAAATTAAAAAAAATAGTCTTGAGGTCTTCGTAGGGATGGTCCCTCCATAAATTAACTCTCATTTTGTTCTGTATCACTCAGCACTATCCAAATGCAATTTTCTGTCCAATATAAATTCAGTTTGGTGTAAGGACATCTATTTTAATTGTGTGAAAAAAAGATCTAAAGGATGATAAGCAACATCGTCTGCTCAAAGACTTTACTAATTCAACTTTTTTCATTATTAGAATAATGCTTCAGGTATGAGTAAAAACTGAGAACATTAAAACGCGTTATCAAATCTGTAACTTACGAGATTTAATCAGTTATTCATTTTAATATTCTTGTAACTATTTCTGAAAACCATAACTTAAGTTAAATTAAAAGTGAATAGCAAATTGACAGGCAATATTGTTTTGTTTTTGAAATTTTCTCCCTCCCCCCCCCCCCCCTTTATCTTTGAATTCTGATTACCTATGCTACTATCAGGCTCTTGTCTTCCCAGATTTGAGAGGAGAATAATTAACCATGTAAATGATAATGCTATTACAATAATACCTTTAACATTTGGAGTTAGGTTTCTGTAAGATTATTACTGCTAGCTTCTTTAAACTGCGATATCGGCAAATAATTGTGCTGGAGATGGAGGGTAGGGATAAATGGAGAGGAAATCTTTTCCTTGCTTTTATATTCCTTCCTATACCTAAAATGATTGGTTAGATCACTAAGGGGCCCCCTTTTTCTAAAGCCTGTTAGCTGGTCAACATGCATTCAGTTGGGAACCATAACGTGCATACATGTCTGCCACTGTGCGCTAAAATGCATGTTAATCGATGATCTCGGGATGGGGTGGGGAATGAGCAGAGAATAGGCATGGAGAGCTCATTACTGCTAGCGCTTGGGCAATTGCCACACCCTCAGCAGCAATGCGGCTGTTAATGTGGATCCACCTGACGACGCCTCTGTAGGAGTTGTTAAGTGAACTCGCCTTAGTGGAGCACACGATAGGTAAACCAGTCGCACGTTAACTGATAGAAACAGGCTGGTTATACCCCGACAGCTAATGTGGAGGCTTTGCAATTAATGTGCATTTATATAGCATCTTAATTACAAATCCTTAGAGGGCTTTAGTAAAAGGGGTCCTAAAAGAATTGTTAATGATTCTGTGAAAGTAATAAACAGATTTCTTAAAAATAAATCCTCTGCATACAGATTTCCATGGCCTTTGTACATTTAAATGTCAAAAATTCTGTTTATTTTAGTTGTTTCAATGTATTCGTTTTGTAGGTTTTAAAATGATTTTTAAAATCACTCACAATTCATATTATTGTTCTGCATAGTCATTAAGTGCTTCTCCTTTCCACAGTCATAGTGATGTTTTCTGAGAATAATGAAATCTAAACTAGCACAACTATAATTATTTTCCTTAGGATCTAGTTTAAACACTGGGAAAAAGTAGGATACTAAGGGGGTAATTGTATAACAGGATGCCCAAATGAAAAGTCCAAAAAGGCAACTATTTTAAGTTTTTTTGATAAAGGCAACATAGGCACCTGTGTGCTTCATACACTGGACTCCTAGAACCAGTCACAATAACGTGCAAATGCCCATACACAATTTATACTTGCTCCAAAAGGGGGTTCAATGTGTGCATGTAATGCAAGCATTTACCTCTGCTCTATCCAAACTACGCCCCTAGAAACACCTATGCTCAAATCATGTACTGTATAATCAGCCACAGTCTTTCTGTGCGCCTACTTTTTATATGGATATGCAACAGTGCAATATTTTATTTTAAAAGTCCTTTTCTGTGTGCAAAACAGGCTTTATGGAGGTAATTTTATAAGGAGCTGCGTTCCATCAACACATATAAGTTATGTGTTTTCAATGACTTAAATGCATAGATGGGCCTTTAAGTGCATAATTAATCAGTCACTATTCTATAAATACATACGCCTGCCAATGCCACATACTTTCACTGTGGGCGTGTAGAGGGCTGTTGGGCAGAGCACAAATTTACATGCATAAATTATAAAATATTATAAGTTGTGTGCATTCTTTAAAGATCTAGACATGGGCATTTATGCCGGTCATAAGACTGGTGCAACTGCTTGAGCCTAAAATTAACACAGTTTGTTGGCCATTTATGTATGCCCCTATTTTATAAAGAAATGTAGGTGCTTGCTTTTCTTTATAAAACAGGCACATTCTGGGTGCCTAAAACTAGATGCCTAGTTATATCTTTATCTTCTGTATGCAAAAAAGCCTTACAAAATTACCCCCAAAAGTGCAGAAAGACTGCAAGTTAGTTTGCAATATTTTGAATAGCAGAACTTTGACTCAAGGCTTTGAAAAGTGTGTGCTGTCAAGTCAATGCAGACTCCTGATGACCCAGACCTTTAACTGGAAGTAGATTGCTATGCATTTCTTCTTTGCAGTAAGTCCATGCATGCATGCATGAAATGTGTTGTCAAGTCAGTGCTGACTCCCAGCGACCCAGCACTGTGCTTGGCGGAGGTCAAACTGGTGGTTAGTGGCATGCTACGGGCCTTGCGGGAATGCCCCGCACAGCCATAAAAGGTGGTTTCATTTTCAGTGCAACGTATCAACTGTGTTAGCATATCCTAATACGGTTTTTTCAGTGTAAGGTGAGCCAGCCCCTGAGGAAGATTTTATCGAAACACGGCCTGTGTCGGGTCAGGTCTCCCTTTACATGTATGGATCAATAAAGTTTTGGTGAGAACCTAAACCTGCCTACGTTTTTGTACTGTGTTGCTCATCTCTACCACCTCCACTGGGAGACTATTCCATGGATCCACTACTCTTTCCGTAAAGAAATATTTCCGCATATCACTCCTGAATCTATCTCCCTTCATCCTCATCCCATGTCCCCTCATAGCAGAACTTGCTTTCAATTGAAAGAGGTTCTCTCCCTGAACATTTATGCCACGGAGGTATTTAAACATCTCAATCATATCACCTCTATCCCGCCTTTCCTCTAAAGTGTACATATTAAGATCCTTAAGTCTGTCCTCATATGCTTTATAATGAAGCCCACTAATCATTTTAGTAGCCACCCTATGCACCGACTCCATCCTGTTCAAATCCTTTTTTATTTATTTTATTTATTTATTTATCTATTTCTTCTATACCGCCCCTTCCAGAGATCAAGGGCGGTTTACATGGAACAAGTTAACAAATTATGTATACTTCGGTATACATTTACATTGAACAGAAACTTTCTAACTTTTTACAAATAATAAATGTGATAAACTGTCCAAACTATTTACATAGGTTATTTACAAGTGGTTATATACAATGTGTTACAGAATAATCATAGGTCATGCGTAAGTGGTGGAATTTATTTCCATTTTTTTATCATAAGTTTTTTGTGTGTGTGTGGGAGGACTGTGTGGGGTTAGCTAATTGCGGTTTTGGGAGTTTTGAGTTTGTGTGTCTGTGGATGCTGTGGGGCAGGACTTGGGGGGTATGGGATTTGGAAATGTTCGGAGAATAGGTAGATTTTGAGTTCCTTCCGAAATTGGGAGAGGTCTTTTATGATACGGAGGCCTAATGGGAGATCATTCCAGAGCATGAGGGCAGTGAACGTGAAGGCTCTGGCACTTGAAGATTTTTTAGTCTTCGTGAATGTTTTTGGCATATCAAGTGAGTGGGCTGCGTTTTGTCTGTGAGCTCTTGATTCGGATGGGGTCTGTAGTAGTGTTGATAGGTGTGAGGGGGCGATGTCGTTTAGGAGCTTGAAAGTTGTTAGGAGAATTTTGTAACTGATTCGGCTGTTTATAGGGAGCCAATGTAGTTCTAGGAGTATAGGGGTCACATGGTCTGTTAGACGAGCTTTAGTAATTACTTTTGCACAGATGTTCTGGGCTCTTTGTAATAGGTATGTGTTTTTTTGTGGTAGGCCAATTAGGAGACTGTTGCAATAATCAAAATGGGGTGTGATGAGTGTATTAACAACCGATCTAAAGTCATGTGTGTCAAGGAGGGGCCTTAGGTGTTGTATGGTTTTGAGTTTATGAAATATGGTTCTTACTGTCTGTTTTATGTGCGGTAGCATGGTGAGAGTATGATCTATTATTACACCCAGGTATTTCACCTCTTTTTTAACAGGTATAGATGTATTGTTGATTGAGATTGTTGTTGGAAAAGTGTCCTCGGTCACGGGTGTTCTTGTAACGAACATTGCTTCCATTTTTTTGAGGTTAATGCTGAGGTAATTGGCTTCCATCCAAGAGGTGGTCTCAGCCATGCATTCAGATAGGGTGTCGTAAGTGGGGTTTTTGGTGGTTATGGGGATAGCGAGCATGATATCGTCAGCATAAATAAAGTGACTAATCCTGTGTTTTCTAAATATGTTTGTGATAGGTTGCAGGTATAGGTTGAAAAGGAGGGCAGAAAGGGCTGATCCCTGAGGTATTCCTTTTCCTTGGGGGAAGGTTTCTGATGCTTCTTGGTCTATTTGAACACGTATTAGTCTATGTGTGATGTAGGACTTGAACCATTTGAGAACAGTCCCACCTATTCATAAGTTTTCTAGTCTATTGATCAGAGTAGGGTGGTTGATGTTGTCAAAGGCGGCAGAGATGTCTATAAAGAGGAGTAGGAAGCCTTGATTGTTGACATCTGTGCCTTTGATGAGGTAGTCCATCAGTGTAATCAAGAGGGTTTCCACTCCGTGGAAGGGGCGGAAACCAAACTGGTGTGAGTCAAGGGGTTTGTGCTCATCAATATGCTCTTGTAATTGTAATTGAATTGTTTTTTCTATTATTTTAGCAATAAATGGAATGCTGGCTATCGGTCTGTATGAATTTGGGTCTTTTGAGTCAAGTTTATTGTTTTTTATTATTGGGCGAAGCGTTGTGAGCTTTAGGGCATCGGGCATGATGCCTTGAGAAAGGGACTGGTTCACCATATGTTGAATGTTTTCAGCGAGTTCTTCCTTTGTACATTTAATCCAAGACACAGGGCAAGGATCGAGTGGGGAGGTTGTGGTGTTGATCATTGTTATGATTTTAAGGAGGTGTTTTTGGTCAACCGTGTGAAAAGTTGTCCAATTGTTATTAATTTCGATGCTTGTAGGTAGTATTGCTGTTAGAGTATTGGGTTTAGACTTTAGTTTTTCTGCTAATGTTTGAATACTTATTGCTGGTTGTTTTGGCTCGGAGTTCTTTGCTTTAGTCAGTGTTTTTACAATTGCAAATAGTTCTCTAGGTCGGTTGATGGCCAGATTTATTACTTTAGAGTGGTAATCCCCTTTTCGATTTGTTTATTGCGTTCTTGTATTCGTTAAGTGTGTTCATATATTGGGATTTGTTTTCGTCTGATTTAGTTTTCCTCCATCTCTTTTCTTGTTTCCTCAGTTGTTTTTTTAGTTTTGCTAGTTCTTTCGTGAACCATTTTTCTGTCTTTTTTGTTTGTCTATGCATAGTGCGTGTGGGGACAGCTGCTTCTTGTATTGTTAGGTTCCAATGATTTACAGTGGAATTGATGTCAGGGAAGTCTGTGTTGAGTATGGGTAATACTTTGTCAAGGAAAGTATCTTTGTCAAAGTATGCAAAGCGTGATATATGGGGTGAGGTGTGTGATGCAGCAGACCAGCGGGGAATAGCAGAAAATGCTTTAAAAGCGAAAAAAGGCATGCACAAGCTGCAGTATTCTCAGGAACCTGGTAGGGGGAGCAAGAGGGACCTCCGGAAGACTGAGGATCCACGCCCCACAGGGTGTGACCTTAAGCCAGCCAGCCTCCAATCCAGGAGGGCAGGAACCCCTTTTAAAGAAAGTCTGGAAGACTGGAAAGGGAGAAGTGGCGGTAAAGAGGAAGGTGGCTGGAGAAGCAGAAGTGTCTGTAAAGCCAGAAGCGGCAGAGAAGGCAGCAGAGAAGTTGCAGAGCCTTCAGAAGCCGGAGAAGTAGCAGAAACTGCAGATGCTGGAGAAACTGCAGAAGCTACAGACGCTGCTGGAGTGCAGGAAAGAGGTACAGGCCAGAGAGACCTGAAAGGACAGAGAATACAGAAGGGTCCAGGAGATTCAGGAACGCAAAAGCCGTACTGTGACTGCTGTGTGAAAAACCCAAGCCATATTGCAGGAGCAAGGCAGAGTCTCACCAGGAGTAGGCCTCAAGCCTCGTCCCAAGGAAAGAAGCCAGAGTTACAAGATAACCCATACTTTGTTGGAAACAGCCTTCAGAGGGCTAGTTTATGGAGAGGACAAGAAACAGAAGCTCCCTGTCCATGTCACACACCTCAAGAGACAAGGTATGAAAAGTTTTTATCAAATAAGAAACTTTTAACTAAGCAAGGTTTGCAGGAAGTGAATGTAAAACCTTTTGAAGAGAGAAGGATATTCACACTATAGAACAGCTCATGACCGACGCCCCACGCTGAACCCCAAGCACTGGGAGCTCATACAGCGTTTGTGTGAAAAGCCTGATTATAACTTGCCAGGAACCATTAACTCTGGTTCAGATACGCTTGAGCAAGAACCGATGCAAGTGGAAGTGGTAGAGTCCCTTTCTGAGGAAGAAATGGATTGTAGCTTTTGTACCACGGGAAGCTTGGAATCCTTATGTAGCAAGTGAGCAGTAAACTTGTGAAGTTAGAAACGCTTGTTTTTGTATCCCCTCTGTGAAGAAAACAGTTTTTGCTTTTGAACCTGAGTTGTATTTCTTTCTACCCTGATGTAAGGACATTTCTTTTGTTGTTTGAATCTGATCCGGTTGAACCTTTTGCAATACAAGGGAAATAAAGCCTTATTTTTCCCTCCACTCGAAGACCTCTGTTCTCTGGGTATTTGGTAATAAGGACGCTACCAAAGCTATACATCCCTGGGCCCTAGAAAATACATACCAAACCCAATCTTATTTATATTTATGTCCAACCTGCCTTGGCGCCCCTTAACCACCAGGGTGGCGTTGTGACATAAAAATGGCATAGTTGGCAGGATGCCGGATCAGAGCCTTCAAACTACCAAAGGAAGGAAAGAAAAATAAAGCTCTTGAGTTTAAAAGTAAAAACTCAGATTGTTCTGCTGGAAAACCAAGAGTGAAAACAAGACCCGGAGTGGATCACTTGGAAGACCCGGATTGGAAGGAGAAAGACCCGGAGTGGAACAGGTGGAATCCGGAGCGGGTTGTGAAAATCCTGAAAGCAGAAAATCCTGTTGCCGGTTTTCGGAGTGGTGAGCTGCGAATGCAACAGCAACTGATGTTCCCGAGCTGAATTCAACACTCACCTCAGGTAAAAAGTAATTAAGCCGGGGCAGTGTTGGATGTCAAGGGAAGTTTGAAAAAAAAAAAAAAAAGGGAAAAACTAGTGTTGTGAGAGCCACACGGTTTCGTTTTTCTTGTTTCTCTATACAGGTTCACCATGGAGCCAAAGGAGCTCTGTGCCTGGATGGCACATCAGTTCGACAAGCAAGCCGAATTCGCGCAGAAGAACCAAGCCCAAACTCTGCGGGCCATGCAGGAACAACAACTGCCGGTATTGCAGACTATGGAGAACTGGTTAGCGTTACAGCAGGAGGAGATGGCAAAGGCGAGCGCTGAGAAGCTGCAGGCAGCCGGACCGACCAACCCAGCGAGTGGACAATGGACATGCCACGATCTTATTGTGGGGAAGCTAAGTCCCAATGATAATGTCGATGACTTTTTAGATTCGTTCACTAGGATTGCAGGTTCAGCAAATTGGCCGCCTGAGCAGTGGGCCATTCGACTCGCAGCATCCCTTACAGGGGAGGCCCTCGCTGCATACAGGTCGATGCCCCCAGCCCTAGCTAACACCTATGAGGAGGTAGTCACCGCCATAAGGGATCGGTTAGGCCTTACACCGTTATCCTATAACAAAATGTTTAGAGCCACCACCCTTACAGCCAATGAAACCCCAAAAGCCCTAGGCCATAGGATACGGGGTCTGGCGAATAAATGGCTACAGCCAGAAAAGAAAAACGGAGACACATTAATGGATGCGATAGTACTTGAGCAGTACATGTCCACCATACCGAGTAGGGTACAGAATTTCTTAATCTTGCAAAATTGCTGTACAACTACCGACGCAATAGCTCTCACGGAGCGCTATTTAGAGGCTGAGAGAGTCACCCAACCTAGGGTAGGGACTCCCAAACTGACACTGGGTATGGAGGCCCAAAGAGTGGAAAGCCCCTCACGGTCCCCATACGGTGTGGTGAAAAATAATAAGCCTCTAGCAAAAGAGAATGTCAAGAGGTGCTTTGCATGTGGGAAAAAGGGTCATCTGAAAAGTGACTGTTACTCACATACTGCTCTGGTAGGGGAAGGCCCGAGAACAGTACGAGAGGGTTTTGTATTGAATGTGAAGATTCATGGAGTAGACGTAAAAGCCCTCCTGGACTCAGGAGCTGACCAAACCATGGTTTCGAAGAGGCTATGGTTTGTGATCAGGGGTCAGGGATGGTCAGTTCCGGAGTGTCCGGAAGGTAATGTTAAAATAAAATTTATCCATGGAGCGGCTACCCGCTACCCGGTGTATAAGCTGTGGGTGAAGGGATTGGGCATTAAAAAAGAGATGTTAGTAGCAGTCGTGCCTAGGCTACCACAAGAATTGGTATTAGGCCGCGATTGGCCACAATTTAGGAAGAGTCTGAAAGAGGGCTTATCCTCTCAGACAGTGCCAACTTCCACTTGCATTCGGGATGAGCCTAATGAGAATCCCGAGCCACAGCAAAATAACCCAGAGAAGGATACCGGTCTTAGGGAAGCCCTAGTTTCTACGCGGTCACATGGCCAAGATGCTGAAAAGCCCTCGTGTTCGGAAGAAACTTCCTTAGGAGACCTTCCTTCACATGAGGAACTAATAGGTGATCCCCCGAGGAGGGACCGAAAATCCAAAGCTGAGCGGAGGAGAGAAAGAACATGCCGTTCTCAGGGCAGAGCGGAGTTGGAAGCTGGAAGAGGGATGCCATGGGTGCCTGCGGACTTGATGGAGCGGTTCCCCTCTTTCAAGATGGAGCAAAGAGCAGACCCTGCACTAGCCCGTGCATTTGAACATGCGCAGGAAAGAAAGGATTCTTTCCCCAGATTCCTCACAGAAGAGGACATACTTTATCAGGAGACTAAGGACCCTCGTACCGGAAATATCCGGAAACAGTTGGTGGTCCCGAATACATTTAAATCCCTGGTTTTGCGGCTGGCCCACGACCATCCAGTAGGGGGCCATAAGGGAGCACAAGGTACTCTTGAACAGATTTTAGCCCGATTTTACTGGCCAGGAGTCTTCCGGGAAACATCTCGCTTTTGAGAATCTTGCGCATCATGTCAAAGAGTCACTCCTCATCGACCACCTGAAGTACCGCTGGTTCCGATGCCCATAATCTCGGATCCCGTAAGGAGACTTGCCATGGACATAGTTGGACCCCTCATCAAAACACCCAGAGGATTCCAGTATATCCTGGTGATTATCGACCAAGCTACCCGCTTCCCATGGGCGGTTCCCCTGAGAAACATTTCGGCAAAGTCAATTGCCATAGAATTAGTCAAGTTATTCTGCGAGATAGGGTTCCCGCAGGAGGTCTTGACAGACAGAGGTAGTAACTTCTTGTCAAAATACCTCGCTCAAGTTTGGGACGCTTTTGGCATCCATCATGTGAAGACAGCCGCCTACCACCCCCAATGCAATGGTCTGGTGGAGCGATTAAACCAGAGCATAAAACAAATGCTTCGTCGAGCATTGGGTGGCCAAATGATGGAGTGGGACACCATGTTACCATTTATCCTGTATGCCTGTCGGGAAAGAAAACAGAATTCCTTGGGTACCTCGCCTTACGAACTCATGTATGGACGACCACCCTGAGGTATATTGGACATCCTAAGAGAACAATGGATTGAACCCGTTGAGACAAAAATAAGCGTACCTTTATTCTTAAAGAACTTAAGAACCCGCCTGGAAAGAACCTCCTGGTTCGCAGGCGAAAGTTTACAGGAGAGTCAACAAAAGCAAAAACGATACTATGATAGGCATGCCAGACCCCGGCAATTAAAGGTCGGACAAAAGGTGATGGTCTTGATATCGGGTGCCACTTCTAAGTTTGAAGCCCGGTGGAAGGGGCCTCATACAGTAGTTAAGCCTATAGGATCAACCTCCTACTTGGTCCAGGATGGAAAAGGACATACACAAGTATATCATGTCAATATTCTTCGACCCTGGCATGAACGGTCAGTTTTGCTGGCTTCTACTGAGAACATATTCCACCCTGAGCCGATACCGGTGGACAACCGTCGAAGGAAGTACGGGACCAGTCAGCTGCAGAAGAGCACGGTATCGCGTATTACGTGCTGTGTAAAAGAAACTTCACCAGCCCGTAATATTTTAAGAAGGGGGATGTGTGATGCAGCAGACCAGCGGGGAATAGAAGAAAATGTTTTAAAAGTGAAAAAAGGCATGCACAAGCTGCAGTATTCTCAGGAACCTGGTAGGGGGAGCAAGAGGGACCTCCGGAAGACTGAGGATCCACGCCCCACAGGGTGTGACCTAAAGCCAGCCAGCCAGCCTCCAATCCAGGAGGGCAGGAACCCCTTTTAAAGAAAGTCTGGAAGACTGGAAAGGGAGAAGTGGCGGTAAAGAGGAAGGTGGCTGGAGAAGCAGAAGTGTCTGTAAAGCCAGAAGCGGCAGAGAAGGCAGCAGAGAAGTTGCAGAGCCTTCAGAAGCCGGAGAAGTAGCAGAAACTGCAGATGCTGGAGAAACTGCAGAAGCTACAGACGCTGCTGGAGTGCAGGAAAGAGGTACAGGCCAGAGAGACCTGAAAGGACAGAGAATACAGAAGGGTCCAGGAGATTCAGGAACGCAAAAGCGTACTGTGACTGCTGTGTGAAAAACCCAAGCCATATTGCAGGAGCAAGGCAGAGTCTCACCAGGAGTAGGCCTCAAGCCTTGTCCCAAGGAAAGAAGCCGGAGTTACAAGGTAACCCATACTTTGTTGGAAACAGCCTTCAGAGGGCTAGTTTATGGAGAGGACAAGAAACAGAAGCTCCCTGTCCATGTCACACACCTCAAGAGACAAGGTATGAAAAGTTTTTATCAAATAAGAAACTTTTAACTAAGCAAGGTTTGCAGGAAGTGAATGTAAAACCTTTTGAAGAGAGAAGGATATTCACACTATAGAACAGCTCATGACCGACGCCCCACGCTGAACCCCAAGCACTGGGAGCTCATACAGCGTTTGTGTGAAAAACCTGATTATAACTTGCCAGGAACCATTAACTCTGGTTCAGATACGCTTGAGCAAGAACCGATGCAAGTGGAAGTGGTAGAGTCCCTTTCTGAGGAAGAAATGGATTGTAGCTTTTGTACCACGGGAAGCTTGGAATCCTTGTGTAGCAAGTGAGCAGTAAACTTGTGAAGTTAGAAACGCTTGTTTTTGTATCCCCTCTGTGAAGAAAACAGTTTTTGCTTTTGAACCTGAGTTGTATTTCTTTCTACCCTGATGTAAGGACATTTCTTTTGTTGTTTGAATCTGATCCGGTTGAACCTTTTGCAATACAAGGGAAATAAAGCCTTATTTTTCCCTCCACTTGAAGACCTCTGTTCTTTGGGTATTTGGTAATAAGGACGCTACCAAGGCTATACATCCCTGGGCCCTAGAAAATACATACCAAACCCAATCTTATTTATATTTATGTCCAACCTGCCTTGGCGCCCCTTAACCACCAGGGTGGCGTTGTGACAGGTGCTTGTTGTATTCAGTGTTGCTTGTGCTGGGAGGTGGAGTGTTATGAGGTGATGGTCGGACCATGGTACTTCTGTTGTAGTTGGAGGGGTAAGTTGTTGGTGGTTATTAAGGGAGGAAGGGAGGAAGATGAGATCTAAAGTGTTGCCTTTTATGTGTGTGGGGGTATGAACTATCTGTGTGTATCCCATTTGGTTCATGGCGTCCATGAAGTTATCTGATTGGGAATTATTTAGAGAGGGGAGGTTTAGATCACCTAGAATTACTAGTGGTTTGTTTTGTGATGCTGTGCATGCAAGTTCAAGAATGGGGGAGAGGTTTTTTTGATCAGCTGATGGAGAGTGCAATTGTTCTGCTTTCTATATTGATAATGTCCATTCCATCTATATTATTTAAGCTTGTTAAGGTGTATTGTAGGACTTTTTTGGTGAGTATGACAGCGCCACCTCCTCTTTTTACATCTCGATGGCAGCTGAAAATATCATATTGATGTGTGGTTAGCTGGTTTAATAGTATGGTGTCCGTGGGTGAGAGCCATGTCTCAGTGATGCAGATAATATCTGGATCTTTGTCTTTTATCATGTCATTGATTATTGGTATTTTGTTTCGTATGGATCTTATGTTTATTAAGAAGAGCTTAGTTTTAGTGTCTATATTAGCTGTATTGTCATTTATACCGCTTTGTGGTTGATGTTTTATTTGAATAAGTCTATGGAGGCGTCTGCCTGAGTCATGACGAGAATAATGGTTGTGGGTGTGTGTGTATGTTGCGCTGTGTTGTGGGTTTTGGTAGAGGTTATGGGTGGTGGGGATGTTATTATATGGGTTTTGGTAATGGTTATGAATGATGGGGATGTTGTTGTAGGGGCTTTGGTTTTGTACGTATAAATGTGTTGTGTTAGGAGTGTTATTAGGAGGAGAGTGAGGGGGAGGTTTGCACGTTTTTTTTGAGACATTATGTATTTTTTGAGGGGGGGATTGAATGAGTGGGAATTCTGTGTATGGGGAGGATTAGCAGAAGAGTAGGGAGATTGAGGGTTACTGACGACAGTACAACAGTATATGAAGGCTACTGACAATGCTATATAGGTTACTGACAACAGTATATGAGGCTACTAACAATGTTATATAGTCTACTGACAAAGTATATGAGGCTACTAACAGTGTTATATGGTCTACTGACAACAGTATATGAGGCTACTAACAATGTTATATAGTCTACTGACAACAGTATATGAGGCTACTAACAATCGGATATGTATGGTAATGAGTGATTACTGACAACGGTATAATTAGGTGTGCTAGAAGTCTCAGCTATAGTCAATTCATTTAGAAGTGGTATACTTGCTGTGATCGATGGATGGTCTGGTTTTTGAGGTGGGAGCGAGCTCTACCATAGGGGAGCTCCAGCTGGTTGGCTATATGGTTGGTATCACAGAACCGTGGGTGAAGGATGGAAGTCTGTTTGGCGCAGGAGCGCCTGCCGGCACGGTGAAATTTAATTGCTGCACGTGGCTGCTCCCGATTGGGTAGGGATCAGATGGCCGCAGCTCCTCCCGGTGCAGGAGGCTCGATCCTCCGGAGAGGAGAGCTGATGATGGTGGCCGGGGGAGTTCTTGTGTGGAGCGCCTGCTGGCGCGCTGAAATTTAACTGCTGCACGTGGCTTGCAAAGATGTATTCGGTTGGTTGGACTTTTAAAACAGTGCAGGGGATCAAAGCTACAGAAAGCTAAAAAGTTCCATTGTCATACACAGCAGGGGAGTAACTGTTGCTGTCGGGTTACGTCTTCTGAGATCGGGTGTTGTTGGAGTCGTGTGTCCTTGCTTCTGGTCCACGCCTTTATGTAGTCGTCGGCTGCCTCGATTGGGCAGCTCCTCACGTGGTGGCTGGCTTCGCTTTTGAAGGTGCAGAGTTGCTATAACGTCCCTAAGTTCCCTCAGTATTCTAGGATGTATCCCATCCGGTCCCATCGCTTTGTCTACTTTAAGTTGAGCTAGTTTTTCACGAACACAGTCTTCTGAAAATTGTTCAAGATGTCCCTCGCTTCTGTTCCTATTTGTGGGTGTTTTCTGAGGTCCTGCTCCTGGTCCTTCATCTGTGAACACAGAACAAAAATATTTGTTAAGCAATTCCGCTTTATCCTTATCAGCTTCTACATATTCCTCCCCTGCACCCTTGAGTCTGACAATACCACTTTTGCCCTTCCTCTTCTCACTAATATATATGAAAAATGTCTTATCCCCCCATTTTATTGCATTGGTTATTTCCTCCTCCTTCTGAATCTTTGCCTTCTTGACTACTTTGCTAGCTTCTCTAAGTTTTTCCAAATACAGATGCCTGTCTTCCTCTCTCTGTGATCTCTTGTATTTCATGAAGGCCTCCCTCTTTTTCTTCACTTTTTCAGCTACTTCTTTCGAAAACCATAGCGGTCTCCTTTTCCTTTTACCTTTATTTACCATTTTAACAAAAAGATTGGTTGCCCTTAAAATATCCCCTTTCAGTTTTGCCCACTGTTTTTCTACATCCCCCAGCTGTTCCCATCCCACTAACGACTCCCTGAGGTATTGGCCCATCTTCGCAAAGTTTTCCTAAAGTCTTCCTAAAGTCTAAGATCCTCACCTTTGAATGGATTCTAACAGCCCTAGTCCTAATACTGAACCACACCATCTGGTGATCACTGGATGCAAAATGATCTCCCACTACAACATCAGAAACACTTTCACCATTGGTAAGCACCAAGTCCAGTATGGCCCCTTCACGTGTGGGGTCTGTTACCAATTGCCTGAATAGTTCTCCCTGTAGAGAATCCAGGATCTCCTTACTTCTAGATGATACTGCAGCAGAAATGTGCCAATCAACATCTGGCATATGGAAATCTCCTATCAGTAGCACTTCCCCTTTCCTAGCAGTGCTGCGTATGTCTTCTATTAACTCTCTGTCCATCTCTTCCTCTTGTGAGGGAGGTCTGTATATCACACCAATGCAAATTGCATTTAAACACACTGTTTTCCATATGTTACCCCTGTTACCCATTTCCATAAAGTTATTTAATGTATCACCTACCTGGGGGCTTTCACTTACCTGGGGGCTTTCTTCACCCATTCCCAACGAATCTAGTTTAAAGCCCTCTTCAGTAGATTAGCCAGTCCACTACTGAAGACGCGTTGACCTTTCTTGGACAGATGGATGCCATCTCTTCTCTGCAACCCTTGGAACAGCATCCCATGGTCTAGGAAACCAAAACACTCTCGATGACACCATCCACGCAGCCATGCATTCATTTCCAGGATGCGAGCCTCTCTGCCTTGGCCTTTACCCTCAACAGGGAGGATTGAAGAGAACACCACCTGTGCACCTAACTGCTTCACCCAGAGCCATGAAGTCACTTTTGATACGTTCCGAGGTATACCTAGCAGTATCATGTCAGTGGGCTTGATGAGTCTCGGCAAACTCTCCGTAACATCTTGGATTTTGGCACCAGGCAGACAGCATACCTCTCTGGACATCAAGTCTGGTCGGCAGATGGACGCCTCAGTACCCCTCAGAAGAGAGTCTCCAACCACCACTATCCTTCGTTTCCTTCTGGTCAATGATTCTGCAACTTTGGGGTACTTGAGCTCTGGTTCTTCCCTTTCCAGGGATGCTTTCACCTCCTCCACTTCCAGGGCTGCATAATGGTTCTTCAATTCAAGGGCTGGAGAAGTTGAATTGGTGATTTTGCAGGCCCTGGTGACTTGTGTCCATCCATCGACATTCTGTTGGCACCCATCTTCTCCTGTGTTGGAGAGCTTGGTTGCTGCAAGAAGCATCTCATCAATGTACTTCTCACTGTCTTGAATGCTCCTCAGCCTTGCCACCTCCTCTCTGAGTTCCTCCACTTGTTTCCTCAGAGCTTCAGCATGCAGGCACCCTGCACATGGAACCGGTCCTTCAACTGGCATTAGGACCTCTGTCTGGACCAAAGCAGAGGCTGTAACGGGGGCAACAGCTTTAGCGATACGATTTTTCCCAGCCATTGTTCTGTTCGTGGAGCTTAGGTATTGTTGGTTGATCTGTAGAGCCCTTGTTAGGAAAGTCAATATACCCAATTCCAAAACTGTGGAGATAGATGCCCCTGCGGTTCCAGAATCAGGGAGATATATGTTCCCGGCACAGCACGAACAAGACATCAGGGGTTATAGAGGCTCATGCTGCTATATTGAGACACAGGTAAGTGCAGCAAATGTCATGTACATCCACGTGCTTGCAGTATTCCGAAAAGATAGACATGTGCGATGCTGCCTATCTCTGTGTGGCCACACCTGCACAGGCAAAATGAACATCTCCGAAGCTGATGATCACACTGACAGTGTAGTGCCCATGCAAACAAAACAGAAATACTGATGAAGCAGAGTAGGTCATGCAACCCAGGCTATATATACAAGTTTGTTGCATGCCCACAACACTACATGGTCATCTACGTGCACCAGAGCTATTGAAAAGGCAAGTGGAAAGGGAGATGGTTGTCGTGACAGACCCTGCAGCACAACAGATATGGCATGTGATGAACACTGTAGTAATTTGTTCAGTGGCCATTACTGAAAACAGTATGTGCAATGCGAGGAATGGGCCAGAGAAAACTGAAACGGGTCTGTACAGCTATATGGCAAAACATATCCCTGGCAATCATAGGAGACCATCAGGATGCTAACATGCAATAGTACAACCATCAGAAACACATGCCCAAAAGCACCATCCTCTGTCCTGACAAATGTGCACAATGTTCAAGACCTCTGATGGTGTGTTTGGATATGCATTAGTGCCACCCTCACTGCAGCATGCCCCTACTCCAAGGCTACCCCACCATTCACAGGGACATGCCTTGCTATGTTGCTGAGATTAGCTGTACAGAGGTTACTGCCCATTCACACAGGCACCTACAGTCCTGGTATTGGTCAGACATACCCCCTAAGTTGGGTATCAGAACACCAGGGCCTCTTCTGCAGCCCTTTTAGATCCAATACATACACACACATGCACACACACACACACACTCTTGCTTGCAGTTACAGATAACATATCTCTGCCACGACCATGCCCTGCACCCGTACACAACAGCTGCTACTGCTTAATTGCATGGTGTCTCCATACTACAGATCTGATCTGCATTACTCAGCCAAACACATACTATCCCTACAGCTATGTTCCCATTTTTCCAAAGCATTTGTTGGGGAGGTCTTGCATAGCCCCTTTGGCATATACAGCACATGCCAGAATAGCGACTATTGCAGTAGTTTACATTTCTGTTGGGGCATTGTTTACTGTTACTTTAGCATACAAACATCCCTCACCTGTGCATTCTATTCATTTCCATTGCATCTTCTGCTCTTCCAGACAGCAGACACACCAGATCACTACAGACTTGTCATAGCCATTCATCTCTATGGAACACATTGGAGTTAGGAGAGATCTTTTTTTCTAAGTCCTGCCCTTATTCCACGTTTCAGCATGTATAACATGGACATTTGGGTGATATGCCGGGGATGTACATGGGCCTTTCCTGGATATGCCGGGGATGTACATGGGCCTTTCCTGGATACGTTTATATGTCTCCACGCCTGACCATATTCCTGTTCTGCCCACATCCTGAGATCCCTGTTTTAATGCCGTGTACATTCAGGGCCACCTGGTGTCAGAACACGGGTCTAGACATTTTTGAATGAAATACGTCTATCCCACATGTACACAGGGCTTATTCATGTTTCAGAATGACCTCCATAGGAGGTAATTTCTATTATTGTAAATTCCATGTGCCAAATCAGGCATTTACCCATGGAAGTGGCATCCACGTGTAAATGAACATTTTAGAAAGGGCAGAATTAACCCATAGATGCCCTTACTATATAGAAGCTGCAAGGGGGCATTCAGGGGTGTGGTTAAGGCCTGGCAGGTCAAAAATCTATACTTTTCCCCATTTCATATAGGGAATGCACACATGTGACTAAAATTGCCCATGGTGATTTACACCTGCTCTCTAGTAAGTATAGATTTTTTTTAAAATACTGTTTCAGCCAGCCCTTTAAGGGAGGGATGGTTTCCTCTTTAATCCTCTAATGTTTATTACGCTCCCCAAATTCTAGTTAAATGAAGATACTGGCCTCTGTAGTTAATTGACCACATTTACATGTATAGGTTTTAAAAATGGCTCACATACACATGTAAGTGCCGACACATATGGGCGTTCTGAAATACCCATTTCTATGTGTGTCAGCACTTCACACGTGTAAGTTGCCGGGCTTTCTTAACTGAGTTTGGTAGAGCCTTTTCTAAAACATCAGCAGAATTTTGTATGTAGTGATCTCAATGTCTCGATTCCAGTCTCCATATGCTATCTAAAACGTACCTTATACTGTAGTCATGTGCATGGGGCAGAAGTGGTGTGTGTCTAGTATCATAGTGCATGTTGCATACGCACACATCAGTGCACATGTCCATCCCTTGCTAACAAAGCTCCCTTCTTACCGCTTGAGAGACTACTGACACATGAAATCACAGAATTCAGTTGAGTACGTCAATGTACATTTACAGACTCCGACCAGCAGTGCCCCCTTCATAAATTATAGGATGATAAGAGAATAGCAGAGTTGGGTTTAGCATATGGCTAGCAAGCAACTCTCATACAGTTAAGAAGCACCACCAGACCAGGCCAGTAGATGGTAGTGACAGGGATGAGGCAGGAGGAAGAGAACATAAGAACATAAGATATGCCATACTGGGTCAGACCAAGGTCCATCAAACCCAGTATCCTGTTTCCAACAGTGGCCAATCTAGGTCATACGTACCTAGCAGTTTCCCCAAAAGACACAGGTTCCACAATGCTTGTACTGGGTCAAGCATTGATATCCTGGGTCCCTTCTGAATAATGGTTTATGGACCTTTCCTCCAGGAACTTGCCCAAACCTTTTTTAAACCCAGCTACACTAACAGCCTTTACTACATCCTCCGGTAACAAATTCCAGAGATTGACTACACGTTGAATGAAAAAATATTTTCTTTTATTAGTCTTAAATAATTTACCGTGTAGCTTCATTGCATGTCCCCTAGTCTTTCTATATTCCGATAACGTAAACAATCGATCTACGTTTACCCGTTCCACTCCGTTCATTAATTTATAGACTTCTATCATATCTCCCCTCAGCTGTCTCTTTTCCATGTTAAAGAGCCCTAATCTTTTTAGTCTTTCGTCATAGGAGTATCCTTCCATACCCTTCAGCATTTTGGTGGCTCTTCTCTGAACCTTTCTAATAACGCTATATCCTATTTAAGATACGGCGACCAGAACTGCACACAATATTCAAGGTGCGGTCTCACCATGGAACGATATAGAGGCATTATAATATCTTTTGTTTTATTTTCCATTCCTTTCCTTATGATACCTAGCATTCTATTTGCTCTCTTGGCCACCACTGCACACTGGGCCGAGGGTTTTAACATGTTATCCACAATGACGCCTAAATCTTTTTCCTGGGTGGTGGTTCCTAATGTGGAACCTTGCATCGTGTAACCATAGTTTGGGTTGTTCTTCCCTAGGTGCATAACTTTGCACTTGTCCACATTAAATTTAATCTGCCATTTTGATGCCCAGTCTTCCAATTTATCAAGATCCTCTTGCAATTTTCCACAATCCTCTTGGGTTTTAACAACTTTAAATAGTTTTGTGTCATCTGCAAATCTGATAACTTCACTCGTTATTCCACTTTCCAGGTCATTTATGAATATATCAAAAAGCAGAGGACCCAGCACAGATCCCTGGGGTACACCACTATTCAACTTTCTCCATTGTGAAAATTGGCAATTTAACCCTACCCTCTGCTTTCTATCTTTTAACCAGTTCCTGATCCACAGTAGTATACTGCCTCCTATCCCATGACTCTTTAGTTTTGCCAAACGTCTATGATAAGGGACCTCACCTTTGTCCCTCTGTTTATTCACACCTTCAAAAAAACATAACAGATTAGTAAGACAAGATCTTCCTTGTCTAAAGCCATGTTGGCTGTCTCCCATTAGGCCATGACTATCTACATGCTGAGTAATTTTATTCTTCATGATGGTTTCTACCATTTTTCCCAGTACTGACGTCAGGCTCACCGATCTGTAGTTTCCCGGATCACCGCTGGAACCCTCTTTAAAAATTGGTGTTACATTGGCGATCTTCCAATCTTCAGGTATTAGAGATGATTTTAATGATAGTTCACAGATTACTAATAGTAGGTCTGCAGTCTCATATTTGAGTTCTTTCAACACCCTTGGATGTATACCATCCGACACAGGTGATTTGCTACTCTTCAGTTTATCTAATAGTTGTAATACATCTTCCCGATGTATCAATATTTCTTTCAATTCTTTCGCACCTTTAAATACCACTTCAGTCATGGGTAACATCCCTACATCTTCCTCAGTAAAGACCGAAGCAAAGAATTCATTCAGTCTCTACGCTATCAACTTGTCGCCTCTTAGTGCCCCTTTAACCCCTCTATCATCTAATGGACCAACTGACTCTCTCATAGGTTTTTTGCTACGATTTGTTACTCTTCAGTTTATCAAATAGTTGTTTTTTGCTACGAATATACTTGAAAAAGTATTTATTTTGCGTTTTTGCTTCCGCAGTAAGCTTTTTCTCAAATTCTCCCTTTGCCTGCCTTATCAATGCCTTGCATTTGACTTGCCAGTGTTTCTGCTGTTTCTAGATTTCGTCATTTGGCTCTTTTTTCCATTTCCTGAAAGATGCTTTTTTGGCAACAACAGCCTCTATGACCTCACCTTTAAACCATGCTGGCAGTTTTTTGAACTTCCTTCCACCTTTCTCAAAGCGTGGAATACAGCTGGTCTGGGCTTCCAAGATAGTATTTTTCAACAACACCCAAGCTTGATGTAAGTCTAACCTTTGCAACTGCTCCTTTTAGCTTTTTCTTAACTATTTTCCTCATTTTATCATAGTCTCCCTTTTGAAAGTTAAAAGGTAGTACTGTGGATTTCCTTACTATCCCTCCTCCACTAATTAAATCAAAGGCGATCATGCTACGATCCCTATTGCCAAGTGGCCCCAACACCCTTATCTCTTGTACTAGACTAAGAAATAGGTCTTATATGGCTTCCCCTCTCTTCGGTTCATGAACCAGCTGCTCCAAGAAGCAGTCATTTATTTCATCTAGGAACTTTATCTCCCTAGCATGTCCTGCCGTGACACTGACCCAGTCGATACCAGGGTAATCGAAATCACCCATTATTATTACTGCGCTGTAACCTTTGTTAGCTTCCTTGATTTCGTTGAGCATGTCATCATCCATTTGTTCATTCTGGCCAGGCGGTCGATAGTACACCCCCACTGCCATCGCCTTCCCCTTTTTACATGGAATTTCAATCCATAGAGATTCTACAGCAAATTTTGTTTCCTGCAAAACTTTAATCCTTTCTGGCTCAATGCCCTCTCTAACATAGAGCGCAACCCCTTCACCAATTTGATCAGCTCTATCATTACAATATAGTTTGTCCCCAGGTATCACAGTGTCCCACTGGTTGTCCTCCTTCCACCATGTCTCTGATATTCCAATCATATCTAACCTTTCATTTAGTGCTATATATTCTAACTCTCTCATCTTATTTTTTAGACTTCTAGCATTTGTATACAAGCATTTTAGAGACTGTATTTTATTCATATTAATTTGGCTATTGGTAGACATTGGTAATTTGGGATCTTTAAGCTCTGTCTGCTCCATACTCGAGGGCATTTGGGCTACTTTACTCTTTTTTGGAACCTCTCTGCTTTTGATAGTATCCTTCAAGGATACATTCTTCCGAACCATCCGCTCTTGGCCGACTTTCGGCTTTCCCCTATTATCTAGTTTAAAAGCTGCTCTATCTCCTTTTTAAAGGTTAATGCCAGCAGCCTGGTTCCATCCCAGTTAAGGTGAAGCCCATCCCTTCGGAAGAGCCCCTCCTTTCCCCAGAATGTTCCCCGGTTCCTAACAAATCCAAAACCCTCATCTCTTCACCATTGTCTCATCCACGCATTGACACTCTGGTGCTCTGCCTGTGCGTGGAACGGGAGAACACTACCCTGGAAGTTCTGGATTTCAACTTACTACCTAAAAGCCTAAATTTAGCCTCCAGAACCTCCCTACCACATTTTCCTATGTCATTGGTACCGACATGTACCAAGACAGCAGACTCCTCCCCAGCACTATCTAAGACCTTATCTAGGTGGTGCGTGAGGTCCGCTACATTCGCACCAGGCAGGCATGTTATCAGGCGATCCTCACGTCCACCAGCCACCCAGCTATCTACATTCCTAATGATCGAATCACCAACTATAACGGCTGTCCTAACTCTTCCCTCATGGGCACATGACCCTGGAGAAACTTCCTCGGTGCGAGAGGGTTTTACATCACCTGGAGGACAGGTCCTAATTACAGGATCAATTCCTGCCACACCAGGGTGATGCTCTCCTGTCACGTGACCTCTCTCCTCCATGGCAACAGGGATGCTGCCAGGCTGGAGGTGGGACTTCAGGACTATATCCCTCTAGGTCTCATCTATGTACCTCTCTGTCTTTCTTATGTTTTCCAAGTCTGCTACTCTAGCCTCTAGATAACGGACTCATTCCCTGAGAGCAAAGAGCTCCTTACACCTAGTGCACACGTAAGACCTCTCACCAACTGGGAGAAAATCATACATGTGACACTCAATGCAAAAGACTGGAAAGCCCCCATCTCGCTGCTGGACTGCTGTCTGCATCTTAGTTTTAAGCTTGTGTTTAGATCTTTAAGTTCTTTACTTACTAAGGGTTGCTATGGATATTTATAATAATAAAACCGTACCTAATATGTTTAATATATCTTGTTCACCTGAAGCTTAATTAATCTCAGGTCCTTAGTGTATGACTTATTTGGGTAACAAGCTTCACCTGAGAGCACCTCCTGTCTTTTAAGATGTGTAAGTACCTATAAAGCTACGATTAACCCAGGGGTGGGTGGGTGTTGGGGAGGGAGGGAGGGAAATAACACTTATTAAAAGAGGGCTGCTACACATTACCCTGTCCTGTGCTGCTGAGGTAAGCTATATTCTGATTTGATTTCAATTATAGCTCTTTGCTGCTGCTAGGCTCTAACTTATTATGAAATTTAAACTACAAGCTCTCTGCTGGGTTCTAAATTTAACCAGAAAGCTCTCTTCTGTGTTTTAAATTTAAAATAAAAGTACTTTGCTGATACTAGGCCCTGAGTGACTATTAAATTTAAACTACAAGCTCTCTGCTGGGTATGAAATGTAACCAGAAAGTTCTCTTCTGTGTTTTAAATTTAAACTTAAACTGCTGCTACTAGGCCCTGACTGATTTAACAAAAAATAGTGGGTTCACAGATTAATTAGCTTTAATAGAAAGAATTCCTTTCAGAAAATTACCAGAAGTATATACTCACAATTGCAGATCTCTCTCCAGAAGTAACAGTCCCCTTTTCTAGTCCTTCAAGACTAGAAAGTGTAGGGAGGGCCCATCTCAAGTCCAGCACGCCTTCTCCACTCTCTCTTGCCAATACTGATGATAGGTGCAAGGAAGACAGAGGAACAGAAAACATGCAGGTGAGAGTGCAAGGAGAGCACCTGAAGAGAGACACTCCCATTCATTTTTTGCTCTTTTGGGTCTTTTTGGATTTAGTGGTGCTGTTGTTGGGGGAAGTGCTTGGACCTGCCTAAAAGGCATTGGGGAGGGGCAGCTTTAAGAGTGAGTTTTGGGTTGCAGGGACAATTAAGAAAATGACTACTGGAGACTGTGAGGAGGAATTGAGAAAGGCAGAGTGTGACTGCTGGGGATGGAGGTGGGATTGAGAGAGACAATGACTGCTGGAGATAATGGAGTACGCAGAAGACAGAGTGGTTGGTTTGAGTTGACAGAGGTGTTGGGGTCAAGCTGGGAAGAGCTGACTTAGTAGAGGCAAGGGGAGAGAACAGCCTCTTCTGGTAAATTTCACCAGGAATCAGCTGGTTATGTTGTTTTAATTGTGCTATCAGAAGCATGCAGTGCTTTAGAGACGCAGGCTCTGCTTCTCAAGAACAGAAGAAGAAAAGCCATACTGAGTCAAATTAGAGTCCATCTGACAGTGACCAGTCCGCGTCACAAATACTTGGCAGATCCCAAAACGTAGATCTATTTCTCATAACATCATTTTCAGGGGATGAGCAATGGCTCACCCAGGTCTACCTGGCTAATAATGTTTTATGGACTTTTCTTCCAGGAACTTATCAAACCTTTTTTGAATGCTACATTGTAGTCACTTTGAATACATCCTCCAGCAACATTTTCCACAGCTTTATTGTGTACATTTTGAACAAAAAGCTTTCATTCATCTCTTTTTTATACTGAAGAACTCTAACCTGACTAGCCTTTTTCATAACAGAAGTGTTCTATGTCATAATATTTGTCTTTTTTTGTCCTTCTGTGAACTTTTCCTAGTTGTGCTATATCCAGTGGTGCAAGTTCTAATGAGGGGCCCCCAATCTGAATTTGCTTAGGGTCCCTCATAAGGGTGGTGGCCACAAAACGTAGGGGAGAACACCTTACCCTCCTGTTCCCTTGTCCGCTCCCCCCCCCCCGAAACCTAGATCAAAAGCATCAGCCAGCAAACATCATACAGTCAAACCTCGGTTTTCATTTGCCCCGGTTTTCATACGCTTCGGTTTTCAACGTCTTTTTTGACTGAGATTTTGTCCCGGTTCTCATACATCGCTTCGGTTTTCAACGTCTTTTTTGACTGAGATTTTGTCCCGGTTCTCGTACATTGCCTCGGTTTTCGTAAAGTACAGTACTGTAAATACATACCCCCTCGCGCTGCACACCGGTCTGTATACACTGCCAGAACGCCCGCCCGGTCCCGGCAGCACTGCCCCCCGGACTCACCGATCGCCAGCGTGATGAGAAGTGAAAGCCAGCTGAGCACGTAAATGAAACACATCCTCGAGCCTGGTCAGAGTCAGAGAGGCAAGGATTGCGCAGAAATGAAGGCCCCGATCTCGTCCACCGCCTGCCCGTTCTCTGGAGCGCCCCGTCAGGCTCGGAGGTAGCAGGGAAGAAAAGCTGTCAACGTAAGCAGGAGATGTTGCATGAATGTGGGAGGCAGTTCTTTCTCTTGCAAGGTACGTCTGAAGCTATATCATTAAGATTTTCTGCCATTCTGAAGCATTGAGCAGATAATGTAAAGGTATTTTAATGGACTGAATCCAATGTGATTCCGAAGAGAGCTGGGCACAGCAGCTTGTCAGGGGTGGCTAAGGCCAGATGTTGACATACTGTACTGTACAGTACTGTACTTAGCTTGCTTTCAGTGATGTTAAATGTTCATTTATCCGTTTCATTAGTCATTTATATTTATTTCTCATTGTTTTCTGTATGTAAAAATATAGTTATTCTCTATAAAATGTATTTTTTGTGAATATTTTTGGGTGTCTGGAATGGATTAATTGGATTTACATTATTTCTTATGGGAAATATTGCTTCAGTTTTCATACGTTTCGGTTTTAGTCAGACTTTTTCGAACGGATTAATCATGAAAACCGAGGTTTGACTGTACTTACTTTTAAAGATGTTTGCCGGGCTGCTCCATGTCCCGTGGCAGCCAGAGGCCCAGAAAAGCATTTCTTATTGAAGGGCCAAAATCTCGGGTATCACAAGACTTCAGCCCATCAATGGGAAATGCTTTCCCAGGCCTCCGGATGCCACGGGGCAGCACTTTATAGAAAGAGAAGGGGGTGTGTGGCAAATGTCTGTTAAAATAAGTGTGCCTTTGCCGTGCCATGTTGGGAGCGCTGGGCATCCCCACATTGCAGGGGCTGCTTGGGGAGTAATTATGCCACTGGCTATATCATTTTTTGAGATGGGATGACTAGAACTTCATGCAGTACTCAAGGTGCAATCATACTAGAGACCTACATAAGCTTATAAACAGGGAGAGAGCCTTTCCTCAGGAGTTCAAGGTGGGTTCCATTCAGGTAGAGGAGGTACTTTCCTGTCCCCAGCAAGTTCACAATCTAAGTTTGTACCTGAGGCAATGTAGAGTTATGTGACTTACTGAAGACTGCAAGAAAAAGCAGTGGGATTTGAACGCTAGTTTCTCTGGGTCTAGCACTCTTCTCTAATGATTAGGCTACTCTTCAACTCCATGCAAGGACATGAAGATCAGTAACACAGACAAACCATATGGGGTATAGGCCTTTGAGTTAAAATACATGATCCAGTGCTAAAAATTTGAAGAAGGATGCTAGATTAGTGAAACAAGCCAAAACGTAAGAGCAATAATCTTCATAGATAAAAGGGGATATTTAGAAACATCCATAAGAACATAAGATATGCCATCATGGATCCATCAAGGTCAGTATCCTGTTTCCAACAGTGACCAATCTAGGTCACAAGTACCTAGCAGTTCCCCCAAAAGACATAGGTTCCACAATGCTTATATTGGGGTAAGAAGTGGATATCCCGGGTCCATTTTAATAATGGTTTATGGACCTCTCCTCCAGAAACTTGTCCAAACCTTTTTTAAACCTGGCTATACTAACAGCTTTTACTACATCATCCGGTAACAATTTCCAGAGTTTGATTACACGTTGAGTGAAAAAAACTTTTCTCGTATTAGTCTTAAAAAGGTCATCCTGTAGCTTCATTGCATGTCCCCTAGTCTTTCTATATTTTAATGGTGTAAACTATCAATCTACGTTTACCGGTTCCACTCCATTTTATAGACCTCTATCATATCTCCTCTCAGCCGTCTCTTTTCCAGGTTAAAGAGCCCTAGCCTTTTTATCCTCTCTTCATAGGGGTATCCTTCCATCCCCTTTAGCATTTTGGTGGCTCTTCTCTGTACCTTTTCTAAAAACGTTATATCCTTTTTAAGATACAGCAACCAGAATTTCACACAATAGTCAAGTTGCGGTCGCACCATGGAACGATATAGAGGCATTATAATATCCTTTGTTTTCTTTTCCATTCCTTTCCTTATGATACCTAGCATTCTATTTGCTCTCTTGGCCGCCACTGCACACTGGGCGGAGGGTTTTAACATATTATCCACGATGATGCCTAAATCTTTTTCCTGGATGGCGGTTCCTAATGTGGAACCTTGCATCGTGTAACCATAGTTTGGCTTTTTCTTTCCTAGGTGCATAACTCTGCATTTGTCCACATTAAATTTCATCTGCCATTTGAATGCCCACTCTTGCAATTTTCCACAATCCTCATGGGTTTTAACAACTTTGAATAGTTTTGTGTCATCTGCAGATTTGATAACCTCACTCGTTATTCCCATTTTCAGGTCATTTATGAATATGTTAAAAAGCAGCAGACCCAGCACAGATCCCTGGAGTACTCCACTATTCACCTTTCTCCATTTGGGAAAATTGGCCATTTAGCCCTACCCTCTGCTTTCTATCTTTTAACCAGTTCCTGATCCACAATAGTACACTGCCTCCTATCCCCTGACTTTTTAGTTTTGCCAATAGTCTCTGATGAGGGACCTTGTCAAAGGCTTTCTGAAAGTCCAGATACACTATATCAACTGAATGACCTTTGTCTACTTGTTTATTCACACTTTAGAAAAATCATAATAGATTAGTAAGACAAGACCTTCCTTGACTAAAGCCATGTTGGCTGTCTCCCATTAAGCCATGACTATCTACATGTTCAGTAATTTTGTTCTTTATGATGGTTTCTACCATTTTTCCTGGTACTGACATCAGACTCACTGGTCTGTAGTTTTCCAGATCACCCCTGGAACCCTTTTTAAAAATTGGCGTTACATTGGCCATCTTCCAGTCTTCAGCTGATTTTAATGATAGTTCACAGATTACTAATAGTAGATCTGTAATCTCATATTTCAGTTATTTCAACAGCCTTGGATGTATACCATCTGGTCCAGGTGATTTGTTACTCTTCAGTTTATCAAATAGTTGTAATACATCTTCCCGGTGTATCAATATTTCTTTCAATTCTTCCGCAGCATCTCCTTTAAATACCATTTCAGTCATGGATAGCATTCCTACATCTTCCTCAGTAAAGACTGAAGCAAAGAATTCATTCAGTCTCTCCGCTATGGCCTTGTCCCCTCTTAGTGCCCCTTTTACCCCTCTATCATCTAATGGTCCAACTGACTCTCACAGGTTTTTTTGCTATGAATGTACTTGAAAAAGTCTTTATTATGCATTTTTGCTTCCACAGCAAGCTTCTTCTCAAATTCTCTCTTTGCCTACCTTATCATTGCCTTACATCTAACTTGCCAGTGCTTATATTGTTTCCAATTTTTGTCATTTGGCTCCTTTTTCCATTTCATGAAAGATGCTTTTTTGGCAACAACAGCCTCTCTGACCTGACCGTTAAACCATGTTGGCAGTTTTTTTTACTTCCTTCCACTTTTCTTAAAGCATGGAATACAGCTGGTCTGGGCTTCCGAGATAGTATTTTTAAATAACACCCAAGCTTGATGTAAATCTTTAACCCTTACAACTGCTCCTATTAGTTTTTTCTTAACTATTTTCCTCATTTTATCATAATCTCCCTTTTGAAATTTAAAAAGTAGAACTGTGGATTTCCTTACCCTCCCTCCTTTATTTATTAAATCAAACGTGATCATGCTAAGTGGCCCCAGCACCCTTATCTCTTGTCCCAGATGTTGTGTTCCACTAAGGACTAGGTCCAAAATGGCTTCCCCTCGTTGGTTCATGAACCAGCTGCTCCAAAAAACAGTCATTTATTTCATCTAGAAACTTTATCTCCCTAGCATGTCCTGTCCACGCCCAGTCAATACCGTGGTAATTGAAACCACTCATTATTATTACTCTGTTGTAACATTTTTTTACTTCTCTGATTTCTTTCTTTCATCATCCATTTGTTCATTCTGGCCAAGCAGTCGATAGTACACCCCCACTGCAATTGCCTTCCCCTTCCCCTTTTTACATGGAATTTCAATCCATAGAGATTCTACAGTGAATTTTGTTTCCTGCAAAACTTTAATCCTTTGTGACTCAATGCCCTCTCTAACATAGAGCACAACCCCTCCACCAATTTGATCTGCTCTATCATTACGATATAGTTTGTACCCAGGTATCACAGTGTCTCACTAGTTGTCCTCCTTCCACCATTGAGATACCAATCATATCTAACCTCTCATTTAGTGCTATATATTCTAACTCTCCCATCTTATTTTTTAGACTTCTAGCATTTGCATACAAGCATTTTAGAGGCTGTATTTTATTCATATTTATTTTATTTATTTATTTATTTATTTATTTATTTTATTTATTTAACTATTTTCTTTTATACCGCCCCTTCCATAGATCAAGGGCGGTTTACATGTAACAGCTTAACAGTATTGTACACATCTGTATACATTTAAATTGAACAGTAGGATTCAACTATTTACATTGAACAATAAAATTTAATTTAAAGCAAAACATATTAATATTAATATTAATCTGGCTATCGGTAGGCAGGGGTAATTTGGAATCTTTTGGCTCTGACTGCTCTGTTCTCAAGGGCATTTGGGGTACTTTTGTCTTTATTGGAACCTCTTTGCTGATATGCCCTAACTTCAATCTTTTGCTAGTATCCTTCAAGGATACATTTTTCCGAACCATACAAATTTGGGTGACTGTCGGCTTTCCCCTATTATCTAGTTTAAAAGCTGTTCTATCTCCTTTTTAAAGGTTAATGCCAGCAGCCTGGTTCCATCTTCGGAAGAGCTCCTCCTTTTCCCAGAATGTTTCCCAGTTCCTAACAAATCCAAAACCCTCATTCTTGCACCATCGTCACATCCACGCATTGAGACTGCGGAGCTCCTCCTGCCTTTTGGGTCCTTGACGTGGAACGGGAAGCATTTCAGAGAATACTATCCTGGAAATTCTGGATTTCAACTTCCTAAATAAAAGCCTAAATTTAACCTCCAGAACCTCCCTACCACACCTTCCTATGTCATTGGTACCGACATGTACCAAGACAGCAGATTCCTCCCCAGCACTATCTAAGACCTTGTCTAGGTGGCACGTGAGGTCCACTACCTTTGCACCAGGCAGGCACGTTACCAGGCGATCCTCACGCCCACCAGTCACCCAGCTATTTACATGCCTAATGATCGAATCACCAACTATAACGGCTGTCCTAACCCTTCCCTCTTGGGGCACATGGCCCTGGAGAAACGTCCTCAGTGTAAGAGGGTTTTACATTATCTGGAGGACAGGTCCTAGCTACAGGATCACTTTCTGCCACACCAGGGTGATGCTCTTCGGTCATGTGACCTGTCTCCTCCATGACAACAGGGATGCTGCCAGACTGGAGGTGAGATTTCAGGACTATATCCCTGTAGGTCTCATCTATGTAACCTCTCTGCCTGCCTTATGTCCTCCAAGTCTGCTACTCTAGCCTCCAGAGATCAGACTCGTTCTCTGAGAGCAAAGAGCTCCTTGCACCTAGTACACCAACTGGGAGAATATCATGCATGTGACACTCAATGCAAAAGACTGGAAAACCCCCATCTCACTGCTGGACTGCTCTCTGCATCTTAGTTTTAAAGTTGTTTTTAGGTATTTAAGTTCTTTACTTACTAAGGGTTGCTGGGGATAGTTATACTAATAAAATTATACCTAATACGTTGAATGTACTTGTTCAACTGAAGCTTAATTGATCTCAGGTCCTTAATGTATGACTGATGAAGATAAACAGCTGCACCTGAGAGTGAATATGGCACCTCCTTTCCTTTAAGAGATTTAAGCAGCTAAAAAGCTATGATTATTCTAGGGGTAGGTGGGTGTTGGGGAGGGAAAGAAGACTTATGAAAAACTGGCTGCTACACAGTACCCTCTACTGTGCTTCTAAGGTAATCTGTGACCAATTTCCTGGGTGATTCATACAACCCTTGCTTGGAATGAGGGAGTCTTGGGTTCTAAATTTAACCAGAAAGCTCTCTGCTGTGTTTTAAATTTAAACTGAAAGCTCTTTGCTGCTACTAGGCCCTGACTATTACATTTAAACTAGAAGCTCTCTGTTGGATTTTAAACGTAAACTGAAAGCTACCTGTTGAGTTTTTAATTGAACTAAAAGCTCTTTGGTGATATTAGGCCCTGAATGATTTAACACTGGATTCACAGATTAATCAGCTTTAATCTAAATAATTCCCTTTTCACCAAGATTTAGAAAAATTCCCAGAAATAAATACTTACTATTGCAGATCTCTCTCCAGAAGTAGTAATCCCTTTTTGTAGCAGCATTTACATCTATAAATGGTTATATACATTTCAACATTATTTTATAACAGGGGCTTTTTAAGCATGGGAATTTTTGTCTTGTTTAAAGTTATAGGAGGTGTGGTGAGGGCAGAGAGAGGAAGAGGTTTGGGAAGGGAATCCACTTCTATATCAAAAATTAAAGAAATCAGCATTTACACTATCCCGAGGCACATATAAGTGCCTACTGGCAGGGATTACTGGGGAGATCTGATGTCTTGTAGGATCAGGAGCAATGTCCACTTGTTCCTACTCTTGATGCAGCAGGTTCCAAAATGATACCAATGACCCCTAAGAGTAATCTTGTGGCACTGCAGCAGTACTGTGAGATTACCCCTAGGGCTCATTGGTGCCATTTTGGAACCAGGTGAATGAAGAGCAGAATGAGTGGGTATCACCCCTGCTCTCACTAGACACCAATATTTGAACCACACTTCAAAATACAGTTACAGCTGGGTTTGGCTAACTGTAGTTCCAGCCTCAGTCCAACAACTTCTTTACAGCTCTTTAAAAAAAAGTCATACTTCAAAATCACAGTCTCAGTTGGGCTTCTTAGCAGCCCTCCTGACTCCACCCCTGTGAGCCTTAGACTCAGATTCTCTTTGACTACTGCTATTGAATCAGGCCACCATCGCCCACTGTCAGAATCATCCAAAACTGCTTTTAAAACAAAATAGGCTGTTATCAAAAACATCTTCTAAAAACAAGTCAGAGTTTTATCCAAACTTCCTTCAGAAGCAAAACAAATCAACTTTCTATCTAAAGCTTCTTGCATAACAAAGTAGTGTTTTTATACACAGTTTTTAAAAGGAAAGCAAAGTTGTACCTTTTCTGAGGTTTCAGGTTTCAAATGTTCTGGCAGATCTTGGCAGCTCCACTCTCGTCCTAAGACTGATCTCTTGCTCTGCTAGCCCCACCTCTTCTGAGTTGCCTGGGGAACCAGCTCGCCCTTTTCGTAAGCCCTAGCCGAAGGGAAATTCTAACCTGAAATCTGTGCTCCTTCCTATTTTACCTCCTCCTTCCCTTTTCTCCTTAGTGATTGGATTTATGTACCCCTCTCACAAACCTCCTCCTCTTTTATTGTGAATTTGACCCTATGGTCTTTCCCCTTTATATGTATCACTTGGAAATCATAGGCCTGAAGGGTGAGATACCATTGCATAAAATTTTCATCAACCTCAGTCACTATAGGGGGACATGGTCTATACTGGTCTGTTATCAACACGAATGGCTCTTCCAAACAAATAATACGTCAGGGTCTCAATAGCCCACCTCATAGCTAAACATCTATACGTAGAGTGCTGCATATGCCTTGTAGAGTTATACAAATGATAAGTAGTGGTAATAATAGTAGCAGAAGAAACATTCTCTCTCAGTTGTTGAATACCTTTTTTCTGTCTCTTTAAGCTTACTGCTGCAGTATACAATGGGATGCTTCTCCTCTCCTTCTCTCTGGATCAGCATGGCCCGAAGTCCAATGCCTGACACATCAGTTTGCAGGATAAATTCTTTCTGAAAATCTACATTGTGTAACTCTGGTTCCTTTTAGCTCATTCATATGAATCTTCCCAATGAACCCATTAGGCTGAGAAAGCTTTAATAAATCAGTCAATGGAGTTTCTATTTCTATGAATCTAGGAATTTGTTTCTTATAATAACCTACAAGACTCAGGAATACACATACCTGTTTTTTCATATTAGGGACCTTGTAGTTCTTTACTGCTTCTACTTTTGATATCATAGGCTTCACTAACCTGTTTTCTACTATATGTCCAAGATGCCATATTTCATTTTGGGCCTGGGCACACTTTTTGGGTTGGCTGTTATCTCTGCCTGTCAGATGAACCTACAAAGAGCTTTCAAGAATTCTAGTTGGCTCCCCATAAAAATTCACATCATCATTTAAATATGCACTTCCATAAGTTTGGTGGGGGCATAAGATTGTATAGATGACCTTTTGAAAAGTAGCAAAGTCACCATGGAGACTGAAGGGCAGGAACGTAAATTGATAAAGTTAATCTTTTTCTTTGAAAATACCTTCAGGAGAATCTGCTAATAACCCTTTGTAAGATGGCATCCTCAATCCAGGGCATCAGGTAGGCATGAAAAAGAGAGATCACATTGACTTGCCACAGTCAGTACAGAAGTAAATGGACCTATTGGGTTTTGGCACTAACACTATGGGACTTGTCTATTCACTGTCAGACTCCTCAGTTACCCTAAAGTTGAGTATTTCTTTTACCTCTCTCTTAATGCTTTCGACTCTGTTAACCATGAACTGCTCCTCTCCAGACTCCAGGAAAAAGGAATTCAGGGATTGGCTTGGGAGTGGTGTAAATCTTATCTAACCGACCGCTGGCAACATGTTCGGATAGGATCATCAACTTTGGAGCCTTTCCAGCAACAGCAGGGAGTTCCCCAAGGCTCCTCCCTGTCGGCTCTACTTTTCAATATCTATATGCAACCAATTTGCAATATCATCCGCTCATTCAATATATCCAGCCTTATCTACACAGATGACGTCCTGCTCTTCACCCCAGTCAAAATCATGCATCCTGACTTCTCCCCACTAGTCAAGTGCTTCAACGCAATCACTGACTGGCTCCTATTCCAGAATTTAAGGATAAACTTCAAGAAAACCGAGGTCTTATTCATCTCTAGGAACAAGAGCTTCTCCCCCCCCCCCCCCACTACCTTGAAGGTACGGGATGCAGAACTCCCATGTAAATCTGTGATTCGTTACCTGGGCGTCACACTTGACCATCATTTTGACTTCAGAGAACACATAAAGAACACCACCAAGTCCATCTACAATAAAATCATGACATTAAGGCACCTAAGACCATTACTAGCCCCAGACGACTTCAGAACTATATTCCAGACGCTCGTGATTCCACATTTCGATTATGCAAACATCATCCTGTACGGTCTCCCTAAGAGCACCCTCAACCCTCTTCAGATGGCCATGAATGCAGCAGCTCGCATTCTCGGCGGCATATCCAGAAATGATCACATCACGCCCATACTTATGGAATTGCACTGGCTACCGCTGCATAGCAGGCTCTCCTACAAGACGCTACTCCTAACCTTTAAAGCAATTAACCGGTTATCTCCTTCATCCCTCACTGCACTCCTCACCATCACCCCCAACAACAGGTTGAGAAGGTCAGCTGCCACCAACACGCTAACTGTACCCCCGAAATCTACAAAATGCAATCAAACAACCAGGAACAGGTCCTTTACATTCTATGCCCCGAGATGCTGGAATGACCTCCCCCCACATATCCAATCAATGAGCGACCTCTCACAATTTAGAAAAGCCCTAAAACATCACTTATTCCTCCTCCATTTTGCCCACCCTAACCCTACACAACCACCCACCACACCTCAACTTTTTCACCCAAACACTGTCTCTCCCACAACCTGACCTATGATGAAGCTCACAATAGCTCACCATGTCAGGCGCATTTCACAGACCTCTTAAACTAATAATCAATGCATTATGAATACCAGCTTGTATATAAACTGTAAATAGTTTTCAATAACCCTGTTACTGACTTGTATATAGTCTCCCTATTTTTCAGCCCGTTTATCTCTCCTGTTACGATGTAAGCATTAAGATCAATTGTTCTGATGCAAAGTTTTTGTTATGTGTGAACCGCACTGATACTGAAAAGCGCGGTATATAAGAATGAATGAATGAATTAATTAATTAATATCCACCCCTTGCACCTCTCGTGAGTGGTATGTTTGTTGCTGTACTTGTAACTGCCCTCTTTAATAGGACTTAGCTCCCTCCCTCCCTCCCCAGCACCCACCCACCCCTGGGGTAATTGTAATTTTATAGGTACTTGCACATCTTAGAGGAAAGGGGCTGCTCTCAGGTGCAGCCCATTATCCAAATCAGTCACACACGGAGGACCTGAGATTAATTAATTAAGCTTTAGGTACACAAGGTGTATTAGGGGTATTAGATACACTTTTATTGGTATAAGCATCTACACCAATCCTTATTATATACAGAATTTAAAAGATCTAAACACAAGCTTTAAACTAAGATGCAGACAGAAGTCCAGCAACGAGATGGGGGTTCTCCAGTCTTTTGCATTGAGTGTCACATGTATGATTTTCTCCCAGTTGGTGAGAGATCTTACGTATGCACTAAGTGCAAAGAACTCTTTGCTCTCAGGGAACGAGTCCATTCTCTAGAGGCTAGAGTAGCAGACCTGGAAGACATAAGAAAGACAGAGAAGTACATGGACGTGACCGTCAGGGATATAGTCCTGAAGTCCCACTTCCAGTCTGGCAGCATCCCTGTTGCCATGGAGGAGAGAGGTCACGTGACAGGAGAGCATCAACCTGGTGTGGCAGGAAGCGATCCTGTAACTAGGACCTGTCCTCCAGGTGATGTAAAACCCTCTCGCACCGAGGGCGTTTCTCCTGGGCCATGTGCCCATGAGGGGAGGGTCAGGACAGCTGTTATAGTCGGTGATTCAATCATTAGGAATGTAGATAGTTGGGTGGCTGGTGGACGTGAGGATCGTCTGGTAACATGCCTGCCTGGTGCGAAGGTAGCAGACCTCACGCACCGCCTAGATAGGATCGTAGATAGTGCTGGGGAGGAGTCTGCTGTCTTGGTACATGTTGGTACCAATGACATAGGAAAATGTGGTAGGGAAGTTCTGGAGGCTAAATTTAAGCTTTTAGGTAGGAAGTTGAAATCCAGAACTTCCAGGATAGCGTTCTCCGAAATGCTTCCTGTTCCACGTGCAGGACCCAAAAGACAGGCAGAGCTCCGGAGTCTCAATGCGTGGATGAGACAATGGTGCAAGGATGAGGGTTTTGGATTTGTTAGGAACTGGGGAACATTCTGGGGAAAGGGGGGGCTCTTCCGAAGGGATGGGCTTCACCTTAATCAGGATGGGACCAGACTGCTGGCATTAACCTTTAAAAAAGAGATAGAGAAGCTTTTAAACTAGAAAATAGGGGAAAGCCGACAGTCACCCAGGAGCGCATGGTTCAGACAAAGGTATCCTTGAAGCATACTACCAAAAGCAGTGAGGTTCCAAAAGGGGGTATAGTAGCCCAAATGCCCTTGAGTAAGGAGCAGACAGAGCATAAAGATTCCAAATTACCCCTGCCTACCAATAGCCAGATTAATATGAATAAAATACAGTCTCTAAAATGCTTGTATGCCAATGCTAGAAGTCTAAACAATAAGATGGGAGAGTTAGAATATATAGCACTAAATGAGAGGTTAGATATGATTGCACTCTCAGAGACATGGTGGAAGGAGGATAACCAGTGGGACACTGTGATACCTGGATACAAACTATATCGTAATGACAGAGCTGATCAAATTGGTGGAAGGGTTGCGCTCTATGTTAGAGAGGGCATTGAGTCAGAAAGGATTAAAGTTTTGCAGGGAACAAAATTTGCTGTAGAATCTCTATGGATTGAAATCCCATTTATGAAGGGGAAGGCGATGGCAGTGGGAGTATACTATCGACCGCCTGGCCAGAATGAACAAATGGATGATGAAATGCTCAAAGAAATCAAGGAAGCTAACAAAAGTCACAACAGAGTAGTAATAATGGGTGATTTCAATTACCCCGGTATCGACTGGGTCAGTGTCACGGCAGGACAAGCTAAAGAGATAAAGTTTCTAGATGGAATAAATGACTGCTTCTTGGAGCAGCTGGTTCATGAACCGACCAGAGGGGAAGCCATACTGGACCTAATCCTTAGTGGACGCCAGATCTGGTGCAAGAAATAAGGGTGTTGGGACCACTTGGCAATAGTGATCATAGTATGATCATGTTTGATTTAATTAGTGGAGGACAGATAGTAAAGGAATCCACAGTATTACCTTTTAACTTTCAAAAGGGAGACTATGATAGAATGAGGAATATAGTTAGGAAAAAACTAAAAGGAGCGGTTCCAAAGGTTAAAGACTTACAGCAAGCTTGGGTGTTATTTAAAAATACTATCCTCGAAGCCCAGACCAGCTGTATTCCACGCATTAAGAAGAGTGGAAGAAAGTCCAAAAAACTGCCAGCATGGTTTAAAGGTGAGGTCAGAGAGGCTGTTGCTGCCAAAAAAGCAACCTTCAGGAAATGGAAAAAAGAGCCAAATGATGAAAACTGGAAACAACACAAGCACTGGCAAGTTAAATGCAAAGCATTGATAAGGCAGGCAAAGCGGGAATTTGAGAAGAAACTTGCTACGGAAGCAAAAACACGAAATAAAGACTTTTTCAAGTACATTCGTAGCAAAAGGCCTGTGAGAGAGTCAATTGGACCGTTAGATGATAGAGGGGTAAAAGGGGCAGTAAGAGGAGACAAGGCTATAGCGGAGAGACTGAATGAATTCTTTGCTTCGGTCTTTACTGAGGAAGATGTAGGGATGTTACCCATGACTGAAGTGGTATTTAAAGGTGATACTGCAGAGGAATTGAGAGAAATATCACTACACCGGGAAGATATATTACAACTATTTGATAAACTGAATAGTAGCAAATCACCTGGACCGGATGGTATACATCCCAGAGTGTTGAAAGAACTGAAATATGAGATTGCAGACCTGCTATTGGTAATCTGTGAACTTTCATTAAAATCATCTGTAATACCTGAAGATTGGAGGGTCGCCAACGTAACACCAATTTTTAAAAAAGGTTCCAGGGGTGACCCGGGAAATTACAGACCAGTGAGCCTGACATCAGTACCAGGGAAAATGGTAGAAACCATCATAAAGAACAAAATTACACAACATGTAGATAGTCATGGCCTAATGGGAGACAGCCAACATGGCTTTAGACAAGGAAGATCTTGTCTTACTAATCTGATATGTTTCTTTGAAGGTGTGCATAAACAGGTAGACAAAGGTGAGTCGGTTGATATAGTGTATCTGGACTTCCAGAAAGCTTTTGACAAGGTCCCCCATCAGAGACTTTTGGCAAAGCTAAAAAGTCATGGGATAGGAGGCAGTGTACTATTGTGGATCGGGAACTGGTTAAAAGATAGAAAGCAGAGGGTAGGGCTAAATGGCCAATATTCCCAATGGAAAAAAGTGAATAGTGGAGTACCCCAGGGATCTGTACTGGGTCCGCTACTTTTTGACATATTCATAAATGACCTGGAAAAGGGAATAACTAGTCAGGTTATCAAATTTGCAGATGACACAAAACTGTTTAAAGTTGTTAAAACCCAAGAGGATTGTGGAAAGCTGCAGGAGGATCTGGATAAATTGGAAGACTGGGCATCCAAATGGCAGATGAAATTTAATGTGGACAAATGCAAAGTTATGCACCTAGGACAGAACAACCCACACCATAGTTACACGATGCAAGGCTCCACATTAGAAACCACCACCCAGGAAAAGGACTTAGGAGTCATCGTGGATAACATGTTAAAACCCTCCGCCCAGTGTGCAGCGGCGGCCAAGAAAGCAAATAGAATGCTAGGTATCATAAAGAAAGGGATGGAGAATAAAACAAAGGATATTATAATGCCTCTGTATCGCTCCATGGTACGACCGCACCTTGAATATTGTGTGCAATTCTGGTCACCGTATCTTAAAAAGGACATAGCGTTATTAGAAAAAGTACAGAGAAGAGCCACCAAATTGGTGAAGGGGATGGAAGGCTACTCCTATGAAGAGAGGCTAAAAAGGTTAGGGCTCTTTAACCTGGAAAAGAGACGGCTGAGGGGAGATATGATAGAGGTCTATAAATTAATGAATGGAGTGGAACGGATAAATGTGGATCAATTGTTTACGCTATCAGAATATAGAAAGACTAGGGGACATGTAATGAAGCTACAGGGTAAACTATTTAAGACAAATAAGAGAAAATATTTTTTCACTCAACGTGTAATCAAACTCTGGAATCTGTTACCGGAGGATGTAGTAAGGGCTGTTAGTATAGCTGGGTTTAAAAAAGGTTTGGACAAGTTCCTGGAGGAAAGGTCCATAAACCACTATTAAAAAGGGACCCAGGATATCAATGCTTGACCCAGTACAAGCATTGTGGAACCTGTGGTCTTTTGGGGATATTGCTAGGTGCGTAGGACCTAGATTGGCCACTGTTGGAAACAGGATACTGGGCTTGATGGACCTCGGTCTGACCCAGTATGGCATGTCTTATGTTCTTATGTTTCCCAGAATGGTAACAATCTGGTGTTGCCCTATCTTAGTCCTTCCTGGAATAGGAGAGAACATATTGGAAAACTCAGGTAAAAAGTCCTAAATTTGGCCCCTCTGTCTTGCATAAAGGCACTCCCCAATTTTGACCAGTTCTGGAGAGAATTGACTTGGACCTCGGAGCCTACATCCTCCTCCTCTGATATTTCTGCCATTAACTCTACCCAGTTAATCCAGAGTTTGAGGGTGTTGGCATGATAAATTTGTGTTTGTTTGTTTTTTATTTAAACTATATTAATTTTAATACATAACAAAGACATATAATATCTCTGCCATGAAAATAAGATGCGACCAAAGAAAAAAAGAAAACAGTCCAATAGTTACAATGTAAAATAAAATTATGGCTCACTCATCTTTTATCCAAGCCCACAAAATAAGAACCCAAGAAAAGAAAGCCTCAAAGGGGAAGAGGCAAAAAAAAAATTACAACTAAAAGAAAACAACAAACATCCACACCACTCTACAGATCATCACCTGCCTAAAAGATACAGCAACTACAGAGTACAATACAAAGAAGAAAAAGCACCATTATTTTACAGTAATCTTATATTGAAGTAAACTTCTCCATTGCTCTGGGTCAATATATCTAACATTTGAAATTTTTACCAAACATTTTGCAGAAAACCTAAGGAAAAATTCTCTACCAGTTTTTAAGACCTCCTGTCGGAGCTGGAGAAAGCATTTCCTCCTCCTCTGGGTCTATGGACATAGGTCAGGAAAACACTATACACGCTGACCCATGATCATAATTTCCCAGTTATGAAAAATAATCTCCTTATAGAATTTTTCTCAGACTCATACACAAAGGTCACAAGTGGAGTAACTCTCTCCTGAATTTCTTCCATAGACTGCTCCAGCAGGGCTGTTACATCCAAGCCATTATCCACAGTGATTACATCTCCCTCTCTGTGAGAACTATCCATAAGGGAGTACTCCTTTTTTAGTTAAAAGATAAAAAAAACTTTACTTAAATGAGTTATCTCTTCTGTTGGAACTTTCAAACCCTCTACCAGATATTTCTTGAACAGCTGCCTGTGATTAAGTGATGTTAGATGGGGAAAGTTCAGAATCCTGACGTTCATATGTCTCAGTTTGTTCTGTCACTTCAAGCCATCTCAGCATATCCAAAAGATCTTTAATAATTTTTGCCTTGTACCATCTTCACCTCAGATAAACCCACTTCCACAGATGCCGTCTTTCTCCTCAGCTCTTCCCCTTGAAGGTCCACAGTCCCTAGATGCCGATCTAATGCTCCCAGAGACCTCTCAATTTTACCAGTTTGGTTCCCACAATCTCATCCAGTAATAAGATGGTTTTCCATATATACTCGAGTGTCACCTTTTCAAGCTTCCACCCCTTCAACAGCAATGGCACCTCCAGTTCTCCCAGGATCTTCTTCCAAGCTCTCTTCTGAGTTAACAAGACCCACCTTTGTAATGTCCCTCTCCTGTGAAGCCACCACAAATCCTCCAAATGGCAAACCTGGAAGGCCAACCTCATTACCAAGTGAGCGCCCCACTTCCTGACAGCATTCCTTGCTGGCGACCAGGCTCCTCTTGGCCCCCAGGACAGGGAACTTGTCATCTGAGGTAAGGGGGGAGGTGGTCTAGCATCTGGGCTCAATGCATGACCTCAAGGTGGGCCTGGCTTCCCTTCTCCAACCTGCCAGTGACGGAAGCTTCCAGCCACAAAGTCAGATATTATGGTTTGACCGGTCATGGAAGAATCTGGGTTATCCATCTGGATTTTCCCTTTCTTTTTATCCATTATCCTGTGGCCAAAGATACTAGGAAAACAAAAAGAAGAAGTGGTTTGAAGATCAGCCCGTTCACATGCCATCTGTTGCCATCTTGGATCCCCCAGGACTTCATAAATTTATGTTTTATTCCTTCCTTGAGACACCTCATAATATAACTGTCCAACTCTCCTCTTTACTTCAAATGTGTCTTTCTATTGAACTATCCACTTATTTGAGGAGATGGGTGCTAGGACCAACACGTTGTTCCCAGCTTGAAACTCTCCCTCCTTCGTCCTTTTATCATAGTACTCTTTTTGTTGACGTTGGTCATTCTCCAAGTTCTCTTTGGCTATATTGGAGACTAAACATAACTCTTTTTGAGCTGATTCACATATTCTAACATTGACATTGGTTCTCCCTCCACCCCTGCCCTAACCAATTCTAACAAGCCCTGGGATTGTCTGCCATACATTTGAGTTTCAAGGCAGAAAAAATACACTGCCAGGTACCTCCCTGGCAGTGAACAATAGGGAGGAGGAGTGGCCTAGAGGTTGGGGCAAGTTGCCTCAGGCTGGGGGTTCAATTCCAGCTGGAGGACAGCAACCTCAATCTGGAAGGACTGGGGTTTATAGTCCCACAAGCACTCCTTGTTGCCTTGGGCAAGCCACTTAACCCTCCATTGCCTCAGGTACAAAAACAGATAGTGAGCCTTTCGGAAACAAGGGAAATATATACCATACCTGAATGTATACCACTTTGACCCAGTGAAAAGCAGTATATAAGCATTGATAAATAAATAAATATGAAGAGTATTTGTTGGTCTCAAGTAGACCTATTCTTCCCAAGACACACCAACTTTTATAGTGAAGACCAAATTCAAAACCTTTGGACTTTAATACAAGGAAGAATGCTAAAATTCAATCATGTGGATTTACTCTGTGGGGTGATTTATATATTATCCAATTACAGTATGTAAGAACCTGTTTCTAATTAGCTAATTGATTATGGTAAGTAAACTAAGGGTAAACATGATAAACAAAAGCAGAAACATAAAGATCAAATTAAGCATACCAATATGCAAGTCCACATCAAGGAACCAAGCTTCAATAACACCAACCACATAGACAAAACATAATCAGGCTACATCGAGCCAAATTGGGGGGAAACAAAAATTAAATCTACCCACTAACCACCTCTGCCCCTCTTTCCCAATAAAACGTTTTCAGATGGGATCTACAAAAACAAAAGTATCACCCTTTACACTGATAATACATTTGCAGGGAAAACGCAAATAGAAAGAAGCCCCTAAAGCCAAAACTTGGGGCTTCAAAGCAAGAAACTGTCTCTGACTGAGTTGGGTACTCTGTGTAACATCAGGAAATACATTTAAACAATGTCCACAGAAACTAACCTCCTCGTTCTTGAAAAAAGCTCTAAGAATTCAAATTTTTACAGCTTCTCATACAAAAGTAACAAGGAAGGTAGCACATAAATTAATAATATCAAGGAAGTCCTCCAAAAAAGCTGTAATATCTTGCACAGATGGAACTATAACATCTAACTCACCCTCAAATGGGTTAATTTCTTTTGTTTATCTGCCGTCATATACTATGTTACTATGTTCGGGACAGCACATAATATGCACACACTATATCTATGTACTTTTTCAACAGGATCTCCGGGGACAAAAGATGTGTCTGGGGAAAATTTAAGAAACGTAAGTTCCATGCCCAAAGTGTATTCTCAAGTGACTCAATTTTATTATGCAGTAACAAAGAATCCTTAACACAGTAGAACACAGTGTTTGCACCTGGGAATCCAACTACATCATGGAGCTATCCAGTAAAGAAACCTTACTATCCAATTGCTGTAAAGAAACCATGATTTCCTGAGAAAAGGCACTCAAAGAAGCAACAGCTGAACTCAATTTATCATCCATACTTTTGATAGCACCCCAAACATCTTTCAAAGTTATCTATCCCTCAGGTGCAATAACAGCGAGGCCAGCAGAAACACTGGATTCGCCAAATTATACTGATTGAGGAAATTTAACATCAGGTAACATAACCCTGGCTGATTCAGGGGAATCCCTCTTTAATGTAGAGGAGAGGAGGGGAGCAGAACAAGGTGGTGGAGTCCTCCCTCCAGAACTAAGGGAGGCTCCCTCAGGAGACTGAATGCTGGAAAGCGGGACTAAGTGCTTATCTATGGGGCCTACCAACATACTATTCGAGGCAGCTGACCCCAGCTCTTTAGCTCCCACATTGTTTTTTCTTTTACCCATAACTAAAACAACTTAACACCAAAAGACCTCTCAACAGGGCTTACCCACACACTGTAACATCGCTGTGTCACCGAAGGGGTGCCAAAGGGGCCTATAAGCCCCTTCGGCCTATGCCCCTTGGTCGTGACCCGTGGTCGCGGAAATACAGCGGTTCTGATCTTATAGAGAGACACAGGGGTCCTTCACAGGTGCCAGCTGCCCCTCCCAGTGCCCACACAAGCACCAGACACCGGAATCCAATCCACTCAGTGACGTTTCCCCCCAGCAGTCCAGCAAGCCAGTGGTAAGGACCAAAAAAAACCCCTTCAGCAGTTGAGCCTGGGTTCCCTAAATGAATCTAATTTAACTTAATTTAATTTGCATCTTTTCCCACTTTGCCAATATAGGTTCAAGGCAGTGTAATAGCAAAGTCATTTACAATCAGATGAAATAACATTATGCAATCAACATAACAAAGCTCAAACAAAAAATAAAGAAAAGTATTATAATAAAACTCCTGACCCCATCTCTAAGGTCATAAATGCAAAATAAAAGGCTGCTTAAAAGCCATGTCTTGAGCATTTTATGAAACTGTAAAGACAATTGCTTGATCCTAAAGTGCTTTGGTGGTCCATTACAACTTATTGGGATCTGACCTGTCAATGTCTTCGCCCTTGTGACTACCAATCTGCAACCTTGGTTGAAAAGACATGTCAAAGTCCCCCATGGGAAAGTAAGCCATGAGTCAAGAGATATATCAACTAACCCACACAAATAAACTGGGGTCATTCCATGTATTATCCTGAAGGAAAATGTCAATACCTTGAAAGTAAAACAGCAGGAGTGGGAGCCAGCACCGTTCCTTTATGTAGCCCTCTCCCACCTTGAGCCATGCAAGACCAACTTTGCAGATATCAAAATCTGCAACAGGATAGGTACTCAGGAAGCTGTGGATAACATTTCTATCAAATCCTGACAATGGTCTAGTTTTGCAGCTGCAATTTAATGTTAAAAAATTCAGGGTTATTCATTTGGACTGTGAAAACCCAAGGTGAGTAAAGTTCTGTGCATGAAAGAAGAAAGGATTGGGGTTTATATTTGATGATCTTAAGATTGTCAGATAGGTAGATAAGACAGCAAAACCATAATCATGCTCTGGTACATAGGAATGGTAAGAAGGAAAAAGGAGGTGAAAGTATCTTTGTAGAAAGGCAGGGAAGGGGAGATATGATAAAGAAATTTAAATATCTATAAGGTCAGGGCCGACCTGTCCATTGAGCAAGAATGTTTTTTGCACAGGGCCCCACGTTTCAGGGGGCCCTGCGCAAAAAACATCTTGCATCAGCGATCAGCCCAGCTAGATTAACAAAAAACACAAACCGGCCGCTGCCGCCACCGCCGTGGCAGCGGCAGAATTGAGCACCCCGCGGAGCCCCCCCTGCCCTGAAGAATCCTCCTTAAAGCATCAACTCCCTCCGCGTCGGCTGCTAGAGCCGCGAAGGGAGAGCTTCTCCTCTCGCAGCTCTGTTAATCCCGCCATGGGGCAGCCGGTTTGTGTTTTTTGTTAATCTAGCTGGGCTGATGGGGGGGGGGGGGGGGTTAAAAACATAGAAACATGACGACAGAAAAAGACCACATGGCCTATCTAGTCTGTCCTTCCATAACAACTACAACAGTCCCCTTTTTACCTTTAGAGATTCTCTGTGTTTGTCCCATGCTTTTTTAAATTCAGTTACTGTCCTCATCTCTACCACCTTCACTGGGAGACTATTCCACGGATCCACTACTCTTTCCGTAAAGAAATATTTCCGCATATCACTCCTGAATCTATCTCCCTTCACCCTCATCCCATGTCCCCTCATAGCAGAACTTGCTTTCAATTGGTTAGGACTGGTAATAGGCTATGGGGGTTTAGGACAGGTAATGGGCTATGGGGGGGCTAAGACTGGAAGTGGGCTGATGGGGGGATTTGGACTGGAAGTGGGCTGATGGGGGGGATTTGGACTGGTAATGGGCTATGCGGGGCTAGGACTGGAAATGGGCTGATGGGGGGCATTAGGACTGGTAATGAGCTATGGGGGCTGGGGGCTAAGACTGGAAATGGGCTGATGGGGGGTTAGGATTGGTAATGGGCTATGGGGGGGCTAAGACTGAAAATGGGGTGATGGGGTTTAGGACTGGAAGTGGGTTGATGGGAGGATTTGGACTGGTAATGGGCTATGTGGGGTCTAGGACTGGCAATGGGCTATGTGGGGGGCTAGGACTGGAAATGGGCTGATGGGGGTAGGACTGGTAATGGGCTGGGGGGGGCTAAGACTGAAAATGGGGTGATGGGGGTAGGACTGGTAATGGGCTGTGGGGGGATAAGACTGAAAATGGAGTGATGGGGGGTTAGGACTGGAAGTAGGCTGATGGGGGGCTTAGGACTGGTAATGGGCTGGGGGGTTGCTAGGACTGGAAATGGGCTGAGTGGAAGGGGGGCTTGAACTGCAAATAGCTGATGGGGATGGGGCTTGGAATGGAAATGGGCTGAGTGGAAGGGGGGCTTAAACTGCAAATAGCTGATGGGGAGGGAGCTTGGAATGGAAATGGGCTGTGAGGGGAGGGAGCTAGGACTGGAAATGGGCTGAGTGGGGGGGCTAGGACAGGAAATGGGCTAATGGAGGGGCTAGGATAGGTTTGGAAATGGGCTGTTGGGGGGTGCTAAGATTGGAAATGGGCTGTAGTGGGGGCTTAAATTGAAATGGACTCATGGAGCGGCTAGAACTGGAAGTAGGCTCAAGGGGGGCTTGGATTGGAAATGGGCTGAGTGGAAGGGAGCTAAGATTTGACATGGGCTGATGGTGGGACTAGGAAACTACTAGAAATGGGCTGATGGGGGGCTGGGATTGGAAATGAGCTGATGGAGGGACTCAGATAGGACTGGAAATGGATGGGGGAGCTAAGACTGGAAATGAGCTGATGGTGGGGCTAGGATAGGATTGGAAATGGGCTGATGGGGGGCTAGGACTGGAAATGGGCTGATGCAGGGACTAGAAGGGAGCGGATGCTGGGTGGGGCTGGAACTAGAAGGGAGCTGATGTTGGGGGAAGATTAGAATGGGATGGAGCTGGGAGAGTGAAATGGAGAGGGGAAAAATATTTGGTGTGGGAGGGAAGACAAATCTATAATTGGCCGGATACTGGGAGAGTAAGTGGGGATTGAGGATGGAGGGGTAAAATTTGAGTGGATGAAATAGGAATGAGGAAAGAGCAAAAGGAGAAAGATTAGTATGTTAAAGCAGATGTAGAGAGAGGATGGAAAACAACTAGAAGAGAGAAGAAAGGACAAATGGACAGCAGACGATGGAGAGTTAGCAGAAGACATGAAGAAACCAGAAGAAAGTAGCTGGAGCAATTGCAACTGAAAAAAAATGCACAAAAGGTAGGAAAATATCTCTTTATTTTGAATTTATTAATTGGAATATGTCAGCTCTAGGAAATGTGCATCATTAACGTCTGCGCTTTGTTTAGTACAAGAGGAAATTAATTTATAGTTTTATTTCTACAGTGTTGTACATTCCAAGTTTGGCTTTTGGGGGTCCCAGTTTAATTATTGTCTTCCTGTTTCTAAATTGTGATTCCTTGTTTGGTGATGGTCTATGTTCTGCATGTGTAACTGAGCTGAGGTATTCTGTTTATGTAATTCCTATTTGACATTGCCACTTGTTCTCTTTCCCCAGTAGGTCATGTATTGTTATTCTCTGAAACGTATTGGTTTAATATTTGCAGTGTTGCCTTTTGATAGGTAGGGTATGGTGCTTTGTGAGTCCTGGTAGTGCTGTTTGGATACGGCGGGTTTGCTATGGGTTCTAAATGGGCAGTGTTTGTAGTAGTTCCTAATGTGCCTGGCGGTTGGCACTGGATTATAGTAATGTAGAAATCTTTTAGTCTTTCTTTATCCATACACTCATTAAGAGGCATGTTTACTAAAAGTTAGTGTATGGTAACATTATGCAAATATTTATGTAAATTAGGCACCTTATGCAAATGAGGCCCAGCACTAAGTCTCCGCACATGGCCCCGCACACCCCTTGGACCGCCCCTGTATAAGGTATAAATGCAGGCCTCTTTCAATGGAAAGAAAGCTCTATGTTACTGGATAAGGGTTAAAGAGGATAGGCTCAGGAGTAATATAAGGAAATATTTCTTTGCAAAAAGGATAGTGGATGAATGGCACAATACTTCCAGTAAAAGTGATGGAGACAAGAACAGTGGTGGTGGGTGCATGGAACAATCTCCAAGTGGAGGTGATGAGAGAAGAACTGTATCTGAATTCAAGAAAGCATGGGACACTCACAGAGGATCTCTGAGGGAGAAGAGACAATACAGCTGAGCAGTAGGTGTGGTTGGGCAGACTTTATCTGCTGTCATTTTTCTACACGTATGTTTCTGTTTCATGCCGTAATGTTCTGCAATAATGGAAAATGTGCCATAGTTTTGGGGGGGGTTTGTTTTTTCTGGACAGCTCAAATATACCATGTTGCAATAATCTAAGTGGGAAACTGCTATTGCCTGCATTACCTGGCCAAGAAGGGATTCTATCAGGAAAGGAAGAGTTTGCCTCTTCAAGTGCAGTTTTGTAACGATGTTTGAGAAGCTGTATAGCCACTGATTCTGAATTAGTCTTATTTTACTTTGGATATTATAGAGAGTTCATTTGAATGTCTTTAATAAGATTTGCTTTCTACCTATGTCAGTGTGAGGCATACAGTCTGCCAGAAGAAACGCCTTCATAATTAAAAGTTGTCAATTGTTTAATTTATACCTTTTTTACTGCACAAGAAAATGTTATTTTCATAGGGATATGCACAAGGCACACGTTTTGGGTTCATTTTTAGTTTGGGCTTTTTTCCCTATTTTTCACACTTTTTTCAGTTCATGTCACACATTTATTTTCATAAAAAAAATTTCAGTGCATGTTAGAACTTTGTAAAGTGCTAATTGTTGGTTAACATACATTAAAATGATTTGGCGCACACTAAATTGTTTAAAGAGCACCAGCGAACCAAATGCGCTTTAAAAAGTGCTTAGCACTGTTTCAATTAATCGAGGATATCAAAGTAAGAACGTGTAAATCTCGTTATTATGCTTGGAGTTCACAAGCTTCTTTGCAGCATTGTGCCTGGGTGAAAATTTCAAACTGCTGAATACAGAAGCGAGTCACATTCTAAATGACGAAGATTTATCCAAACCAATTTTTAACTTCTCCCATTTTTACTCTCTAATTATCTGATTCTCACTCGTTACCAATTTAATTCAGGCCATTTTGGGGAATTTTTTTGTGTTATGCACATTGTGCATTTTATTTGTTTGACTATTGTGGCAGTGGTTGCTAATATGGGTTACCTCTTTGAAGCTTTTCTGGTAGTATCTAACTTATTTTGGCAATAATTGCACCATCCATAACTATAACATTATTCTACAAATGCACTTATTCCTATTTTTTCCATTTGCTTAATGGTCTAGGAGTATTATATACAGATGAGAGGACGCAGTTCATCTTAATCTGAAAAAAGGTCAGTTTAATCAGAATTATTATTTTCTGGCGTTTGAAAGGAAACGTTGAAGCTAAGATGACATTGACAAATTGCCACTATTTATTTAAATAGTGTAATGCAATCTACCAGTAGTTCTATAATCTCCAATGTTTGAAGCAGTTGACCCATCCAGCTAATGCAAACAAATTAGCCATCTGGGTACTAGCTATATCCTTTAGGCAATTAATTGTTATAATTTGCCATTATTTAATAAATAAACTCTTAACTAAAATACCTTGGTGAATATGGATGACAACATATGGGTCTGGGTGAAACACCACAACACTTGACAGTAAATTGGAGTTTATGAGATTTATGCAATTTATAGAGAGTTCATTTGAATGTCTTCAATAAGATTTGCTTTCTACATATGCCAGTGTGAAGCAGTCTGCCAGAAGAGACTCCTTCATAATTAAAAGTTGTCAATTAATCTGAGAGAGAAAACATTTGCTTTTCTGTCTTCTGACTGATTGCAGTGCAGGTAAGAAAATTAATGCTGAGTCAGAACATGGTCCATCATGGTCCATCCTGTCCCTGACAGTGGTCAGTCTGGGTCACAAGTATCTGGCAGATCTCAAAGAGTCATCTATTTCCTATAGTTTATTTCCTAGGATGAGCAATAACTCTCCAAAGTCTACCTAGCTAAGATTGTTTTAATGGACTTTTTCTTCCAGGAATTTGTCCAGTTCTTTTATGAATCCTCCTCTGCTGATTGCTTTGACCCAGGACTGGTGCTAGTGTTTCTGGTGCCCCCTGCAACCCATAAATTGGTTTCTTCCTTCTTTATAAACTGATAATCCATGGCTACCCACACTACTGTTTTTGATAACATCTTGTTTTTTTAATGTTTCTTTCACTTTTTATCGTTTTATTTTTCTCATTTTTTTATTTTTCATTTTCCAGCATTTTGGCACCCCCAAAATTTGGCACCCCTCTGCTATGCTTATCTTGCTTACCTTGTTGCACTGGCCCTGCCTTGACCGCATCATTTGGCAACAGATTACACAGATTAATTATATGCTGCATAATAAAGAACTTTGGTTTCTTTTCAATCTGCTGGTCATTAGTTCATGGTATTAACCGGGTAAGGCGGACCAGGTGCTCCCGTCCCCGCCCCCACCACCACCACCACCCCCCCCAATGTCACCCCAACTCCCCCCCCCCCCCTTACAAATAACCACAACACACTCATTGGGAATCAAACTGGTCGCAGCTTTATTAACCGTACAACATTTTCCTTAAACCACAACCAACAGCAAACCATCCATTAATTGAATTCGGCCGCGGAACGAATCCTCACTAGCCATGTGAGTAGCAAAGTGAGTTCCGCCTGCTTCCGCCGTGAACCGGCCACAGGCCATTCCGTCGCCCCTCTTCCGGCTTCGCCATATTATTAGCAAAAGCCCCGAGGGTTTCACCGGGCCGGGGGTACCCCACCCCCGCCCTGCATCTTGCCACCGGCTCCGGACCCCGGACACCTCTGGGATCCTGCCAACCCCCTCCAGCTGCAACACCCCTTCCCCCAATCAAACCCAACGGTAGGGATGGGAGGGTGGGACGCCAGCCACCTTCGCATGCTCCCCCGGTGACTGTCTCACCGGCCAGCTCACTCGGCCTTGGCCCCACCTCCCCCCTCAGGCTCAGACAATCCCCCATTGGCTCCCGCGCCGCCACTCACCTTCGGGAGCCAATGGGGTCCAGCCAAAGACCCCGCCAAAAGGGGGGCTCCTCCCGACGCCTCGTGGGGGCCGGGGCCACGCACCCACCACCCCCCCGGTTAACGGCGGCTAGCGGGCACGAGGCCCGCGGCCTTTCTGTAACCGGGTAAGGCGGACCAGGTGCTCCCATCCCCGCCCCCACCACCACCCCCCCCAATGTCACCCCCACTCCCCCCCTTACAAATAACCACAACACACTCATTGGGAATCAAACTGGTCGCAGCTTTATTAACCGTACAACATTTTCCTTAAACCACAACCAACAGCAAACCATCCATTAATTGAATTCGGCCGCGGAACGAATCCTCACCAGCCATGTGAGTAGCAAAGTGAGTTCCGCCCGCTTCCGCCGTGAACCGGCCACAGGCCATTCCGTCGCCCCTCTTCCGGCTTCGCCATATTATTAGCAAAAGCCCCGAGGGTTTCACCGGGCCGGGGGTGCCCCACCCCCGCCCTGCATCTTGCCACCGGCTCCGGACCCCAGACACCTCCGGGATCCTGCCAACCCCCTCCAGCTGCAACACCCCTTCCCCCAATCAAACCCAACGGTAGGGATGGGAGGGTGGGACGCCAGCCACCTTCGCATGCTCCCCCGGTGACTGTCTCACCGGCCAGCTCGCTCGGCCTTGGCCCCACCTCCCCCCTCAGGCCCAGACAATCCCCCATTGGCTCCCGCACCGCCACTCACCTTCGGGAGCCAATGGGGTCCAGCCAAAGACCCCGCCAAAAGGGGGGCTCCTCCCAACGCCTCGTGGGGGCTGGGGCCACGCACCCGCCGCCCCCGGTTAACGGCGGCTAGCGGGCACGAGGCCCGCGGCCTTTCTGTAACCGGGTAAGGCGGACCAGGTGCTCCCGTCCCCGCCCTCACCCCCCCCCCAATGTCACCCCCCCCTCACAAATAACCACAACACACTCATTGGGAATCAAACTGGTCGCAGCTTTATTAACCGTACAACATTTTCCTTAAACCACAACCAACAGCAAACCATCCATTAATTGAATTCGGCCACGGAACGAATCCTCACCAGCCGCGTGAGTAGCAAAGTGAGTTCCGCCCGCTTCCGCCGTGAACCGGCCACAGGCCATTCCGTCGCTCCTCTTCCGGCTTCGCCATATTATTAGCAAAAGCCCCGAGGGTTTCACCGGGCCGGGGGTACCCCACCCCCGCCCTGCATCTTGCCACCGGCTCCGGACCCCGGACACCTCCAGGATCCTGCCACAGGCTCAGGGACCACCACCCTGAGCCACCCCCCACGGCAAGCTGCGACCAGTCACCCTTCCCTGCACCACATAAGTCCAAAGCCTCTTGCCAGCCATTGAAGGAACAAAGCCGCCCCCCCCCCTGGGGATACCCCACCCCCACCCAGCCCCTAAACCGGCACACTCCACCTCCACCCCGGAGGCAAGACCAGCCCTCCCACTCGCGGGCACAGCCCACGGCCACCTGCCGAGGACTGTTTACCCAACCCGCGAGGCCACCAATAGGATACCCAGCCAGCTGGCCTTGGAAATATGTCTGACCACCCTGAAACCACATTTTCCGCACTGGAACAGCCCCTCAGCCTCCTTTAACCGTTCGCTTCACCACTCTGCAACTTACCCATCGTGGCCGCTCAATCGCCGTCTCCCAATGGCAGCAACAGCAACCCGGGCACACCCATCTCGCCTCCCTGGCGTCGCAGCAAAGGTAGCAACGGCCCCCTCCAGAGGCCGCGCTGGCCCAGCCATAAGACGGTCCCCTCAGAGGCGCGCACACCCAGTGGCCTTGGCGCTGCCTGGGAAGCGAAGAGCTGAGGCATCCAGCGGCAACCTGGAGTCCGGCCGACATCTAGAAGGAAATAACAGTTAGCACCCGCTAAAACCTTCCCCCACCCCCGATAAGCGCACAACCCTCAAAGGTATGCGACTGCCCGCAGCCCTACCACGGACTCTCCTGCTCAGCCCACTCCGACGAAGGAGCCAAATGGACCGGACCCAGACCCTGCTGGCAAGGTGGCCTCCACAAAAACACAGTAGCACCCATTAGCGCTCAGGCATCCGCCGGCGCTGCCCTTCGACACCACCTGGGAACAAGCCCAATCAATACACCCTCCCCAGAGGCACCTGCCGTACCAGCAAGGCCCCATCCGCTTCCTCCCTCTGATGGCAGCCGCACGCTCCCCACCCGGAAAGCCCTAAGAGAAGGCGGTACAAGACCCGACCGTACGCGAGGAACGTTACACGCCACCCGTCCAGTAGCTGAAGCGGAACCAGCAGCCGCCAGTCGCCCAGCAAAGGATGTGCACTCTCTCCACCCCGCCAGCCGACGAACCAGCAGCCCCCGAGACAATGCGAAACCCCACTACCGGCCCCAGACGGCCGCCCATGTCGGTCTCCGTAGTGCGAGCCCGAGAGATGGCCCCCCTGCTGCCCACCCGACGAGCCCAGCAAGGCAACGACGCCATCACCGCCCCGCCAATACACCCTCCATGCCGCAAGCTGGAGGCCATGAGCCCGCACACCCGGAGCCTTCAAAAATACCAATCAAAACCCCAAAATACCAACCAAACCCCCAGCCGCCCACCGCATCCGGACGGAGCTGCACGCCCCCCGCGGAAGGCGCCCTACCATTAAGCGGAAACCTGTTGAAATCTCCGCGAAACCTATGTCCATACCCCCACCAGCCGATGAGGCTTAAGGACGCCCGATGCCGGCTGCGACAACCGACACCAGAACACCCACCCAGCGGAAGCTCCAGACACCCGACGGGCAAACAGCCTATTCGGGCCGACAAGTCCCGCAACGCTCTGGTAAAAACCCGATCATGTCAGCCAGCAGAACCCGCAGCCGAACCCCACCCCCCATGGGCCCTCACACCTGGGTCTAGGTCCTCTCCCCAAATGAAGCGGGTTGCTGCTTTTTATGGATTGGACAACCGTTACATGTACTTTGCATAGGTGGTGATGATTTATTTATTTAATTTGATTAACCTCACACCTTACCAGGATATGTTTTATGTGATGATTTCAAAGATAGTATCCTGAAGTTAGCTTTTGTGTGAAAGAAAAAGGCCTAGAATCACCAAAGTTCGCTACCTCGTTTGCATGTACTAATGCCGATAACTTATAGTATTTGCAGCGAGGCCCCAGGCCTTAACAAGCGTCCCGTGAATCTAGGAGCCAGCGTCAATCCGGACAGCGGCCGGGGGCTGGCCCACCGCCCGCAGATGCCCCCAGCTCCCCCCAGACCGCCCTCTGCCCCCTCGACAGGACCGAGCCGCACCCCGCGGCCCCGCCCCCTTTCGGTTCCCACCCCGCCCGACATGGCTCCCGTAAGCCACAGCCACCATCCGCTCGAACCCCCTCACCGAACCTATGACCCCGCCCCGCGGCGCAGACCACAGGAGTGCTGCCCTTTCGTGCTGCTGCTCCCTGCTGCTGCTCCTGCCTGTCCAGACCCCCAACCCCCATAGTCCCCACCCCCAACCGGTTACTCACCTGCCCCAGCAGCCATGGGCCTGGGCACCCGCGCCCACCGTCCTGCCCTCCGTCCAACAGCCACTCGTCCTCCGGATCCCTGTCAACCTCAGCGCCGCGCACTCCTTGCACCATCCGCCTCGACAGCAATCCTCCAGGCAGCATCTGTAAAGACAAAGCAGAACACACCGCGGGGGGAGCAGCGAAAACCCGCAGGAGAGCTCACCCTCCCGACTACCCAGCCTGGGAAATCCCTGACTCCAACCCCGTCCCTGATCCCCACGCGGCCAAATAAAACGCCCCCGGAGTACTCGGCTAGCCCCACAGACCCCTTAAACACATCCCAAACCGACTGTAACAGCCGTTCCCCTGCCACCCTTCACTGCCACTCCCCGATCTAGAAATTTGCCCAGCTGTTTCCGTAAGGGTACACACGGTAGGAGAGAAATGCAGGAAAAGGAGGTCACGACTATGCTTCACAGAGCAATAGTGTCGCCATAGATAGCACTCCCACCTCCCCTCACATACCGGAAAATTGAATGTGTGCCTTTGAGTCAGTCCTGACTCCTGGTGACCCAGAAGCGGCAGGATTGTCTTGGCAGGGTCACCAGCAGTAGGTTGCCAGGCCTTTCTGCTGAGGCAGTGGAGAGTTAAGTGACTTGCCAAGCCACAAGGAGCGCTAGCGAGAAGTGAACCCTGGTTGCTTGGTTATCAAGCCAGTGCTCTAACCACTAGGCTAATCCTCCACTCCTACTGTTACATTAAATAAACTCACATGGTGAAGCTAAATTCACTGAGGTAACCCACGCCATCCAGAACTCACCGCTTTATAACAGTGGCACAGGTGTAGACCACATCGAACACGCGACACAGTGTATGACAGCACTTTAGAAAGCACTACCATGATGCCTGTCAACCAATGAACGATACAGAAAAAATTACATTTCTCGGCGCCCAGCCTCGTGAGCACCTCCGCTGACCCTCGCAGAATGTTCAAACCACCAAAATATTAAGGTATTGAACAGGGCCAAGGCTCCGCCCCCTAATAAGGACACCTCAAGTATAGTCACTAGGGGCTCAAACATGAGCACGCCGCCGTATACCGCCCATCGTTTCACTGCCTCCTAAATTAACGCCTCAGTCAAAAGCCCACCCACCCCTTCAAAGCTCACCAAGGAGGCCATACATAACTGTGGAAATTCCAAGGAGTAGGAGGGAACGGAACCGGTAGCCTGGGGAGCCCACACACAGCTCACTGACAAATACCAAACCACTGAGCCACCTTCAGCTAGTGTACCATTTTAATAAAACTATCAATAAATAAGGTAGAAACAGTAAAACAGCCTCAATCATACAAGAAATATAATAGATAAAATACATCTTAATTACTATAAAGACACCAATAAACGCTAGTACAAAACATAATGAGTGAATGCCTAAGAGAATACAGAATGTCTGTGCAACATAAAAAATACTTTAAAACCATAAGCATATTACACAAGGGATAAAACCAAAAATATGTGAAGCTATGATTGTGCCATGGGCATACATGTACAAATAAAATAAAAGCAAAATACATATTCAATACCCTAAACTAGCCCCTTGGACCATAGACAGAAACAAAAAAAGGGGCATATTTACAGAAAAACTGATAAGTCAATCTCCTGATTTAGGCCATAAGGTTCTAAACTGTTGAATTCAAAAATATACCTTTGCTCCAGTTTCAAAAGAGCCTTGTTTGTGTCTCCACCGCCATCATCAATCACCCCGGCAGCCCGGACCTCCAAAGCAGATGATATATAAAAACAAATGAGTAACTAAATCTTTCCTGGTCCGGGGAACAATAATACTTCATTACAATATTTAGGAAATAATATTAGCCACAGGCGCTGGAGCACAGTCCGCCGCAAGCCCGCCTGCAGCCCACGCCGTCATTCCGCCCACAAAACGGAGCCGCCCGCTCGTCACCGGGGGAGCTCCCCACTCATACCTCTCCTCCCTCTGCTACTCCTGCACCCGACACCCCTCGCAGGCCGCTCCCGCCCTCCGGAGACAGCAGACACGCCAGCCACCTTCGCATGTTCCCCCGGTGACTGTCTCACTGGCCAGCTCGCTCGGCCTTGGCCCCACCTCCCCCCTCAGGCCCAGACAATCCCCCATTGGCTCCCGCGCCGCCACTCACCTTCGGGAGCCAATGGGGTCCAGCCAAAGACCCCGCCAAAAGGGGGGCTCCTCCCGACGCCTCGTGGGGGCCGGGGCCCCCCCCCGCCCCCCCCCCCCCCCCCCCCCCCGGTTAACGGCGGCTAGCGGGCACGAGGCCCGCGGCCTTTCTGATCCTCTTGTTTTTGTGTTGTTTGACAGGTTAAACAACATTTCCCTATTTTTTCACCCCACTTATAATTTTATAAACTTCTGTCTTAAATATAACAGTCATTTATACCAGTCCATTGTTTTTAATTAATGTAATTAATGTATATGTAACAGCTCTACATTGTGAGTACCTTACTGGAGTGCTGACATCATCAACACCTAGACTGAATGTTGTATAAAAAAGCGAAGACTATGTTCTGCATGAAGAAAAATGGCCTACTTAGGTCAAGTATAGAATAAATTAAAAGCAAGCAATCTGGGACTGACCCATTAGCTAAAGTCAGTTGGGCCTTGGGACATCCCAGCAGTGGATCATATTCATGCACAGAGCAAGAGGAAGGCAGCTGATGCTGCTTTGGTGGTCCCTGCTGGCCAATAAGTGGCACTGATGCCACATTTTGGAAGAGGTGTTCTTCTAGTCCCAGTGTTGGTAAAGGATTCTAGAGTTACCCAACTATGCCATCTGAGTAGAGGCTGTCAAAAATGGGGAGGAGGAGAAGGAATAATAGCAAAATCATGAAACATGAATACTGGGCAGGTCTGGCTATTCCTATTCATCCAGTCTTGAAAAAGCCAAATGTGGATCCAATAGTAGTGGTAAATTATTGCCCTATTTTCAGTCTTTCCTCTTTAGTGAAAATATTGGTGAAATGGGCATTGTGGCAGTTAGAGCAATCTGTGCAAGATAATAATCTTCTTGATCAGTTCCAGTGTTGCTTTAACCCTTTCCAGGCCGAGACCAAAACTCTCGGGATCCAAAATTCTGACTAAATATTCCTATCAAATGGTATATAATACATGACCATAGCAGAAGGAAAATCACTATTAGAACATATTGAATAAGACGAGTACAATTTTCCTGAAATATGCAAAAATTAACCTGGCTGCAGAATGTGGATTAAAAATTTAAAGTAGGCCTTCAAAGGGTTAAGCGCAACCATAGCACAGAAATTCTATTAATTTCTTTCATGAACTTTATCATGTTGTTTAGAGTGCGGGATAAGTTATATTTATGTTGTTAGATGTTACTGCCATATTGGATACCTTAGATCATGAGATTCTTTTGGCAAGCTTACAGAATTTCAGCATGGCTGGAACCTTTTTACAGTGGCTACAGTCATTTTTGAGGTTCTACATGGATGATATACAAATTTCATTGCCAATTTCTTCTTTATCAGAGGCAATTAGATCTGTAAATAATGTTCTTTCTGTTGTAGGTAAGTGGATGATCTCAAATAAATTGGCTCTTAATATATCTGAATTGCTATGGGTTAGGCCCTGTTTGGTAGATATCCCTCATTTATCAATTAGAGATGAGCATATTCTGGTTGCTCTGGTCATGACAGACCTTGCGATATTCTTAGATGAGCATGTGACTTTGAAAGACCAACAAAGATAGTCCGCGGATCCTTTTTTATACTTAGGCTATTGTGACAATTATGCTATATTTTACCACGTGCTGACTTTAGTTCTATCCTCCAGGCCCTGGTATTATGCAAATTAGACTATTGCAATGGGGTTTATATTGGTTGACCATCACCACACTTACACTCATTGCAGCTAGGGCAGAATGCAGCTGCCCGCCTATTGATAAGCACTGCAGGAAATGAGCATATAACCACAGTGCGGTGGTCCCTTCATTGGCTGCCACTAGTGGATGTGTTAATTTTAAAATGTATGGGTTCATGTTTAAGATAATGCATTAGGTTGATGACCCACTGCTGTACTTAAGGGATCTACATCAGTAATGATATGTCCTTCATTAGATTTTTGTGAAAGTAATGCTGCATTACTAGAGATCCCTCTCTTGGAGACTACAGTGCTAACAAAGATATATACATCCCCATTTTAATTTGCAACCCTCTCCCATTCGGCTTGAGGGGGATATAAAGCATTTTAGGAAATTACTCAAAATTCATGGTTTTGAGGAAGCTTTATTTTAATTTTCAGCTTTTATATATTTGTGTGAAGGCACATTTTAGAAAGGCATTTAGGGGACAAATGGGAAGTAAAATGAAAATGTTTCAAAAAATCAGTGGCAATTTTGAAACAGAAAGTGCAAAGTTATGCATCTAGGAAAGAACAACCCAAACTATGGTTACACAATGCAAGGTTCCACTTAGGAACCACCACCCAGGAAAAATATTTAGGCATCATCATGTAAAATTGAATCAAGATATTAGATTATACCATAAGTACAAATCAAAAAACAAAGAATAAGAACATGTTTATAAATAAGAAAATGAAAATGAAAGTAAAAAGCTAAGAATCTTAAAACTAGTGCATATAAAATGTGTATATGTTGGAGCTGTAATTACTAGCAACCTTTCTCTGATCCATAACTGAAAGTAGTTATAAGGCACTAAATATAGTAAGGAGAGCTCTGCATCGACCATATAGTAACCTAAACCAAAAGGGATCACGGCACAACTCAATTGGATGCTGATGGAATTAGAGATAATAGTTCATTAATTTACTAAAACATAAATGATTAAATACAGAAGAAAGGGGGGGAGGCAGAGAAGGAAGAGGGGAAGGGGGAAGGGAGGGGGTTAGAGAGGGGGAAGGGGACAGAAGGGGAAGGGAGGGATGAAAGGGGCAGGGAGAAAGGATATCATCTTGTTCAAGACTAAAATGTAAATCCATAAATATTTAACTCAGGGAGGCCACATTCATATGCATCCACACTCAAGATAGAAGGGCTGGAGGAGATAGCAAACTGTCAAAAATAAAACAAAACTTACTGGAGATAAAATGGAACAAAAAGAGATAAAAAGGGGGGATAGAAATTGCTCCAAACCTGTCCAAATAAAACCATAATTAAAAATATGACCATTCATTGAATTTAAAAGGCCAATCTTGTTTAAAAAGAATTAAAACTGTAAAATATCAAGACATTAAATAAAACATATCAAAAGAAAAGCGTTCTCCAACTAAAAACAAAATCAAACTGATACAAAATGAACCATCAGGTAAGGAGCAATGTCAAAGCCATACTCAGTTTTCTTTGATTACCAGGGTATTGTTCATCATGAGTATGCTCCAAAAGATCAAATCATCAATAAGGAGTACTATGTCCAAGTTCATCGTAAGAGTCCAGAGTTACACAGGAATGGTAAATGGTTGCTTCATTATGATAACACCCCAGCATTGGGATGAAGCGGGCTGAAGCCTACTTCCTACCATATCCAGAAACAATCCAGTGGCCTAACAGAGTGACCGAAAGCAGACCTGAAGCAAGAGTCTAACTAAATGTGACCATTGTTTTTGTTGCTGGACAGATTTCAGAGAACATAGAGTGCAGAGAACTGCAGTATGAGATATGAGATATGCAGAAACAGGAAGTATGTCCACCACAGACTAGAGAGGGGATGGGAAAAGGGGGGTAGAAACAAAGTAAAGACAAGCTGGTAGGGAATTGATAACACAAGCTCCAGTCATTTGCGGAAGTCTGAAAAGTCTGAAAGTACTTGCACAGGAAACAGAGCTAGATCAACCAATAAGTATATAGGATAGTAAAAAATCCCCAACCAAAACTAAATAATGTATACAATGAAAGGACTAGATATTATTTGTGGGAGGGGAGGAGACAAACACGATTCATACAGAGAGTCTGATTGGTCATTTGGCTTCTGTTGTCTTTGTCTTCTACCCTCTGGCTCAGGTGAACTGCATTGTTTAAGAAAAATAATGCTGCATTTTGCTTTTTGGCTAAGATTGTAATTGATTGGCATAATAAAGTTTTCATTTCCATCTAAGTATCTGAGTCTGGAACAGAGCGAGGTCATTTTTAAATCTTTGGGGTACAACCACAGCCTTAGTCCACCAAAATCCCCAAGATATGGTGAACCCTGATGCCAAGATGTTATGGCTGATGATGTCATAAAGAGTGAGAAAGAATACATTAATTGGAGAAGAAGTGAATGGCTGATTCATGGGTCTGCTGGACAGACGGAATGGTAAGAAGGGATTCCTGCAGAAGATTTTGGGCGGCTTCAAGCGGTGAAGTGTACTTTTTTAGTCTTTAGTATTGGTAGTGTTAAGTTAGGATAAGTACGCATATATAGAAATAATAAATATAATTTGTTATTAATAAAAGGAGAAGGGACATGAGAATCAGCTAAGATCTAAATTAGAGACCCTGTTAGATAAGGTATGCCAATATCATTCTCTAGTGGTAAAAGCATTAAAATGGTCCAGCAAGTCCAGCGGCATATGCTGGCCCAACAGGGGGGTCATTAACACCCACTAGGCTACATAACCTACAGAACTAAATAGAGAAGACTAAAGTCATTTGCAGTATCTAGCAATATGGATACAGACAGTTGATAAACTGAAAGGTAGTGTGTCCGAGTCTAAAAAGTCCCCTATTCTGCAAAATTCCAAAGTAAACAGCTGTAAATTCCACTGACCCTAGTAGTGCAAGATTGTCAAAATCTTTCTAGCCCTATTCCATCTCCATGGGAAGAGCTGGGACGCATGTTTAGCTCCCAATAAACAGCCTAGCTCCTCCAAGTTAATGCACAATGTTTCATTACCTGTTAACATGATCAGAAGTAGGGAATTTTCAAACCAATTCGCTGTTAAAAGAGAGAGATTTGTTTGCATATGCAAAAGCAGATAAGATATAGAGCCATTGATTTAAACCTGGATTGCATACTATCTATGTGCCCTTCCTGACTGAGATTGAAAGCTATCCCGAATGAGCCCCCCATACCCCATCAGGCAGTTCTGCCAGATATACTGCTTTCCTTCCTAACCTGCATGACCCTGCCTCTTGCGATGGTCCTTTAATTCCAGAAGGCTTTCAGCTGGTGGCACTAAGGAACTCTGAATGAAGTAGGCTTCAGGGGGAATGTTGGGATGGTGTGGGTTGAAGCCTACTTTCTACCACATCCAGAAGCAAACCTGTGGCTTAACAGAGTGACGGGAATCAGACCTGAAGCATGAGTCTAACTAAATGTGACCATTGTTTTTGTTGCTGGGCAGATTTCAGAGAACATAGATTGTTTGCAGAGAATTGCAGAGAACACATGGTCAAGTATGAGATATGCAGAAACAGGGAATATGCCCACTAGAGAGGGGATGGGAAAAGGGGGGTAGAAATAAAGTAAAGACAAGCTGGTAGGGAATTGATAACACAAACTTCAGTCATTTGAGGAAGTCTGAAAAGCTGAAAGTGCTTGCACAGGAAACAGAACTAGATCAACTAATAAGAATATAGTATAGTAAAAAGTCACCAACCAAAACTAAATAATGAATATAAGGACAGGACTAGATATCATTCATGGGGGGAGGAGACAAACACGATTCATGCAGAGAGTCTGATTAGTAATTCAGCTTCTGTTGTCTTTGTCTTCTACCCTCTGGTTCAGGCAAACTGTATTGTTTAAGAAAAATAATGCTGCATTTTGCTTTTTGGCTGAGATTGTAACTGATTGGGCATAATAAAGTTCTCATTTCCTTCTAAGTGTCTGAGTCTCATTGGAGCAGAGCGATGCCATTCTTATATCCTTGGGGTATAACCGCAGCCTAAGTCTAGCAAAATCTCCAAAATATCACATCTTGTCTAGCAGTTCTTGGCCAAACTCTAAATCGAGCAAGTACATCCGCCTCCATACTCACCTGACCTCGTACCTTGTGACTTTTTCTCGTTTCAAAAATGGAAATTACCACTGAAAGGAAGGAGATTCAACAACTTGGAGACCATTAAGCAAAAATTTGACACAGCAGCTTCACAGCATAACAAAAGAGGCATTTCAAAATTGTTTCCAGCAGTGGCAGGAACGCTGGAGGAAGTGTGTTTTATCGTAAGGGGGCTACTTTGAAGGAGACTGAGTGCTATAACTGTCAGTGTTATACTTCTTGTGTTATTGTACAAGTCTCAATACATTTTGATCGCACCTCATATTTCCCATTCTGCTTATGTTTCTTGACAGTGCTCCTGCACTGTCTATGCAAAGTTGTGAAAACAGCAGAGTAAGTTTCTATTTGCTGTCTCTCTCTTCTTCCTCCTCCTTTTTTTTTTGATTGGTTTCTATGCTATGGTTTCTGCGCTATAGCATACCACTACATAGTCCTCCTGCCCACTGATTCACATGACTCGGGTTTCTTAGCTGTTCTTTACCTGTCTTAGGTCCTTTAGGTTCAATGTGTACACATAAGGGGTTTACTGAGTGGCTGATATTATGTTTTATTTTATTTTAATTTATTACATTTAGATGTCCCATCATCTTCCCCATGGATCAATGTCTCAAAACCACCCTCCTATGTCCTTCTTGTGTTGTTATTGTATTTTGCTAAAATCAGTGCATTGTCCTTACTGGAGCATTTTTTATGTTTTATTTCATTTTTTAATGTTTTATACTTTATTGAGTTGACTTTTATGGCTGTCTTATTTGGTACAATACAATGTTTTTATTTCTTTTTATGGTATTTTTTATCTACGTTTTGGTTTATGCCTTTGTAATTATTTTTTAGTATTTTAATGTCTATTTATGATTTTTGTTTGTTGGAGGTTTGACCCCCTGAAGAAGGTGTCCCACCGAAACACTGTCAGCGTAAGGGTTGTTCTCAATAAAGCTGTATTTTCACCTACCAAAGGATTGAGCCCTCTTTTTTTTTTTGCCTTGCTCCTGTTTGCTGTGCTGTGTATCTCTGCGAATGCGAGTGCCTTGTTATGGACTTTGTGGAATAAGACATCTGCCATGCCACTACACAGAGGCAAGACAGACAGGCAGGCATGTTTGAATCCACCAGAAGGCATGCAGCACTCACCACAGGAGCATAGGTAATGCATTCACATTGCAATGCAATCTACCTGATGTCCAAAAACAGGTGTAGGTCATCTTGAACATCAGCCATTATCTCTCAAGTTGCAAAAGCAGAAGTAGGAACACAACCCTTCCAGCCCAGGTGCCATGGTTCCAGTCACACAGAAGAAGTCAACCGTACCTGTGGTCTGCTCTAATGGGGAAATGAAGTCAGAGGGTGGCAGGGTTCATCCATTCCCAGAGTCTCTTCTGTATTCCAGATGCTTTGGGATTTATCAGGAGATAGAAGACTACAGGATCAGGTTCAGGGCCATCCAGAGGGCCCATTCCAAAGTGCTGCAGTGAGAGCTGATGGAAATCCAAGGTATGTACCAGCTGCCAAAGACTCTGTATCATTAGACATAGTCACTTATGTGATACACCTGTATAGATGCAAATCATGATATAGCAATAGTCGCTATGCAGCCAAGGCATGGACCCCATGGAAGCTGCACCAGCATTACTATAATCCATGAGTATGTGCCAGGCCAAAATGACAGTGTCTTGCAGAGTGTCAAAAGCAACTGTAGTCTATGCACGGAAGAGTCCAACAGAGAGCAAAAAAACACCCACAAGGGAATAGAAAACACAACAAGAGCTGGTGTGGTGAATAGCAGTCCAACACTTTATTGAAATCCCAAAGCGTTACACCTCTGTAGGCCTTCTTCAGGGGGTGTAAGTCTCAACATAAAAACGGATAACAAAATATACAATAAATAAATAAATAGTGGATGTGGGATGTGTGGTGCATGACAGTATTGGATGACTATCATGCTTTGAGGCACACAGAGGTCACACAGAGCCAGAGGTCACACAGAGAGGGCAACAAGGCTGAAGATGTTTGTAGGATGACAAAGAGTTGTGTCTGAACTCATTTGGAATTTTTCACGTTTCATGAAGGCATAACTAGTTTGACAATGCCTATTTGGAATAGTGACATATGACAGAAAAAGATACTTCTGTCAACTGACATTAGAGACTTCTCTGCCATCCTAATAGGATCCATAAAATTAAAAAGCATTCCCTTACTTCATACACATAGCAAAACTCTTGAAAATTGAGTATTTAATGTTCATTTACTGTTGATGCAGACATATCTCTCTGTTATTGTCCTTAATTAAAAGGTAATTTTAGAGTAAGCTATATTTGTTATCTCCATCTTGATTACACACCTCACAGCTTCTACAATAAAGATGCAATTTATCTACAAAGCTGCTGCAGTCAGAAATCATGTCCTTTATAAAGAAATGCCTTAATATACAGTGAATAGTCAAATGTAATGTGCCTAACCTATCACAATCATTTATTTGAAGAATTTGGCTACATCTGCATTAGCATCATAGCTATATTTACTTGTTCATGTGAAGGTATATTTTACAAAGGACATTCAAGCTCAGTCTAGGATGTCCAAGCTAGAACGTATGGAAAAAAGCCAGGCACATCCAAGTTCAAGCACAATTCCACAAAAGTGGACATGCCCAATATCGACGTCTGTGGGGCTGTGCACATAGACATCCCTGGAATAGCATACAAGGCTAAGGACATAAACATAAAAGACATGCAGCTTTGGTTGAAACATAACTAAAGAGACTATCACACTACAAATATTATAGTGATTGTGGTGAGTACTGGGGAAAATGAAGTGACATCTTCTCTACACCCTCCGAAGGTGTAATGGCCCAAACAAGCACTTTCCCGAAGCCTGGAGCAGGTCTACAGTTGGACAGGGTCGCAGATGTCCCCAGTGTTTATGAAATTGAGCAAAGACACCTATGTTCACAATGCCACCCCAGATACACCTCTGCCACACACCTCTGTCTACGTGCACATCCCCACACTGAAAAAACCTTTACATAGCATTTGCAAAATGGCTCCGGCTAAGTCTTCTTGATTTGGACATCCAGGTGCCCATTTTCAGACTCCTAAATCATGAATAAGGCCTTCAAAATGACCCCCTTTCTGTCCAAAATATTTATTGGCATTAATATTGAACTAAATTGTAGTTCATGTGACATCAAATATATACTGTGTGATTTTTTAAATTTATTACAATGATTTCATAGGTAGTTATGATGATTTTAGATAACCAAACATTTATACTCTTTTTTAAGCGCCATCAAATCAAGGCTGACTCAGCAGACACTGGGTTTTCTTGGCAAGATATGATTGAAAGTATATTGCTAGGCCTTTTCTTCCAGGTAGTAAAGCAAACACACCGTTTAATACTTAAACACAGCAATCCAGAAACTGACTTATTTTCTTCCAGGCAATGGAGGGTAAAGTGATTTGCCCAAGGAGTGCCAGTGGTAATTGAATCCTGATCTCTTGGGTATGCAACCATTACACTAACCACTAGGCTACTCCTGCACTCTACATGAAACAAAAGAAACATGGAGCCTGATTCAGAGAGGGGGACGTCCGGGCCACCCAGGCGTCCCCGAGGAAGACAGGCCTGTTAGGATCCGATTTTGGACCACAGGAACTAAACGTTCCCGCGGTACACAGAATTGGGCCAGTGGACGGCCTGGAATGCCCATGTCGCTTGCGGAGACATGCAGCCCCGCAACCCACATCTCTGAATCGGGCCCATAGTAATTTAGAATTAAACTTCAGGAAAGTTGTTTTTAGGATAATTTGGGAAATGTAGTCCTGACGTCTTTATTTCCTTTAGTTAGCATACGAGTTTGAACTATATTTTCCTTTGTGCCTAGAATATCAGATCCTGGTCTTCTGATCCTCAGAAAAAACTGACAAACAGGAACAGTAGTGAGGCGGATATTGAATGATTTTCAGAAGACTGTGTTCGTGAAGTGCTAGCTCATTTTAAAGTAGACAAAGCAGTGCCAGATGGGATACATCCGTGAATATTGAAGGAACTTAGGGAAGTTCTAGTGACTCTACTGTCTGACTTTTTCAATGCTTCTTTAGAGTCAGGTATAGTCCCAGAGGACTGGAGAAGGGCAAGTGTGGTCCCTTTACACCAAAATGGAAGTAAGGATGAGATTAGGAACTTCAGGTCAGTTAGGCTGACCCCTGTGGTGAGTAAACTAATGGAGATGCTGCAAAAACAGAGGATAGTGAGGTTTCTGGAATCCACTGGATTGCAGGATCTGAGGCAGCATGTTATATGAGAGGCAGGTCTTGTCAGACAAATCTCACTAAATTTCTTTTACTAGGTGACCAAAGTTGGACCGAGGGAGAGCTTTAGATGTGGTGTACTTAGATTTCAGTAAAGCCTTTGACACTGTTCCGCACAGGTAGCTTGTAAATAAATTGAGTGCCCGAGGGATGGACCCTAAAGTGACTGTTAGAAATTGGATGAATGAGAGGCGACAAAGGGTACAGGTAAATGGAGCTCACTCTGAGGAGAAGGAGGTTACCAGTGGTGTGGCCATAGGGATCTATCCTTGGTCAAGTTCTTTTTAATATTTTTGTAAGTGATTTTGCAGAAGGGCTATCGGGTAAGGTTTGCCTCTTTGTGGATGATACCAAAATCTGCAATAGAATAGACACCCAGGAAAGGGTAGATAATATGAGAAAGGATCTAGCGAAGCTTGAGGAATGATCAAGAATTTGACAGCTGAGATTTAAAGCTAAAACATACAGGGTCATGCATTTGGGCTGCAAAATTCCAAGAGAGTGGTACAGTATGTGGGTGTAGTGCTTCTGTCCATGAAAGAAGAGCGGAACCTGGGCGTGATTGTTTCTGATGATCTTAAGGTGGCTAAACAGGCAAAAAAGGTGACAGTGAATGCTAGAAGGATGCTTGGGTGCATAGGGAGGGGAATGGGCAGCAGGAAGGAGGAGATGATAGTGCCTCTGTATAAGTCTTTGGTGAGACCTAATTTAGAATATTGTGTGTAATTCTGGAGACCACACCTTCAAAAGGATTCCAATAAGATGGAGTCAGTATAGAGGGTTGCTAACAAAATGGTAAGTCAGCTTCCTCAATATATATACTTTGGAAGAAAGACGAGAGAGGGGAGATATGATAGATATGTTTAAATATCTCTGTGGCATAAATGCATAGAAAGAGAGCCTCTTTCAACTGAAAGAAAGTTCTGCAAGGAGGGGACATAGAATGAAAGTGAAAAGAGATACTTAGGAGTAGTTTGCAGAAATCTTTCTTTGCGGAAAGAGCGGTAGATGTGTGGAATAGTATCTGAATTCAAGAAAGCATGGAACAAACACAGGAAAAAAAAGACTTCCACATATCTACCACTCTTTGCGTAAAGAAATATTTCTGCTAAATACTCTTGAGTTTATTTCTTTACACTTTCATCCTATGCCCCGCCTTGCACATCTTTCTTTCAGTTGAAAGAGGGTCACCTTCTAAGGTACAGAAGGGCAGACTGGATAGGCTGTATGATCTTTATCTGCCATCATATTTCTATGGTCATATAGAAATCAAAGCCTGTCTTTGAAGCAGAGGGTTATGGATGGGAAAAAACATGGATGCTCCGGTACAAAATCTAGAGAAAGAGGGTACTGGTGGATAGCAGTAGCAATACTATTAACCGAGGCACGGCGGACGCGGTGCGCCTCCCCTTCGCCCACCCCTTCACCCCCCTCACCCCCACAAAGCCACAGCACTCCATCATTGGCAAAAACACCGGTCGCAGCTTTATTAACTTTAACAAACTTCATCCATAATTAAAACAATACAATCCTGCCTCTCCCTCAACAGCAATGACTCACCAGCCATGTGGGTACCAAAGTGAGGTCATCGCTGTTGCCACAACAGCGAGACTACTGTTCATCCTACCACCCCTTTCTCCGGCTTCGCCATATTACTAGCAAAAGCCTCACCGGGGTTATCCGGGTCTGGGATACCCCACCCCCGCCCAACTAATACCTATGGCTCCGGACCCCAGAAACCTCCAGGATCCCGCCACCGGTTCAGGCACTGCCCAGCCCCTGAACCGCCCCCCCCCCCCCCAAGCTGCGACCGATGAACCTCCTGCCGACCACCTCTTCCACGGCCTCCTGCCAATCATTAAGGAGCAAATCCAGCCCAACAGGGGATAGATGCACCCCATCCTGCCGGTATAAACCTGCGCAAGAAACTTCCACCCAGGGATGATGTATCTGGAAACCCCCATGCTCCACCACCCAACACCCGATCTGGCGATTAATCTTATAGTTAACCCTCGCGACCACCATCGCTGCTCCCAACAGGCTGGCCGTGGAAGGATATCCAACCACAATAACCGCACATCCGGAAACATCATCAACACTTCGCTCAGATCATGCTGTGCCGCTCGAATCAGCTGCTTACAAGTCCATGAGCCTAAATCGTTACCCCCCAAATGAATTAGCATCAACTTCGGCCACTCCTGCATGCGTTCTTGATGTCGCAGCAAAGGCAGGAGCTGCAACCAATGCAGCCCTCTCACACCCAGCCATAAGACCACCAGCTCAGCCAGGTCCATCCCCAGATTGGGCCCAATCGGCCGCACCGCTACTCTCCGTTCCGCCCAATGCACAAAGGAGTGGCCAAGCAACCAGCAGGTCATAGGACACCGTTCCCCACCTGAAACACAAAACAACAGTTAGCACCCCCCCAACAAACCCCCGTCATCCCCCTCACAAACGCACATAGCCCTGAAAGGCCTGCAAACGCCAGCGGCCGATCCGCTGAATCTCGCCCTGCAGCAACCCCTCCACCGCAGCACTAGTAGCAGCACCAATCCTGAAAGAATGCGGTGAAAACCCCGCTGTCTCCACCCCAATCTTCTCCAAAGCCAACCGCAGGACCGCCGCAAACTGAAAACGAGTCAGCGGGGTAGAATCTTCATGCAAGAAGAAATTCCCCTCACCCACGGGGCGCACCCTCAAATATTCCCGTATCGATGCCACGGGGCAAGTCAAGGAATTCCCTATGGCTCGCAAAGCCACCCACTGATCCAGTCCCCGGTGATCCGTTTTGGACCGAGCCAGCAAAACACGCATCACCCCGTCTCCTATATACACATGCCTCCTACCCAAACCGGACGCCACCTGGCGAGAATCCGCCACTAACTCGCCGACCCGAAAAGCCCCAAAAAACGCCAAGCTGAACGCCGCTCGAAACAGCCACATTTCATATTCGGAGGACGCAACCCCCGGCAAAGCCACAGAAATGCGAACCAACAACTCATGCGAAATGGGCCGACGACCATCCCGCTGAGTCAGGTGTGAGCGCTCCCAGCCCTGCAACAGTCTCCTTGTCAGGAACCTTCCGCCCAAGCTACCCCAACCTACCGCCCACGCAAAAAATGAAAACTCCGCCAAATGCGCCCTCACAGTCGCTTTTGACACCCCTATTTTCTTCGCCGAGACTACGTATTCAGCCAAAAGATGGCCGGGCACGTGCCCCTCCTGCCACCCCCGAGTCACCAGAAAGCTGACCACGTCATCGCTTCCGCATAGCGCACGGAACACCATTGTTTTGGAATCCGATCGTTCACCAACGACCCCACCGGGAATGACAAGTTGTGAATCAGCCTGTACTTCCCCGGTACAAAATCTAGAGAAAGAGGGTACTGGTGGATAGCAGTAGCAATACTATATCTCAGGTCTATTCTGTAAAAGAAGCCAAGAGAGTAAAATTACAGGAAAAGTTAAGGTAGAGCATCCTACGCACAGGAAAACAAGCAGAGAAAAGAAAACTGATATATAGAGAAGGAACAGAAAAAATATAACATCTAGAAGAGTATGAGATCTCAGAGATTAAAGAAAGGAAAAAGCCCAAATATGAGATATAGCACAGATACAGTTTAAGGGAGAAATGCATCTTGGCATGTTTCGAGGCCAAGAGTGGCATTTATAGATTGATCGATTGAATTTATATGTGGTCTCTCCTAAAGAAGGCTACAAAACTATCCACACAAATCAAACTAATACATTAGATCTAAAACAATCTTATCAAAAAGATATAAAGATATAAATGTAATCTTGTTAAAAATTCTCCAAGTTTGAAATCCATGTTGTAATGTAATACACTTTGACTTTAGGATAAAGCGGTATAAAACCTGTTAAATAAAAGTAAATAAATATAAAGACACCCATATAGAGTAAAGCAACTTAAAAACACAATAAGTTCATTGCTCAAATGCAGCAACAACCAAGGCTTACGTAATATGGTCACCTAACCTTTGTCTTAGTGCAGGAATTCTCAACCCAGTCCTTGGGACGTACACCTAGTTGGTGAGGTTTTCAGGATAGCCACAATGAATATGCATGAGAGATTTGCATATAATGAAGGCAGTGCATGCAAATCTTTCACATGCATATTCATTGTGGTAATCATGAAATTCTGACTGGCTAGGTGTGTCCAGATGACTAGGTTGATAATCCCTATCTTAGTGTATGTATGAGTAGGGGTGGGTGGGAAATTATAAAGAATCGCTGGCTAACCAATAGAGTTGTGCATTTATGAGCATGCATTTGGTTCATTTAGGCACTTAAAAGTTTAAAATGTATGCAAATTGTATGTGCATTTCCTTCTGAATTAGCATGTGTAAAATTGATTTGAACACTTTAAAAAGCTCTAGCATATATATAATGTGCACCTAAGGTATAAATATTTGAAAGGAAAGAAAAATATCTGAAAATTGGGACAACTTCATTTAAACATGCATGAACTGAATGCTTTTTTTTGGCTGTGTACACTACCTGGAACGAGAACTGTCTGAAGTGCAAGCAGGGTTCAGGAAAGGGAGAGGATCAAGAGACATCATTGCGGATGTGAGATAGATCCTTGAAAAGACTAAAGAATACCAAAAGGATATCTATATATGTTTTATTGACTACAGAAAGGCTTTTGACTGTGTAAACCATGAGAAACTCTGGACCACATTAAGAAGCATGGGTATACTAGAACACCTGATCGTTCTCTTGCACAACCTTTACATTGATCAAGAAGCAACAGTTCGAATGGAACAAGGAGAAACAGAATGGTTTAAAATCAGCAAAGGTGTACGATAAGGCTGCTTACTTTCCCCCTACCTCTTTAATTTATATGCAGAACAAATCATCAGAGAAGCAGGACTGTATGAAGACAACCGAAGTGTGAAGATTGGTGGAAGATTCATCAACAACCTTTGCTATATTGATGATACCACTTTACTGGCTGAAAGTGAAGACGATCTGAAACATTTGCTTCTGAAGATCATGGAACATAGTCTTAAAATGAGCCTGCACCTTAATGTATTGAAGACAAAGATCCCAACAACTGGCAAAATAATAAGTTCATCATTGATGGAGAAGAAATCGAAATAGTGGACAACTTTAACCTACTTGGATCTATCAATAAAGAAACAACAAGCAGTCAAGAAATCCGACGATGCATTGCTCTTGGCAGAATGGCTATGAAGGACCTAGACAAGATTCTCAAGAGCAGAGATGTCTATCTCCATACAAAGATTTGACTTGTTCAAGCCATGGTATTTCCAATAACATCATATGGATGTGAAAGCTGGACAGTGAAAAAGATAGACAGGAAGAAAATTGTTGCCTTTGAATTATGGTGCTGGTGATGAATACTTTGTATCCCATGGACTGCCCAAAGAACAACCCAGTCAGTACTAGAGGAGATCCAACCTAAGCTTTCTTTAGAAGCTCAGATGACACGACTTCCACTTTCATACTTTGGACACATCATGCAAAGAGAGAGATCATTAGAGAAAGACATCATGCTTGGCAAAGTAGAAGGTCAACACAAAAGAGGAAGGCCAGAAATGAGATGGATCAATACAATAACAGCAGCTATGGGTGCCACTCTGTCAGCAATGAGCCACCTGATAAAGACCAAACACAGTTTAAGACAACTATCCAGAGAGTTGCCATGAGTCGACACCGACGCATCGGCACTTTACAACAACACTCTTACTAAGCAAAGAAGCCCTTAAAGTTGTAATGTGGTGGGGGAAGTGTAAAGAGGATAATAGGGTTAATTCTTAGCCATGCTGAGTTAGAGAACAATAGGAGAGACAAATATTACAGGTAGAAGAATAGAGCAGACAGGGACAGGCACAGCATTATGGCCAGTGCAAACAGAGAAAAGAATACAACAGTGTTCACAGGCAGCACAAAAAATATGACCAGGGCAAGGAGGTTTAAGATAGGGAGTGTCTCAGGAGTGGAACCTCACGGGCCAAAAAGGGGATGCACTTTGAACAAAGGTTGCTCAGATACAGTACTGTAAGGAAGTGCTTGACGAGCTTTTTTGTGTTTATACTAGTTTAACTTAGGCCAAAATCAGCATGGAAGGATCTTAGGATGAGGAAATAGTTATGAAAAAATAGTCAGTAGGAAAACTATTTAGATACCATTAGATAAGGGGCAACTGGTCAATTTGTTTTCACACTGATTTAGCCTAGATCTTTACTGCTTTTAGAAAATACAATTGAATCAGGCTAAATGGTTAGGAAGTTCTGGGGGAGAAGCTGGAAAAGTGAGACTAGGGCAACCTGCACAGTGTGGCCAGTGATGCATGCCCTAATATCAAGCTCAGGTTGGCCGATAATAGGAAACAGCCTCAGCTGTGGCCTCAGTCACAGCTCGTTTAGATTTGATATTTTTGTGGTACAATATCCTCCTGATAAGGTTTAGGCTGTCTCCTCTATTAATAAAATTGGTATGGTCTGAATAAATGTGTGATCAGTTTGTGCACATCCTTTACGAGGGGAGAAAAAAAAAGATGAAGATGGGCAAGGATGTGGGAAGAAAACAAGAATGGTGTACAAGATGATATGTAACTCAGAATGGTAAAAGCTGGAAGTGCCGTTAACCACCATGAGCAGAGCTGTATTAACAGAATGAACACAAAACACACAGTGTGTGGCTAATTCCACGCCATCTGCTTAGTACACAATTTGGGGGGGGGGATAGGGGAGAGTGGGCGGGGCTGCACATTGTGTTTGGGAAGGTTGGTAACACGCATTCATCGTCAATGTTGCAGTTAGTGCTGGTGCACTTAACACCACCTCAGTAGGCAGAGTTAATGCCGCTAGCGTGTGCTAGGGTTTGAAACTGTGGTATCTGCTGGGAACAATGTGTACATGACCCCAAAAGATACAGCATGACTGCTGTATGTACAACAGGTTGATTTCTACTCTCAAAGAGCGATACACACATAACATTAGCACAGCTTAGTAAACATGCCCATAAGACTCTCAAAAAAGAGTCAACCCCTCCTGAGTGAGACGTCTTTATAACGCATATACATTAGTATCTATGGAACTGCTTTGTTTTGTTTCACTAATTGCCCACCTCCAGTGCATCACATTATTGATCATTATCCAGCTGATACTCAAAGCAACTTATGTATTCATTGGCAGAGGATGAATGCATAATGTATCTGTATATTTTCAAAAATTACAGTATCGGGCCATTTAAATAACCAAACAGCCACATACTGTCTGTATAATTGTGAACAAAGTTAATGATGCTGCAGATCTAAAAGTTATCTATTTTATCCATAAAAATTATTCTGTTGCTAAAATATAGTAATTATCCCTTTAGTTTAGGCCTGCTGAATCAACATATGGGGCATTTTTACTAAAGGGTAGCATGGGGTTAACATGCGGTTAGCACGTGGTTTTCGCATGGCACAAAAAAGTAACATGGGGTCCCATGCCAAAAATCCCGCACTGCCCTTGTACTGTGTGTCAGGGCAGTAACTGGGCGGGACAAGGCGTTTTCACCATGGTATACCTGGTACGGGTGTTTGTAGTCCATGCTACCTGTGCTAGGTAAAAGTAGCACAGGCACAATTAACGCCACCTCAGTGAGTGGCATTAATTGCTTCCATGGCCAGTCTGTCAAGTTGAAACTTGGTGACTGCAAAGGGATGGATCTACTCATCTCTCTGCAGTTAGCCTGAAGCCTCACACTAACGCAATCCACATGTGCATTACCGACGCACTACTTCATAAACATGGCCCTTAAGAACATAAGATATGCCATACCTGGTCAGACCAAGGTCCATCAAGCCCAGTATCCTGTTTCCAACAGAGGCCAATCTAGGTCATATGAACCTAGCAGTTTCCCAAAAAGACACAGGTTCCACAATGCTTGTACTGGGTCAAGCATTGATATCCTGGGTCCCTTCTTAATAATGGTTTATGGACCTTTCCTCAAGGAACTTGTCCAAATCTTTTTCAAACCCAGCTACACTAACAGCCTTTACTACATCCTCCGGTAACAAAATTCCAGAGTTTGATTACACGTTGAGTGAAAAAATATTTTCTTTTATTAGTCTTAAATAGTTTACCCTGTAGCTTCATTGCATGTCCCCTAGTCTTTCTATATTCTGATAACATAAACAATCGATCTACGTTTACCCGTTCCACTCCGTTCATTAATTTATAGACTTCTATCATATCTCCCCTCAGCCGTCTCTTTTCCAGGTTAAACAGCCCTAACCTTTTTAGTCTTTCTTCATAGGAGTATCCTTCCATCCCCTTTACCATTTTGGTGGCTCTTCTCTGTACCTTTTCTAATAACGCTATATCCTTTTTAAGATATGGCGACCAGAATTGCACACAATATTCAAGGTGCGGTCTCACCATGGAACAATATAGAGGCATTATAATATCTTTTGTTTTATTTTCCATTCCTTTCCTTATGATACCTAGCATTCTATTTGCTCTCATGGCCGCCGCTGCACACTGAGCCAAGGGTTTTAACATGTTATCCACAATGACGCCTAAATCTTTTTCCTGGGTGGTGGTTCCTAATGTGGAACCTTGCATCGTGTAACCATAGTTTGGGTTGTTCTTCCCTAGGTGCATAACTTTGCACTTGTCCACATTAAATTTCATCTGCCATTTTGATGCCCAGTCTTCCAATTTATCAAGATCCTCTTGCAAGTTTCCACAATCCTCTTGGGTTTTAACAACTTTAAATAGTTTTGTGTCATCTGCAAATTTGATAACCTCACTCGTTATTCCCCTTTCCAGGTCATTTATGAATATGTCAAAAAGCAGCGGACCCAGCACAGATCCCTGGGGTACACCACTATTCACCTTTCTCCATTGGGAAAATTGGCCATTTAGCCCTACCCTCTGCTTTCTAACTTTTAACCAGTTCCTGATCCACAATAGTACACTGCCTCCTATCCCATGATTCTTTAGTTTTGCCAAAAGTCTCTGATGAGGGACCTTGTCAAAGGCTTTCTGAAAGTCCAGATACACAATATCAACCGACTCACCTTTGTCCACCTGTTTATTCACACCTTCAAAAAAACATAACAGATTAGTAAGACAAGATCTTCCTTGTCTAAAGCCATGTTGGCTGTCTCCCATTAGGCCATGACTATCTACATGCTGAGTAATTTTGTTCTTTATGATGGTTTCTACCATTTTTCCCGGTACTGACATCAGGCTCACTGGTCTGTAGTTTCCCGGATCGCCCCTGGAATCCTTTTTAAAAATTGGCGTTACATTGGCGATCCTCCAATCTTCAGGTATTACAGATGATTTTAATGAAAAGTCACAGATGACTAATAGCAGGTCTGCAATCTCATATTTCAGTTCTTTCAACACCCTTGGATGTATACCATCCGGCCCAGGTGATTTGCTACTCTTTGGTTTATCTAATAGTTGTAATACATCTTCCCGATGTATCGATATTTCCTTCAATTCTTCCGCACCTTTAAAAAACACTTCAGTCATGGGTAACCTCCCTACATCTTCCTCAGTAAAGACCAAAGCAAAGAATTCATTCACTCTCTCCACTATCGCCTTGTCGCCTCTTAGTGCCCCTTTAACCCCTCTATCATCTAATGGACCAACTGACTCTCTCACAGGTTTTTTGTTATGAATGTATTTGAAAAAGTCTTTATTTTGCGTTTTGCTTCTGCAGCAAGCTTCTTCTCAAATTCTCCCTTTGCCTGCCTTATCAATGCCTTGCATTTGACTTGCCAGTGCCTGTGCTGTTTTCAGGTTTCATCATTTGGCTCTCTATTCCATTTCCTGAAAGATGCTTTTTTGGCAACAACAGCCTCTCTGACCTCACCTTTAAACCATGCTGGCAGTTTTTTTGATTTCCTTCCACTTTTCTTAAAGCGTGGTCGGGGCTTCAAGGATAGTATTTTTCAACAACACCAAAGCTTGATGTAAGTCTTTAACCTTAACTAATCCTTTTAGTTTTTTCTTAACTATTTTCCTCATTTTATCATAGTCTCCCTTTCAAAAGTTAAAAGGTAGTATTGTGGATTTCCTTACTATCCCTCCTCCACTAATTAAATCAAATGCGATCATGCTATGATCACTATTGTCAAGTGGCCCCAACACCCTTATCTCTTGCACTAGATCTGGTATTCCACAAAGGACTAGGTCTAATATGGCTTCCCCTCTGGTCGGTTCATGAACCAGAAGCTCCATGAAGCAGTCATTTATTTCATATAGCGGAAGGGCTGTCGGGTATTGATATAGGGGAAGGGCTGTCGGGTAAGGTTTGCCTGTTTGCGGATGATACCAAAATCTGCAATAGAGTAGACACCCAGGAAGGGGTAGATAACATGAGGAGGGATCTAGCTAAGCTTGAAGAATGGTCTAGAATTTTACAGCTGGGATTTAATGTTAAAAAATGCAGCAATCCGAGGGAGCAATACAGTATAGGAGGTGAAGTACTTTTGTCCACTAAAGAAGAGCGAGACCTAGGTGTGGTTGTGTCTGATGATCTTAAAGTAGCTAAACAGGTAGAAAAGGCGACGGCAAAAGCTAGAAGGATGCTTGGGTGCATACGGAGAGGAATGGCTAGCATAAAAAAGGAGGTGATAATGCCTCTGTATAAGTCTTTGGTGCGACCTCATTTGGAGTATAGTATGCAATTCTGGAGACCGCACCTTCAAAAGGATATAAACAGGATGGAGTTGGTGCAGAGGGTGGCTACTAAAATGATTAGTGGGCTTCATTATAAAGCATATGAGGACAGACTGAAGGATCTTAATATGTACACCTTAGAGGAAAGGCGGGATAGAGGTGATATGATTGAGATGTTTAAATACCTCCGTGGCATAAATGTTCAGGGAGAGAGCCTCTTTCAATTGAAAGCAAGTTCTGCTACGAAGGGACATGGGATGAGGGTGAAGGGAGATAGATTCAGGAGTGATATGCGGAAATATTTCTTTACGGAAAGAGTAGTGGATCCGTGGAATAGTCTCCCAGTGGAGGTGGTAGAGATGAGGACAGTAACTGAATTCAAAAAAGCATGGGACCAACACAGAGGATCTCTAAAGGTAAAAAGTGGACTGTTGTAGTTGTTGATATGGAAGGACAGACTAGATAGGCCATGTGGTCTTTTTCTGTCATTATGTTTCTATGTTTCTATCTAGGAACTTTATCTCCCTAGCATGTCGTGCCGTGACACTGACCCAGTCGATACCAGGGTAATTGAAATCACCCATTATTATTACTGCGCTGTAACTTTTGTTAGCTTCCTTGATTTCTTTGAGCATTTCATCATCCATTTGTTCATTCTGGCCAGGCGGTCGATAGTACACCCCCACTGCCATTGCCTTCCCCTTTTTACATGGAATTTCAATCCATAGAGATTCTACAGCAAATTTTGTTTCCTGCAAAACTTTAATCCTTTCTGACTCAATGCCCTCTCTAACATAGAGCGCAACCCCTCCACCAATTTGATCAGCTCTATAATTATGATATAGTTTGTACCCAGGTATCACAGTGTCTCACTGGTTGTCCTCCTTCCACCATGTCTCTGATATTCCAATCATATCTAATCTCTCATTTAATGCTATATATTCTAACTCTCCCATTTTATTTTTTAGACTTCTAGCATTTGCATACAAGCATTTTAGAGACTGTATTTTATTCATATTAATTTGGCTATTGGTAGACATGGGTAATTTGGGATCTTTAAGCTCTGTCTGTTCCATACTCGAGGGCATTTGGGCTACTTTACTCTTTTTTGGAACCTCTCTGCTTTTGGTAGTAACCTTCAAGGATACATTATTCCAAACCATGCGCTCTTGGGCCACTGTCGGCTTTCCCCTATTATCTAATTTAAAAGCTGCTCTATCTCCTTTTTAAAGGTTAATGTCAGCAGCCTGGTTCCATCCCAGTTAAGGTGAATCCCATCCCTTCAGAAGAGCCCCTCCTTTCCCCAGAATATTCCCCAGTTCCTAACAAATCCAAAACCCTCATCTCTGCACCATTGTCTCATCCACACATTGAGACTCCAGAGCTCTTCCTGCCTTTTGGGTACTGCGCATGGAACGGGAAGCATTTCGGAGAACACTACTCTGGAAGTTCTGGAATTCAGCTTCCTACCTAAAAGCCTAAATTTAGCCTCCAAAACCTCCCTACCACATTTTCCTATGTTATTAGTACCGACATGTACCAAGACAGCAGACTCCTCCCCAGCACTATCTAAAACCTTATCTAGGAGGTGCGTGAGGTCCGCTACCTTCGCACCAGGCAGGCATGCTACCAGGCGATCCTCACGTCCACCAGCCACCCAGCTATCTACATGCCTAATGATCGAATCACCAACTATAACGGCTGTTCTAACCCTTCCCTCATGGGCACATGGCCCTGGAGAAACCTCCTCGGTGCGAGAGGGTTTTACATCACCTGAAGGACAAGTCCTAATTACAGGATCACTTCCTGCTACACCAGGGTGATGTTCTCCTGTCACGTGACCTCTCTCCTCCATGGCAACAGGGATGCTGCCAGACTGGAGGTGGGACTTCAGGACTATATCCCTGTAGGTCTCGTCTATGTACCTCTCTATTTTTCTTATGTTTTCCAAGTCTGCTACTCTAGCCTCTACAGAACAAACTCGTTCCCTGAGAGCAAAGAGCTCCTTGCACCTAGTGCACACGTAAGACCTCTCACCAACTGGGAGAAAATCATACATGTGACACTCAATGCAAAAGACTGGAAAGCCCCCATCTCGCTGCTGGACTGCTGTCTGCATCTTAGTTTTAAGCTTGTGTTTAGATCTTTAAGTTCTTTACTTACTAAGGGTTGCTATGGATATTTCTACTAATAAAACTGTATCTATTATGTTTAATATACCTTGTTCACCTGAAGCTTAATTAATCTCAGGTCCTTAGTGTATGACTGATTTGGGTAACGAGCTTCAACTGAGAGCACCTCCTTTCCTTTAAGATGTGTAAGTACCTGTAAAGCTGCGATTATCCCAGGGGTCGGCGGGTGTTGGGGAGGGAGGGAGGAAAATAACACTTATTAAAAGAGGGCTGCTGCATAGTACCCTGTCCTGTGCTGCTGAGGTAAGCTGTGACCAACTTCCTGGGTGATTAACAGTCCTTGCTTGGATGGAAGGAGTCTTTCAAAATGGCCTTTTGACCTGCCACCTATTTTAAAAAGTTTCACAGGTCTCTTGCCCCCTAGGTAGAAGGCCTCTTTGTAAAGGTCTCTAGCAGACTTTATTTGTTGCTCAAAGAGTACTAACCCTGTTTTGCCTTTTATGCTAAGCTATATTCTGATTTGATTTAAGTTACGGTTCTTTACTGCTGCTAGGCTCTGACTTATTATGAAATTTAAACTACAAGCTCTCTGGTGGGTTCCAAATTTAACTAAAAAGCTCTCTTCTGTGTTTTAAATTTAAACTAAAAGTACTTTGCTGATACTAGACCCCGAGTAACTATTAAATTTAAACTACAAGCTCTCTGCTGGGTTCCAAATTTAACCAGAAAGCTCTCTTCTGTGTTTTAAATTTAAACTAAAAGTACTTTGCTGATACTAGGCCCTGAGTGACTATTACATTTAATCTACAAGCTCTCTGCTGGGTATGAAATGTAACCAGAAAGTTCTCTTCTGTGTTTTAAATTTAAACTTATACTGCTGCTACTAGGCTCTGACTGATTTAACAAAAAACAGTGGGTTCACAGATTAATCAGCTTTAATATAAAGAAGTCCTTTCAGAAAATTCCCAGAAGTATATACTCACAATTGCAGATCTCTCTCCAGAAGTAACAGTCCCTTTTTCTAGTCCTTATATGAATTAAATAAAGCACCACCACTTAGCTTAATCTTCTGGCCATGCTAACTGAAAATCCGACCCTGTGAAACGAGCATTTAGCAAATGCTGCTACAAAACACTTACAGTAGAGTAGACTGCACATTGTTCTCCTACAGAACTTAACAATGCAGTCATGCATCCCTTAATGTAATGGAGAAACTTCTTGTTTATCCTTCAGGGGAAGCATTATGGTGTGTGCTTTCCTTCCTCACGGAGTAATTATTGCACTAGTGTGATGAGATCTAGAAACTTGATACTTGACACAGGAAAGAACGGAGCTCAAAGAGGAGATGGAGTGAGGAATGGGAAAGGAAGAGGGGCAGTGGAGGGTTAACCAGCAGATGAACAACAGTCGCATACGTTCCTTTTCCTAGTACAGAAACATCTTTCATGCTTCAAATTTAACAGCAACTAATGAGCAGAAAAATCAGATTATGAGTATGGTTGTTTTAAATAAACATTTTGGAATTGTAAGGCCCTGAGGAATATGATTTCAAAGAGCAGTATTTAATGGGGTTATTTAAGAGTAACACCTTTTCCCGTCCTTTGTATGTCACTTATGCCTCCTGTTGTTCTTGTTATGAGTTTTGACTCTATTCAGCATGCCTCCATAGCAAGAGGCTTGCTGTAACACTTAGCTTGGACATCTGTCTTCAAGTCTTAACAAGAGAAATATTATAGTGTACTTCACCCACGAAACTCTGATCTACCATAATATTTTGTATTGATATGCTGCAATAATAAAAATTTCACGATGAACTGCCAGCCTACATAATGAGCAGATTAATGCTATCTTTTAGTAATCATGACAGGCCCGATATTCGGCGCTGGCGGCTAATGTGGCTAGCCACTGGCACTGAACAGTAAACCCAGATATTCAATGCCGGGGTCATATGCAGCCCCAGCATTGAATATCTAGGTTAGCCACTCTTGCTTATCGGTAACTGGGCAGTGGCGATATTGAGCCGCTGCCTGGTTAGCCGTATGCGGCGGAGGTTAGGCCAGGGTTACCAGCGCCTGGCTTTCATTGCATATCACTAACCGGGTGGCGGCTCAGTATCACCGCTGACTGGTTACCCATCAGCTCCGCCTCCGCCGCTACATGCCCCGATGCTAAGCGGTTAGCATCAGGGCATGTAGAGCTGGCAGCCACAGATATTCAGCAGCACTGACCATGTTAGTGCCGCTGAATATCCCATTCACCACAATTAAAGTAGTTAGCAGCTCTTCTAATCACGTTAATTGCTTTGAATATTGGGCCCGATATTCCTATGATATGTGTATTTCCCATGGTATATTGATGCAGAAAATATTGCTGAGTGTTGCCCATGAACTGAATTTGCTCTGACAATTCAAGGCATCAGTTGAAAGGATATCATCATTGTTATATAGCTGCACCACTTTTTAACAGTATTCTATTAGTAATTAAAACTCACAGGCATCTGTGAGAGTGCTGTTGTATCTGGGAAAATCTGGGGAGAATCTAAAAAAAAAAAGACTTTTGTAGAAAACAAAAGTTTGGAACCAGATACAATACTCACAGTATTAGCCGTGGGGCAGACATGTGACAGGCCAAAAGAAAGTACCATCTTAAAGACCAATTCTTTCATGCACCTAATCATTCTGCAGCATTTTCAGTTTCTGATCTTTCCCTCAGTTTTAAATGCTCTTGATTTGCAAATAGTACAATAGAGTCAAAAGATTAAGGATGTTTTGTTCCTGCAACAGAATCTCAGCAAGCTTGGTAGATATTCCAAACTTTCATAACTCAAGTTCAAAGTTCAGGAAAATGTGTTTGGTTTGGACATCCATCATTTAACACAGAAAGATTCACAAAAATAAGCTCAGAATTACACCCTCACTTTAAAGTAAGAAGTTAGAAATACTGCAGGTCTATTGAACACCAGCAACCATTGAGAAACATGTTCAAGCTCAGAAAAGATACATTCATGAGATGAGAATTATACAAATTAAATCAATATACATCTGTGCTATTATTACTCAGATGTATAGCTCTCGTAGTCATATTGATTCTGATGGAACTGTTTCTTTTCAAGTTGTTATAATTATTTTTACTGGACCAACATACAAATTATCCAAAGATGATATGAGATTTCATGTAGATCCTCATCTTTGGATAATTACGCTTCAATAAATGGAATCACAACCTGCAGAGCATGCAGTTTCTACTTAATTTGGACTATATTAATTCAACAACGTCATACTTGCTCTCTTCTATTTTTTGATTATCTGGATGAATGACCTTAAATCCTACCAACCCGGTAATGCATATAAAATAATCAAAATAGATAAGTACTTTTCTTAAAAAGGATATTTTGAAGGATTGAGATATGGTGGTATTATAGAGGGTTGGGGAGGTATAGGAAGGGAAGTGAGCTAGAGAAGTCAATTTGATTCTAAACTTTAAAATAAGGGAACCCCCTCCCTCTAAGCATAAGCATTGTGGAGTGATAAAAGCCAGATCAGCCTTTCTTGATGTCCCAATACTTCAGGATCTTGTTTTAGACTCCAATTTGGATTTTTTGATGATCAAATAATCATGGTTCAGGACCCACGATGATGTGATATTTAGAGGCCCTTTTACTAAACTCCATTAAAGCTCTGCACTGAGCGTGCATTTGAATTGTGCATTAAGTGCAAAACCTCCATGTTAACTGTGAAGGGCTTGACCAGCATGTTCACAGCAGTTAACACGTGACTGAGTATATTAACATGCAGCACAATTAACATTGGTGCACTTAATGATACCCATAGAGGTATTATTAGGTGCACTCGTGCTACTTGCCACATTAAATGATCATCCATTAATATGTTCTCCACACCCACACTGTGCCCTGAATCCACCCACTCTCCTCTTTACCATCCTTACTTCCCCCTCTATTCTATGTTCTACCCTATTATCAGCTCTTGAACTTCACCACTTTCTCTCTTTAAGGCAACCTCACCCTCGATTCCATCATACTGTCTCTTCTTTGCCCCATACTCTGCTACTCCTTCTCCCTCTCTCATCCGGAGATATTAACCCCAACCCTGGCCTCCCTAGACTTCTGTCACACTCCGAGAAGAGATCTTCATGCAACACCTATAATCTTATTCATATCCCTCTCCTTCCCCCTTCCATTCTCCCTTTCTCATGTGCCTTGTGGAATGCACACTCCATCTTAATAAACTTGCTTTTACTCATGATCTCTTTATCTCCAATGCTCTACATCTTCTTGATCTAACTGAGACCTGGCTCCTCCCAGAAGATACAGCATCTGTCACTGCTCTCTGTCATGGTGGCTATCAGTTCTCCCACATGCCTCGTCCTACTGGCCGTGGAGTTGGTGTTGGACTTCTACTTTCTCCCTCCTGCCAAGTCCAACCCCTCCTGCTCTCACTCCTTTCCCTCTTTTGAAGTCCACTCTATCCACCTTTTCACTCCACTTACACTCCGGGTAGCTGTTATTTATCAACCTCCTGTCAAGTCTACTTCTACCTTTCTCACTGTTTGACTCATGGCGCTCCTTCTTTCTGGATTCCTCTTCCCCCACTCTTATTCTTAGGGATTTAAACATTCATGTTGATAACCCCTGTGATCCTTATGCTTTAAAGTTCCTTTCCCTTACATCCTTGTTCGACCTCCAGCTTTGCTCTACTGCCCCCACTCACCAGCATGGCCACTGCCTTGACCTGGTATTTTTTTCTAGTTGCTTACCCTCAAACCTCTGTACCTCAGTTCTTCCCTTATCTGATCATCATCTTCTAAGCTTCACTCTACATCACCTGCCGCCTCAACCTCGTCCTGTCTCCTCCAACCTATTTAGAAATCTTCATGCTATTGACCCTTTGGTTCTCTCCTCCATTATTTCTTCATTTCTTTCCTCCACTATGCCATCTAAGTCTGTTGACGAGACAGTAGCTTCCTATAACACTGCACTCTCCTCTGCTCTGGATGCTCTCGCTCCACCTATGCCATGTCCTGTGAGGCGTACTGCACCCCAGTCTTGGCTTTCATCCACTACCCACTATCTACATTCCTGTGCCCATTCAGCTGAGCATGTTTTGGCTCAAATCCTGCTCCTTTGCAGACTTTCTACACATCAAATTCATGCTTGTCTCTTTCTAGTCAGCCATAGTTCTTGCCAGACAAGACTACTATGTCCATCTGACTAACTCTCTTGCCTCTGACCTTCGCTGTCTCTTTACTACTCTCAGCTCTCTCCTCAAAGTTCCTCCACCTCCGACTCCTCCCTCCCTTTCTGCCCAAACCCTGGCTGACTATTTCCATGACAAAAATCCACAAGATCACCCTCCAATTCTCCACAAAGTGAACTGCTTCCCCTCCTTCCCCTCCCCCCTTTTCACTCCCAACTTTCCCCCTCTATCTCTGCTCCCCTCTCTTCGTTTTCTGTGATCTCGGAAGAGGAAACTGCACACCTTCTTTCTTTCTCCAAACTCACTACCTGCTCCTCCGATCCTATCCCCACCCATCTCCTAAACACCATCTCCTCCACTGTTGTTCCTTCCATCTCTCATATTCTCAACCTATCATTCTCCACTGCAACTGTCCCTGCAGCCTTCGAGCATGCTGTAGTTACACTTCTCCTCAAGAAACCCTCACTTGATCCTATCTGTCCTTCTAACTATCAACCCATCTCCCTCCTCCCCTTCGTTTCTGAACTACTTGAATGTGTGGTTCACTACCGCTGCATTGACTTCCTCTCCTCTCATGCCCTCCTGGATCCTTTACAATCTGGCTTTTGTCCTTTACACTCTACTGAAACAAGGGTCTTTAATCTGTCTTCATCCTTCTAGACCTCTCTGCTGCTTTTGACACTGTTGACCACAACCTTCTCCTTAATACCCTGTTTTTGCTTGGTTTTAAGGGCTCTGTACTATCCTGGTTCTCCTCTTGTCTCTCCCATCGCTCTTTCAGTGTTAGTTTTGGTGGCTCCTCATCTGCTGCTATCCCACCCTCAGTTGGTGTACCCCAAGGATCTGTCTTGGGTCCACTACTTTTCTCTCTCTATACCCAATCCCTTGGTGTGCTCATTTCTTTCCATGGCTTTCAGTACAATCTTTATGATGATGACTCCCAGATCTACCTCTCTATGCCCGAAATCTCTCTGGCAATCCAGACCCTGATCTCTGCCTGCCTTTTTGACATTACTGCTTGGATGGCTCACCGCCACTTGAAATTGAATATGGCCAAGACTGAGCTTCGTATTTTTCCCCCTTAAAACCACCTCTCCTCTTCCTCTTTTCTCAGTCTCTGTTGATAACTCTCTACGCCTCCCTGTTTCCTTGGCTCACAACCTTGGTGTTGTCTTTGACTCCTCTCTCTCCTTCTCCATACACTTCCATCTGATAGCTAAGATCTGCCGTTTCTTTCTCTATAACAGGCATGTCCAACTTCAAACAGGTCATGATCTATTTTTTCTGCCAAAAGTGCCGGTGATCTACCATCCTGAAAATTAGTTTCAAATTAAATTTTAACCCAAAGAAGTTGGAGGATTTCCCCCCCCCCCCCCATTTTTAATGAACCTTCTGTCATTTGCTTAGATGTGATCAGCTGTTAAGCAAATTAAGCAAAAACAAAACAGAGAGATGAAGATCCAGTAAGAACTGCGAGGGGAAATGGAAAGTACATTTTTTCTTAAAGTTTTATTGAGTAATAACTTTAACTGTCTTAATAACTTTCTTTAACTTTTATTGAGTAATTTATGTAAACTTTAAGTTGAGTATTGATCCAGGCTGATCTTGCACAATCTTTAATATTTCACTCTTGCTCTTTAGTGAGACGTCTGAACCTGCATTTCATCCACCAGCTTTTTGAAGTTAGGTGAATATTACGTGAAGGCCAGTCTCAGGGAATCCTGGAGATGTTCATCTGTCATGTTGGAACATTGTGTACTCTGTCATTTTCAGATGGGAAAACACAGATTCACACAAATAAGTTGAACCAAAATAGGAGTGTACAGCTTCACTGCATCTTCTCAAGTTGGGAAATTTCTCTCTAGGCACTAGCTTCCAAAACAATTCTTGCTTAGCACGGGTCTTGAGAAAAATGTCATTTTTAAGGGTTAATAATTTATTTTCAAGAGATGGTTTGTTCAATGAGTAATTTTTACTGATAGCAGCTGCAGTTTCTTTAATGTCCACATCTACTTTGAATGGATATGACAAGTACTCCACAACTGTTCCAATTTTTTGGAAGTCACAGAATCTATTTTCGAATTCCTGGATAAAAGAACAGATTTCTGTCACATACTTCTTGTTCTGAAAAACAAAATTTGGATATTGTCCCAGATGGTCCTGCGTATTAGGAAAATGATCAAAAGTGTTGTTTGCAAGGTCAGTCATCATTAGCTCAAATTTGCTCTTATAGGATGAAATTGTATTCATCATTTCGCCAATGCATTTGTTTTTACCTTGTAGTTCAAGGTTCATATCACTTAGTTTGCCTGTAAAGTCAGCGTGAAATGCCAGATCACATAACCAATCCTCATCTTCCAACTCTGCTTCAAAAAACTTTGTATTTCATTCAGCAAATCACAAAATCTTTGCAGAAATTTGTGCCTACTTAGCCACCTTACATCTGTGTGCAAAATGCTTTCCGCTGCTCCTTCATCAAGAGTAAGATTGAAAAGCCATCTTTGAAGTGATCTTCCACAAATTGAATTTACAATTTTGAAAGTGATGTCCATGACAGACTTTGTATTGAGTCTCTTGCTTGCCAAAACTTACTGGTGAATGATGCAGTGGTAAGAAAGGAAATCTGGGAAGTCGTCATGCTGTCTACAGAGGGCTATGAAACCGTTAACCTCACCTGTCATTGCTCTTGCTCCATCAGTTGTGATGGAAACAAGTCTATGTAATGGAAGATTACACTTTGTCAGAAAAGAATGGAAAGAACTGAATATTTCCTGACTGGTAGTTCTCCCTTTTAAAGAAATCATTCCACGTAGTTCTTCTTTAACACTGAAGTCCTCAAAAGCCATCTGGATAAAGACTAGTAACTGGGCTATGTCTCTTATGTCTGTAGATACATCTAATTGGAGTGAGAAAGCAACACAATTTGAAACATCCTCCAACAATTGTTCAGTTGTGTCTCCACACATCTTTTCTATTCGCCGCACAACGGTGTTTCTTGACAATTGTACATCTTGAATAGCAGCTATGATCTCTTTCTTATTTTTAAATCCTTCAGAAAGATTGTCAGCTGCTTCAAGAAAACAATCTTTTACAAATTCCCCTTCAGTGAAAGGTTTGCATTTCTTTGCGATCAGGTTGCTGACCTTGAAGGATGCTATGGTTGCATTGACCAAATGTGACCTTGGCTTCACCATCAACTATTGCTGAGTAGCCAATTTCGATTTAAGTTCTTTGAGCTTCAGTTTACGAATTTCACTTTTGGGTGGAAAACCAGCATCAAACTTATTGCTATGGAGAGCCTTATAATGACATTCCAAATTACTCTTTTTGGGCAAGGATACTGGGGCGTTACAAATTAGACATCAACACTTGAGTTTCACCATGATGAAGAAGTAGTCCATTTCCCATTCATCATGAAAGTGATAAGTTTTGCTCTTCTTTGGAACACTCATCTTCGTTATACTGGGGTGGCTGGATTAAGAAGGCCAAATCTGCTAAGTTAGTATAAACACTGGCTGAATCTGGTCCAAAACTGTCACTGTCCCAAAGTATTAAAGATCAACAGGAACTGAAGACATCTGGATAATGTGCAATACAAGGACTGGAGATGCCAAAACCACACATGCCGTTCTAAAAGTAAAAATAAGAATTCATCATACTGGCACCAATAATCAAATACCACCAAACAATCATCAAAAAAACTCAAACACCTGTCCAGCAAACCAAACAAGTTCAAATACCACCACACACGATTTAATAAATTCTGGAAACAGTGTAGAATCAACGCAAAGGCAAGGCGAAATAAAATTTCAATGTAGAAGCAACGCAAAGGCTAGGCAAAATAAAACTGCAGAGGCAAGCAAAAGTCACAGTGGTTTGAACCAATTTGAAGGCAAGGCATAGGCAAGTTAGAAGAAAATTGGAAAAGCCCGCCAAAATCACCAAATTCTTGACACTTTGTTGTGTCTGCCTGAAAACCTTTAATGAAAGAGAACTATAAAGCGACTAACCAGCACACGACACAACTAATACAGTAAGTGTATTCAGGTAAAGCCCAGGTGAATGGATATCGCCCGGTATATAACACACTTCTAAGTGGTGTTGGGGCAGGGGCAAGAATGGGTGATTCTGAGAGGCAGGAGACCAGGTATGATGCCGGGCCTGTGGCTTCTCGTCGCAGGGCATGGACGGTGGCCCCCTGGGGTACCCACAAACTATTGGCACGAAAACAACAAGCGCCCCCAATACACCCGCAGGCAGGGAAAAAAGACAGGCAAAGGATCAGCAGCGGCGGCAAGCCCTCGGCAGACGACCTGCCGGCACAAGCTCTCTCCTAGCGATGGGCCGAGCTACTGGAGAGATGGAGCCAAGTGGGGCTGGTGATCTACCTCTGACCCCTCCGCGATCTACAGGTAGATCGCGATCTACCTGTTGGACATGCCTGCTCTATAACATCTACAAAATCCACCCATTCCTTTCTGAACACACTACTAAGTCACTTATCCACTCCTTAATCACCTCTCGTCTTGACTACTGTAACCTACTCCTTGCTGGTCTCCCTTTGAATCATCTCTCTCCCTTTCAATCTGTTCAACACTCTGCTGCACAGAATGTTTGTTGATTCTCTGATATATCTGGTCAATAGAAAGCTCAGTAAGCAGTCTGAAGACCCAGGACAAGATAAGTGCTGGTTAAAGCATCCCCAAGCCTGGGACAGTAAGAGCGTGGTCTTCTGCCTATATTAACTGCATTCCCTTTGAGTTTAGTCCTCTGATGATGGCAGCCATCAGGCTATAGCTGCACAAAGCCAGAACCTAGGGTGGGATATTGCACACTGAAGGACCCAACAACAAAGCTAGAACATAGAAGAAGTTATGTATTGGCCCGATTTTGGAAACATGAATGTCCCAGAAATGGATGGCTATACCGGCAGCCACAAAGACATCTTGTCTAGAAAAAACGGGGTCGGGGAGTCTATCCTATACTGAACACAAGCTCTTTTGCATGTGGGAATGTGCATCTGCTGAACAGAAATCAAGTGTGCTAGTTTCCCTACAGTTTTTATCATCTGAAAAAATATAGAGGGTGACTGACGATGGGGGAGAGTTTCCAAGATGGCCGTTGAGAGTTCTTGTGAACGAATGCCTAAACGAAAGGGGAAGTTGAGGGCTCTCCCCTCGGTGCCCCAGCTACCTTCCACCGGTCCTATGGATGGTTTTGTTTCACTTACCCCAGACCAGAGAAAGGAGGTTCGAGCCGGCTTGGTGGCGTTGGATGAGGAGTCCTTAGCGCCGTCATCGGATGTTGAGACATCTCTCTCCCCTTTGCAGAGGACACCACTGGAATGCCCAGCTGCTGCAAGTCCTGCCTCTGCCGCTTTGACGCTGATACCTCCCGAGGTGGGGGCTGAGGAAGTCGCTCGAGGGGAGTCGGCCAATGGTGCGGTCTTGCTGACCCCTGATGAACTCAAGGAGGCGTTTGGTGTGTCAGCGACGGCGGAACTTCAAGAATTGCCAATATCAGAAGAATTGTGTCCTCCACAAGTTGCTTCTTCTCTGTTACCAGCTTCGACTTTTCTTTTTCATAAGCCTAAGGTCTTTACACTGGAATCAATTTGGGACGCCATAGCTACTCTCTCCGGAGCCGTCTAGTCCCTGTCTTTGGCCTTTGCAATATGGATTCAAGCAAATGAACAGCACATTCAGGAGAATGTCGGTAAGATCGAGATAGTTGTGTCCGTGTGTGAGTCTTTGAAAATGTCGGTAACCGATCATGGAACCCAGTTAATGACTCTTTCAGATTTGTCATCTGCTTTGTCTAAAGACAATGGGATTCTTCGATACAATTAGAAGTACTGGAAAATGCTGCTAGGGTTGCAAATTTGTGGATTCTAAATTTTCCACAAACCCAGGGGGTAACAGTGCTTGATATGTTTAAAAAATATCTACAAGAGATTTTGAAGGTCCCTGTAGATCTGTTTCTGCCACTGACTAAGGTATATTTTCTTCCTCGCGGAAAAAAGGATTTGCTGGTTCCACCTGATGTGTCTAGACTTTGATGTCCTGAATGTATCAAATCTCCTTGAGGCTACTAGTGGAGGAGTTTGTATGCCAGCTACTTTAATAGTTCAATGTGCCCTGGTCTCGGACAAGGAATGGCTCCTGAAGATGTTTTTCAAGAAGTGATTGGAGACTTTTTTTGGGCTATCTATTTCTGTTTCCCGATCTTACAAGGGAAACTCAGAAGTGGCGGAAACAATTTTTGCTATTGAAAGCTAGGGTGTTGCAACTTGGAGGGTCTTTCTTCTTACGTTTTCCATGTAGATGCCTGGTTATATATAAATCTATTAGATATTTTTTCACTAAACCTTTAGATCTTGCTACCTTTATTAATGCCAGGATATCTACAAATGATGTGCTAGAATAGTGTACATTCTCTGCTTATTTTGTTGTGGGTTTGGGGTCTCTCATGGGCACTTGATATTCCCTTTGATAATTTCTTAAAGAGTAATCCTTGGTATAGACCAGGTACTCCTGCCCTGGTTTATTATTTTCCTCCCCCTCCCCCCCCCCTGCATATGTGGGCTATAAGGGAGTTACTGGATGTGTTTCTATTTGAGTGTATCTTGTTTAACTTTTTCTGTATGTATTACTCCTTTTTTCTTGCAAGATTATGTAAATCTTTTATTGCTGGTGTATTTAAAAATCTATAAATAGGGGGATCCAAGATGGCTGCCGTGTAAGGACGTGCTCCGGCAGTCAGCTGGTGATTCTGGACTCTGTCCTGTTAAACTTAAGTTTCTTGTTGTTTGAATTACCTGTCTAAGATGGGGGAAAGGAAGGGGAAGGTTACATACCCTGAAGTGGATCTTCCACCTAAGCAGCAGCCCATAACCAACTTTGTTACCATCGGAGCAACGCAGGAGTCTGCTGGGGTTAGTGTCGGAGCTGACTTGAAGGCGGTCCTTTCGACATCAGATGTGAGTCTGAGCCCCAAGCAGCGTGTTCCTCCCGATGAGCCTCTCTCGCTATCCATTGGCCCGGCTTGCCGGCTGCAGCAGCACCTAAATGAGGTAGTTGTGGGTTTGCCATCTTCGGGGCAACGCCAAGCACGGGGTTGCCGTTGGATGTTGCTGGAGGCACCGAGGTTTCTACTCTGAGTGATTCTGCCTAAGGTGCAGGAGCCTTGATTCCCCCGGCATCCGGTGTGACGGGAGCTTTACTTTCGGGGGCTACAGTGGATCCTGGAGCGCCAGCCATTCACAGTACCCTGGTGAAGCCAGTGGTAGTGACTTTTGATTCCATTTGGACTGCGATAACTTCATTGGAACGCTCTGTCACCAATCGTTTGAATATCATGGAACAGATTTCTCAGGATTCACGGATGAGGCTAGATCGACAGGAACAAGCTAGTAAGGATTCCACTCAAGCACTTGACAACTTGTCTTCTCAAATGTCTAATGTCCATATACAGTGTTCTACCTTTGTTAAGTATAGCACTGTTCTTCATGCTAAATTGGAGAAGTTGGAGAATTTCTCCAAAAGATTACATTTGCGTATTGTTAATTTTCTTGTATCCCCCGGCGTTTCCCCTGTGGAGTTATTTAAAAAGTACTTGGAGGTTTTAGGGATGCCAGAAGCTGCCCTCCCACCCACTTCTAAGGTTTATTATTTGCCTATGAAGAAATGTTCTAGTTCTATTGATAATGCGGTGGGTGTTCAGAGGGATAGTTTTGACATCCTAAATCTTTCTCAGGTACTGGAATCCTCTGCTGAGGAAATTACGAGGATAGCTACTCTTATGGTGGTGTTTGTTTTGGAACCTGACAAAGTCTGGACCTTAAAAATGTTTTTTAGAAATTCTGATAAACTCTTTTTTGGTCAAAAAGTCTGGGTATTCCCAGATGTTTCCTATGTTACTCAAGAAAAAAGGAAGCTGTTTTTATCCATGCGCCCTGAGGTAATCTTATTGGGCTATTCCTTTGTCTTAAGGTTTCCATGCAAGTGTGTAATTAAGTCTGTTTCATCTAGATTTATTTTCTATGACCCAAAACATTTACGTACGTTTTTGGAAGCTAGAACTGTTCCTGAATTAGTCCCGGTACCAGTGGAGCCTAATTAGATCGACTCATCTTGGACATTAGATTTGTTATGCGTCTCACGGTGGCTCTTTCCTAGGGAGTTATTTTCCTTTTATTTTTTGAAGTACCATTATAGCCTATTTACTAGGATCCTTTTCTCCTTAATTTTTGGGCTGTAGTGTTAGATGAAATTTGGAATTTTGAATTATTGTTAAAGTTTCTATTTGATATTATTTCTGTAAATTTGCATCTTTCTATTTCTTTCAAGTATGTAGAAATATTGCTTGATGTAATTTGTAAAATTTAGAAATAAAAAATAAATAAAAAACAAAACATATAGAGGGTACTAGGGTACCTTCTTCTGTATGCCCTCCAGGTTTTCTCATGGCAGAATGAGAGTTTTTCCAATGCTTATTTGTACCATGGAGCAGGTATAAGCCTGGATGGGGCTTGCGATGTGAAGGCATTTCTGAAATCAGACATGGATGTCCAAGTACTTGGGAATGCCCAAGGCACATGTATACCATGCCCCCATTCAGCCTTGGATGTCCTTGCACCAGGGACGTCCTTAGAAACACTTTCTTATAGCTCCAGGGACATTGCCATGCTTTGGATGTCTGTATGCCCATTTTTAGACATCCAAAGGATGAATAGGGCATCTAAAATCATCCCTCTGTTTGGGTATGACAACGAGCAATCACTAAAAAACAAGTATTAGTCAGCCATTATGCACTAGTGTGGTGAATTGGTGGGTTAAGGATATAGGTATAGAGAGCACATTTATTTATGTATTTATTTTGGTCGAAAACATGAGCAAATTTATTTATATATTTATTTATATTCTCTTATATACCATGCTATTCTGCATCAGTGTGGTTTACATTGAACAAACTGAAATTACATTGAACAGGGCATTATAACTTGGAGATAACTGTATTACAGGAAACATGGGCTATAGAGGGTTAAGTGGCTTGCCCAAGACCACAAGGAGCACCTGTGGGACTAGAAACCCCAGTCCTTCCAACCCAAGGTTGCTGTCCTCTAGTAGGATTTGTACCCCCGACCTTCCGGCCTGAAGTACCTTGCCCTAACCACTAGGCCATTCCTCCACTCCACAGTGACAATGTGGCAGTTAGCATGGGTGTACGTAATGATACCTCTGTGGGTTTTGTTAGGTGCACCCATGTTGATTGTGCCACATGTTAGCATATGCATCCACATGTTAAATGTCAGGAGTATGTTGGTCACCCCCCCCCCCCTCCAACAGTTACCATGGACGTTTTGCACTTACTGTGCATGTTAAGTGGAACAACCTTAATGAGAAGAGCTTTCTTAGGTAAGGGCTTTCACTTTCTTAGGTAAGTGAAAGCCCCCAGGTAAGTGAAACATAGAAACATAGAAAAATGATGACAGAAAAAGACCACATGGCCTATCTAGTCTGTCCTTCCACATCAACAACTACAACAGTCCCCTTTTATCCTTTAGAGATCCTCTGTGTTTGTCCCATGCTTTTTTGAATTCAGATACTGCCCTCATCTCTACCACCTCCACTGGGAGACTATTCCACGGATCCACCACTCTTTCCGTAAAGAAATATTTCCGCATATCACTCCTGAATCTATCCCCTTTCACCCTCTTCCCATGTCCCCTTGTAGCAGTACTTGCTTTCAATCAAAAAAGGCTCTCCCCCTGTGCATTTATGCCACAGAAGTATTTAAACATCTCAATCATATCACCTCTATCCCGCCTTTCCTCTAATGTGTACATATTAAGATCCTTACGTCTGTCCACATATGCTTTATAATGAAGATCACTAACCATTTTAGTAGCCACCCTCTATACTGACTCCATCCTGTTTATATCCTTTTGAAGGTGTGGTCTCCAGAATTGCACACTATACTCCAAATGAGGTCGCACCAAAGACTTATAGAGAGGCATTTTCACCTCCTTTTTTCTGCTAGCCATTCCTCTCTGTAGGCACCCAAGCATCCATCTAGCTTTTGCTGTCGCCTTTACTACCTGTTTAGCCACTTTTTGATCATCAGACACAACTACGCATAGGTCTCGCTCTTCTTTAGTGGACAAAAGTACTTCACCCCCTATACTATATTGCTCCCTTGGATTGCTGCAGCCCAAATGCATGATCTTTCATTTTTTAACATTAAATGGCAATACCTCAAGGAGTCATTGAGGCAATACCTCAAGGAGTCAGTGGGATGGGAACAGCTGAGGGATGTAGAAAAACAGTGGGAAAAACTGAAAGGGGATATTTTAAGGGCAATCAACCTTTTTGTTAAAATGGTAAATAAAGGTAAAAGGAAAAGGAGACAGCTATGGTTTTCAAAAGAAGTAGCTGAAAAGGTGAAGAATAAGCACGAGACCTTTGTGAAATACAAGCGATCATAGAGAGAGGAAGACAGGCATTTAAATTTGGAAAAACTTAGAGAAGCTAGCTAAGTAGTCAGGAAAGCAAAGATTCAAAAAGAGGAGGAAATAGGCAATGCAATAAAATGGGGGGATAAGACATTTTTCAGATATGTTAGTGAGAAGAGGTAGGGCAAAAGTGGTATTGTCAGACTCAAGGGTGAAGGGGAGGAATATGTAGAAGCTGATGAGGATAAAGCAGAATTGCTTAACAAATATTTCTGTTCTATGATCACAGATGAAGAACCAGGAGCAGGACCTCAGAAATCACCCAAAAACAGAAACAGAAGTGAGGGTCATCTTGAACAATTTTTAGAAGACTGTGTTCATGAGGAATTAGCTAAACAAAGTAGATAAAGTGATGGGACCAGATGGGATACACCCTAGAATACCGAGGGAACTTGGGAACGTTCTAGCAGCTCCATTGACCAACCTTTTCAATGCTTCTTTGGAGTCGGGAGTAGTGCCAGAGGATTGGAGAGAGGCACACATGCTCCCTTTACACAAAGTGGAAGTAAGGATGTGGTTGAAAACTACAGGTCAGTTAAACTGGGAGAGCAAACCAATTCCTTATCCACAATAGGACATTACCTATTCTCTTTTTAATTTCTTTTGAAGTCTTTCATTTGGTATTTTGTCAAAGGCTTTCTGAAAATCCAGATACACTATGAATCGATTCTGTAAGGCGGATAGTACGGCTGCATGTCCCACCGGGACCTGCAGTCTCGCTATCCGCCTTTGCCGTATTCTGCCTCCCATCCCCCCTGCATGCATGATGCAGGGAATGGGGGTGGCATGGGGGATGAGAGTGGGAGGACCGTGGGCAGGACCAGCACCTGGGCGTACCGGGCCAATTCCGGTCATGCCCTGTATGTCCTGTGGGCACCAGGGGGATGGCCAGATTAGTCCACCTCAGAGTTGGAATAAGCACTGGTTGCCCCCCCCCCCCAGATCGGCCAGCCAGTCCCCCACCAGCATCAGTGACAGGCAAAGTGAGCCCCCACTGCCCAATCTGGGTCCTGGCTAGCCCCGTCGGAGATCGGGCGGTGGGGTAAAAGGGGATAGCAATGCTGTAGACTGGCTAGGAGGCAGTGAGGACGTCCCCTGTCCGACTGCAGAGGCATACTGGGCCGCCTCTGGGCCTAATCTTGCACCCGCAGGACCATTTGCTCCCGCGGTGCAGAATTGGGTCCTAATGGGCCTGTCTTGCTCGAGGCCATCCAGATGCCTCGGACATGCCCCTTGCTGAATTGGGCTCCACGTCAACTGGATCAGCTTTATCCACATTTATTCACACTTTCATAAAAATAGAGCAAATTGGTGAGGCACGACTGCCCTTGGCTAAAATCCTTGTTGACTTTATCCCATTAAACTGCGTCTATCTATGTGCTCAGTAATATTGTTCATTTTCATAGCTTCTACTATTTTGCCCAGGACTAATACCAGGCTCACCTCTCTGTAGTTTCCTGGATCACCCCTGGATCTCTCTTAAAAACTGGCATTAGCTTAGCTGCCCTGCAAGCCTCAGGTCCATAGACAATTTTAACGAAAGGTCACAGATATGTTTGTGGGCTTCTTTTCTGATGGCAATGAAAAGGATGGTGGAGGGGGGAGGGACTATGGCTTATAGTTGGGGGTCTTTTATGACAGTTGATTAAAAGTAAATAGAGGACTACCTGTGAGGAAGATTCTTATCCCTCCTGAATTATTAGAGGATTAGAGAAGGTAGTGTTAGATAGAATGATTACTTTGGTAAATGCTTCCTTATAAGAAGGAGGTATTTCCAGAATCCTTGAGTAAAATGGTTATTAGACCTTTATCGAAGAGATCTGTGCTAGACCAGGGGTACTTTATTAATTATAGACTGGTAGCAAATCTGCCTTATTTAAGGAAAATCATTGAGAGAGTGTTGACTTATCAGTTGACTGCAACCATGGTTTAGGTCATACAGCATTTAGAGCAGAGGTGCCAAAGGATGGTTCTTGGGTCCAATGAGTCTGAAGAATGATGTTATCTTAATATAATTCTGCAAGGTTTGATACTACCACCTTTTGCTGCTTAATATCTATGTACAGCTTTGTGTGAATTAAGTATTATTTCTATGCATATGATATCTAACTTCAGACCCTGGTGATCTGGACCAAAGGGTTCTAGGGCTATTAGTTTTCAGTTAGAGCAGGTGACTGTTTCCAAAAGAACAGACTAAAATTTCAAATTTCTAAAACAGAAGACCTGTGGGTAGATAAGGGGGAGCTGTGTCTAGATCAGTCTGTTATTGATGGATAGTACCCTATTACCATGGTCACATCAAGTAAAGAATCTGGGGACGTGGCTAGCTTCTGACCTGGCATTGGAGAAACAGGTTTCAATGGTTGGCAGTCATTGTTTATTAAATTACATGCAGTTAGATACCTTAGGCCATATTTGTTAGCACAAAATTTGGCAACAGTAGCCCAGCCATTGGCAGTGACCAGGGATTTTAATTATGTATACATAGGGCTTCTTTGGATATCCTTTAGGCAACTACAACTATTACAGAATATGATGGCCCAGAACAGTGGTGGGATTAAAAATGACAGATCGTGTGTTGCCAGAGCTTAAAGCAATTCATTGGCTGCTGATAGAATTCCAGATGAAGCTTAAGGTACTTACACTTATAAAATAATTATCTGTCAGGCCTTGAATGAGCTGGTCCTGGGATAAATACTAAGCACATGAACCAAAGATGTGCTCTCTGGCTAAGTGTTCTTGGTGATTCCCCGGTAAAGGTTTATTGAGAGATGTCAGGGAGGGTTTTAGAGTTACTGTTATATTCTTGTTGAGTTAAAACCTTGTAAGGATTAGCTGTGGTTTTAACACAGAATTAAGATGTGGCTATATAGACAGGCATTTTTGAGTATTCAATGACATGCCTGGTAATATAGGATTGGGGTGGAGGTGGATGATAGAAAAAAAGATGAAATGCAAATAGAAGTATTGTTAGTGGGATTATTGTTCCATGGAGATTGGAATGGGGGCTGAGATGTGGTTTGGGAGGAGAATGTTATGGAAATAGCTTCAGGATGCAAAAAGGAAGCAATACATAAATCAAATGTTGTTGTTATGTGCCATCCAGTCAGCGTCGACTCATGGCGACCCTCTGGATAGTTGTCCTAAACTATGTTCAGTCTTCAGTCAGATGGCTCATAGCTGACAGAGTGGCATCCATAGCTGCTTTTATTGTATTGATCCATCTCATTGCTGGCCTTCCTCTTTTGCACTGACCTTCTATCAAGCATGATGTCTTTCTCTAATGATCGCATGATGTGTCCAAAGTATGAAAGTCGAAGTCTTGTCATCTGAGATTCTAAGGAAATCTTAGGTTTGATCTCCTCTAGTACTGACTGGTTTGTTTGTCATCAGCACCATAATTCAAAGGCATCAATATTCTTTCTGTCTATCTTTTTCACTGTCCAACTTTCACATCCATATGACGTTATTGAAAATACCATATCTTGAACAAGTTGAATCTTTGTATGGGGAGAGAGATCTCTACTCTTGAGAATCTTGTCTGCCATGAGCAATGTGTCATCTGATTTCTTGACTGCTTGTTGTTTCTTTATTGAGTTGATTCAGGAAGGTTAAAGTTGTCCACTATTTCAATTTATTCTCCATCAGTGATGAACTTATTGATTTTGCCAGTTGTCAGGATCTTTGTCTACTTTACATTAAGATTGCAAGCCCATTTTAAGACTATGGGGTATGTTTACTAAACGGCGGTAGTGAACTCCATGCGATATCGCAGAGTCCGCTACCGCCATTTAGTAAACATACCCCTATGTTCCTTGATCTTGAGAAGCAAATGTTTCAGATCGCCTTCACTTTTAGCCAGTGATGTGGTATCATCAGCATAGCGAAGGTCATTGATGAGTCTTCCACCAATCTTCACACCTCGGTTGTCTTCATATAGTCCTGCTTCTCTGATGATTTGTTCTGTATATAAATTAAACAGGTAAGGGGAAAGTAAGCAGTCTTGTCATACACCTTTGCTGATTTTAAACCATTCTGTTTCTCCTTGTTCCGTACAAACTTTTGCTTCTTGATAACTGTAAAGGTTGTGCAAGAGAACGATCAAGTATTCTGCTATACCCATGCTTCTTAATGTGGCCCAGAGTTTCTCATATTTTACACAGTCAAAAGACTTACTACAGTCAATAAAACACATAGAGATCCTTTTGGTATTCTTTTGTCTTTTCAAGGATCTATCTCTCATCCACAATGATTCTCTTGTTTCTCACTTTTTCCTGAACCCTGCTTGTACTTCAGGCAGTTCTCATTGCAGGTATGGTTGTAGTTTCTGCTGAATAATCTTGAGTAGAATAATCTTGAGTGTGATAATTTCCAGTCAGTTGGATCACCTTTCTTTAGTATTGGTATAAAAACAGATCTTTTCCAATCAGTTGGTCATGATGTTGTCTTCCAAATTTCCTGGCACAGCTTTGTAAGTATGGTAACAGCTGCATTCAATTGCTATAATACTTCAATGGGAATGCCATCAATACCCGGTGCTTTGTTCTTTGATAAGGCTTTCAATGCTGCTTTGGCTTCATCCTTCATCCCCAGTGATTTCTGATTATAAGGTACAGGATGAAATGGCTGTTGGTCCATGATCTTTATGGTATAATAACTCTGTATATTCTTTCCAACTTTTCTTGATCTTCTAAACATCATTCAGCATGGATCCATGAGCATCTTGTAACATTCCAGTTCGAGGCTGGAATTTTTAGTTTAACTGTCGTAGCTTTAGGAAAGCCAATCTTGTTCTTCATCTAATAGTTTCTGATTCTATTTCCTTGCATGCCTCATTGTCTTGTCTTGTCTTGCTGCATGTTGGAAATCTCTGTTGAGTTCTGCAATTGCCTCTCTTTCTCCTCTGGCTTTAGCTTCTCTGCATTTCTGGGCAATTTTCAGAGTTTCTTTGGTCATTCATTTGTGCCATTTTTGCTTTTTTACCTTTTGTAGAGACTTCTCACTTTCTTCCAACACAACCTTCTTGATGTCATCCCATAACTCTTCTGGAACTCTGTCATTTGTATCTAAAACAGCAAATTGATTTTGCACGCAGTCTTTAAATTCCGGAGGTATATTCTCAAGGTCATATTTTGCTACATTCATGAATGGCTTGCCCAAACTCAACTTTAGCTTGAGTTTGCATACTAGTAGTTGGTGATCTATACCACAGTCAGCTCCAGGTTTTGTCTTCATTTATGTTATAGAGTTTTTCCATCATTGACACCCACAGATATAGTCAATTTGCTTTTTGTCCATGGAAGATGGTGTTTGAGATAAATAGATCGTTGGTCTAGCAGAATTCTATCAGTATTTCTCCAGCTTCATTTCTGTTGCCAAGTCCATATTTTCCAATCATTTTGCCTTCTTCTTTGTTGCCAACGTTTGCATTCCAGTCACCCATGGCTATCAGGATATCCTATTTGCATGTTCTCTGCTTGTATTTGTTCATACAGCTTATCAACTTCATCCTCTTCTACAGCTGTTGTTAGGGCATATACTTGAATTATAGTTGTGTTGATGGGCATTCCTCATAGAAGAATAGAAATTAAACATTCACTGATTGCATTGTACTTCATTACAGTTCTTGCAAATTCCTTCTTGATTATAAATGCAACACCATTTCTTCTTTGTCTTTCATTTCCAGCATAGTAGACCATGTGATAATCAGATGCAGTTGTACATGTTCCATTTCATTCTTGACCACTTCCAACTTCCCTTGGTTCATGCTTTGTACATTCCATGTCCCAATATGTAAGATATCTTTGTAGCTTCTGACTCTCATTTCATGCGCAGCTATATCAGCAGACAGATGTCCCAAGAGCTTTGATCCAACTACATTATAAATACTGTCTTTACTCTGAAAAGTATTCAGCTCCTCCCCAGTAGCTAGTTGAATGTCTTCCGACCTGGGGGTCTCATCTTCTAGCACTATAGTGCAATTTGTTTTGTTGTGAGTATTCACTGGGTTTTCATGGCAAGATACAGAAGTAGATTGCCAGACCATTCTTCCATGCAGGTAATTCTAGTGTTGTTGCCGTTGTCACAGAAATGTGATCCTCCACCGTCAACACCATCCCATTCTGCTGCTGCCCAGATGGGTAGTTTGTCTTGGTCTGGCACCTCAGCTGAGACCTGTCTATCTTGGGAGACCATGCCAGTAGTTAAACTACTGAGAGCTTAGCCCTCAGCATCTGTGTAGGCAGGGTGCACATGCACAGATCAGCACACATGCGTAGCTCCCCTCACTAACCCTCCCACACCTCCCGCCAATCCTGTCAGACTGTGTACATGCCATCATAGACTCCTACCCCTCACTGTCAGAAAGTGACCAGGACTGTGGCATTGCCTCCATAAGTGTCAGTGGAGATTCCCACACTCTTCCGGCAAAGACAGCATTAGCATAGCCTCTTCAGGTACTGCAGGACTTCCCATTCCCCTTTGTAAGAAATACTGGGATCATGAGTTTCTAAACACTGAGGCTAATAGGCTCTCATATAAATCTGCTACGCCTGTTTGCCTCTTATTTCTTTTGTATTACCATCCTACCTATACCATATCTACTACACACCATAAATCTCTGTCACTCCTTCCCCTCCATCTCTCCAACAATATCACAGAACCAACAATTTGCTTTACCCAATACATACCCTCACACCGTTCTTTAGCCAATGCACAACCTCCACCCTCTTACCCCACACACAGTCTCCATACCTCCCAACACACCTTCACTCACCCACAACACACCACTCCTCACTCAATATACACCCTAAAACCCCTCACCCATCACACACCTGTATACCAAAAGGAACGTGTGAGTAAAGGAGATAAGGAAAGAGGGAGAGAACATGAGGGAAGAATAGGATGAAGGTGAGAACTGGGTGTAGATAACATAGTGAGTTGCTTAATAAAAACTCTTGCCTTTCATCATACCTGAGGCTCAATATATGAAAGGCAAATGACTCCGATTATATTATCCACACCCATCTCTCTCCCACTCCAACACACACTCCATACCCCACACATCTCCCCTCACTCACCATAAATCCTATATATAGGACTCTTTGCACTGTCCCCTGCCCTCTTGCACTCACTTCCTCTCCTTTCCTCCCCTTCCACATGCATTCTACATCCTTTTTTTCTCCCTTGCTTCTGCATAACGTGACAGAAAGAAGCATGTACTGCACAGTGGCCCTCCCCAGCTCACCCATTGCACACCCCATATACCATTCCTTACCCACCACACAGCCCCTCACCTGTTACATACCCAAAACATCTTCTCTCACTCACCACATATCCTACATACCAACCCTCCCCCACTGAACACCCCACATACCTCTCTCTCTCAACACACACCCAACATATTTTCCTCCTCCATCACAGACCCTATATGCCCCTCCTTATTTTCCATACATCTCACCCACCACACCCATTCACCCATCACACAATGCCAGCTGAAGGAAAAGTGGGAAAGTCTGGAGAGGCCTGCTCCCACGACTCCCATTAGTCAGTCTGGCATAGACAAAGAAGGTAAATTGGAGACCAGGAGAAGCAACAGGTTCAAGTGCAGGAACTAGCCGAGGTTCCCATCCCACATCAGTGAAGACTGTCCTAGACCGTGGCTTCCCCTGTAGAAGTGGCTAGTAGTGACCCAACACCTGTCAACACAAGAAGAGAAAAGAGAGAATGACTGCTGGTTACTGAGATGTGGGACTGAGAGTGTGTGTGTAGGAGAGAGAGTGTGTGAGTCAGTGATTGCCGCAGACAGGGAGCTGTGGTGACTTCCCAGTTTAATGAACACATCCCTTCACTGAATTTCAGTGTGTCCATGCTGTTCTGATAAATAAGATCAGATGCAAAGTGCAAGTGATCACTCTACAATAAGAACATAAAAGGCTTGCATACAGAGTAGTTACTCACCTGTAACAGGTGTTCTCCAGGAGCAGCAGGAATCAGTCCTAACATATGGGTGTCATCGGCACCGAAGAAGCCCCAGCAGAGCATTTCCCCAGCTTTCTATGAAAGCCTTTGGGAATGCAGGCACGCATGCGTGGTTCCCTTCCCGCCTAAAGGTGCCATCTTACCTCAGTCAAATGACATAGCTAAGAACAGCACACAAAAATGAAAAATAAACTATGTACAACTGCAACTCCAAGGGGAGGAGGGAGGGTTGTGAGGACTGATTCCTGCTGCTCCTGGAGAACACCTGTTACAGGTGAGTAACTACTCTTTCTCCAGGACCAAGCAGGCAGTCAGTCCTCACATATGGGTGACTCCCAAGCTCTGGGCTACCGAGAAACCCAGGCTGAACAAGAGTACTCCCTCTAGTCTCAGCAGCAAAGAAAGGCGTTTCAAGGACACAACCTCCACCGGTAGCCCAACAGAGGGCAGGAGGGCAGGAGTTGCCTAAACCTCAAAGAGATTCCGGAGTACTGCTTGGCCAAAAGCATTGTCCCTACGGGACTCCTTCTCCAGGCAGTAATGGGCCACAAAAGTCTGGCTTGAAGACCAAGTTGCAGCCCTGCAGATGTCTACTAAGGGCACAGATCGGAGATGAGCCACTGAGGCAGCCATTGCCCTGACTCGGTGGGCCGTAACCCGACCCTGCAAAGGAAGGTCAGCCGCCTTATAAGCCCAGGTGATACAGTCAGCTACCCAGATGGACAAGGTACGCTTGGACACAGCCAACCCCAACTTATTGGGGTCAAAGGAGACGAAGAGCTGAGTAGCCCTTCTATGCCCCTGCATACGGTCAAGGTAGAAGGATAAGGCCCTCCTACAATCCAGGGTATGCAGGACTGCTTCAGCCTGGCTTGCATGAGGCCTAGGGAAGAATGTTGGAAGAACCACCTCCTGGTTGAGGTGGAAAGAGGAGACAACCTTTGGGAGGAACTTTGGATGAGTCCTAAGGACTACCCTTTTCCTATAAAAGCGAGTGTAAGGCCTATCACAGACCAGGGCCTGAAGCTCACTCACTCGCCTAGCCGAGGTAAGGGCTACCAAGAAGTGTCTTCCAGGACAGGAAGCGTAGAGGGCAAGTAGCCATCGGCTCAAAGGGTGGGCGAGTCAGCTGCTGCAGGACCACATTCAGCTCCCACTCAGGGGCAGGAGGATGGATGGGAGGATTGAGCAAAAGCAAGCCCCTAAGAAAGCGGGACACCAAGGGGTGACCAGACAAAGAATGGCCCTCCACCAAAGAGTGGTGAGCTGCTACAGTTGAGAGGTGGACCCGAACAGAATTGGATTTAAGGCCTTGATTTGACAAGTGCAGTAAGTACTGAAAGACTACTGGCACAGTACAGGAGAAAGGATCAACTGTACGGAGCTGACACCACACAGAAAACCATTTCCATTTGAGAGCATAGGTTTTTCTAGTGGACTGTTTCCTAGAGGCTAGGACAACCTCCTCAACATCCTGAGGCAGGCCCCAGGGAGCCAAGACTACCCTTGCAGCCTCCAGGCCATCAAATTGAGAGCTTTGAGATTGGGGTGCAGAAGGGAACCCTGCTCCTGTGAGAGAAGGTTGGGTTGTAACCCCAGAGGTAGTGGAGGATCCACCGCCAGTTGAAGCAGAAGAGGAAACCAAGGCTGTCTCGGCCACCGGGGAGCCACCAGCAGGACCGAGGCCTTGTCCTGAAGAATCTTGAAGAGAGTTAGGGCCACCAAGGGCGTGGGAGGAAATGCATACAGGAGGCCCTGAGACCAGGATATCAGAAAAGCATCCGCTGCTATCCGCAGAGGATGCGGTTGCCTGGAGCACAACTTTGGCAGCTGTTTGTTCATGGGGCTGGCAAAGAGATCCATCAAAGGGAGACCCCATTTCAGGAAGATCTTCTGAGCTACTGAAGGATGCAGCTGCCACTCGTGGGGCTGCAGTATTCTGCTTAATCTGTCTGCCAGGTAGTTGTCCTGGCCTGGAAGGTACACAGCCCTGAGGAGCATGTTGTGCTTGAGGACAAAAGAACAAAGGTCCTGAGCTTCCTGACAAAGGATCCTGGACCCAGTTCCGCCCTGTTTGTTCACATAAAACATGACAACTTGGTTGTCTGTCTGAATCAGGACAGACTGGTGAGCCAGGGTAGGAGTGAAAGCTTTGAGTGCTAACCAAATAGCTCGGAGTTCGAGAAGATTGATCTGCTGTGCAGCTTCCCAGGGAGACCACAGGCCCTGGGTGCACTTGCCCAGACAATGAGTCCCCAGCCTTGCAGGGAGGCGTCCGTGGTCACCACTACTGTGTACCCTGGAATCTGAAAAGGCACCCCCTTCAGAAGATTGGGTGGGTGCAGCCACCAGTTGAGGGAGTTCAGAAATTGTCTGGACACCCTTATCCTGTCTTTGAGGCTGCCTGTGGCCTGTGACCACTGAGACCGAAGGCACCACTGTGCAGGCCTCATATGAAGCCTGGCATTGGGGGTCACATGCACTGTCGAAGCCATGTAGCCTAGAAGCCTCAGGCAGAGTCTGGCGGAGACCAGGGACCTGTTGAGAAACTGATTTACCAAGGCCATCAACCTTTGGGCCCTGTCTACTGGCAAGAAAGCCTTTGCCAGCAGAGAGTCCAGCCTTGCCCCTATGAACTCCAAGTTTTGGGAGGGGAGCAAAGTGGACTTTGCGAAGTTTATGACAAATCCCCAGACTTTGTAGAAGAGCAATAGTCCTGAGGGTGGCTTGTGTGGCCTCCTGGCACGTCTGACCCCTGATGAGCCAGTCGTCCAAATAGGGGAAGACAAAGATTCCCTGATTTCTCAAGTAGGCCGCCACCACTTCTAGGCACTTCCTAAAGACTCTGGGGGCGGAGGTGAGGCCGAAAGGCAGCACTCTGTACTGATAATGGTTTCCTCCCACAATGAACCTGAGGTACTTTCTGTGGTCTGGATGAATGAGGATGTGAGTGTACGCATCCTTTAGATCTAAGGAGCATAGCCAATTTCCCTGCTGGAGGTAGGGCAGAAGTGTCCCAAGAGTAAGCATCTTGAACCTCTCCTTCACTAGGAACTTGTTGAGGTTCCTGAGGTCCAGAATGGGTCGAAGGCCACCGGTTCTTTTGGGCACCAGGAAATACCTGGCGTAGAAACCGTGACCTTGCAAGTGGGGAGGCACAGGCTCCACCGCCCTGTCCACCAACAGACCATGAAGCTCTTGTAGAAGAAGGTCTATGTGCAGGGGAGGCCTTGGAGGCTCCCCTGGAAAATATGGTGGAGGCAGTTGGTGAAAATGGAGGGCATATCCCCTGTGGACTATCTCTAGCACCCAACTGTCCCCGGTGATAAGGGGTCACTGGTGGGCAAAGAGGGCGAGGCGACCTCCTGTGCAAGGTTGGGAGAGCAGTGGAGGAGAGGCTACGCTCAAGGAGTCAAAAACCCCCACCCTGCTGAGTGGTAGCAGGGGCCTGAGGCTTGGGGGTCCTCTGCCTACGGGGCCCATTACCCTGACCCTTGGCTTGCTGACCCTGGGGGGCAGCTTGGGCAGCCTGATATTGCGGGTACTGTTTGTAGGCAGTGCCCTTCCTCGGGTAAAAGGGCTTTTTACCCGAGCCCTTCTTTTTATGAGAAGGGGCAGAGGTCTTCCTCGACAGCCTTGTCCGTGTGAGGTGCTCAGTTTCGAGCTGAGCGGCCTTCTCGGTCATGGGCTTGCCAAAAAGGTTTTCATCTCGGCAAGGGACATCGACCAACTTGTCCTGAACCCATGGCTCAAGGTCCGATGACTGCAGCCATGCCTGGCGTCGAGCCGCGATGCCGGCTGCTGTAACTCGGGCCGAAGCCTCGAAGCCATCGTAGGCAGCGCGGGACATGAACTTCGAGCAGTCCCGAATCCCCGAGGACAAGGACTTAAATCTCTGCAAGGGTTCCCCGGAGAGACCAGCAGAGAACCCGGCCAATTCCTTGGCCAGATCCCGCAAGTACATGCCCATATACAGCTGGTAGGACTGGACACGGCAAGCAAGCATCAAGCCCTGGAAGCACTTCCTACCGATGCCATTGAGGTTCCGGGCCTCCCTGCCAGGGGGCACCGCGGAGTGCATCTTCTGGCTCTTCAGACGATGCATGGCCGATTCCACAACCATAGAATGGTGTGGTAGCTGTGCCTTTTGAAAACCATGGCTCTTCCGGAGTCGATAGATCGAATCGACTCACTTGCTTAGAACCGGCGCTGAGGCCGGTGCCTCCCACATATGGAAGAGGAGCCGTTCCAGCATCGGAGGAACCGGAACAGTAAAGGCCTCCTTCAGAGGAGAGTCATACTGTAGGGCCTCGAGCTCTTCAGCTCGAGGCTCCTCCTCGGGGTCCGCCGGAATAGCCAAGACAGCAGCCATATCTCGGACGAACTCCGAGAACTGAGTGTCCTCCGGGTGGGACCTACTCCGGGGCTCAGACTGCGGTGAGTCCGAAGGGACGCACCGAATCTTGAAGGTATCAGGAGACTCCTCGTCCTCCATCTCCCAAGCTGACTTGTCCGAGGAGGAGTCAGGGTCCGACCCCATGGGGCCCTGGAGCACCCGCCCCGATGCCAGAGGCACCGGCATCGACGCCCTCGGTCCCGAATGGGAGGTTGAGGGAGACCGCGACTGAGGTCGACTCCGAGCCACGATGGATTCGAGTATCGGCTCGGTCTCCGGGGTCGACTTCGAAGTCGATGTCCTGGTGGTCGGGGCAGATGCACCAGACAGGCTGGCCATCAGTGCCCGCTGCTGCTCCATGAAGGCAGACAATCTGCTCTCCAAGGCTGTCATCCTGAGACTCAGCTCGGGAAACGCAGCAACCACTGACTTGGGCCCCGGCAGCGCCGGGCCCGACGTCGGCTCCCTGGGAGGAGAGTCCTTGAGGACTACGGGGCTTACGTGTCCAGCAGACTCCGGCTCCACGTGAGGAACCTTTGCAGGCTTCTCGTGTTCCACGGGCCCGGGGTGACGGTCGGGGGTCTTAGACCTGGCCCTCAAGGAGCCAGGGACCTCCTCCGATGACGCCCTCGCGAGCCGCTTCTTCCTCTTGCGTTCCCGGTCGGGGGACCCCCTGTCCGAGGAGCTTCGACGGCGCTCGGGATCAGAATCCCGAGATGTCGAGGCCTCAGACGAGGTCCTGGCTCGGCCGGAGGCTGAGTCCGAGAAAAGCATTTCTTTTTGCTGCTGGCGACTTCGGAGTGCCTTGGAAGACATCTTTCCACATGGCCCGCACGATTTAGGGTCATGGTTGGGGCCGAGGCACCGAAGGCAGCAGTTGTGTGTGTCAGTGAGAGACATCAGTTTCTTACACCGATCACACTTTTTAAAACCGCTGGAAGCCATCGGGGAAAAAAAGAGTCCCCACGAGGTCAAAGGACCGGCCTTCCAGGGAAAAATGGAAAAAAGGGTGCGAATGCCAGCCACGAAGGGCAAAAACCGAAAAAGAAGAATCGGGCTCGATACCGGTGTACCGAACCTGGCGGGAGGGGAACCGGCATCGAACCGGGAGAAAAAATAGCGAAAATCGCCGAAAAAATCTAATTTTAACCGGGAGAACAGGACACATGTCCGGTGGGCTTCACGGAAAAAAAGAGACTGAGGTAAGATGGCACCTTTAGGCGGGAAGGGAACCGCGCATGCGTGCCTGCATTCCCAAAGGCTTTCATAGAAAGCTGGGGAAATGCTCCACTGGGGCTTCATCGGTGCCGATGACACCCATACGTGAGGACTGACTTCCTGCTTGGTCCTGGAGAATGATCAAATACTTCATGGTAATCACAGCATGGAAAGTTCAGAGTACAAGCAATGCAGGGTTTACAATTGCTTTGCAAATGACTGTCAGTTCTTTTCATGGGGTTAGAACAATGGCTAGCAACTCAGCCCTCAGGAATTCCAGGTGAGTTGAGTTTTCAGAACATCTGCAGTGAATATTCATGATATAGATGTGTATGCAAATATATCTCACAGGAAGATCATTGTTCATGGATATTAAATAAACTACTATGATTGTAATGTTTGTTCACTTGGATATGTAGAAATAATGGTTAACAAAGAAGTTGTTAAGTTTTACTCTTTTATTGCACTAATACCACATTTGTGACTAGTTTTCAGGAGCCTTGCTATCTTTAAACATTGATCTAATGAAGGGAGCATAGCTCTCAAAATCCAGGCACAAATGCATTGAATTGGTTCAATATAAGGGTTCAATGCAAGCTTTGAGTTAGAGGAAAAAATGCAGAATTCATTTTTTGTGTGGTCGTTTGCAGTTATAGAAACTAAGAAAGTATACCAAAAATTACTCACAGGGCTCTCTGTGTGGAATAGTAGCCTAATGGTTAGAGCAGCAAACTGAAACAGGGAATTAGGTTCAAATCCAACTGTTGATTCTTATGACATTTACTCAGGTAGAAACTTAGATTGTAAGCACCCGAGGACAGGAAAATACCTACTGTACCTGAATGTAGCTCACCTTAATCTTCTGAGAAAGACACGAGCTAGATCCAATTCCCTTTCCCTTTAAGTTGTAAATAAAAAAAGACTGGGGGAGGTGAGGGTGATATTCAGTGCTTGTACATCAGTTAGCTGTTGCTGCTGAAATTTGCACCCGGATATTCGAATATTCATCCTTCAGTGGCCTTCACTTTTCAGATGTCTAACTTTCACCACTTTGGAAGGCTAGTGGCTGAATATCGCTGCTAGCTGGTCATCCCCAGGTGACGCTTCCGATCTGCCCCCAGAATACCCAACGGTAGCCGGCTAGCATCAGGACATTCAGTGGCTACACCCGGGGATAATCAGCAGCACGAACATGAATATCCCATGTGGGTGCTTTGCAGGTCTACAAACTGCCTAAACGGCTTGGAAAATGCCCCACATAGTTTTACTCCAAACTAGAACATGGGGCAGTGCAGGGTACCATATGTGAACTTGATTTGTATGTAGAGATTACATAACTTTTAAGCCCTATCTCCTTCTCCTGTGTAGCATACTTTTCAACAAAAATATGAAGCAGATATTCAGAAGATATATGTGAGCAAAATTGACTTTTCCCTGCATAAATTTAAGACTTTTAAAATCTACTGATTTTATGGACAACCCTTTGCATGGTCAACTTTGTTTCCATAAAATTACTGTGCAGACAAAGTAAACTGGACAAAAATGAAGCACAGTTAGAGCCTTGATGGGGCAAGCTATCAGGTCTAGTTGGATACCACCATATTGAATTCTATCTGGGTTCCATATTTGGAGTCACTACCCATGAACATTATCTCAGAGTCATTGTAGATAATAAATTGAAATCCTCAGCAAAGTGCATGGCAGCAATCAAAAATGCAAACAGAATGTTAGGATTTATTCGGAAAGGAATAGAGAATCAAATGGAGCATATCATAATGCTTCTCTGTTGATCCATGGTGCAACCACAACTTCAGTATTCTGTGCAATTCTGATAAATCCATCTCAAAAGGATATAGAAGAATTAGAAAAACTACATTGAAGAGCAGTCAAAATGATAAAAACAAAAACAAGATAAAGACTCCATTATGAAGAAGGGCTAAAGCGGTTAGCGTTCTTCTGATTGGAGAAGAGACATGTGAGAGGGGATATAATAGACGTTTATAAAATCACAACTGGGATGGGAAAAGTAAATTCTTTCTTAGTTAAAAAAACGCGTCCAGGCCTGTATCTATAAGGGAGTCTAAACTCTGTTTCAGCAATAGTCTCTCGTAAAATGAATGGTCCTTCAATTGCCTGAGGATTTCCCAAATGTAGTCATTCGAATTCATGACCACTATGGTTCCTCCCTTATCTGCAGGTTTAATAACAATGTTGTGGTTGGACCTGAGTGATCGTAAAGCCAGTTTCTCATCTTTACTAATATTGTAATACATGTGTTTGTGTTTCGACTACCTTGTGTAGCCACCTCCCCCCCCCCTACAAGAATATCATACCAAACAAAAAAGATAAACACAGCAATACACAAAAACAAAATGGGGAAGGAACGAGGGTCGGTGACGTTCCTGGCCCCCCACCCGATGGAGTGCCCCCTCCCCCCGTGTAGCTGGCACTATGCACCGTGATTCTTGCATCTCCACTGCCCATAGAGACAGCGGCAAACTAATCTACCTTAAAGTTGGCTTGCTGCACTGTCTCTACTCCATGAGCCTGCCACTCTCCTCTCCCAGCCGAAATCTCACAGAGCGAAGACAGCATGACAAGCCAACTTTAAGATAAGCTAGTTTGCTGCACTCTGTGTGCCCGTTGGTGGGAGTACTCCCCTCCTAGCCATCATCCAATGTGGGATGCACCCACTGCGCCGCCCTTGGTACATCACTGGGGAGGGTACCAAAATTGCTCTCATACTGGCTCCCTGATAAGTGGCCCAGCATCACAGACTACTCAAGTAACATATGATTCACTCCCCACCCCCAGCTCCCACTCCTGGGACTCCCTGTTTGTTCAGCCAGTCACCTTCCTGGAGTTTGTTCATGCACATATTTTAAAAACTGCATCACTCATATTCCTCCCTTCCAGATGCCACCCTTCTGCCCAGCCTAGGACCCTACCATTTCCTAGCTATCCCTTAATGGCCCATGCCCCACCTCCCATTCCATCTCATTCCCCCATGCCCCATCCCCCATTCCATCTCATTCCCTGCATGACTCTTACTCAACTGTCCCCTTTTAGAGTCGGCTGCAGCCTAAATCCATTTAGCATAACTGAGTTTAAAAAGTTTAGAAAGTTCCTGGATGAGAAGTCCATAGATGTTCCTGAATGAGAAGTCATTCTTAGGTAGATTTAAGAAAGCCACTGCTTATCTCTGAGAGTAAGCAACAAGGAATGAATCTACACTGTTGTATCCTGCTGGGAGGCCAGAGTTAGACATGCTGAGGCTTGCATCAAAAATCTGGGAACTGAGAAATTATTTTTAAAAACAGGGAAAAATGTCCAAATGAACAGTAAACAAAACAAAAAATATTTGCCTTGTCTACATTTCTACCCCTAAGATTGCCAGATTTTTTGCAGACAAATCTGGGATACTTATTTGAAGTGTGTGGGGGTGGGGGGGGGGGGGACATCTTAGTTCCAAGTTTGAGCAAAAAGGCATAGAGGAGGGAAAAGGAGTCATTACCCTGCACCTTCCCGATTCATCCAATCACAGCAAGAATTTCACTCTCAAGCAGACAAACTGGCAGTGATGCATTTCCCCCATACTGTACAAATAGGAAAATAATGGATGTAAATTCTAAAATAGACATATTCAGATCACTAAACTGAAAATAATTTTTTCTACCCCCTCTGTACCCTTTGCTGGAATTGGGGCAAGAAGCTGCCAAACAAGTGGGAGTCAGGGACACAGCTCTAAAACTGGGACAATCCCCAAAAATCAAGGAAACCTGGTAACCTTACTCTGTCATACACTCCAGAAACTGACTTTTATTAGGAAATAAAACTTACAATCCCCATCTAAGCCTTACTCCAGGCACTTTAGGGTCTGCTGTATTGGAGAAACCTCTGTGCTCCAATCCCCTTCCCCACCCCTTTGATGTAGACTTTCTGTTTCCTAGGACCGAGGACATGGCAGGTCCTGGAGTGCACACATGGGCTCAAAAGCCCCACACTTACTTTTTATTTTTCTACCACTTCTTTGCCAAGTCCTATATGCTCCTCCAGGAGCACCCTCTCTGGAGGTCACCCCCCCCCCCCATTCTGATCTGATATTTGATTATCCAAGGTAGCAATCGTAACACTGGAGCTTTAAGAACCTTTTTGCACAAGCAACATTAGAAGACACGATGGCTACATTTACTAAAAGGTGCTAACACACTACCACCACAGGTCCTGTCTTATGCATTGGGACCACTTTAGTAATAATATGCATTAATGGTGTTAGAACACACTAAAGTGGTAGCTCACTTTAGTAAATCTAGCCCATAAATAGAAGATGAAACCAGGGAACCCTAACACACAACCGTGGAAAGTAGAAGTCATCACAACTTTACCTCAGCCCTAAATAGAGCACTGCTCGGCCACTGACAATAATCAGCGGCTCTACTGCCAAATCCAGACAGTTGTCAATATCAGTGGTGGCGCCAACAGAGCATCTGATGAGCTGAAATCCAAATGTAACGATAAACGTTCACATGAAGCTTGAAAGGTGCTCAGGATTAATTAATTCTGTCTCTGTATGATATGCTACTTGTGTGTGTTTATTTTATGAACAGCTTTTGTAAAAGCCTTTTATTCCTTTATACCAATCAGCTTTTTATCACATCACATTAGAGTAACTTTCTTCTACTGCTGGACTCTGAATACCACCCATTAAACTTTGACACCTAAATTGTCTTTGTTTACTGTGAATGCATAGTTCATTTCTTGTTAATGCAGCATCTGTTTTCTTCTCATGACTCCATTGCAACCACAAAATATATAAAATGTGGCAATTCCATCATTCAAGTCTCTACTATTTTGCTAGGTTGAGACTATTGCAGGGAAACAGTGCCTCTGAATTTTCCTCTGTTCTTGAAGAGGGAATTAAACCATCCAGCATATAGAAAAACTTTTAAACTTTGACATGAGTCCTTCCAGCGGAACCTCCTTTTTTGATGGAAACAAACTTAAACCATATTCCGTTTCACAAAAGCAAAATGTGCTGAACATGTGTTTTCTAAAATAAAAGCATGTGCACCAACTGTTCTACAAGAAGATACTTTTTTGTGAAAGGTCTCTTGGGAAGGTCCAGTTCCTACAGGAAAAGGGTTAAAGAGTAGTAGACCAAGCTTGGGTAAGCACGATGGCCGGGGCTGTGGAAGAAGTGATATCTAATACGCACGCTCTGGGGCTCCCGTTGAGTGCCCTGCTTGGTAACCCGGATCAGGATGCTTGTTTAGTGGATAAAAGCGTAACTTTAGAAATTGGCAGGAACTTTCTGTTGCTCGGCCACCTGTATTCTCAGCCAGAAATGGTGTAAAGAGATTCAGACAAGCACACTTTTCAAAGTTTGTTTGGTCTCACTTCCTCACAACTGCTAGGTTCAAAAGAATCAGTTACAAAATCAGACTTCAAAGAGAAGGGTTCAGTTAGCTGGTCCCCATAAGAAAGTTCATACACAGCCCATTCTTAGCATATTTTTTCTTTTGTTATTAAAGAAGATAAGCAGGCAGAGAAAGACCTCTATGTGCTGCCTTTTCAATAGAAAAACGTGATTAAAGAGATTTGGTTGCAGACCTTTAGGTGTCATTAGCATATAGGAAATGCTTAAATAGTAGTCTGCTTAGTCAACTGGAAGATCTTAGACTCTTGCAGCGTATGCTATCCTGCTGACCCTTGAAGGAACTCCAAGGTCCATGCTAGAGGAACAATTGAGCTAAAAATTCTGACTTAAGGATAGCATATTATCCTACTGTTCATTTTGGCATCAAAATTTCTTTTGAAAGCAAGCAAGGGCCAGAATAAAGAGAAAGTGTTACAAGGCCATGATCCCTCATAATTCACCCAAATGTCACCAAGGAAACAACAAACAATAATAGGAACCAGGATATGACATGGAACCTATATTGCCGACAATTTATATCCTTAAACAGAAGTAGAATAATATGTTGCTTTTGAAAATAATACTGAAACTTACAGCTCCTAGTTTCCCAAAAGAGATCATATTTTCAGAGTGATGACATAATTGATTTATTGTTTGAATGTATGGTTATCAATGCAGGAAGACCAAAATATATCATCACATATTTGGCTACATGCTTCGAGAATGCACTTTCAGGACAAAATAAACATGTGCTTATTACAAATGAGATTCTCTTCTATCTACTGTTTCCAAGAGCATTAGCAAGTAGTCTGAATAATTAAGAGGCATATTTACTAAGGTGTGATAGCCTTTGGCAGCTAACATGGGGCGACAGCTGTAGGGAGTGTTCCCAGTTTTCCCCCTGCAGATACCACAGAGAACTTGCGCTCACCATGGAGATCCATGATCCCTGACTCAGCAGATAGCATGGGAAGTCCCGTAGTGCCTGCCGACGCAGAGATCAAAGGATCTGTGATAAATGCAAGGGGAGGAGAGAGCAAATAAGTGCTCTGTCTCCCCAATCGCTGCTGATCACCCCCCCCCCCACACACACACACACAAAGCACAGATCTGCCCCCCAAACCAGTGTACATAGCCAGTGCTGCAGAAGTACCAATCTGCAGCACCGTGTAAAAGGCCCGAACCCACACACACCCTTCAGTACCAAAGCCCCTAGAAAGCTCCCATTCCCTATTGTGAATTGTATAGGTTGACTGGGACAACCCTGGTGATGTTACTATTAGGCTAGCCAGTCAGCCTTCCTCAATCCCTCCCAGTTACTTAAGTGACCCTGGCTAGCCAGTCGGCTCCCTCCCACCCCTCATACAATAATTCAAGCCCAGCTAGCCAGTCGGCAAAAGGGAGCCCTGCACAAAAGAGATTCCTGACACTAGGGGGCAGCACTGTGAGACTGGCGCTATTTTTGTTAGTACAACTGAAGGATGCAGTAATGGTCTTCTCTGCTGCTGCCCCCTTCAGTTGTAGTAACAAAAATAGCACTGTCTCATAGTGCTGCCCCCTGGTGTCAGGACACTAGATGGTCAGTACCGTGAAATCAATGTCATTTTAGAAAGTGCTGAGGACGGGGACAGGAGCAAAGAAGACCATTCCTGTCCCCAGCCTCACTAGATCGTCACAGGTTGGATAAGTAAGGGATGGGGGAGGCCTCAGGGGGGCTCCCTTTTGCCAACTGGTTAGCCAGGTTTGCATTACTGTATGAGTGGTGATAGGAGGGAGGGGGCAACTGACTGGCCAGCTGTGGTCAATTAAGTAACTGGGAGGGGGGTTGGAGGGGAAGCCAACTGGCTAGCCTGGTAGTAACTTATCACCAGAGCTTCCCCAATCCACCCAGACAGGGAATGGACAATGTTGGTGCTGCAGATAGGTATATCTTTATCTTTATTTCAGTGCTTGATATACTACCCAGTGTTCACTTTTTCAACTATTCAGCGGGTGAACACTTGAAGCAGGGTCATTCTGGGACCCAAAACATGCATGTCATGCATTTATAAGCCAGTGTTGATTCATGAATTGGCTGAGGATCGCCGAGGACTAAGATACGTTTTTTCAAATCACATTTGAGTAAAAAAATTTCAAAAAGAGGGCTTTAGGGACCTTTGTGCAGGGAGGCATTCTTCCTGTCCGTTCAGCCCGACATTCAATGCATGCCTAGTTTGGTAGCAGGACTACATTCACTGAGGACTTGGTTTATTAGTTCTATGCATGCCATTAGTTACACCGAGGTATTTTCATACACAGATGATATACTACCCAAGAAAAGCATCAGGGCGGTGTACAAATCAAATGTGGGCTGCGAGTGGAAAGAAGAAAAGAATCATTTTTAGACAGGAAAGTAATAGATGGAAAGAGAGCAAAAGGTAAAGGGACAGACACACTAGTTAGATACGAGAGGAAGGCAAATAGTGGGGGCTACACTAGACAGAAGGGAAGAGCACTTAGGAATGTCAAATGTGAGGTGAAAGAGGTGGGTTTTGAGCATGGCCTTAAATCTGGGAAATGAAAGCTCGGTGCGGAGTGTGTGTGGTTATGAATTCCAGAGTGCAGGGCCCAGGAAAAAGAATGTGGGGTGATGGGTGAGTTCGAGGTGCGCCTGTGTAGGGGAGGAAAGGAAAAGACGGTTCCCATGAGCAGAACGGAGTGAGCGAGGGGATGGGTGAAGATGAATGAGGGCTGCCAGATACTGAGGAGTACCAGTGTGAATGACCTTGTGAGCAATTGTGAGTATTTTATATTGCGACGCTCCTGCCTGGGCCCTGGAGCTTACAGGCAGGAGTGGCCTTATATAATGTCCCTTGTGAATAAAGGTGGTACTGATCCCTCTGAATGCTGGGATTCGTAGTACGCTTGATTTTTTCCTTTAGGGATGAAAGTTGTAGTTGTGACTCGAGTGATAAGGCTTGCAAGAAATTTATTTGTTGTGGGGATATTTTCAACGCATTACAATTCAAAGCTGCATAACGTAAAGGTGCAACTTTCAACATAAAGGTAAAATCAGGAGGTCAGGAAAACAACTGAAATCAAATACCTTTAACTCAGCTTTACACAGTCACGGTAGCTTCTACTCAGCTTTGCCTCGTGTGGTTGCTTGGGATTATTGCAGCCTCACAGTAACAGCTGTGCTCCTCACAGTGTGGCTTTACAGAAACAGGTGAAAACAATTTGTGAACTTTCACAGCTAGGCAACAGGTATAGCAAACGTTTTGTATTCTCATACAAACTCCAGATGCTTCTTTACATTGTTACTCTCTAAAACATGAAGAGCAATCCATTGCACAAGGATCATAACTCAAGGTAGGCACATCATTATCTATCTGCATACATTCATCTGGGCTAAGGCAATTGTTCTCTTCATCAGGTTTCTTATGTTTCCCTGACTTTAGCTCCAGAAATTGCTGAAACTCTTTTAGAAGCAATTCAGCCTGTAGCTGCTCTTTAGCTGCTTGATAGTCTCCGGTAAGGGTCACACCCTTCCCCCACTCACTATCTGCTCCTGTTGCAGAGTTTGGCTTAGGGAGGTCAGCACAATAAAAGGGTTTCTCCAGCAGGGCATTAAAATTAGGAAATTCAGCTTTACCTTTATCAGAGACGTTGGCATAAGAACAGGCACCTTTCTTCCAGGACTCTCTCCTCTTTAGAAACTCAGGAGCCTTATGGCTAGTTCTTCTGCTAGGAGAATTTCTCTCAGAAAAATTTCTTTCCTGTTTTGGTTCCTGGCTTTTATAGCACTGCTTGCCACCAGACAAAATACCTTTTCTCCAAGAGCTGGGTTTGCTAGCCTTCCCACATCTAGGCTCCACCGTATAGTAAGGATCTCCTTGAGAGTATATTGGGCTCCAAGGCTTACTGCTCCAGGGTTCTGCCTTCTCCAAGGGTTCTAGTGTTTTCCCCCTTTGATTCCAAGTTCCTCCTGAAGACCAACGTGCACTGGAAGCTGCTTCTCGTCTGCTTCGATTCTTGCTGCTCTCCTTGTCAGCCTTGCTGCCTTCTTTGCCAGCCTTGCTGCCTCCCTTGCCAGCCTTGCTGCCTCCCCTGTCAATCCTGTCTGAGGATTTAAAAAGGGCTTCATTTCCTGGCACTCCCTGTCGTTCCCCTGGGCGTGCCCAATCAGTGCTGAAGCCTAACTCCTCCCCTGGGCTGGGGCTTGTCTTCAGCTCAGCCGATAACTGTGTTTTTTCCAAGTCAGTTTTGGAAATCCTGTGTGTGTCATCCCTTCTATCAGGATTTTCCCCTATCTCCATTTCCTCTGGAGGGGAGTCTTCACCACAATATGTAAACCGGGATTTAATTGGGAACCAGTTGAGGTGTGTAAGCAGGGGGGTAATGTGGTCAGATGGAGAGGAGTGAGTGAGAAGATGGGCCACAGTGTTTTGGATGAGTTGTAACTGACGAAGTTGATATTGGGGGAAACCTGCAAGAATAATATTATAGTAATCGAGTCTTGATACTACGAGTGACAAAAGATAAAAGAACGACGGACAAGCAAGGAGATGTGCTGGTGAAAGGTGAGAGAGGAATCCAGCATGACCCCAAGGTACCGAAGAGTCATTACAAGAGGTATTGGAATGGTGGACAGTGGTGGGGATAGAGAGGGGCAATGGGCACCGAAGATAAACCAAAGGGCTGCAGATTTGGATGGGTTAATGTGCAGGAAATTGCTGTTTAGCCAAGAGGAGACACGAGAAAGGCAGGCATTGAGTGGCGTGAGGTCAGGGGAAAGGTGACTGGTGTGGTACAGGAGGAGGATGTCATCAGCAAAATAATACCCTGAAACCCCGGACTGTTGAATGATGAGAGCAAGTGGGGCAAGGAAAACAAAGAGGAGAGGAGCTAAAACTGAACCTGGGGGACTCCGCAAGGAAGGGTGGTTACAGGAGAGGTAGTGGAGCCAGACTGAACAGAAAAAGTGTGAGATGTAAGGAAAGAGCAAAACTAGTGGTGGACAGTTCCATGGATCCCAAGACAATGAAGACAGCTGAGGAAGCGTGGGATGGCCAACCAGGTCGAAGGCAGTGGACAGATCCAGAGAATTGGCAAAGGAAAGATTACCTTGTTCATGTGACTGATGGAGCTCATTCAGAAATGCAAGCAGGATTGTTTCAGTGCTATGACCAGTCCTGAATCCAGATTGGCATGGGTGAAGGACGAGGGTGGTGTCAAGGTGGGCTGAGAGTTGTGAAAAAGCTAATTTTTCCAGGATTTTAGACAAGAAAGGAAGGTTAGAGACTGGATGCCATTGAGCCAGGATGGAGGGATCAGGCCAGATAAGTTCATGTTTCCAAGCAGTGGGGAAAATACCTAAAGAGAAGCTTGAGTTGACTATATGTAGGATGTATGGCAGTAGGGTAAGGGAAGGTTCCAGGAGCCAGGAGGAGGGGATAGGATCGAGTGGGCAGGTTGTTATATGTGAAGAGACAATGGTCTTAGTGAGTTTGGTGGCCATGACAGGGTGGAAGGTGTGCCAGGTATGGAGGAAGGCTGGGGAGGGAGGGGGTGGAGAAGGAGGGAGGATGGGGGGAGGAACACAGAGAAGGGGGGTTAGGGAGGGAAGGTGGCATGGAAAGACTGTATTTTTCCAGAGAAGTAGGAGGCCAGAAGAGCTGGGTCTGGAGTGTTGGAGAGAGAGGCAGAGGTGCAGTGGAGGTGCTAGGTGCTGAGATGTAGTAAAGCCACCCCCGGAGCTCCTGCCCAATCCGGGCAGTGGGAGCCAGCAGGCTAAGCAGATTTAAGCGGCGTCCCTTACCCCGAAGGGAGCCGCAGCCGGGGAACATCCACCCGCCCCCCCGGAGCTCCTGCTCAATCCGGGCAGTGGGAGCCAGCAGGCCAAGCAGATTTAAGCGGCGTCCCTTACCCCGAAGGGAGCCGCAGCCGGGGAACATCCACCCGCCCCCCCGGAGCTCCTGCCCAATCCGGGCAGTGGGAGCCAGCAGGCCAAGCAGATTTAAGCGGCGTCCCTTACCCCGAAGGGAGCCGCAGCCGGGGAACATCCACCCGCCCCCCCGGAGCTCCTGCCCAATCCGGGCAGTGGGAGCCAGCAGGCCAAGCAGATTTAAGCGGCGTCCCTTACCCCGAAGGGAGCCGCAGCCGGGGAACATCCACCCGCCCCCCCGGAGCTCCTGCCCAATCCGGGCAGTGGGAGCCAGCAGGCCAAGCAGATTTAAGCGGCGTCCCTTACCCCGAAGGGAGCCGCAGCCGGGGAACATCCACCCGCCCCCCCCGGAGCTCCTGCCCAATCCGGGCAGTGGGAGCCAGCAGGCCAAGCAGATTTAAGCGGCGTCCCTTACGGGCACGCCCACGCCTGGCGGGCCCGCGCCTGAGGGCCTCGCCAGAGGGCCCTTAGGCGCGGCACTAAAGGCGCACAGCAACCACCAGACAAAGAGCAAACTACAGAAAACCACCACGGGAAAGAGCTCCACAAGACAAACACCGCTAAACCAGAAGATCCAAGACTCCGACAGATCCACAGAAAAGTGACCATGCAACTCCAAAAACCCAGGTACTTTGATACACCATGCCGCCCTTCCTAACCCCCATCTACTTGCTCACACCCATCCTAACACTATACCCCCACCCAACCACACTCATCATTCCTCCCAACGTAGACACGCTACCCTGCACAACCTCCTCTGCACAAACGCCATACCTTCACACAACCACTCACATTGACCTCCCATACACAAACACCACAGCACCACATCCCGCAAATATCTGCGGCACCACACACACAAACGCACACCACACCACACTCCACCCCACATCACCAATCCCAAAAGCCACCTACACCTCTCCATTTCACTCATAAACGCACGCTCTGCACGGAACAAACACCACATACTCCACGACCTGATCATAACTGAGAAGATTGACATCCTATGTATGACAGAAACCTGGCTGACAGAAACCGACACGGTAATAATGAACCAACTGACACCAACCGGATACAGCCTCCATCACTGTTCCCGAACGCACGCAAAAGGCGGAGGCGTAGCCGTCATCGCGAAAGACATCCTCCACCTACGGACACACGCCTTTGAAACCTCCAATGAAGCAGACATCCTCACCCTCACTAACAAACACATCACAATATGCCTGGTCTACAGAACACCTTCTGCAAACTCCGACCTTCCAAGGATACTACACCTCATCTTCGAAAGCATTGACTCAGCAAAAGAATCAATTATCCTGGGAGACTTCAATCTCTCATCCCTCCAAGCCACACAAACAGAAACATTCCTTAACGCCATGACCGCAATGGACCTGACACAGATCATAAATGAACCAACGCACGAAAAAGGAAACACACTGGACCTCATATTTCTGAACTCCCAAACAGCCTCCTCATGCAGCAGTCCAACAATCTCACCAGTACCATGGTCAGACCACCACATCATCCACCTCTCTCACGCATACCAACCAAACACAAGCAGAGGAAACACACAACACACACGGAGATTCAAAGCCTTCAGCAAAGAAGACTTCCTGACGCTAACCATACCTAACCTACTTACGAATTCCAACAACCTTGATGACCTCATAAACAACTGGAACACCACAATTTCCTCAGCATCCAGCGCAACTATAAACAAAACCAGCAACAAACCCATCTTCTCAAAGGCCCGCTGGTTCACCCCTGACCTCCGCAAACTAAAAACAAAACTCAGAAGAGCAGAAAGAAAATGGAGGAAAACCAAAAATGAAATGGACAAAAAGCAGTACCTCCATGAACTCACTAACTACCAATCAGAGTCCGATAATGCGAAGAGAAACTACCACACCAAAATCATCTCGACAGCTGTAAACAAACCTCGAGAACTCTTCCAAATTGCAAAAAGACTGACGAAGGCACCAACCATTTCCGATCAACTCCCAGATATCCCCTCGGATCTCCTGGCCCGACAATACAAACAATTCCAACAACCACAACAACCCCACCTCTGTGCTACGACCGCAAAGACAAATCCTTGCACCACAATAAACAAGGACTGGAGTACATTCAATGAAACCTCAAAAGAAGAGATATCTTCCACCATCTCCTGTCTGAACACTACTACCTCCCAGCTAGACCCCTGTCCTACGGAATGGATAAAGAAAACAAAGGAAGACCTGAGTGCTCCATTAACCCACATCATAAACGAATCCTTTAAACAAGGATACATACCAGACGCCCTCAAGACATCAATCATTCGACCAACAATAAAAAAGAACAACCTGGACCCATTAGACCCCACCTCCTACAGACCAGTTGCAAGCCTCCCCCTTGCCACCATGATAATAGAAAAGATAGTCCAACGTCAGCTTCAAGATCATCTAGACACCAACGATATACTTGACCCACAGCAACACGGATTCCGGCCACTACATGGAGTTGAGACCCTCATGACCATTCTAATGAACACCCTCATCATTGGAACCCAAGAGAAACAATCCGGATACATCCTGATCTTTCTAGATATATCAGCGGCCTTTGACACAATCTCACACGAAATCCTCTGAAGCAGACTCCAATCAATTGGAATCAAAGACACTGTACTCCAATGGTTCAGATCCTATTTAACCAACAGACAGCAACGGATTTGCACCCTCTCCACGACCTCGACCCCCTATCAGCAACATCAAGGAGTACCCCAAGGGTCCACCCCATCAGCCATGCTGTTCAATATATACCTCCGTCCACTATGCTCAATCATACGCACCCACAACATCAACTTCCACATATACGCTGACGACATTATGCTCTACGCACCGATCACAACCTCCAACCCAAAAAACGACCAGCTATCAGCCTGCTTCAACGACGTAGCCAACTGGCTACAGGAGAACAATTTATCCATCAACATAAAGAAAACCAAAGCCCTTATAGTAAGAAAAGAACCTGACTTCAAACCACCTACCCACCTCAACATGGGAACCACACAAATCCAAATCCAGCCCCAAATAAGGTATCTAGGCGTTATCATTGACCAGGCCCTCACCTTTAAACAACAAATCAACAAAACCGCTGGGACAATATTCCACAAAGCTAAGACTGTTCAACGTCTCCGACCTCTCCTAGAACCTCACGACTTCAGGACAGTAATGCAAGCGGTAACACTCCCTCATCTGGATTTCTGCAACATAATCTACCATGGACTACCCGCCTCACACACCAACCCCCTCCGAACTGCCTTAAATACCACAGCAAGGATTATTCAGAATGCAAAAAAACGGGATCACATCACTCCAATCCTAAGAGACCTCCACTTCCTTCCAATTCCAGCAAGAGTCAAGTACAAAGCTATCCTACTCATCCACAAGACTATCCACCAATACGGAACACTTCACTCCACCACCTTCTACCTCGCCCATCTCACAACAGATCAACCAGACAATCCTCCAATAACTCCATTGTCGTCCCCCACAAAAGAACCAAATCCACACAACGGACCTGCAACAGAGCCTTCGAACTTTATGCCCCATCTCTCTGGAACTCCCTACCAAACCACATCAGAAACAACGCTGACATCACATCATTCAAGAAACAGCTGAAAACAATCCTATTCCGTGAACATCTTTGAACAGAATTGCCACCCTATCCGCATGATCTAATACCTAGATTCAGCAGAAATGTACATGTCTATGTCCACCCAAATCATTAATTGATGCCCTTGGTGATGGCCCCCCCTGCAAAATTTTACCCCCCCCCCCTTATGTTATATGTTACACCGCTTTGACCCGGTGAAAAGCGGTATATAAATGCAGTTAAATAAATAAATAAATAAATAAATAAATAAATAAATAAAGCTATCAGGAGGAATTAGATGAGGAGGTAATTAGCTCAGAGTAATAGGACCATTTGGCTGTATGGATCATGGAACGATATTGTTGCTGACAGAGATGATACGAAGCTAGTAAGTCTGGGGTGGGGTGCTTAACACCAGGCCCTTTCAGCGTGTCGAAGATGGGTGCATTGTAGATACAGGCCTGGGTGATACCAGAGGGGTTTAGGCAGAAGGACGAGAAGACAGAATGGAATAAAGAGGTATTAAGTGGTCTAAAGTCCTGGACAGGGTAGATGTCCAAGTGTCCACTTGGTCATTCACCAAGAGAGAAGGGAAATTAGGGAGAAAGAGAGAGTCAGCAGAGGGAAACCATTGAAGTGTAAGTGAAGTCATATGGCACTTGGGTCTCATGAGGGACAGGACGACAGCATTAGACAAGGGTTGCACAGAGGGGAGAGGGAAAGAGAAAAATAGGCAAAAGTGATCTGACCAGGGGAGAGGGAGGGGTACAATACCAGAAGGGATGAATGGAGAGCTACCCGGCCTAAGGATGAGGTCCAGTGTGTGACCTGCAACGTGGGTGGGGCAGGAGACATGCTGGCGCAGGGACAAATCTTCAAGTAGGGACTGAAGGACTTTATCCCTTTGTCTTGAAGATGTGTCAGGGTGGGTATTGAAGTCACCCAGGATCACCAAGTGGGGGGATATGAGAGACACCTCAGACAATGAGAGTAGAAATGCATCCCACAGATCTGAGTGGAGAGAAGAGGCATAAAGAAGCAGAAAATGGATGGGCGGTGAGGTGCCCAGATATAATAAAAGGGATTCAGGATAACGTGGAAGGGGACTAACCTCTGAGAGGGGAAGGGAAGAGCAGTGGAGAATTGCCACACACCCTCTACTCTGACTGAGATGGGATGTATGGAAAGCAGAGTATCCAGGGGGAAGGCAACGGTGCAAAAGGGCTTCCTCCCCTTCACGGAGCCAGGTTTCCATGAGGAACAGGGCATCCAGGGAGTGTTGAGTTGTTAAATCATGAATAAGATGTGTCTTGTAGCGGAGTGAGTGGCAATTCAAAAGAGCTAAAGAGAGGAGGACCAAGAAAGCCACTGGGTGTTGTTTGGGAAGAGAAGGCTGAGCAGATGAACAGGGCAAAAGATTGGTGATGTTACGAGTGACATGACATGGAAGAAGGGGACAGTGTGAGGGAGGCCACCACCCCAGATGGGTATGGTGGCCATTGCCACTACGACCACAGAGAGTAAAGCTAAGAACACTATCTGGCATGGTTGGTTGGGATCTATGGGGTATAGATCCAAAAATTTGCTGCAATGTAATGGTGACCTGGGAGGATGTGCGAATCTTAGATGTTGAAGCCTGTCACCCACTCGTCACCCCAAGGAGCTCACCAAGGAGCACGTCCTGCTCCTAGGGCATGCTCCTTCGGCACAGGACGCCACAGTCACTATGATTTTAAATGTAGAAGGTACCTGCCTGGAACGCAACCACATTGCACGTGGTTGCGTCACTTCCGGGAGATGGGAGCAAGTTGGGGGCAGGTACAGAGAGAGAGACAGAACAATCTGGGAGACAGAGATACACAAAAAATAATGCAGAAGTTCTTCAGAGCAGCAGGCATAGTGGAGAAAGAAGATAGCACTGACACTAGCAATGGACATGGGTTGGGGGGGCAGATCTGGGCCTCGGGAGGCAATTGGGTCCTGCAGAGACAGCTGCTGCCAACTGGCAGTGACCGCAATATGGCCCAAGCAGCACTGGCTATAGATAATGCCACCTCTGCAGCCGCAATCTGCTCAATTTTGGCAGGCATCGTACGACAAGTTTTGATGCGGTGGTTGTCAAAAATCAGCATGCCTACTCCCTACTCTGATCCCACCTCTCCCCAGTCCACTGCATGAAATGCAGATATCACAGAAAAGTGCCTGCAATATCTGTATTTTGACAACGTTAGCTGCTACCATTGGATTAGTAAACATGCCCCTAAATGTTTATTTGGTAGTGGTCAACCATCTAGAATATAGGGAAATATGATTTGTCTTGTCATTCTAATAGGTTTTACAAAACGGAAAATAAGGGTCAAGTTTACTAAAGCGTGTTAATGGTTAACATGTGCTTAAGTATGCCAAGCAGTTTTTCATGGGACCTCAGTAACAGCTACCAAGTGCTAAAGATAGCCAGTGTAGTAGAAATCCCATGCTGTCTGCTTAGCACATGATGAAGTGGGGACTGGGCAGGTTAGGGGTGGAGAGTGGGTATTGACTGCACATTGTGGCTAGCATGGGGATCATTAACGCGCACTAACTGTCAATGATACAGTTTGGGTGGGTGCATTTAATGCCACATCAGTGGCTGGTAAGTGCACCTGCATTAATTACAAATGCTGCTGCCACATCTTCGGGAACCTTTTAGTATGAACATAAGAACATAAGACATGCCATACTGGGTCAGACCAAGGTCCATCAAGCCTAGTATCCTGTTTCCAACAGTGGCCAATCTAGGTCATACGTACCTAGCAGTTTCCCCAAAAGACACAGGTTCCGCAATGCTTGTTTTGGGTAAAGCATTGATATCCTGGGTCCCTTTTGAATAATGGTTTATGGACCTTTCTTCCAGGAACTTGTCCAAACTTTTTTAAACCCAGCTACACTAACAGTCTTTACTACATCCTCCGGTAACAAATTCCAGAGTTTGATTACACGTTGAGTGAAAAAATATTTTCTTTTATTACTCTTAAATAGTTTACCCTGTAGCTTCATTGCATGTCCTCTAGTCTTTCTATATTCTGATAATGTAAACAATCGATCTATGTTTACCCGTTCCACTCCGTTCATTAATTTATAGACTTTTATCATATCTCCCCCAGCCGTCTCTTTTTCAGTTTAAAGAGCCCTAACCTTTTTAGCCTTTCTTCATAGGAGTATCCTTCCATCCCCTTTACCATTTTGGTGGCTCTTCTCTGAACCTTTTCTAATAACGCTATATGGTAACTGCCAGGAGCATGCTGGGCATGCCTCCGACAGCATAGGGTTGTTTCATTTACCACGTGCTAGCTTTTGCTCCTAATGTGCAATAATTGTAAAAACTTGCCTCACTTTAGTAAACATGGGTCTGATTTTCATCTGGGTGGTGCTATGCACCCTGTTGGCACATAGCCCACCCCCCTTCTGCCTTAACCGGATTTTCAATGCCGGGGTCATATGCAGCCCCAGCATTGAAAATCCAGGTCTCACCGCACAACCCGGAAGCCGCAGGAGTTAGCTGGGTAGCACCAATTTTTGATGCTACCTGCTTAGCCCCTGCGCCTGAAAGATAAACGAGGAAAAACCTTGCCTATCTTTAAGGCATAGAGGGCTAGATGGGTAGCATCGAAAATTGCTGCTACCCGGTTAGCCCTTTCTTCCACCCCCGCTCCGCCCCAGAATGCCCCTAACACACCCCGCATAGCATCGGAACACCCCTAGCCTACCCCGCATAGCATTGGGACACATTAGGGACTTATCCGGGATTTTCGAAGGGCACTACCCAAGTAAGTGCCTTTTGAAAATCCCGGATAAGGCATTTATATGGGTAACTAGGGCAATTATTCTGGTAAATACCTTTGAAAACTGGGCCCCATGCTCTAAAAATGTGTGAATAAATATATATATCAACAAACAGATACACAGATGTGAACTAATATAGTAAAAGTAGTTACATCAATTGACGCTTGTTTGAAAAATGTTTGGAAAATGTTTTAAAAATATTATGCAACACTACAAATGGCCAAATATATTACAGAAAATATCCATTAATGTTAATAGTGAGAAAAAGGCTTCCATGATTTAAACAGCAATAATTAATCATTTAAACCAAACAGCATACTAATTTCACAAAATATGGGTCCCAGAATGCACAGATTGGTCAGCAGGAGGAAGTGGAATAACAGACAAGTTAACAAAATATAACACAGGTACACTACCAAAAAACTGCCTCCAGTTTTGCAACTGATTCCTATAGATTTTGGGGTGCTGAATCCAGGAAAAATAGCCAAAATGTTCCATCACGTCACGTTTTCTTGCAAAATTAGATTTCTTACCCATATAAGGAATGTTCACATAATTTCTTTTTAGCCGACTGCAGTTTATTTTCTTGGCCCAAAATAGAGGTTGTAATGGTTAACTAACTAGAAACACTCCCTCATGATATTTTAGAGTGTTTTGTATTCATTTTATACATTAACAGGACAATTGGGAGGCGGGGGGCTAAATCCAGTACTCGCGCTGGCGCATGTTCTTTCCTGTTCGCCTCGCTTCGTTCGCTCGCTCAAACACGGTGGTTGCGACAGGAACATTCCTGTCAAATTTCAGTTTCTTGCAAGTTCATTATTACCTTTTGTTTGCTCAGTCGTAATCCAGCTTTATTCCGAAGTGGTTCACTACAGTTGTAGTTTGCAGTGCTGTGTATTTGTGATGGCTCACAGAGCCAGAGGTTGCGTCAACTCTCCGGACAGTTTTTGTTTTATTTGTGGGGAATATACCGTGAAAAAGCGGCAGAGGAACATTTCTGCATTTATTAAAAAAGTATATTTCGCCTATTTCGGTTTGAAGTTAGGCGATCAAGACAAACCGTGGGCTCCTCACAAAGTGTGCAAGACATGTGAGGAAGATCTACGCTTATGGATGAAAGGTAAAAAACAAGCATTTCGCTTCGGAATACCTATGATGTGGCGTGAACAAAGTGACCACAGCAGTGACTGCTATTTTTGCTCTTGCATTGTGAAGGGATACAACTTAAAAAATAAGAACGTAATAAGTTACCCCAACCTTCCCTCAGCAATTAGGCCTATGCCTCATAGCAACGAAGTACCTGTGCCTGAACCACCAAAATCTTTGGATCATATTTGTGTGGACGGTTCTGATCATGATGAGACTCATCAGATGGCTTTTCCCGATGAGTCCAGTACTTCCGAGTTTGAAACTGAACCAGATCCGAAACCTGAACTTTTCTCTCAAGCTGAATTGAATGATTTAGTCCGGGATTTAGGACTCCCAAAAGATGCTGCCCAACTGCTAGGTTCTCTGCTTAAACAGAAAAATCTATTGTCACCAGGAACAATTTTTTATTGGTACCGCAACCGCGAGACACAATTTTTGAAGTATTTCAGCAAAGAGGAAGATTTGGTATTTTGCAACGATATATACGGAGTGATGGAAAAGTTTAAACTCAAGTATGATCCTGCTGAATGGCGGCTGTTCATTGATTCGTCAAAAGACAGCATAAAAGGTGTTCTTCTTCATAATGGCAACACATTCACTTCAGTTCCTATTGCTCACTCTGTTATTCTCCAAGAAAAATACAAGAATTTGGCCCTGATTCTTCAGAAGATTCGTTATGATGAGCATAAGTGGATGATTTGTGGAGACTTTAAAATTCTATCCATGCTATTAGGGCAGCAATCCGGTTTCACCAAATATCCCTGCTTCCTTTGCTTGTGGGATAGCCGGGCCCGCGACCTATACTGGGGGAAAAAAGACTGGCCAATTCGGGAGTATTTGAGACCCGGTGAGAAAAATGTTCTTCATGAGAGCTTGGTACCTCGTGATAAAATTCTATTACCACCTCTCCACATTAAGTTGGGTCTCATTAAGCAATTCATCAAGTCCCTTCCAAAAGATGGTGAGTGCTTTCGGTACCTTTGCTCAAAGTTCCCCCGACTTTCTGAAGCAAAGCTAAAGGAAGGAGTGTTTGTTGGCCCTGATATAAGGAAACTCATTTCAGATGGAGCATTCGCTGAAACGATGTCTGAGAAGGAAAAAGAAGCCTGGGATTCCTTCAAGGATGTTGTTCTCAAATTCTTGGGGAACAGCCGGGATGAGAACTATAAGGATATTGTTGCCAGGATGCTCAATGCCTTCAAAGAACAAGGCTGTAACATGAGCCTGAAAGTCCATTTCTTGCACTCCCATGTGAACTACTTTCCCGAAAACATGGGGGCGTACAGTGAAGAACAAGGTGAAAGGTTTCACCAGGACATCAAGGACGCAGAGAGAAGGTACCAAGGAAGATGGAACACCACTATGATGGCTGATTTCTGCTGGTTGCTGCTGCGGGAAACCCCAGATGAAAAATACGCCAAGCAGCGCACCAAGAGAAGCATTCGGGGGAAGAAGAAACGGGCCCACCAGGAGATTGATTGACCCAAGAATGACTTTAAAATCTAAACTGTGTTGACAAATATCGTGTTTTTACTAAACTTTGAAATAAAAATTTGCTAGTTATTACCACAGTGTCGGATCTCATTTATTAGAATTTTATTTTCACACCATCGGGTGTTTGTCGTCATGTATTGCAATGGTGCGGTTTGCGTTTTCTATTCTTACATACATACCTGTACAACATTTTTTGCACATTTCTTTGCTTTGCTTTGTGTCTAACCTCGCTCTTATATGCTCAATGTTTGTGCACATGTATGTGGCTGTTTTAAGTGCAGACAATTTTGCTACCATCACAGTGTGTTTTGTTGACATTACTCTATTCTTATGTGCTGCCTTGTTACAATTTTCTTTATTCTTATTTGAATAACTACTAAACAATTAGTATAAAGAATTCATCCAAGAAACTTTTATCTCGATCGCACTCAATCTGAAACGTTCACCTCAAACTGCTAACCCAATGTAGCAAAAAATCTGTACGTGATGGAGCAAATTGGTTACCAGATTTGGATTCAGCGCACCAAAAAATGTAAAAATCAATCAAAACATTAGAGGCAGTTTAAAAAAAATTTTTTTTAGTGTACCTGTGTAATCAAAGAAAAGAAACCATAATCATATCAGGAAATGTACATAGGAATAAATTAAATACTTTGATGCCCACATTAAGAGGAGAGTGGCCAAATAAAGAACAATAAAGAAAAACAGCAACAATTACATAAGTTGCACATCTAGGCGATATTACAATCAAGAGAACATAACATCCCAGGACCCCAAATCATTTTAAATTCAAAGAAGATTCCAACTTCTCAGTTTGAAGCTTTTCCAAATGGGAGAGTTCTGTAAAAATATACCTAACAGCAAGTAAAGAAACCAAACATTTACAAGGTAAGCGAAAGAAAAAAGATCCACCCAGGGTATAATTTAACCTTTAAACACAGAACATCTTTAATTTCAACTGAGTGGGACAAGAGACATCTGGAAATCGTTGAATTAATTGCCCACTAAAGGGAGTATTTTTATTCTTAAAGTAAGATTTTCAGATCATATTTTTATCCCTTTCATTGGAAAGTACCACCACAATGGTAGCGCAAGGAGTTACATTATATGAGGAACTTTCAAGTAAAGCAGTTAAATCAAAATGTTACATCTCAACCAACTGCTCAGGTTACACTCAGGGACAAGACTAGATCGAATCTTAGAAGAACTATAATGGTAAGCAATGATCTAAAAAATTCTCATGATAAAATATTTAAAGCTGATATACTGTAGCGCCTTCCACATGACCAGAAACTCCAGTTACTGTAAGCCCCATTATTAAAAATAAATTATGGCACAGTGGTGCAGCGACTCCTGCTCTCAAACACCAGTCACCAGGAAGAAAGACCAAGACTATCCGGCAAAGCTTGCTAGATCTAATAATGTGTTATTAAGCCTCGATACTCCTAAAGAAGAGTGCAGTAATATATCATTGAACTTCAGTATGTACTGTAAAATGTAGCAAAGTCCAGAGTTGTTTTTATATCTAATGAACTTCATTCCATCAGGGAGATTTTAAACCAGCCCTAGATTTTTAGTTTCAGATCAAAGCATTCTGGGATTTCTCATCCTTCACTTTTAATTGGATGACAAAGCACAGAAAGCCAGATAACATGAGCTTAAAATTCAGGAGTGATTCAAAGTTTCTCTGATGGATTGAGCAAAGTATTTTGGTTGCTGTGTTAGTATGTTAGACCACTTGAACATAGAGAAACAAGGGGCAACAAACATGATACCTTTTTCTTGGACTAACTCAGTACATCCATGACTATCTTTCAATAGTTATATTCTTTTCTTATCTATTACTGAACATAAAACGTTACTGTTTTAGCTACCGCTGGCAATCCCATTCACCTTGTCCCCAACCCTAACCCTTTCCTGAACTCTAATGGCATATGCAGACAGCCTTGTGCCTAGATACTGCTGCACTGTTTAAATCCCATGCAAATGTGTTATTTCTTCACTGAGTTGGCAAAGGGAGCAGAGTAACAAGTGTATACAGTTAACAAAATAAAACGGTGTCATTTACTCTTGGTTGATATTTAATTCTCATAGATTGTAATTGGTTGAGAAATATAGTTACCATATTAAATTGTTAGCCTACATAAATACAAATCATGAAGAGAAATGATAAAGACAAACAAGTGTTCTGTCTGCCTCTGTTCTATCCAAGCCTAGCTCAAATGGCATGACCAAGGACCTGATTCACTCAAGGTTTTCCTATGAACACAGAATGAGAAAAATCCTTAGTGAACGATCATTAATGCAAGGCTGGCAAGTCACTGGTGACTCCCATCATCTCCTAGTGTTGCCCCTTTTGTCGGCCCCTTTTTTTGATAGGGATAGAGCTGCCAAAAATGAAAAATTCAAGGTCAATTAATAGCAATAGGGCAGGGAGTCCATTTTTGTGCCATGGCAATCCTCTCCAATGAGATCTTACCACCTCCCTTCTAGGCCAGCTCAGGGCACCACAATGGCATACAGCAACACAGGAATATTTACATCTAGATGCAAAAGCCGCATGTTTCATGGATCAGGCTACCACTGCTTTCCATACACCACCACCTATGGACAATTTCTACTGCAGCTGAGATGGGGAGAGCCTTTTTATACAGAAACACACAACAAGGCGGCATGTCTTATCCACTGGAAACTTTGAAACATTACAATATCGCTGTACTGTAGAAGAACTGGGATCAAGACTCTCAGAGAATTATGGAAAATGAAAAAGTTATGATCACCCGGGACACTCGTATTCCAAACTGATTGAAAAGCTCAATGCAATAAGAATGGTGAAGGAGAAAAGCATGAGAACAGCATTGATAATAGAATGTCAAGTGATTATTGTGTGCACTGAGCAGAGAAAGAAAAGACTTTCAGGGACCAAGCAATGCAATCACAGAGTAAAAAAAATGTGGCAGAAGGATACAGAAATATTTCCCATCATATTGGATGCTACAGCCTTTATTAAAAGGAATTTTCAAACACACCTTGATAAATTGCCTATACATGTTACATTTTATTAACTCCAGAAGGAAGCACTGTTTGGCAGGGTGCAAGTACTATGGGACGTAACCCCACATACCCTGGCTTAGGAGTGAAGTTCATTACCGTTATGGTATGTAGCAAACTAACTCATTTGAGGACATTGCCCCTGAAGAATCCACTGGGGCCATTTGTAACATTTATGCCCCATGTTGGAGCTGAGGAGCGGAGCACTGGAATCCACTAGCCAACCAGTGATTACAGGCCACCCAGGAGGCAGTGGACCTCCAATTCAGTGAAATCCTGTCACTGCCTCACAAAAGTGGCAACTTTCTAAACATGTTTCACACTTTGCCATGGCAGATAACGTGCAAAGTTCCTGGCCATAGCAAGGTGCAAAAAAGTGTAGCATGAAATTTAACTACAGATGCACCGATGCAAGATAAACCAAGATTAATTTGCATCCTGTAGCATAGGGGCATGTTTATCAAGCTGCAATGATTGCATATAATGTGCGACATGTGCAAAAAAGGCCATGTGGTAGGTGCAAACCTTGTGTGGTAAATGCAGGGGGCATGCCCTGCATCTGCCCTGCATTTAATGCACAGGACAGACAATTACTGCATGGGTCCGTGTTTTCTGCCTTGGCAGGAGATGCAAGCCCAGAGTTAAACCACAGGGAAGGGATAAGTGGCTGCTGCTGCAATGTCCCCTCCCCCCCCAGCCAATCAAGTCTCCCTGCAGGCCAAAGCCCACCCAACAATCCTCCCATAGTTCACACCCCCTCCAAGCAACCCCGCCTGTCGTTCAGCCCTCCCCTTTCAGTACTACCCTCCCCCCCAGACAGCATGAACTACCTCCCCAAGACCCCCTACCCTGATCAGGCCCCTCCCCCCAGGTATGAGCCTGGTCCTCCCTTCCTGCCCACAAGTCTTACCCTGTGCTCCCTGGTGATCCAAGTGGTGAATTGAGAAGGTATGGTCCCCTTCCACCGCTGCCTGGCTCTGGTATCTTACAAAATGGCACCAGCCTTGTGGTGCAGAGAAGACGATTGGGGTGGAAGGGTGCAGCTGCGCTATTGGCAGTCATGAACACACATTAGCGATATCCCACACACTAGCGATCACCAGCTGACTTGCCCAATCTCTGTCCTGTGCTGTCTGTTTAGCAGGCACTAACCATTGTACAGGTCGGCACATGCTGGATAGTTTGCGCTGGAGCCCATGCTAACAACTAGCTCTGTTTAGTAAACATGCCCCTAAATTTGACAAACAGAGATACAAGCTCATGAGCATTTTCACAGGTTAGTACATGAGGCCCTAATCAACTTTTTCAGTTTTCTGTAAGTTGAAATCGTTTTTATTTTCAGACGGGCCAGTATTCGGCCACTGTGGTTGGTGGGTTTTTTTAAATGTTGGTCATGATGGCCAAAAATAATCTGGATGCTTAGCACGATCATCTCTCTGACAGTGGCCTGCACTGAATATCCAGCTAATGTGGTGAGTTGCATCACTCACTGCAAAGTGATGATATTCAGTCCGCTATCCACAAAGTTAGGACAGCCTTTCAGCGGACTAAAGAACACCACTATTAGAATAATACGGCACAATTCCGACAGACCTCCCCATCAATATCTTCTAGTGCTGCTGAGTATCACTAGATAGTCTCAGCCTTCAAATATTTACCCCATAATTTTATAGAAATATTTTCCAGTTTATTTATTGCACATGTCCATGAAATATTCTGTTTCTTTTGTAACATTCCACATACTTTAGTCAACTTACCTATAAACCAGTGCCAGTATAATTCTGATGTCCTGATTCACAAAAGCGAGTTATGCATTTGTGTATGTGAAAACGTGTTAGCGCAGGTCCCAATATTTTCTATATGGCCTAATCATTAATAATGGGTATTAAGTAATGTACCTTTATGAATAGGAGTATTCTCTCCTGAACACTGTTGTATTCCTGGTAGAACATGGACTCATCACCGGGAAGTGTGAATAAATTCTAATTGATTTCACCTACAATGATTAATTCTGCCTACTGCATAATAAAATGTGTTAGTTTCATCCTTTTCCTTGTTATGCTTGAAGTAATGTCATCTAACTCACACAATGTGAGAGAAATACTTTTCTTTGAATAAAATAAGAATGAATTTTGTCGCTTTATTCTGTGTATTTTTTAAAGTTTAACGTAAACTGAAACTAACTGAAAAACAGCAAGGGAAACTTTTAAAACAGACAACTTCAATTAAACTATTCTGGCCTTACCTTTTCTGAGTCACACTAGGGGTAGTCAGATGAAAAAAAAAACTAGTTATACATGCACAGAAAGTAGCAGACTGAAAGTAATTGTGTATTCAGTTTTAATGGAACTGAATCTCCTGCTGAGATTTCAATATCTGACAGTGTTGCTTTCATTGCCCCAAATGCACAGCCTTTTTCTAATGTTTGACCTTGGGTATGATTATATTCCTGTACATGTCTCCTGTGATGCAAAACCATTTGCTTGTATCAGTCACTTCTTCCCATCAATCCTTTACCAATTTATGACAGAAAAGAACCTGTTTGATGCTGCTAAAATTAGATGTGATGGATGCTGCTCCCTCTCCCCCCTCTAAGAAAGGTACAGAGGAAAACAAAGTATGTACGGAACATCTACTGGATTGAAAAAATGGATTGAGTGAAGAGGATTCGTGACTTCATAGGAGCTCATGCCGTCTACTCATCAGTTATTAATGGGCTGATGAGTTGCATCGTTTTTTAATCTAAATAAACCTTGTTCTGTTTCGGGTACAATATTTGAACAACTCTCACAGTTGCAAACCATCCAAGTGATTTACAGGAATGGTCTTTGCGCAAATTTGCGAAAAGGAACTATGCATGCCGTTGCACTTGGAAAAAAAGGAATTGGAAATTATTTGGGTTAATAGTGCCAGGACCTTTACACCTTGTATTTATGCAGGCTGCGGGAGAGGAGATGGTAAAATAGTAGGGTTGTGCACAAGAAAAGCATTTTCAGTTCGTATGAAGGCACATTTTAGATAGGAATTGAAACATCCAGGTCACAACATGTAGATTTGTGCTGGTAGTTTAGAAACTGCTCTGCTGAAGGTGGAGACATTTCTGAAATACAGTTACAGAGACCCAAGGGGGGAGGGGGGTGATTTTAGAAATCTGTACATTTGGAAAGCCAATGGGGAAATTCTGGCAACCTACACGTCTCTATATGGCCATTTCATAACCAGGACATGTAAATATCGGTACTTACACATGTGGCAGCAGCCATTTTGCAAACAGAGACGTGCAAATGTTCTTAAATAGAGAGGACACACTATTGCTCCCTTTTCATTACCAAGTGGGAAATAAACATTGGGGTTTAAGAAGGATATCCCCCTTTAACTCCTCCTGGAAACATATGGCCAAACTGAGCACTTTCTCAAATTTGGGGAGCAGGTATAAATTTGGCCATGGACAATTGCAGTCACGCATGTTTCAGCCCCCATATGAAATGGGAAATGCTAATGTATTTTTTAGTCCTTCCCATGGCACAGTCCAAAATGTCCCCAGAATGCCTCCATCCAAAATATTTAGTGATGCACATGCCTGCTGTGGAAATATGTAAATCATGGCCTGTCTAAAATTACTACCACATCCACATTTAAAAACGTTAATAAGGCATCTAAAATAACCCCTCTGCTTGTTTTCCCAATTTTCAAACTTTTTGAGGGCTCATTTCCACATTAGTGTTATCAAGTATTAAATCAATGGTGTGCATACTTACATGAGCAAGAAAAAGTCTGACTCGTGGCATAAATCTGCCGTAAGCGCTATGTGGATAGTGCTGGCGGCCAGTGCTGAATCTGGATACCAGGGATGAATATCCAACGGTGGACATGAAATACTGACTCATAGATTTTTCTAGGCATGCTAAGAAACTGAATGCGTGCTAATGAAAGCACCTCCCTACACAACAGTCTGCTTGTATTTGAAAATCAAAGGTATGTGCACCGTTGCCTTCTCTGAATAACACAAGCTCAAGGAAATGCATCTTACTCACACATGCTTTTAGCTGTATTTGAACAGCACAGATTTCAGTCACACCATTTCAAATGGGTAAATGCTTTTGAAAATTGCCTTCTTTGTATGTCCCTGAATTGATTGGGCCTTATTAGAAAATGAGTTATTCCTATTTCTGAAGAAAGAATCTTTACTGAATAAAATTCTATTGTTATATCACAGTACAGAATCTTCTCACATCCAATATCTTTCTTATTATATGCATCTGTGCATTCTATAAAGTTATTGCTGGCTATAGATACTGGTCAAGCCGCTAGTTTTCTTTGCTGTTTGAATTTTGATTTTTTTGTTATGTTTATGACTTTTGTCCTCCATTGTCTTTTATGAATGGTGGAATATTAAGCAAAAAAAATAAATTGACTAATGGAAATTTCTCATCCACCCACCTAGATTTCTTTGTACAATTACAAATCTTTCCATCTTTCTTCCTGAAACTACCCTTATCATGCACACTTAACAGACTATTGTCCTGAGTTACAAATGAATTATGCAAAAATATGCTCCTTTCAATATAAAATTTGTTTTCTCTGTCATTGCTACTGAGACATTGGATAAAAGGACCCCTGAAGCCCTGGAAATTAATATACACTAATACTTTGTTTTATATGTTTTATGGTGGTCCAATAACAAATATCACAGCTTTTAAGTATACTGCAGTTGCAGAGATCAAAATGATGGCAAACCATTTATTCTATATCATTTAACAGAGAGGGCAATTTTAAAATAAGACTGCCAGGAAAGGAAAGCATAAATAGCGGTAAATTTACTAAGCCAGACTAACTGGCAACCCATTCTGTATGCAACTAGGTCTCGTTGAATAACATGTGACCTAGTTGCAGATAGCACAGGTTAACTCTTAGGGATATGTTTACTAAACCGTCTTAATGTTACCAGTGCTAGTTGCAGCTTTAATGTGCAGAATGCCATATAAGGTAGTGGGTGGTCCGGAGGTAAGGTTGCAAGGAAACGGTATTGTGCGATAGTGGGCGCCGTGGCACGTTAACAAGCGTTAACCCTATGTTCATGCCAGCTCAGTGTTAGAAGCTATAAAGATGTAGCCCACTGGTTAGTGCAATGACTGTGGAGGCAGAGGTTATGGGTTAGATCCTGCAGTGGTGTTATGTAAGAAGGCTGTCTGAGGCAGTTCCTTTTTTAATTTGAATCAGTGCTGTCTGAGGCAGTTCCTTTTTTAATTTGAATCAGTGCTGCCAGCAAAAACACCTTCACAGTGCAGTAACCTAAGGTGCAGCATAAGGCGCCCTATAAGGCACTCCATAGGGCACATTATAAAGTGCACTGTCCGCCAAGGCACCTTATAATGTGCCCTATAGGGCGCTTTATAGGGCACCTTACAGGGAGCTTATGAGGCAACTTAGGCTATGGCACTGTGAGGGTGTTCTTGCTGGCAGCACTGATGTAAAATAAAAGGAAAAGCCTCAGACAGCCTTATTAAATAACACCACTGTGGGATCAAACCCATGACCTCTCCTTTTGCAGTCACTGAAGTAACCAGTGGGCTACATCTCTATAGTGTCTAACACACTGCTGGCTGGCAACAGAAAGACTGCAGGTCACCACACAAACTGTCTGCTGTGGTTACCAGGATAGGGTACACCCACCCGCACCCATGATGCACTGCACATGCAGATCAGAAGCCTACATCTGCTCACAAGATGGGATATGCGCCTCTATAGCACCCCGGCCCGATAGGGGGAACTGACCGTGTGTGTTACAGGCACAGAGTAGCTACAGACCGTGACATTGTGTGGTTCCTGTGCTCACCCTGAGGGTGAGGTGGGGCTCCCAGCACCAGGTCCGCAGCACCTAGCTCAGTTGAGATAGGCTGTGCTGCAGGTCCCCATCAGCCCAAGTGTGATAGTAGTCCTTTCAGACACACCAAGAATACACCTGTGTCCATCTGTATTTCCCAGTCATGTCTAGCCCTTGTGGACTATGATGCACCCAGAATAGTGCATATCCTGTGTGGGTGCCATGGTCACATGTTATAGGTGAAGGGGGGTGATTGGACCCAAAAGCGGATTATGTAGCAGCAGTGAGGGCCTAGTAGCAGCAGTTTAAGTTTAAATTTAAAACACAGAAGAGAACTTTCTGGTTACATTTCATATCAAGCAGAGAGCTTGTAGTTTTAATTTAATAGTCACTCAGGGCCTAGTATCAGCAAGTACTTTTAGTTTAAATTTAAAACATAGAAGAGAGCTTTCTGGTTAAATTTGGAACCCAGCAGAGAGCTGTAGTTTAAATTTAATAGTCACTCAGGGCCTAGCATCAGCAAAGTACTTTGGTTTAAATTTAAAACACAGAAGAGAGCTTTCTGGTTAAATTTAGAACTCAGCAGAGAGCTTGTAGTTTAAATTTCATAATAAGTTAGAGCCTAGCAGCAGCAAAGAGCTATAATTTAAATCAAATAAGAATATAGATTAGCACAAAAGGCAAAACAGGGTCAGTACTCTTTGAGCAGCAAATAAAGTCTTCTAGAGACCTTTACAAAGAGGCCTTCTACCTAGGGGGCAAGAGACCTGTGAAACCTTTTCAATAGGTGTTAACACCAGGTGGCAGGTCAAAAGGCTATTTTGAAAGACTCCTTCTATCCAAGCAAGGACTGTTAATCATCCAGGAAGTTGGTCACAGCTTACCTCAGCAGCACAGGCATAAATAGCTCAACCAGAGCTCTGTGATCCTCAGTCTTGAAGGACTAGAAAAGGGGACTGTTACTTCTGGAGAGAGATCTGCAATTATGAGTATATACTTCTGGGAATTTTCTGAAAGGAATTCTTTCTATTAAAGCTATTTAATCTGTGAACCCACTATTTTTTGTTAAATCAGTCAGAGGACCAGTTCAGAAGTTACAATGAGAGTTTTGAATCGACAATGGATTATGGACCCGGTAAATTGTTTACGCTAACTTGGAAGAACACTGAAGACAAGATTATTTAAAAGGTCCCTGAAAGACGCATTGCATCCATCCCCTTGATGAACCCAGGAGGAGAAACGCCGGAGCGCTTAGAAAATTGAGGCGTCGGGGTTTTCTTGCAAATGGAAAGGAGCTTTGGCTAACGCCATTCAGCACAAGATAAGTTGAATGGTGTTATTATTCAAAGTTTTTAAGAAAAACAAAAAGATAGGGGTTTTCTTGCAAATGGAAAGGGGCTTTTGGCTAACGCCATTCAGCACAAGATAAGTTGAATGGTGTTATTATTCAAAGTTTTTAAGAAAAACAAAAAGATATTCATAAAATATGAGCAATACATGAACTTTAAAAAATTAGAACCATATCTGCCTAAGGTCATTGATGTGAACGGACACTAGAGGGGAGAGTTATATTACCCATAAATAAGTGTCAACCTATACCGTTTATCTGAGACCGAAGGCGATTTGGTATATTAAATCTAAAAGTAAAGATTCTAGATAGTGAATGATTAGTTTGGAGTTATGATTATAGTTCGCTCTTGAGAGAGATCTGTGACTGTTTTTGTAAAATGGCCTAGTGGGAGACAGCCAACATGGCTTTAGACAAGGAAGATCTTGTCTTACTAATCTGTTATGTTTTTTTGAAAGTGTGAATAAACAGGTGGACAAAGGTGAGTCAGTTGATATAGTGTATCTGGACTTTCAGAAAGCCTTTGACAAGGTCCCTCATCAGAGACTTTTGGCAAAACTAAAGAGTCATGGGATAGGAGGCAGTGTACTACTTTGGATCAGGAACTGGTTAAAAGATAGAAAGCAGAGGGTAGGGCTAAATGGCCAATTTTCCCAATGGAGAAAGGTGAATAGTGGTCTACCCCAGGGATCTGTGCTGGGTCCGCTGCTTTTTGACATATTCATAAATGACCTGGAAAGTGGAATAGCGAGTGAGGTTATCAACTTTGCAGATGACACAAAACTATTTAAAGTTGTTAAAACCCAAGAGGATTGTGGAAAATTGCAAGAGGATCTTGATAAATTGGAAGACTGGGCATCAAAATGGCAGATGAAGTTTAATGTGGACAAGTGCAAAGTTATGCACCTAGGGAAGAACAACCCAAACTATGGTTACACAATGCAAGGTTCCACATTAGGAACCACCACCCAGGAAAAGATTTAGGCGTCACTGTGGATAACATATAACCGGGTAAGGCGGACGTGTAGCTCCTGCCCCGTTCCCATACCCCCACCATCCCTTCACCCCTCCCCGAAATAACCACAACAATCACACTCAATATGGCATTCCACTGGTCGCAGCTTTATTAACCATAACATTATCAAAACAAACTAACAACAACTATAACTTCCACATTCAGGTTCCAGCAGTGGGATGAACCCTCACCAGCCATGTTATTAGCAAAGTGAGTTCCCTCCCGCCTCCGCTGGGCACCGTCCACCGGCAATTCCATCCCCCCTACTCCGGCTTCGCCATATTATTAGCAAAAGCCCTGAGGGGTCCACCGGGTCGGGGGTACCCCACCCCCGCCCTGCCAAGCCTCCGGACCCCGGACACCTCCGGGATCCCGCCACAGGCTCAGTGACACCTGATGTACACCTGTCACTGAGCCCCCCCCAATTGCAAAGCTGCGACCAGCTACCCTGCCCTGAACATACTCCAAGGCCTCTTGCCAGTCATTTAGGAGTAAATCCACCCCCACCGGGGATAAGTGTACTCCGTCTGGCCTATATAAACCAGCACAATCCACCTCCACCCAAGGGTGTAAAATCTGCCAACCCCCTTTTTCACATACCCAGCGTCCAATTTGCCGATTAACTTTAATTAACCCACGAGACCACCTCCGGTGGCCCCAGCAAGCAGGCCTCGGAATTATATCTGACCATAACAACACGACATCCTTAAATATTAACAACACTTTATCCAGGTCTCTCTTTGCCTCTCTGATCAGCTGCTTGACTGTCCAAGTCCCCAAGTCGTTGCCGCCGAGATGCAACAACAGGACAGCTGGGGAACCCCTTACATGCTGATGGTGCCGAAGCAAAGGCAAGAGCTGCAGCCAACGAAGGCCACGCTCACCCAGCCATGATACGATCACCTCTGCAGGATTCAAACCAATGTTCGCCCCCTGGGGCCTTGCCGCTGCTCGCCGACCTGCCCAGTATACAAAGGAATGGCCAATCATCCAGCAGGCACACGGCATCCGGCCCCCATCTAAAAGAGATTACATAGTTAAATACCATCCCCAGAAACCCCATCACAAATGCACATATCCTTGAAATGCATTGGAGCGCCATCTGCCTATCCGTTGAATCACCTGCTCGTGTAAACCCGCCTCTGCGGCACTAGTGGCTGTCCCAATCCTAAATGAATGTGGCGCAAAGTCGCCCGGCTCCAAACCCACCTGACGCACCGCCATCTGCAGGACTGCCGTGAACTGAAACCGTGTCATGCTGCGCGAATTCTCATGCAGGAAAAGAAAACTGCCCCCCCGCGGCCTCACCCGCAGGTAAGCCACCATAGCAGCCACCGGGCAAGTTGAGGCACCACCAATAGCTCTCAAATGTACCCAAGTGCCCCTGCCCTTCTGGTCAGTCTTGGACCGAGCCAACCATATGCCCAATTCCTCCTTCGACACCCGCACATGGTGAACCTGCAATGCCACACAACCTGCTGCTGAGCTGGACGCCGCCACCAGTTCCCCAATCCGAAAAGCCCCAAAAAAGGCCATGCAAAAAACTGCCTGAAATAGCGTGACCTCATAAGAAGACTCTGCCACAAACGGCAGTGCGACGCACAGCTGACCAAGCAGTTCATGCGTAATTGGCCTCCGCCTATCCCCCCGCAGAGGGGTACCCCTCTCCCACCCCAGCAACAATCGACATACCAGGAACCCCCAGCTAGATGCCCCCCACCCCACCGCCCTGGAGAAGAACGCAAACCCCGCAATATGCGCTCTCACTGTCGATCTCGATGCTCCCACCGCCTTCGCTGCCGTGATGTACAGGCCCAAGAGGTGGTCTGGGACAGGACCTTGCCGCCATCCTCGGGCTGCCAGAAACTCCACAATCTTGTCACAGCCTCTGCAATAGGACCGCCAAGTCGCTGGTGACACGGAACTCCGCAACAGGTTCAGCATGCTCTCAGGCCAAGCCGCCATAAGTGCTCCTGGACCCGCATTCCAACAGGGTCAGCCTACGGTGCCAATCGCCAGAACAGGTCCCACTTAAAACGGGAAAGAGCATCAGCAACCTGATTAGTATAACCTGGCACATGATGGGCCCTCACCACCACATTCAACCTCAGACATCCTAATACAACCTCCCTCATCAGTGCCGCCACCTTCAAGCACCGCAGGGTATACCTATTGATAACGCTCACCACTGCTGCATTGTCGCACCACCACAGCAACCGGTGATTCTGCAACCTCTCCGGCCACAGCTCCAGCGCCACGAGCACCGGAAATAATTTGAGAAAGGTTACGCTATCAGTCAGGCCTGCCGCGCGCCATGCTTGCGGCCAAGGCTCCGTGCACCAAGAGCCCGTGAAATACACCTCAAGCCGCAACCACCCACCGCGTCCGTAAAGAGCTGGAGATCAAACGTAGACCTTTCCTTCGTCGGCATAACTGCTACGCCGTTAAAGTCCTTCAGGAACTCATCCCAAACCCCCAAATCCGCCCTCATGCTCCTTGACACCCTAATGCGATGGTGCGGCTTACGCACACCAGATGTCGCCGCCGAGAACCTACACATGAACACCCGACCCATCGGTATGACCCGACAAGCAAATTTCAGCGAGCCTATGAGCGCCTGCATCTCTTTCAGCGTCACTTTGTCCGACCCCAACACGTTCGCCACCAGGACCCGTAGCCTCGACACTTTATCCAGCGGCAAATGAGCAACCATGTCTTTCGAGTCCAACTCAATCCCCAGAAACGTAAGGTGTGACGCAGGGCCCTCCATCTTACCTGGAGCCACAGGGACGCCCCGCTCCCTAGCCAGCCTCGCAAACCCGTCTAAAAGCACCTGACATTGCCCCGACTGCGCGCTACCGATGAATAAAAAATTGTCCAGATAATGCACCACGTTCCTACAGCCCACCGACTCCACCAGGACCCAGTGGATGAATGAACTGAACATCTCAAAATAGGAACAAGATACTGAACAACCCATCGGCATGCACTTATCGAAATAGTACCTCCCTTCGAATGCAAACCCAGCAAATGAAAAGAAGCAGGGTGAACCGGCAACAAGCGGAACGCAGACTCGATATCCACCTTCGCCATCAGACACCCCGGCCCAGCTTCCCGCACTAACTGCACCGCTTCATCGAAGGACGCATAACGAACCGCACACAACTCCCTTGGTATAAGGTCGTTTACTGATGCCCCAACTGGGAAGGACAAGTTGTGGATCAACCGGAACTTCCCGGGTTCTTTCTTCAGAACAATGCCCAACGGAGAAACCACAAAATGCGAAAATGGCCGTTCAGCAAAAGGCCCGGCCACCCTACCTAATTCCAGCTCCGCCTCCAATTTCTCACTAACAATGTGCGCAAAACGCCTTACCGATGGAGAGTTGCCAGCTCTCTCCAGACCCCCCTCCCCTACCACCGGTATGGGAAAACCATATAGAAAACCACCCTCTATCACCCTCCCCATCCTACGCTTCTTGTATCGCCTCAGCCACGGCCTAAGCGCCTCCAGTCAGATAGGCGTCGGGGCCAAAGCCACCAGGTCGTTATTGCTTGGTAGCAGGAGTGGGTAACACAGACGCCCCTTTTTTGACACACTTAATGACCGCATGCCCCCCACCGCAGACCGAACAACTGTGTCGGAACTTACAGTCCAGGAAGGGGCAAGAGGACTTATTAAAACGCCAGCAGACATCCCCGGCTGCCCCCTTTTTGTCCACCTCCACCCGCCCCCGTCCCTCCTTTTGCCGACATTTGTGTCAACCATAGGTTAATGTCCTGTGTTCCCCAGGACAACAACCTATTCTCCTCCATCTTGTCCCGAAATTTCTCATCATAGTTGAGCCATGCCCAACCATCATGAGTCTGAGCTGCCGCCAAAATTGAGTCCGCGTAGGCCAGCAACATTCCATATTGCCCCGGGTAATGATGCCCCCATAAACTAGCCAGCCGCAAGAAGGCCCTCGTCCAATTAATAACATTACGCAACGCCTTCCGAACCCTCCCCACCTTCTCTCCTCTTCCGTTTGCTGTCCCCCGACCGCTTCCTACCCTCTAGCAACCTGAAAATATCTATATATTTCCTTTTCCTTATCTTCCGCCGCAGTTTACGTGGCACCCCTCCCATAACTCTGAAAAGGACCCCAGTGTGGCACCTACCACAACTGCCCCCCTCCCCCACCATCTAAGGCTCGCTCCACAGCCCCCAGATCCGAAGACGACAACGACGAGACATCCGTGGAGGACGACATAGAGGACCCTGACCTCCGACGCTGCTTGCGTGCATGCCGCCCCTTCTTCTTTGACTTGCCCTTCGCCCTCCCCCTGACCTCCCCCTCCCCCTCACCAACCAGCCCCACCTGCCCTCCTTGCAACTCACCAGACGTCGTTGTCCCTGCCTGCGACACTCCTGCAAGGCCAACAGCCGCCAGCCGGCCGACCTCCTCCTGAAACACACCTCGCTGCTCCTCTCCAGTCAACGCTGACTGCACGCTTCCGGCTGGCTCCGCGTCCATCCCGGCACCTTGCACCACTACACCTCCCAACTGCTCCGACCTCTGCGCCTCTGCAGCCGGCACCTGTGAAGAGAAATGGGGAAAAAAGGAGGGGGGCCTGCCATGGCCCAGGGCGTTTGCCATGCCCCCAGCCACTCTGCCCTAGAGGAACCCTGTTCTCCTCCCCACCAATGTTCCCAGGGCGTAGTGTAAAAACCGCCCGATGCCATAGGATATCCCCATGGGGCCCCTCCAGGCACTCCGCCCTGCCTACTCACCTCCCCGTGTGCCCCTGGCAGCCCAAGAGAGGGCCCAGCTAGCACTACATCCTCCATCCCCTCCTGGAAGGATCCCCCTCCCCCAGCCGCCCCTCGCCCCCCTTCCCCCCTGGAAACCCTTTTGAACAGCCCACATGCCCCTGGAAATGATTCTCCCCAACTCGGCCCCCACCTCCTAAACCTCCGAGCTCCCACTATGCCCCCCCCCAGGGATCCCTTATCTGCACCCCTCCTTACGCTCGCCTGCCCCAGCGCCCCCCTCTTTCCCCCAGCCTGCCTTCCTTTAGCCACAGCTGCCCGTCCCCCAGACCCCCTGCCCCACCTAGGCCCACCGCTTTCCCGTGCAGGCATTCCTCCAAAAAACAAAAAAATTGAAGTTAAACCTAACTCCCCCACCTAAATCCCCCAACAGCTTTCCTCCCCGTCTCCTGCCGTCCCCTCCTGGAGTATCCCCTTCTGCAATTCCTTTATTATATTTTACTTTTGATTCGTTTTTATACTGCCCCACTCGCCTCTTTGCCCCGATTTCACCGCCAACCACGTGGAGGCCCGAACACCGCCCTCGATCCGACCGCGGCTCCTCTGCTGACTGCTGTTCCCTCACTGTGATTGTCAAACGAGGCCTCCGCACGCTTTGATTCTGATGGCCAAACTCCGGCTGCTGACCGAGGTCCCTGAGCTGCCTGCAAGACTCCAGTCCTCTTCATTCACTCCGACAGACTGGAGCCTCGCCGGCACGCTCCCCTTTGCCAGCCCTCCCCCACCCCTGCCCCCTGCATCCATTGGCTCCCACGCCTGTCCGAAATCCGCAGGAGCCAATGAATTTGAAAAGTGCGCCGCCGTCTCGCCCCCCCCCCGCCCCGCTCACCGCCGCGGCCGGGGCCACACACCACGCCGCCCACCCGGTTATCGGCGGCCTTCAGGTACGTGGCCCCGCGGTCTTATCATTAAAACCCTCAGCCCAGTGTGCAGCGGCAGCCAAGAGAGCAAATAGAATGCTAGGTATCATAAGGAAAGGAATGGAAAATAAAACAAAAGATATTATAATGCCTCTATATCATTCCATGGTGAGACCGCACCTTGAATATTGTGTGCACTTCTGGTCACCGTATCTTAAAAAGGATATAGTGTTATTAGAAAAGGTTCAGAGAAGAGCCACCAAAATGGTAAAGGAGATGGAAGGATACTCCTATGAAGAAAGGCTAAGAAGGTTAGGTCTCTGTAACCTGGAAAAGAGACGGCTAAGGGGAGATATGATAGAAGTCTATAAATTAATGAACGGAGTGGAACGGGTAAACGTAGATCGATTGTTTACATTATCAGAATATAGAAAGACTAGGGGACATGCAATGAAGCTACAGGGTAAACTATTTAAGACTAATAAAAGAAAATATTTTTTCACTCAACGTGTAATCAAACTCTGGAATTTGTTACCGGAGGATGTAGTAAAGGCTGTTAGTGTAGCTGGGTTTAAAAAAGGTTTGGATAAATTCCTGGAGGAAAGGGCCATAAACCATTATTAAGAAGGGACCCGGGATATCAATGCTTGACCCAGTACAAGCATTGCGGAACCTGTGTCTTTTGGGGAAACTGCTAGATACATATGACCTAGATTGGCCACTGTTGAAAACAGGATACTGGGCTTGATGGACCTTGGTCTGACCCAGTATGGCATATCTTATGTTCTTATGTAGCACCACCCAACCCGCCCTCTGTGGCTCAGGGTGGATTGACAGGATCTCCCACCAACCATATCCACATTGTACATCTCTGCAATGGTGGCAATAGAGAGGAGCATCAACCCCAGTCCTGCTGGGGAACGGGCACCCTATAGGGCAGTCGATGCAGATCTGTACACATCAGATAGGGCACTGGCAGACAGGCAGTAGGCCTAGAAAAAGCTCAGCTGCCCCCCACCACTATCTGACATTCACCAGCAGAGAGCACAGTCTGTCTCCACCCACTGCACCCTGCAAGGTGTTCCAGCCATACACATGCTAACTGCAGACAGTCTTCTAGCTAGTACATAGTGCATGTTCCTGGAGGAACTGTGTGCACCCAAAAATGGGATGTGAGCACACACACCATGCAGGTAAGTCAGTGATTGGGCCCCAGAAAAGGAAACTTATAGATATCACTTGAGAGAAATGCTGTACAGCACTATGGGGGAACCTAGCAATGCCATGGTCACTGCTCAGTCAGGGTGAGAGTGACACCCCCCCCCCCCCCCCACCCAGCATGACATGCTGTGGCCACCCTGTCTGTGCAGGTGGTGGTCGATCACTACAATGTCCCAGCCATTGCCCTATGCAGATGCATCGTGCCCAGGCCACCCTGACCGGGCCATACCCACAATACCTTGCTCCTCATTATGCACATTGGCAGACTAACACTGGAAACAGTGCAAGCAGTGTGGGCTCAGTAAGGTGTAGGCAGCCACAAAACACTGGATAGGCATACACACACTCCCACACCTATGCCAGCATTGTGCAAATATAGAGGTTTTTGGCAGCCCTGGCCGCCATACCAGTCCTGGGCACAGTGCGGGCATTGCTATGGTACGCAATACTGTTGGGTTTACTCCCCGGGGTGGTAAACACTGTCAGAAACAAACACCGAAATGCACTCCACAGATATCAGAAAGGTTGCTCTGATGGATCTCTGTTAACAAATTGTGTTTAATGTTGGACTTATCTGTTATTAATCATAGCAACCGTTTGATATATGTGGAACGTGTTTCCAAGTTTATGACGGCAATGCTGAGGTATGCAGGTTCCAGTATTGGTAGATGCTGCTCCACGCAGGGCCCAACAGCCTGACTCTCCATGAGGCTTTGGATAGTGGAGCAGGCTGAGGCTCTGGTGCAGAGGTTCCCAACTCCGGTCCTGGTGGGCCCAACACGATTCAGGTTTTCATGCTGTCCCGAATGAATATGCAGGAGCTACATTTGCATACAATGGGGGCGGTGCATAACAATGCATCTCAAGTATATTTCTTAGGGACAGCATGAGACCTGAATGTTGTTTGGCCCTCCAGGACTGCAGTTGGGAACCTCTTCTGTAGGGACTACACGTGTCTATGGTGAATGTGCTCTGTAGGGTAGGATAAGGCGTTCATGGCATGTTTATTTTATCTACAAAAACGGTTCCTTCTTTATTACCACGGTTTAGTACTGGGTAATATATGGGGACATGGTCTGCAGGAGCCACAGCTGAGACTTGAACATGTGACCTTCTGTCCCTGAATGCCCTGGCTGGGTGTACTGCACCAAACTGTTCCCACAGAGGCAGGTCATTCCCTGGAGATACCATTACTGTTCGTCAGATAGACAGACGTCTTTTGCAGTGCACGGCACCCATCCAGACAGGGCTTTGCCTTGGTCTGCTGTGGGCAGATGCCACTGCCCCCTCCACCACCAGCACCCCTCTGCCACCATGCTGACATGTCCTTATGCCGGTGGTGCTGGTGGTGGTGTGCAGTCCCAGGCCATCCAGTGTCCCAATAGGTGGCTGCCTATGGTGTGTAATCTGGGGTAGGGGTGCCTGCATAGACATCCATGCTTCCCCCCGGCACCACCTTCCAATGTTCTGTGCCCTTTGGGGTGTTTGCTGGGAACTGTACCCTGGGACATTGTGGGACACACACACTCGTGGGCATGTTTGACCTTGATCAGTTGCTGATATTCCGTTTCTGCTTTTCTATTTGTCACCTAGGCATCTGCCTAGCCTGCCCTCTGCCCCAGCTGCCCCAGCTGCACCACTGCATGTCACACCTGCAGCCCCCTGTATCCCATGTGCAGCAGCACCATAGTGCCCTTTCGTACTTGGGCACTATCTGCTCTGCTGCACATGTATCAGTACTATCACTGTTCTTGGTCTCCCTGCCTTTGCTGTACATTGCTGACTGAAATGGTTTCTCTCTCCTTCACTTTTGCCTCTAACGCCAGGTTTTCACTTGCGCTATTTTTAGGATATTCATTTCACAGTGATAGTGTGCCTGGAGCCTCTCCCCACCCACTATGGAACAAACATAGCAATAAGCTTTACATAGAACAGGGAATCGTGTATTGTAATTACCGAAGCCTGTATAATTACTCAAAGATGCCCCTCAGATAGATATGGTCCAATCAGCTTAATCGGCCTCAATTTATAGAAAGTATGGTGAACCACCTTGCCAACCTGTAATTCAATTGATAAATTACCAAAGCCTGTGTAATTTTTTATTTTATGAGCACCCTTCCATGTATTGACCAAAAGAAAACAATATTCTAATAAAATATACATAGTTTATGATGTCTCTTGAAATGGAATAACTAACAAAATGTCATCTGCATAAGCATAATAATCTACATTGATGCATAAATATGATGAACAAAGAAAATAGATGAGTAGAGACCCTTGTGGGACTCCACATTCACTCTGCCATGCCTTTGACAAACAGTTTCCCATTTCACCATATAGGAACAATTCCACAAAAACCCCTTAAACTAGTTGAGAACCAACTCTGAATTTCCAAATGCACTTCACTGCAAAAGTAATAATTGATGATCTATAACATCAGATGCAGAGGATATATCAAACTGAACAACATATGCTTGATGTCCATTATCCAGCAAATGTTGGAACTGGTATTCTAGTGATGCCAATAAGGTCTCTGTACTACAAAATGGGTAAAAGCCTGATTGAACAAGATATAACAAGTCATAGTCACTTATATGTTGAGTCAATTGCTTATAGAATAGGTATAATATAATAAAGGAGATATGATACAGACCCTTGAAAGGTATTAAAGAACAAACAGACCTTTTTTCAAATCAGGGGAAGCTCTAGAACTAAAGGTTGTGATATTGTATGAAGCTACAAGGAGGTAGAATCAAAAGCAACAGCAGGAAATATTTCTTCACAGAAAGAGTGGCAGATGTCTGGAATGCCCTCCGAAAAGAGGAGGTGGAAGCAAAAGGTACTGGAATTGAAAAAGGAGTGTAATAAACACATTGGATCCCTAAACGGCAAGAGAATGGTCACTAAGAATGTAGCACCTCCATTCAAAACAGTTGTGAAATGACTGTTTCACTTCTTCTAAGAAAGTGGCCAGCACTGCGTGACAGGCACAACCCCCACAATAAACAAGCTGAGTGGTGCAGCTGAGACGGTAGTGCCTGTGGCTAGACTGTACAGCAGGAGGGCCCTGAACTGGGTGCAGAAAGAATAACATATCACACAGTGCAGCTGGGATAGTTGTGCCTGGGGATAGGTGCCCTTGCTATATGGTGGAGGGGCACTTAGACTGATTGCAGAAAGAAAGAGAGCCTTGCAGGTCCCACAATGGACTAGGTATTTAATCAAGCGTGATATGTTTGGGAATTGCTAAAAACCAAAGGCTTGGGTAAAGCAACCTATACTGCACAGCAAGTTCTGCCCTAGCAACTCTACTGGGCAGACTGGATAGATCATGTTGGTCTTTATATGCCATCATCCACTATGTTGTTATGCTACTACTGTATGGGATATGTTTACTAAGCCGGTCTAAGGGGTATGTTTACTAAATGGCGCAAATGGCGCAGCTGTGACGTTATCATGCGATACGTGATGTTATCGTGCGATAACATCTCCTGCGGCGGTAAGGTGCGCCGAGGGTGGAGTAAGGCTCCCCAGAGGGTGGAGTAAGGCTCCCCAGGGGCAGAGAGAAGGGGTCAATGGGCGGAGAGTGGGTGGGGAGAGGTTCCAGGCACACTATCGCTGTGAAATGAAGGTCCGAAAAATAACACGAGTGAAAACCTGGCGTTAGAGGCACATTTGCAGGAGAGAGAAACCATTTCAGTCAGCAATGTACAGCAAAGGCAGGGAAACCCATAAAAGTGATAGTAGTGATACATGTGCAGGAACCAAAAAGGCAAATAAACATATAAAATGACCAGAACCACATCTGAAATCCCAATAACCAAGCTGGCCAATAGTGATATTAATGATAAACATAAAGAAACACTACGGACAAAGCGTAAAAAGGAAGATATCATGTTTGGAAGGGTCTATGCTCTGTCCCCCTACAAAGTGAATGATCCCACATTGAAATAGCGGTGAGCAGGATTTTTGGCGTTTATATTGGACAGGTTTGTTAGGGCATGCACATGTGCAGCAACAGCAGAGTAGGCTTGTAGGAAAGGCCAACTGTAATGATGCTGTAATTGGGATACAGGGGGCTGCAGGCGGCACATGCTGTGGTCCAGCTGGGGCACAGTATGGACTAGGCAGATGCCTAGGTGGCACATAGGAATGCAGAAACTGTAAAGCAGCAAGACAGCAACTGACGAGGGACCAACATGGGCATGAGTGTGTGTCCCACAGTGTCACAGGTACCCCCAGGGCACATAACATTGGCAGGCAGTGCCGGGGGGAAGCGCGTATGTCCATGTAGGCACCCCTACCTGAGAACCCACATCATAGGCAACTGCCTACCGGCACATTGGATGGCCTGGGACTGTGCACCACCAGAACCACTGGCATATGGGCATGTCAGCATGGTGGCGGAGGGGGCAGTGGCATCTGCCCACAGCAGACCATGGCCAAGCCCCGTTTAGGTGGGTGCTATACACTGCAACAGACAAGGTCTGTCTGATGAATAGTCATGGTATCCCCAGGGAATGATCTGCCCCTGTGGCAACAGTTTGGTGCAGTACACACAGCCAACGTGTACAGGGGCAGAAGGTCACAAGTTCAAATCCCAGCTGTGGCTTCTGCCAACCTTGTCCCCATATTTTACCCAGTACTAAACTGTGGTAATAAAGATGGAAACTTTAGTGCAGATAAATTAAACATGTCTGAAATGCCTATATTTTACCCTACAGAGCACAGACACCATAAACATGTGCAATCCCTAGAGCAGAGTTTCCCAACTGCAGTCCTGGAGGGCCAAACACCATTCAGGTTTCATGCTGTCCCTAATAAATATGCCTGTGCAGCATTTGTATGCATCGCCCCCATTGTATGCAACTGTATCTCATGCATATTCATTAGGGACAGCATGAAAACCTCAACAGTGTTTGGCCCACCAGGACCGGAGTTGGGAATCTCTGCCCTAGAGCAGCGGCCAACAGGGGCAGAAACACCCACACTCACAGGATCCACTATCCAAAGCCTCATGGAGAGTCAGGCTGTTGGGCCCTGCACGGAGCAGCATCTCCCAATACTGGCATCTGCATACCTTAGCAATGCCGTCCTAAACTTGGGAACACATTCCACATATATCAAAAGGTTGCTATGATTAATGTCAGCTAACAAATCCTAAGTTAAACACGATTTGTTGATAGAGATTCATCATAGCAACCTTTCTTATATCTGTGGAGTATGTTTCAGTTATTGCTTCTGACAGTGTTTACCACCCCGGGGAGTGATCCCAACAGTATTGCGTACCATAGCAATGCCCACACTTTGCCCAGGACTGGTGAGGCGGCCAGGGCTGCCACAAACCTCCATATTTGCACAATGTTGGCATAGGTGTGGAAGTGTGTGTATGTCTATCCAGTGTGTTGTGGCTGCCCACACCTTACTGAGCCCACACTGCTTGCACTGTTTCCAGTGTTAGCCTGCCAATGTGCATAATGAGGAGCAAGGTACTGTGGGTATGGCCCGGACAGGGTGGCCTGGGCAGGATGCATCTGCACAGGGTACAGGGCAATGGCTGGGACATTGTAGTGCCCGACCACCACCTGCACGAACAGGGTGGCCACAGCATGCCATGCTGGGAGGTCACTCTCACCCTGACTGAGCAGTGACCACGGCATGGCTAGGTTCCCTCATAGTGCTATGCAGCATTTCTTTCAAGTGATATTTATGGTTTCTCTTTTCTGGGGCCTAATCACTGACATGGCTTGAACAAGTCGAATCTTTGTATGGAGAGAGATATCTCTGCTCTTGAGAATCTTATCTAGGTCTTTCATAGCCATTCTGCCAAGAGCAATGCATCGTTTGATTTCTTGACTGCTTGTTGCTTCTTTATTGATAGTTGATCCAAGTAGGTTAATGTTGTTCACAATTTAAATTTCTTCTCCTTCAACGATGAACCTGTTGATTATGCCAGTTGTCATGATCTTTGTCTTCTTTACATTAAGGTGCAGGCCCATTTTGAGATTATGTTCTTTGATTGTGAGAAGCAAATGTTTCAGATCATCTTCACTTTCAGCCAGTAAATGGATGTGAAAGCTGGACAGTGAAAAAAACAGACAGGAAGAAAATTGATGCCTTTGAATTATGGTGCTGGCGGTGAATACTGTGTATACCATGGACTGCCCGAAGAACAAACCAGTCGGTACTAGAGGAGATCAAACCTAAGCTTTCTTTAGAAGCTCAGATGACAAGACTTCGACTTTCATACTTTGGACACATCATGCGAAGAGAGAGATCATTAGAGAAAGACATCATGCTTGGCAAGATAGAAGGTCAACGCAAAAGAGGAAGGCCAGCAATGAGATGGATTGATACAGTAACAGCAGCTGCGGGTGCCAGTCTGTCAACAATGAGCCACCTGACTGAAGACCGAACACAATTTAGGATAGCTATCCAGAGGGTCGCCATGAGTCAACTCCGACTCGACGGCACTTAACAACAACAACAACAATAACTGACATACCTGCTTGGTGTGTGTGCTCATATCCCATTTTTGGGTGCACACAGTTCCTCCAGGAACATGCACTATGTACTAGCTAGCAGACTGTCTGCAGTTAGCATGTATATGTCTGGAACACCTTGCAGGGGTGGAGACTGACTGTGCCCTCTGCTGCTGAATGTCAGATAGTGGTGGGGGGCAGCTGAGCTTCTCCAGTGTTCTGCCTGTCTGCACATTGCCTTATGTGATGCGTACAGATCTGCATCGACTGCCCTGTAGGGTGCCTGTTCCCCAGCAGGACTAGGGTTGATGGTCCTCTCTACTGCCACCATTGCAGAGATGTACAATGTGGATCTGTCCACCCACCCTGAGCCACAGAGGGCGGGTTGGATGGTGCTACATAATCCGCTTTTGGGTCCAAACATCCCCCTTCACCTATAACATGTGACCATGGCACCCACACAGGATATGCACTATTCTGGGTGCATCATAGTCCACAAGGGCTAGATGTGACCGGGAAATACAGATGGACACAGGTATATCCTAGGTGTGTCTGCAAGGACTACCTTTCACACACTGGCACTGATGGGGACCTGCAGCATAGCCTATCTCAGCCAAGCCAGGTGCTGCGGATCTGGTGCTGGGTTCCCCACCTCACCCTCAGGGTGAGCACACAAACCGCACAATGTCACGGTCTGTAGCTACTCTGTGCCAATAACATACACGGTCAGTTCCCCCTACCAGGCCTAGGTGCTGTGGGGGTGCATACCCCATTATGTGATCAGCTGTAGACTGATGATCTGCATGTGCAGTGCATCATGGGTACGGGTGGTTTACCCTATCCTGGTAACCACAGCAGACAGTTTGTGTGGTGACCTGCAATCTTTCTGTAGCCAGCCAGCAGTGTGTTAGACGCTATACAGATGTAGCCCAGTGGTTACTTCAATGACTGTGAAAGCAGAGGTCATGGGTTTGATCCCACAGTGGTGTAATCTAAAAAGGCTGTCTGAGGCTTTTTTGTTTAATTTAAATCAGTGCTGCCAGCAGAAACACCCTCACAGTGCTGTAGCTTAAGGTGCCTCATGGGCGCCCTGTAAAGCGCCCTATAGGGCACATTATAGGGTGCCTTGGGAGACAGGGCACTTTATAATGTAACCTGTGGGGCGCCTTATAGGGTGCCTTATGAGGCACCTTAGGTTATGGCACTGTGAGGGTGTTTTTGCTGGCAGCACTGATTTAAATTAAAAGAAAATGCCTCAGACAGCCTTTTTAGATTACACCACAGCAGGATCAAACACATGACCTCTGCCTCCCCAGTCATTGCAGTAACAAGTGGGCTACATTGTTATAGCTTCTAACACTGCGCTGGCATGTACTTAGGGTTAACGTACCACAGCACCCACTATCGCACGATACAGATTCTTGCTACCTTAGGACTGGAATGCCCACTCCTTATATGGCATTCTTCACATTATCGCTGCAACTAACGCTGGTAACATTAGGACGGTTTAGTAAACATACCCCAAAAAGTCAAACAGCGCAACAAGACCTCAGAACCTTTTCAAGTACATCAAAGACTTGCCTCAAGGATCAGCCCTCTCTGCCCTCCTATTGAGGAGTGGCTCAGTGGTTGGGACAGGTTACCTCAGGCCAGAAGGCTAGGTGTTCAATTCCCACACAGGGACAAGCAACTTCAGGCCAGAGGTACTGGGGTCTCTAGTCCCATGGCCACTCCTTGTGGCCTTGGGCAAGCCACTTAACCCTTGTAATGGGGAAAAGATATCCTGTGATAAGAAAGCAGAGGAACCTATGAGTAATAGGGCTGTTTCTAGCAGGAAGGAATATATCAGGACACCCAGTTGCCAAGAGCAACATAAACATTCCCAGCCACGAGGGAAGGAACCCTGCACAGCTGATAGGCATTCCCCAGCTCTTAGCTCTAATAGCTTTCACCTGGGAGGGGGAAGGGCTGGAATAGAGCCTCAGCAAACGTATAAGGGACGTTCCTTAGAGAGTAGTAGCAGTAGTAGGAGGAGCCGTAGGAGCAACAGCTGTAGCTGGAGAAGGAGTTCTGACTTTGGCTTTGGTAGCTCCGGTAACTCCAGAGAAAGCAGTTTGGAAGATTCAGTGAAACCAGTAACTGGAAGCAGGAGAGACATGCTGAATGAGAACCAGCTGGATACTGAGTGCAAGCTGAAGTTTGAATCTGGGAAGCAACGTCTGCTTTGGGCTGGTAGGAAAACTGATGTGAATGACGTTGATTCTGAATGTGAAAGAGAAAGGCAGATAACAGCTGATAGTCTTAATTGGAGGAGAAAGGCTCAAAAACCTTTTAACCAAGCCTCCAAACATATACCTTATCGTGAAGGCATTTATAAGGAGAAAGTACCAGTCAGAATAACTGGAAGGCAATTACAGGCTTCAAGAAAGAAAGAATATACGGTGCCAAACATCTGTATGTGGGAAGAGGGTGACAAACAGCCTAAGCATAGAGAAAAGCCTCTGAGGTTTAAACCCCTACTGAATGAAGCTGTGCATAGCTTTTCTCCTGCCTCAAACCAAGAAGGTGGGCTAATTAACCAAGGTAAAGCTGCTTACAAGTCTTTTTCACCTAGAAGTTATAAAGGACATAAGTCTTATTGGAATTGTATGCCAAGATATGGTGACTCTGACCCTTACCTATTGGAGGAAATAGTAGGGAGGTCAAGGGAGCTGGCAGAGGAGAATAATCTGCCAACACACTATAGGCAACAACCTTATGCAGATGATAGTCAGATTGAATCAATGATAATTGATCCGCCAGAGCCTGAATTATCTGACTACCAGATGGACTGTACATTGGCTATGATAAATGATAGGATTTCCTTGTGCTGAAGAAATACAATGCTGGAAGTGATTTAACTGCCTGTTTAAAAGCACAAGAATTTACTTTATCCTTTTTGCCAGAGTATATGGCTTTTGTTCTTTTGTTACCTGTGTTATAATCAAAACCCCGGGAGGGGAAATAAAACCTTGATTTGACCTTACCACTCGGGTCTCAATTACCTTATTGCAAAGGAGCCCAACTACAATCCTTTCAATAAAAGGTCCCCCTGTAGCCCAACCAGTATACTACGCTGCTGGCGGAGCAGGGTGTGACACCCTCCATTGCCTCAGGTATGCTTAGATTGTGAGCCCTTTGGGGACAAGGGAATAAAAAGTACCTGTTAGTATACGTGTAAACCACACTGATTCTAAAGAGTGCAGTATAAAAAATAAATAAAAATAAAAATTTAACCTATGTAAACAGCCCATATATCACATCCTCCAAAAGTGCAGGATAAGGCAGAGGCATTTATGCAGATGACATTATGTTATATACTCCATTCACTACAAGGAACCCAGACTTCTCCTCTATACTTCCATGCCTTAATGAAATGACCCACTGGTTACATGAACAATCTCTTACATTAAATTTCAGCAAAACTGAGGCACTAGTCATTAACAGAGACTCCACCTACACACCACCAGAGAAGATAACAATCAACAACTACGAAATCCCCATCAGGTTTGAGGTCAAATACTTTGGTGTGATGCTAGACAAGAAATTGAAAAACCCATAGCAACTGCAGCAACATACCAAAGAATAAAGATCCTTCACAACCTCCGCCTGCTATTGGATCATAATCTATTCCACACAGTTTGTCAAGCGATCATCTCCCCTCATTTGGATTATTATAATTCTATACTTCAAGGACTACGAAAATGGACCCTCCTCCCACTACAAATTTGACCAAAACTCTGCAGCTTACATGATCTCATGGACATCACGGCAAGAGCATACTGCCCATCCAAGCACACATCAAATACAAATCATTCATGAATACATTTAAGAGTATACATAACTTAACCGCTGACTGCTTACAGTCACTCATTCATACAAACTCGGATAGCAGACCAAGAAGAGACCAAACCACAAACCTTCTTAAAGTCCCCAAACACAAAACAACCAGCACACAAAAAACATGCCAACGCACTTTCTCCATCTAAGGTCCAACCTTATGGAATTCCCTACCAAGCAATATAAGAGCAATAAAAGACTTAAAGGAGTTTGATAAAAGGCTCAAAACACACATTTTCCAGGAATGCTATAGGACAGACACTTGACACCTTATCACATAGCCAAATTTCCCCATTTACACTCAGAATTAGACCCACTACTGATTCAAACTGTAAATAAGTTAACTGTATTCACTTTAACCTATCCCCTGTCCTTCCTATTATATGGATAGTTAAAGTAACCTTTGTTATCATGTATCTGTTACACTTGTTCCTCTAATTGTTTTATGTAACTTAAGTTCTGTTGTGTTTAATGTAAACCACCTTGATACCCTTGAAAGGCGGTATATAAGAAATGATAAATAAATATATAAACCACTCCCAAAGGTAGAATGCTGTCTTTGGCATACAGCCACTGTACCATGCTGGAGTAAGGGGTCAACTGAGAGTGGCCAAACCCCAACTGCTCATCCCCTTTTAGGAGGAACCACAGGCATAGGAGCAAAGGAGTAGAACTCAAGGCAAAAAGGATTGATCATGCAAAACCTGTCAGCATCCCCCCCGGCTCAACAAGAGTGGAGTCCTGCCTCTGTAAATTACTTAGAAGCCATCCACTCACAAAGATACACAGAAGAAGCTCCAAGAAGAGACATCTCAAGGATCAAGGAACATCTGGGCCAGGCTTAACTGAAGAGCAGTTCGGGAGACCTGCATCTAGAAAGGTTACCAGTTCTAAAGAAAGGAGGAACCCAGGAACTCTTCAGTGAACAGTGACATCAGAGCAAGGAGTGAGTCCAGAAACGTTTTGGGGACCTGTGCCTACATTATCACCAGCTCCAGATACACTGGTAAACAATAATAATGTAGGAGAAGAGGTTCCCACTTAGGAAAAAAAAGTACACATAAGGGGTCATTTCATCCTGGGCGTACAGGCCCTATGTGCGTCCGGTCAGAACCAGATGCACAGAGGGTGTTGCGATTCTGATCCCATGGGGCACGTCTAGCCATGCGGGATCAGAATTGTCTGCAGGCCGGAACAGCGATTCAGCCAGGCCTGCACTTACAGGCCCTGCCTGGCTAAATCAGTCAGGGCTTTTAAATGGAGCCGCAGCGCCATGGCATCTGGTTGCCATGGCACCATGGCTTCATTTAAAAGCTGTGATCCCCGGCTGCCGGCACTCAAAATGCTTTCCCTGCAGCCTGACCCCCGATCTGGCCTCCCAGGGCCATGGTCGGGCTGTGGGGAATGCCCTCTGCCTCCTGCCATCCCTTTTCAGCCCCAGTCCTGCCATTTCCTCAACATCGGGGAAGTTATTCCACATCTGAGATGGAATAACTTCCCCGTTAAAGTCGCCAGCCCCAGACGTACAAGGCCGACATTAGAATTGGCCCTGTATGTCTGGGGCCAATGACTGCCCACTGCTTGCCCTAACACCTCCCCCGATCCGCCCCTTTCCCGCCCCAGTCTAACTTCCCCATACAGCACACGAGGAAGGAGGACAGGGCCGGGAAAGGGCACGAATAGCGGGGATGGATGTCTCAACGGGACATCCATCCCCACGATGCATGGCTCAGAATGATCCCCTAAGGTGAAAGGAGTAGAGAAACGTGAATTTAATTTCCATGATCAGATACATAGTATTCAGCATGCAGTGTTGTACTTTATAGAATGAAAGAAGATATAAGTAACCTGATTGTAAGAAGAGGAGGAAAAGAAGGAGTAAACTGCCTATAATATAGTTCTTGTTGCTACTTTTTGCCCATTGTTATAAATATTGTATCAGTGACTCTAAAGTTTAAATGAACCATTGGTCCAGAACACAGCTCTGGACTGGATGCAGTTATTTTGAAAAGGGAAGAGGTATGAGAGGAGCCTTGTATGCTATGGGCTTCCCAGGATTTGCTGATCCCTATTCAAAGAACCCTGAAATTAAAATTCTAAGAATAAGGACTGAAAGACATAAAACCCCTTGCAATGGTGTACCCCCAGCCTGCCAAGCAGCTTAAGAGCTACTGTAAGGTCTGTACCACAGGTAGGGTGCTATACATACAAACATGCACACACATAGCAGCCCACAAAACTACACCTATGCACACAAAATATTTACTATTCATAATTGTAACTCATCTTGAGGTACTACTGGAAAGGCATGAGCTAAATACTAATGAATAAATAAAACAGACAGACACACACAACAGATAAAAACACACACAGACACACAGACAAAACACATACAGAAGACACATATACACAGGCATTGCAAATACAAACAGATGGGTGTGGGCTTCCTCACTTGTTTACATTTTAAATTTTGCATGTATTAGCTCCAGCATGTTTTTCCAGCTGGTGTGGTATTATACCTCATCTCAATATTTAATGACAGTAGATGAATTTAAAATAACATTACTCTCATTAAATCAAAAGTAATTATGGGATCTGCTCCAAGTTTGTGGAATATATTGCCATTATTGATATGACCGATGGATTCTCATTTGCATTTTAGAAAGACACTGAAAAGGTAGAGTTTTCAAAATTGTTATAATTGACTTGATTCTTTTGTATAGATGGAATGTTTTTAGACCTGGTTTTATTTTGACGTGGTACGTTTTATTTTGATCCAAATAATGTAATTGTTATATTCTGTACTTGTAATCCAGCCTGAGCTCAATATTGGTTGGGTTGGTTGTGGATTATAAAAATTTGAATTAGATTAAATTAGCCTTCAGTTTGTTCACTGTGGCTGAGGGATTGGTCAAGCCCTGAGACATGGTGATAGCATGATGGCCCACAGTTGACACCACACATTGTGTGGCACATCGTTGCTGTACTCTCTCTCACTGAACATCTTGAAGACAGTATCACAATTATCTGCTCTCCTTTTGTATCTGAGCAGACAAGCAGGCTAGGGATGGTTGGGGCAAATCTGGTGCTAGATGTGTTTGTGGCTTATCATGAGGTTCCTACCTGGGCATGCTGGCATGTGCAGGTTCTTCCAGGTTCACATCCTCAATCATATACCAGGGACCTGAATCTGCAGGACAGTCTATGATCCCCCCCCTTTCTTCAGCCTTGGTGTCCTCTGGTTATATCAACTCATCAAAAACCACTTGCTGAGATGGTTGAGCCACAAGCTCAGGGGGAGCAGCTGCAGGTAGAGTCTGCATTTATGGCTCATGGTGGCTCATCATGTCCTCGGCTGGCTTGGGACATCTTCCCGAATATTTACATCTGTGAAACAATGATAGTTGTGCTAAGTCAATCTTGAGGCTTCTATCCCAAAGGAAATTCAAAGTCTGGGCATAGCACACAAAGCTGTGTTCAAGCTCAGGGATTTTCTCTTTCTTGCCTCTGGCAAGTGCCTCTCTCACTGCCTACGACCTCATTTCTCCTCCCCCCCCCCCCCCCAACATCTCTAGCTATCTACATGCTTCTTGTTCTGCTGTGTCCAATTCTTCAGATAAGTCCTTAAAAATTTCACTTCCCAACCATTCTCATAGGTGGCCCATCACTGGAGTTAATCTGATGGTATAAGGACCTCTCCCTTCATTGTCTTGCTCATGTCATCATATTGTTGCAACCTCACTCTTCAGCCAATCTTACAAACCTCTCTCGCTATGAGAGATTTGCACCCCAATTCTCCTAGCAATCCCCAGACTGGAGAACTGGACAGCTGTTCCCTTCTATATGTTCCCCTTTGTGGCCTTGAATGTCTGCTGGATCATATTGCCAAAAAGGGTGTGATAACTGTGGAGAGCAAGTTCAAGTAGTAGCTTATTCTTCATGGACAAGAACTTCATTGCCTGAAAATGCTAGCTGTCCTCTTCTGCTCATCCTCCTGCTACCTCTACCAGGAAGCCTCAAGGGTCATTCCCTGCCTGTTGCTACTTACCTGGTAGCCTCAATAGGGGTTCCCCAATTGTTGCTTCCTCTTGGTCCCAGCTTCCCTCTCTTCCTATTTTCCAACCCGTGGCTGCAATTCCTGCTTCATCCTTCCCTTCTGCCTAACCTGACTATCTTATCCCTATCTCTCTCTGTCTCACTGACTAGTCTGACTAGCCTCCCCACCCCCCCCCCCGCCCCCTATCCTTCACTCTCCCTGTCTCTGACTCTCAATTTCTCCCATGACATCCCCTCACTGCTACAATCTAATCAAGACAAAACATGTGGACCTCAATCCTAAAAGGGGCATGTCCAGGCTGTCTGGACATCCAAACACTGGGCAGGCCCAGATTGTACCCGAATCTACACCACGGGAGCTAGATGTTCCTGCGGTTATAGGATCTGGCATCGAGATTGCCCCTGAATCTGCCTTGGGAGACGTCCTAACAGCAGAATGGCCAGCCTGCTTTATGCTCCTGCTGGTGTGCTGGTGCTGTGGCGTCCCATCGCCATGGCACCAGGACACCCAGCAGGGGCACCGAAGGTCCAACATGGAGACAGAGGTGGTTTCCCCGCCGCCCAACCCTTAGCGGGACCTGCCAGGGCCAGGATCAGGCAGGGGGGCCCTGGCAGCATAAAGGCCCAACGAATAGTGGGGCTGCACATCCTACTGGGACGTTCAGCCCCTCTATTTGAGTCTCATAATCAGGCCCATAGCGAAACTGGGGACTAGAGTATGGTAAGATACACACAAATAGTGGCGAAGAGAGTGTGGATCCTGATACACGTAAGTAGTGGACAAGAGAGGTGAGGAATATCTTACTATACTCTAGTCCTCAGTTTCGCTATGTGTTTTGTCTTGATTAGATTATAAGCTCTGATGAGCAGGGACTGTGTCTTTCATCTATATGTATAGCGCTGTGTACGCCTTGTAGCACTGTACAAATTAGTAGAAGTAGTTGTACTGCCCCACTGTCTCTCTGGTACCCCTCTTCCCGACCCTGTTCCATCCTCTTTTCCTGTCCCTCCTGACCACTATCCTCCCTGCTGCCAGTCACCCTATTAGCTGCTATAAGTCTTATTCCATCCCCTCTTCATTCTCTCACCTCCTATGCTGTGCCACTCCTCTGTGCTAACCTCTTAAACACTTCCAAACAAATAGTAGACCACAGGGACAAAACAAAGAGGTACATTCTCGAACTTAGCACTCATGAAAGAGAATAAAAGACAAGGGGGAATGGGAAAAAAGACATGCCAAACAGATAATAGTCCTAAACACAGCTCTTCTTTATCTAGCAATAAGCAGCTCCTATACTTGATTCCACTACCCATCATCAAACTAACAGCACCGACGATGAGTACTTGCACATGACTGTCTTATATCAACTAGTATGGGAGAAGCATAAAGCATGATCTTTGGCTGCGTGCATTGAGATAAGATAATGCACATTATTTTAGAACCATACGCCGTAGGCAGAAAAATGTAACATTTTACACTGAAACAATGTGAATCGTGTTCACTTGATAAGCTGCATGTTAATTATTGAAAGAATGCACAATATCGCAACAGCAAAATATGCAAGCAGCTAACTGGAAAATGCTACCGACTAGGGCCAATGCCACTGAAAATAATTATAAACCATCCTGGCACTATCCAGATAGCACTGGGCTGATGGAGGAGCAGAGTCAGGGTGGAACCACAGCTTATCCAGATAGTAGCAATTTTCAGTGCCTATATCTGGATAACTATCCACATAACTTAGGCCAACAAAATAGCTGCCCTAAATTATTCAGTTGGCTATCCAGATAACAGCGCTGAATATCACGATTATTTGAATCCCTGTGCTAGTTGGCATCTGGATAGTCGTGTATCTGGCACTGAATATTTAGGTATATTTTTAAATGCCAACCATGGCACCAACCGGGTAATTACGATGCCCTTGAGCAGAGCTGCACAGACCGTAGTTAAATGATATGGAAATGCAGGTGGAATGATCATGGTTATTTCAGAGGAGCTATATGCATATAATTATAAATAATGTATGTGATTTTAGTTTATATGTATTGTGTATGCATGTTTTTATGTAAACCACATTGATGCTTTTATGAATTTTCCAACTTTTATGGTTCATTTAACCCATTTATTTTAATCAATAAATTTTAACATGCATTAGTAATTTTTTAACATATACAAATCTGTTGTATGCACTTTGATGCATGAACTAATATATATTAAATTGATTTTGTGCTCACTAAATTTTTTAGGCCAGCTAACAAACCAAAAGTCATACTAGCAAATGCACATCCCTAGTTTCTATATTTCTGTTGACTTAGAGGGTCATTTTTAAAAGTTTAGTGGTGATTTGGATGCCTGAAGATGTGCACATTGACGTCAAAATCACAGAGATGTCTCCATAGCCATTCTGCAAATTACAATGCAGATGCCTCCAGTGTAGGGATGTCTAAGTAGGCATGGGGGTGTGGTGGAGGTATGTCCGGGGAGGAGCAAAGGACTTACAGTCCCCATTCAATCTCAGAAATGTTGGAGATGTCTGCAAGTACATCCATGTTTATACCTGCTTCAAGGACAAACAGGCATCAGGAAAGTGCTTGTTTTTACCTTAAAATATCCAGCGTGTAGAGAAGATGGAGAATAAGTGATTAGCCCTAGATCACAAAGGCCCAAACTGGGATCTGAACTCTGGCCACACTGCTCTTAAGCCACTATCTAACCGTTATGCTATTAGATATTTTGGTTTTGAAATGCTAACCTGGGGACATCTATATAGACGTTTGATAGACGTCCATGTTTCCACAATCATACCTTAACTGGAATGTGCCTGTTTTTTTCCTCCGATGTTCTAGCATTGACGTTCCAGATTGCACTTGGACATCCCATTGTGAAATGCGCCTCTTAATCAAAAAGGTTATCTTGTCTGTAGTGTGGATTATTGACAAATTGCAGTTCTCATTATGAGTTCAGCTGTCATATTATCAAATATTCAAAAACTCCTCCAATTTACTGTTGAATGATTGACACTTTCTTCATTCAAAAATAAATTGGAGCCATTTCTGAATTTTAATAATATGGGAATTTTATTCATGATCGGCACTGCAGTTCCTCTTCTGTGGGTTGGTCAATTTATTTATTTAACATGTTTGTTTTTTTTAATACCACTTTATCATTTCAGTCAAAGCGGTTTATACTGTAATTTAAACTTGGTAATGTACATTAAACATTAAGGGCCGGATGTTGAAGTAGGCAGGCTATGCACCGCTATGGCGCATAGCCCACTCACCCCTAACCCAGTATATTCAATGCCACGGCGACAGCATTGAATATCCAGGTTCGGCACAGAGTGGAATCTCCCACAAAGCCTAACCGTGTAGCGGCAATATTGGACCACTACATGGTTAGCGATCCGTGGCTAGAACTAGGCGAGTCAAAAGTTGACCGAGTTTTAGCCGTGGGTCACTAATGGGTAGCAGTGCAATATCGCTGCTACCCGATTAGTGGTATTCCCCGCCTCAGCTCTGCCCCGGAACGCCCCCAACATGCTCCGACGCTAACCAGATAGCATTGGGGCACATAGGGGACATAGACAGGAATATTCAACGGCACTAACCATGTAGGTGCCGTTGAAAATTCCTGTTTAAGACATTCACATGGTTTACTGGACTGTAAAGCGTGTAAATGCCTTTCGTATATTGCGCCCTAAATGTATAAACTACATTCTCCAAAATAAAGCCTATGGCAGTCTGAAAAATATTTTAGTCTCTAGAGCAATTCCATTATTTCACTTTATGTGACGTGAATGAATTAATTCAGAGATAATTTACCTGAATTTTCAAAGGTGATATGTAGACTGAGTAGCTTGTCAAAAACAAATCTGTGTTTAGTACTTGCAGAGCACAAGAGTTCTAATATTTATGTTATATAGTACCCAGTTGAAAAAAAATTAAAGGGTTTATGACTTCCATGTGGTGAAATGAGAATTTTTCTGCTGCTGTGAATGAAATCAGTGATTGACGGGTATTTTCCATAACTTATTGAATCGTTGTGACTGGAAGTAAGTTAGTGAAACAAGAGATCTTATGTAAGAGTTTTTCTCTTATGAGGAAAAGATTAGTAAATCGGGGGAAGAGGCCTTTTACTAAATACCACTAACCAGTTGACATACATTTTAATGTGCGGTAACAGGCAGCGGTGAATATTAACGCATGTACGTGCAAGCTACCAGCCCCTAGACTATACACTAATTGACCATGATTTATTTTATTTTTTTATTTTATTGACATTTTTATACCACGCTTTCCAAAAAGATCAATCGCGATTTACAGATAACATTTTGAATCGTACAGATAACAACATACATATTCAATTACATAGAACAATGTGGAACTATATACATAGCTGAAGAAGAATTAAACTATATACATAAATAAGATTACAAATTCCTCATTTAACTATTTACAGCTCAAGTTTGGGTGGGGGATGGTGTTTCTCTTAGTAGGAATTAGATGGACGAGGGTGTTGAACCTGAGGGATTGCACTCTGCTTGTTTACAAAAGTGGATGGAAAATAGGTGTGTTTTTATTTTTTTGCGGAATGTATGGAGGTCTTTTAATTCTCTGAGGTTGTCTGGTAGAGCTTTCCAAAGGTTTCGGGTGACATGTGAAAATGCTTTGTTGCTTATCATTCTGGATTTCCTGAAGTCTGACAGTATAGCCAGTTTGTTTTTATTGCGATTGCATTGGTTTCGATTGTGTGCTTCTTTTGTGACAAGGATGGATAGGAATGATGGGGCAATGTCATTTATTAATTTTAAAGTAGTCACCGGAATTTTGTAATTAATGTGGCTTTGAATAGGTAGCCAGTGGAGGGTGAGAAGTGTGGGGTAATGTGTTCCATTAAGTTAATATTCATAGTTATTCTGGCTGCAATATTTTGGACTAATTGCAGTCGTCTCAAGGCCTGTTTTGTGATACCTTGAAGAGTTGTATTTGCAAAGTCAAGATGTGGTGTAATGATTGCCTGGATTACAGATCTGAAGTCATGTTGGTGGAATAGGGGGCGAGGTTGCTTTAAAAGCTTGAGTTTGTACATTATCTTTTTAGTTGTATGGTTTATATGGGGTGTCATACTAAGTGTGCAGTCAATGATTTATCCCAAGTGTTTTACCTCATTTTTGACCAGAATATTAGAGTCATGGAGCTTAAGGGATGTTGGGGGAGAGAAATTCTGATTTCTGGTTACGTACATGGCTTCAGATTTTGTAAAATTGATAAAGAGGTTGTGCTTCTTGAGTCAGGTCAGGATTTCATAAAAGCAGACAGAATAGTTGGATTGACGAGTTTGTGATGTTAAATGGGAGATATATCATTATATCATCCGCGTAGATATGATAATTTACACGGAATCTTTTGAAAATGGCGCAGATGGGTTGAAGATAAATATTAAAGAGCAGAGCGGATAGCGCAGAACCTTGGGGGAGACCCTGTTCTTGTTTGCTTGGTACAGAGGTTTGCTGTTCAGTTCTTACTTCTTGCGTTCCATCTGTTAGGTAAGAAGAGAACCATTTCATTTAACCCTATCTGCTGGAGTCTAGTTAGCATTATATTATGGTTTACGCTATTAAAAGCTGCAGTAATGTCTATGAATAAGAGGAGGAAGGCTTGTTTGGTATGATGTGCTAGGATGAAGAGTGGGGTGGTTGGGGCAGAGTATGGGTGTGAAAAACACATTGCAGCTAGTGTGAGGGAAACTGCTATGCATACATGACAATATGACAATTAGCATACATGCACATAATAATACCTCTGTGAGTGCCATTAGATACACCCATGTTAACGGCACCATGTGTTAGGGTTCACGATCATGCACTGTCAAGAACCTGCAGGGCACGCCCCCAAAAGTGAGCACACAACGGATGTATTTACCACACATTTGTGTTCCCTCTAATTGTGCAGCAAGTGCACACCTTTAGTAAAAGACCACCAGGTCTTTCAGCTCTTGCGGAGTGACTGGAGAACTATTCCAGAATTTGGTGCCCAATAACATTTTTTTCTCACAGTAGCATAGTAAATGACAGCAGATAAAGACCTGGCTGGTCCATCTAGTCTGCCCAGTCAGGTGGTGAGGTTACCCCCTTTATGCCTTTGTTTAGGGTTGTAACCACCGCTCCGTGAGGGTTACCCCCTCTGTGCCCTTGTTTAGGGTTTGCAGGTTACCCCTCTCTATTTTTGAAGTTCAAAAATTACTTAAGTTTGCTTTGATTCCTATTGCTTTAAAAAGTCCTCTGTGCCTATCCCTTGCTTTTTTTGAATTTCATCACTGTTTTTGCCCCCACCATCTCCACAAGGAGGGCATGCCAGGCACCCTCCACTCTTCCCATGAAAAAGTATTTTCTGATGTTGCTTTTGAGTTTACCCCCTTGCAGCTTCATTTGATCTTCTACAGTTTCTCCATCTTTGAAAAAGCTTAGTTTGTTCATTATATCCTTTAAGTATTTAAACGTCTGTATCATATCTCCCCTGTCCGTCCTCTCCTGCAGGGTATACATATTTAGGTCTTCATACTATAGTTCCACTGTAACAATCTGCAGAGTCTCCCAGACCTGGCAACCATGAATCCCTAAGCAATTTCCTTATGAGATGCTTTTGGAGACAGATAATACCGTTCACATTGCAGTATATGACTCAAGACCTCTGAATTTTTAAGGGAGGCTTTCGTCAAGTAAAATGGAATAAGGGGCATATTTACTAAAGCGCTGCAGCCTGTAGCGTGGAGTTTAGCACCATGTTGACGCGTGTTTGGATCATGCGGTAGCAAGAAACTCAAAATCAACTGCACTTAAAATGCTGCGCTACCTGAGCAGCATGTGAATAGACGGGATTAAGGCAGAGAGTGGGCAGAAACCTAGCATATGGGAGGCAGCTGGCATGCTAAGCATGTGCTAGCTATGCAAACGTCACTAGTGCGAGCACAACTAATGCCTGCCCCTGACCAGGCGGTAGTTGTACCCACATTGCCAATGCATTGCAAATATGCATTTCATACGCGAGTGTTATGAAATAGGAATGGCAGAAACAGGGCAACTACACTGGAATAAAGAAAGGCAAAAGGTAATAACAGTAGAATATCTAGGCACCTGCCTAGTCCACTAAGAAGGAGGGCCTACATGGTATAGCTGCCATGGCAGTGCACCACAGCAGCCTGATAGTCCAAAAACCAGGGCCTGTAGCTCAGGAGTGACCCTGCTGAGACAGTAGGCAACAATCCACAGACACATCAACAGACTGCTGTTAACATCTGCATATGCAATGGATAGTTGACAGGGGGCTGCTGGTGGTGTGTGCTCTGAAGGTACAGGACATAGGGCCTGTGCTCTGTGCTTCAGTCAATACTGGCCTCATAGCCAGAGTTGAAGCCAACGGAGAGAGTGGGATGTAGGACATGAAAATTAGGCATTGCATGGCAACATGACGGTATGGTATTAAAAGGGCTGCCTGCATCGGGGGGGGGGCATGCAGCAGAGCATACATGCACATGAGGGGTCTGCACCTGCCATAGGCCTGTTCCTGTGGACAGATGGCCCCTCACCCTGACTAAGGGAGGATGTAGCTAATGCCTACCAGATCTGAACAGTTACTCGCACCACAAGAATACCATCTCTTCAGCTCCATAAGGACTAAATGTTGTGGTGGTGGCTTCTGCATCTTAACAAGAAAATGCCTAAATTTCCGCACCCTCTCAGAATCACCTGATAAAAGTTTGGACACATTAACAATAACAATCAACAACTTAACCATTCTCCTCACCAACAGGTCCCCCAACGCTGACCCTGACCAACTGGATACAATCCTAGAAACCATCTGCACCAGCAACACAAATGGTACCCACCTCATTATAATAGGTGACCTCAACTTTGCCTCCACATTACCAAACAAAACAATAACATTCCTAGAGGCCATGGAATCCCTAGACTACACCCAAATCATGAATCAACCCACCCACAGCAAAGGGAACACTCTTGACATGATCTTCCTATCACACCACCTATTCAATGAACACCCAATTACTTCTCCTACCACTGCTGATGTCCTCTAGTCTGATCACAAGATGATCACTATCAACATAACACCAGAATCGCACAAGCTCAAGCAATACATCTCCAAACTCACCATACGCAGATTCAACAAACTGGAAAAAGAAGATTTTCTAGCCAAGATTATACCAAAACTAGAAAACATTCCCAATGACAAACTCCATAATACAAAAGTGGAATAAAACCATCACAGATATAACAAAACCACCCACATCCAACCACTGCACAAGGCAACGAACAATAACCTGGTACACGCCTCTACTGAAAGGCATGAAACGAAACCTACGCACTGCAGAAAGGAAATGGAGAAATACCAAAACAAATGACAATCTAAACACTTAGAAGCACAAACTACAGGCATACCAAGCAGCCACAATCCAAGCAAAGAAAGACTACTACACAAAGCTAACCCAAAGCTCTCTCAATCACCCATGAGAGCTTTTCAACATAGTGAAATCTCTTAGCAAGGACACAACACTACAAACTGAAGCAACCACTCTCACTCCACAGATGATGGCAGACTATTTCCAGACTTTAACTTCAGCCCGCGCTAACAGCACCAACCCCCCACCACCATAACAGAACAAACAACCACCACATACCCCATCACAGGGAGCTCATTCAGTAACATCAAGCCTGACTGCATAGAGAAAACCATCACAAGCATCAGCACAACCACCTCACCACTTGACTCCTGTCTAGTTTAGCTGGATCAAGCTAGCAAGACAAGAACTCATCCCCACAATACTGAAAGTCATCCACCTCTCACTACAACAGGGACAGGTACCCCTGAACTCAAGACTGCCTCCATCCATCCTTTAAGGAAAGGAACCTCAAATGACATCAACCAACCAACCCCCTACAGATGCATAGCCAGCCTTCCCCTTCATGGCCAAAATACTGGAAAATATCATCTACCAACAGCTCTGTGATTACATAGAAACATACCATCCACTTGAACAACAGCAATATGTTTTCCAACCATACCATGGAGTGGAATCCCTAATGACCGCCCTCCTCAACAACCTACTTTCAGGAAACAACAAACCAAAAACTGGCTTCGTACTTATCTTCCCAGATATAAAGGCAACATTTGACTCTATACCGCACAACCTGATCATCAAGCGACTGCAAGTTCTTGGAATATCAGACACACCCGTTGCCTGGTTCAAATCATACCTGACTGATCCACCCCATACACACAATCTCAATGAGTCCCACAAGGCTCCATTCTAACATCCCTGCTATTCAACATATTCCTCCAGCCAATTGCACTGTCATGCAAACATATAACATCCTATACCACATCTACGCAGACAACGTAATGATCTACGTGCCCATAAATACATCAAACCCAGATATCACACCCATAACAAGATGCTTTTCCACGATCTGTGAATGGCTCAGAAGACATAATTTAGCCATAAATTTAAGAAAACAGATGCCTTGTACATCACCAGAGACAACAATTTTAAACCACCGAGCTCTATAACTATTATTGAGTCGCAAATCCAAGTAAAACAAAATATATGATACCTCGGAGTAACACTAAATCAACACCTTACTTTCACAGAACACATACGGAACATTACAATGAACATCTACTTCAAACTTAGAACAATCAAGAAACCTCAAACCTCTCCTAACCAACCATAACTTCCACTCAGTCCTCCAGGCAACCATCTTCCTGCAACTTAACTACTGAAATATCATCTTCTAAAGTCTCCCAAAAGCAACTATCCACCCGCTACAGCTTGCGCTCAGTACTGCAGCATGAACCATCTTCAACTTATGGCAGATAAAACACATAACACCCCTACTGAAACAACTCCACTGGCTACCAATAAAAGAGCATATAAAATTCAAGATCCTCAATAACTATTCCACACCACACCTACAGTGCCTACTTCAAGTCCTACCTGACAACAGAAAAAGACAAACTGAATCAAGGAACATGCTATGCACACCATCACTAATCATAAAAACTGGTGCTACCACTTCAAAGAGAACCTTCTCACTTTATGCTCTACAATTATGGAACTCTATTCCTGAGATGTTATGGATCACAACAAACACAGCAATCTTCAGAAAAGCCCTAAAAACACACATAATCAGAGACTGCTTCCCGACACTCTCACTCAACCAACCACCCACTCACATATTCTACCCCTTCCCCCCCCAAGTTACACTCCTCCCCTACTCCTTCCTCCTCTGATCCCCTCCATTCAATGATACCCTAAAAAACCCCAAACTAAAGTAAATGTTCAATGTTATCTCCAAGTTGACTTCCCTGTAATGTACAGTATAATGTTCTGTTACAATGTATACCGCTTTGACTATAGGATAAAGCGGTATAAAAAAAAACCTATTAAATGAATAAACTGAATACTTCTAGCACTGAATATGGGCTTCCAATGTTGAAGTCACTGATCGGTGTCTCTTCCCTGGCCCCTTGCAGTCTTTCCTGGTCTGGTGGGTCTTTGGTTCCCTGATGCCTGGGGGCTGTTTTGGATTCATAACCTCAATGTGGTGTTCTGCCAGAGCTCCTCCTGGTAAGAACAAGCATGGGGGCCCTCTGTGGGTGGTTGGTCTTGCATGTCTCTCCATATTGTAGAAGTCAGACCACAGGGGTGGGTGTTCTATATGGTGGGCATGAGGGTGCTTCCTGACCCTAAGCACATTATGTGCAGGCTACCCTGAGCATATGTGCTGATTGTGCTTGGTCTCCAGACCCCCCCCCCCCAGCTCTAACACCCACTTGCCCCCACATGGGGGACACACTCCACCATGGCTATGGTGCGGTCCAAGCCATTTCAGAGGAGTGACTGAAAGGGGGAGCTCATCCCCACCAGAGACCTTGTTCTGTTTTCCCTGTAGCCCCTTGGCAAACAGGCACCCTGGGTGCCCCGGGGTGAGGGGGTTCATATTCCGCAAGATGGGCACTGTGGACACCCTGCCTGATCCTATAGAAGACCCCCTGCATCTTCAGTTGCCACATTTGCACCCTATCTCCCACTATAACGGTCTCAGGTTTTCTGATCTGCATGCCCCACCATCTTGTACTTAGCCCCAATGTTCTGAGCTGTGCAGGCAGTTGTGCCTCTTCTTGGTCATTCCTTTCTTTTCGGAAATGGCCAGATTGCTACTTTCTTGTAGGTGTGTGTGGGGCCATGCCAGCACAAGGGTTTCTGCCACCTTAGGCAGAAACCACAGGGTCACCTTCCCCCTCTGACGCTGCCCCACCAGCTGATGTCTCCCCCCCCCCCCCCCCCCCATCTGCTGCAGATTCCGTCTTGGAAGGGAGAGGCGGGCAGTGGCAGCTTTTTAGTGCCGCTTTTGGAAATACTACTGCTGTCCATCTCTCCCCCTCCCCGCCACGAACGGAATCGGAGGCAGCTGAGGGGGCAGCACTGCTACCTATGTCTGCAGCTGCCACCCACCCATGCTGCTGCTGCCACCCACTCGGGCCTGCCACCCTAGGTGGCTGCCTAGCTCACCTAGTGGACAGACTGGCCTTATGTGGGGCACACTTCATATTGTCCACAGTGGTTCCTTAGCCCACAGCTGCTCTATTAATGCAATAATGTCTTTCCTTTGCCAAACGCATATTGCAAACCTGTGCACTGTGCGTATGCCCTATGGCTGCATGTTCCCTACTACCACACTAATGATATGGTTAGCATGGCTTCATCCCTCGTATCTACCATGGCCAATGGCTCTGCTACATTAAAAACATGTACTATTCAAGCATTAGCCCTGTCATACCGGTAGACCTTTAGTAAATATGCCCTTAAGTGCCAGGAAAGTATCTTACCATGCATTTCCAAAGCCATAAAGACGAAACTGAAACTAACTAAGCATGCTCTTATCACCATAAAGGTTTTTCATACTGTATGATGGAGAAATATAAACAGCCAAATATTTTTCTATTTAACGGCACAAGATCATGGTTTAGTTTAATATTCAATGGCTTTGATGGTAAATCTTTGAATCTCTTTTATTTCGTAATGGATGTTGTTAATGCATCAAATAATATGGCTGTCTTGCTAGTTCACTTAGGTAGAAATAGATGTTGGTAAACAACCTGCAGAAGATACATTCTTATTGGGCTAACTGAACAAATTTGTGTAAAGCTTCTGACATTTAAGCACCTTCCATCAGCCTAATCAACTAAAATCTACAGTGCAAATTCTCTCTGCAACTAGGAAATTATGAACAATCTGTAGCATCTCTAACTTAACTTGGAATTTACCAGCTCAGATGTGATTGCTCCCATGTTTTCAGATTACTATTTTAATATTCTTTCTTCTCATTAACTTCAACTATGAGTAGAGCAGTTACTGCCCTTTATCTCTCTTATCATATGCAGTAAACACAGTTCAGTCCCTAAGTGGGTAGTAGCTAAATAAATGTTAGCTATTGTGTTGCTTAGATCCAAATCTACTGATTTATCAAGTATATCCCAAAGAAGCCGAGTTGTACAGAAGATACCAGCCACTAACAGCCTTCATTAGATCTTGAATTTAATGAGTTTCATTTAGAAACAGACAAGTTGCATGGCATCTATGATGTTAGAGGCAGAAACAACATTTGACAGCATAGACATGAGCTTAATGTATGATTATTTCCTGTTTTAAGCACATTTCCATAGTAGACGACTATATAACAAATCTGTGCTTCTAATAGCTTGCAGTAAGAGTCACGCACCAGGGACACCCATTATCTTCTTTGCTTTTCAGACTTGTCCTGTAGCTGCTAATTGAGACTATAGGATAGAGTCGCTAATATCTGGTATCAAGTTCAGGTTCTCTGAGTACAGTATTAGGGAATGATGTAAATGCAAACCCCTTTGGACCGTAATCACTACTCAGCAATCCTCCAAAATATCTGACAACAAAAATCTCATGCGACTTTCGACTGTGACTAATCCACCAAAATAAATGGTTTTGTATATAAATCCCCTGATAGATTAGTCCTGACTGTCTACTTTAATCAAAATATGTTGTCACAGAGTTTGTGTTCTTTTATTCTTTTTTCTTTGTGTGAAACTCCCTTTGAATACAAGATTTTCCGGCAACAGTTTCAGAGAATTTGTTTACTGCAGATTCTACAGTATTTTGTGTGCACCTGGTAGCAAATGTATTACAAATACTTTGTTTTGGTATAAGGGTTTGACTAGGAAGGGTCAAGAAAACTTGTACTGCTCAAAAGCTTCCCCTTTCTAATTGGAGATCTTTCCCGGTTCTGAGAGCTTTGTTTGGCTTCGGAAATATGGAACATGGCAGGGCTTCGGATCTTGACTCACCTGATCTCCTTTGTGTTTCCTTACCATTCCCCCTAGATGTATCCCATGTCTACAGCTACAGTGTTGTCTGCCTTGACTAGATTATAAACTCTGATGAGCAGGAACCGCCTTTTACAGCGCTGTGAACATCTTGTAGCGCTATACAAATGCTCAGTAGTAGTTGTAGTAGTATCTATTCGGTCATCTTAGGCTGAATGAAAAGCTGGCGTAAGCTGCAACCAGGTTAAGTGCTGACTGAAAATTCACTAATCGGATTACTGTCGGCACTTAACCGGTTAGCGCCATTCAGTCCCGATATTCAGCGGCAGCTCCTATCCAGATACTGCAGCTGAATTTCCTGTTGATATTTAAGAGCCACAACTGGCCATCATGGTATTTGAAGATTGTCCATTTTGCAAATTAGCCCCCTATATCTACGAATTGACCACCAGACATCCCGATCATACAATCAAGAACAAGGTATTCCTCAAGGATCTGCCCTCTAAGCATTATTATTTAATATATACTTGCCATCTATATTTCAAAAAGTTTAAATTAGGCTATCACATCTATGAGGATGATATAACATTGTATCTTCCAAAAGACATTATGAATCCCAGTTATCATCAGCAAACAACAGGTAACAGTGAAGCAACAAAGTGGCTAAATCTGCATAACCTAAAACATAAATTAGAACAAAACTGAGGTCCTATTCAGCACAAGGAACTTAAATTTTACCCCACCCAACCTACAACTTCAGAATATCAAACTAGAAGTAAAAACTGAAGTAAAATACCTTGGGGTTACCCTGGATCAGACCCTTTCCATGACTTCCCATATAAAGCTAATTACTAGAACTATCTTCTATAAATTACAAATGCTTCAGCATCTTAGACCATATCTGGCTAGTCATGACTTTTGTTCTGTCCTCCGGGCTATGATCATTCCACATTTCAATTTTTCAAATGGTATTTTGCAAGGTCTACCAAGGCAGACCATTAATCAGCTTCAAATGGCCCAAAATGTTGTTGCCCGCATCATAAGAACATAAGATATGCCATACTGGATCAGACCAAGGTCCATCAAGTCCAGTATCCTGTTTCCAACAGCGGCCAATCCAGGTCACAAGTATCTAGTAGTTTTCCCAAAAGACACAGGTTCCAGTGGATTTCCCGAGTCCCCGTTAATAATGGTTTATGAACTTTTCCTTCAGGAACTTTTCCAAAACTTTTTTAAACCCAGCTACACTAACAGCTTTCAGTATAAGATAAACAGCACAGAATACATCACACCAATACTTTACAAGTTACATTGGTTACCTATTTTGACCTGTATTAAAAATAAAATACTTGTGATCACATTTAAACTCCTGTGGGAAATAGCCCCATCATATTTAGCCTCTCTGATTAGCAGCCCATCTAACGAGAGATTTAGAAGTTGCAATAATAATACCATGGCATTCTCCACTATCGCAACACAAATGTTCAACAAGTACTCTGGAATGCACTACTGGATGAGCTAAGAGCCATCATGGATCTTAAAGACTTTTGCAAGGAAATTAAACATATTTATTGATAGAACAATTTGGTAATTCAACTGATGGAAACAAAATATACCCAACATAACAATGAGTTTTTTAGAAAATATCCCCGATCCCTCCCATTTAAGAACATCAGAATTACCCAACTACCCAAACTAACAGTTCTATGCAGCAACCACGAACATATAACTCCCTTGTAAATAAGTTGATTGCAGTTCTGTAAATACGGTATGATCTTACCTGTATATATTCTACGAGTTAATTCTTTATGACATTATTGTTCCAAATCTAAGTTGTAAGCTTATTGTAAATTTAATGTAATTGTTTGTTAATTGTAAACCGCTCTTGATATCTGGAAGGGGCGGTATAGAAAAACTTATAAATAAATAAAATCTCTCTAATTTCTGTGTATATGTTTTTCTGTGGCCTGATATCTGTGTATGTGTTTATATGTATGTATGTGCATAATTGTGTGCTGCTTCATGTGTGCTTGTCTGTGTGTCCACACATACTTCAATGTGTGTACATGAATGCTTGCATGTATGTGTGGGCATGTTAGTATGGGTGTGGGTGCATGTGTGTGTATTTATATCTGTGTTGTTTCTCAGTCTGTCTGTAATGGAGAGAGGAGATGAGAGGGGCAGACTTCTGACAGGTGCATAATCGGACACGGCGGACCCGTCGCTCCACCAACCCCCCCCCCCCCACACCTTTCTCTACCATCCTGATAAATCATAAAACCACACAGTAAACTTTCATTTGGACTCAAACTGGTCGCAGCTTTATTAAATTCCAACCATAATTAAACAATTCAACATATTACATCCCCAACTTTGCCCCGTCCCCCGTTGCAGAGCAAGCAATCACCAGCCGTGTTATTAGCAAGGTGACGCTGCTTCTGCCTCCGCCGGGACAAGCCCCGACAAACGTCCTCCCCCTCCCTCATCCGGCTTTGCCATGTTATTAGCAAAAGCCCGAGGGATTATTCGGGTCGGGGGTACCCTACCCCCGCCCTCCAGTTAGCATCCGGCTCCGGACCCCGGAAACCTCCGGGATCCCGCCAAACCCCCCCCCGCTGCAACAGCCCCCCCCCCCCCCCCCCCCGCCAACCCCTGACTACCGGGTGGGTGGGCGGGCAGCCGGCGTCTCCGGTAGCCTCACCGAAAAGGCCGGAGCACCACGCGTCCCCACTGAGGACGCTATTGTGTCACCGCCCTTGCCGCGCGCCATTGGCTCCCGCGTTGCCATGCACCCCGGGAGCCAATCGCTACGCCGCACAAACTGGCTCCGCCCACCAAAGGCCTTTCCGCCTGCTCCGATGCCGCCCGGCCGATTAATGCCGGCCACGGAGACGCTGCCCTGCGGCCTCGCGATAATCGGACACGGCGGACCCGTCGCTCCACCAAACCCCCCCCCACCTTTCTCTACCATCCTGATAAATCATAAAACCACACAGTAAACTTTCATTTGGACTCAAACTGGTCGCAGCTTTATTAAATTCCAACCATAATTAAACAATTCAACATATTACATCCCCAACTTTCCCCCCCACCCCCTTTGCAGAGCAAGCAATCACCAGCCGTGTTATTAGCAAGGTGACGCTGCTTCTGCCTCCGCCGGGACAAGCCCCGACAAACGTCATCCCCCTCCCTCATCCGGATTTGCCATGTTATTAGCAAAAGCCCGAGGGATTATCCGGGTCGGGGGTACCCTACCCCCGCCCTCCAGTTAGCATCCAGCTCCGGACCCCGGAAACCTCCGGGATCCCGCCACCAGCCCAGGTTAACTTAGACCTGAGCCACCCCCCCAAGGGGCAAGCTGCGACCAGCACCCGTCCTACATAAAATATCCTCCAAGGCCTCTTGCCAATCATTAAGGAGTAAATCGTTCCCAACCGGGGAAAGATGTACGCCATCCGACCTGAACAAACCCAAACATGCCACATCCACCCAAGGATGCAAAACCTGATAGCCCCCATGCCCAATAACCCAGCGCCCGATTTGCCGATTGATTTTGGTCAGACCCCTGGACCATCGTCGGTGAACTTGGCAAGCAGGCCTTGGAATGATATCAGACCATACCACAATTACATCATCAAACATTGACAACACTGTTGCAAAGTCTTTGCAGGCTGCACGAATTAACTGTCGGCAAGTCCAAGACGTCAAGTCATTTCCCCCAAGGTGAATCAACAAAATGTCCGTCTGCCCTTTCACTCGCAGATGGTGCCGCAGCAAAGGCAGGAGCTGCATCCATCGCAGCCCGCGCTCGCCCAGTCATGAGACAGCCACTGCCGAAGCATGGAACCCCAGATTCAGGCCAACAGGCTGTGTTGCTGCTCGCCGACCGGCCCAATGCACGAAAGAATGGCCAATCACCCAACAGCGACACCCTCCGGGGACTAAATCTGAAACAAAAAGAAAGGAATGTTAATAACCCCCACCACCCCTATAAGCGCACATACCCTTGGAATGCTTGTGATCTCCATCTACCAATTCGCCTAATCGCCTGCTCCGACAAGCCTTCAGATGCAGCACTAGTAGCCGCGCCGATCCTGAAGGAGTGCGGGGCGAACTGCCCGGGATCCAAACCCAGCCGACCAAGAGACAATCGGAGCACCGCAGTAAACTGGAAGCGCGTAAGCACCCGCGAATCCACGTGCACGAAAAGACTGCCTGCGCCAGCCGGCCGGACTGACAAATACACTTTCAGCAAAGCAACCGGGCACGTAAGAGCCCCCACGACCTCCCTTAATAACACATCTACCCCTCTCCCAGTCTGATCCGTTTTGGACCTCGCCAAATGAATAAGTACCCCGCCCTCCACCATACGGACATGCTGGACCTGCAGGCCTAGACCCCTTGACGGGCGACCCGACTCCGCGACCAGCTCCCTGACGCGGAACGCCCCAAAAAAGGCTACAGAAAAAACGGCCCGAAAAAGCAAGCCTTCATACTCCGAAGAAACCACTAACGGAAGAGTTTGACACAACCGGCCAAGCAATTCATGTGTAATGGGCCGCCGCCCGTCACGAGGCGCCGGGACGGACCGCTCCCAACCCTGTAACAACCGTCGCGTAAGGAAGCCCCCTCCCCCCGACGCTCTCCACCCGACCGCCTTCATGAAAAAGGCGAACCCCGACAAATTCCGACGCACTGTGGAACGCGCCACTCCCGCCCGTTTAGCTGCCACCACATACTGACCAAGGAGCCAATCCGCTGCTGGACCATGACTCCATCCATGCTGGGACAGGAACGCCACCACACTGCTGCATCCCCGCTGGAACACATCCCACGTCGCCTCCGACACCGACTTCCGGAGGAGCGTCGTCATTTCCCCAGGCCAATCTGCCATAAGTGTTCAGGGACCACCGCTCCGTCCTCCTCCGCCTCCGGTGCAAGGGACCGAAACAGCTCCCACTTAAAACGGGAAAGAGCATCGGCGATGGTGTTAGTAATCCCCGGAATATGCCGAGCTTTAATCACCACATTTAATTGCAGGCATGCAAAAACGACCTGCCGCATCAAATCCGCCATGAGCCTGCACCGGGGAGCATAACTATTCACAACACTAACTACTGCCGCATTGTCACACCACCATACCAACTGACGGTGTCGTAACCGCTCAGGCCACAAAGCCAACACCACTAATATAGGGAAGAGCTCTAAAAACGTTATATTACTTGTAAGGCCCGACTCCCGCCACGACTGGGGCCATTCCGCGGCACACCAAGAACCCCCGAAATAGATCCCCAAACCAGCCCCACCGGCCGCATCCGTGTAAAGCTGCAACTCCGCACTAGAGACCTCCCGTTCTCGCACCACCGTGACCCCATTGAACTCCACCAAAAACTCATCCCAAACGCCGAGGTCGGCACGCATACTGGGCGACATCCGGATCCGATGATGAGGCCGTCGAACCCCTGCAGTAGCCGACATCAAATGCCGCAAGAAAACTCTGCCCATGGGTATTACCCGACATGCAAAATTCAGGGAACCAATGAGAGCCTGCAGCTCACGTAAAGTCAGCTTGGAGGCAATCACCGCCTTGGACACTAAACACCGCAGCTTCACGACTTTCTCCGCAGGCAACCTCGCAATCATGAAATCAGAATCCAGCTCCACACCTAAAAAAGTAATACGAGTCGTTGGACCTTCAGTTTTCCCAATGGCCAGCGGCACGCCCCACTCCTCGGCCAACTGCGTAAACCCTTCCAACAAATTCAAACACCCCGTGGAATGAGCAGCCCCCACAAAAAAGAAATCGTCCAAATAATGAACTACATGACCGCTCCCCATTCGTTCAACAAGCGCCCAGTGTAGAAAAGAGCTAAAGCGCTCGAAGTAGGCACAGGATACAGCACATCCCATGGGCATGCACTTGTCGAAATAAAACTGCCCGTCAAAGCTGAAACCCAACAAAGGAAACGCCGTCGGATGCACTGGCAAGAGATGGAAAGCGGATTCAATATCTGCCTTTGCCATCAAACAGCCTTTACCGCAGTCGCGTACTACATTCATGGCATCATCAAAAGAAGCGTAACGCACCGCACACAGGTCTTTCGGAATGAGGTCATTAACCGAAAACCCCACCGGGAATGACAGATTGTGGATTAAGCGATACTTCCCCGGTTCCTTTTTGGGGATGATCCCCAAAGGGGAGACCACCAGATCCTCAAACGGCCGCTCCACAAAGGGGCCAGCAATACACCCTAAACCCAGCTCCCCAGCCAACTTATCCCGTACCAGTGAATGGAATCGGCGCACCGAAGGTGAGTTTCTAGCGACACCAGGGAGGACTCGACCCGCCACCGGGATAGGAAAACCCGATTGAAACCCCCTCCTGAGCACCAACCCGTCCTTTGCCCGGGGATAAGACCGCAACCAGGGTAGCATAGCGGTAAGCTTAATAGGGGTGTGAGCCAGGCTCAACAAGCCCCTATGGTTTGGAGGGGGGCATAGCGGCCCCAACAACACCTCGCTTAACACATTTAAGGGTGGAATGTCCCCCCCCCCCCCACAGACAGAGCAAGCGTGCCGGAATTTACAGTCCGGAAAGGGGCAGGACGACTTGTTGAATCGCCAACAGACGTCACCATTGCCCCCTCCCCCCGTCGTCCTCTGCACAGACGGGGGCACGCCGGCTCGAAAGGGCTTCCCTGCACCCCCGGAACCAAAGGAACCCACTGTCGGCCCACTCACGCCTCCCGACGCTGGTCTAACCGCCATTTGCGTCAACCATAGATTAATATCCTGCGTGCCCCACGATAGAGAACGGTTCTCTTCCATTTTATCACAAACTTTTTCATCATAATTGAGCCACGCCCACCCCCCGTGCGTGACTGATGCCTCTAAAATGGAATCCGCGTATGCTAACAGCATCCCATATTGTTCCGGCTGCGATTGCCCCCACACACTAGCCAACCGCAAAAAGGAACGCATCCAATTAACCACATTCCGAGCTACACGCCGCATCCTACCAGCCTTCGCATCCTCCTTCCTCTTGCGTCTACTGTCCCCCGACCGCTTGCGGCCTTCCAATAACCGAAAAATATCAATATATTTGCGTTTCTGAATCTTACGACGCAAATGCCGTGGGACTCCCTCCCACAACTCTGAAAATGCCGCCAGCGTAGGCCCCGCCCCCCCCCATTGCCCGGCTGACCGGCACCCCTCTCCGGCTCGCGACCTTTAAAACCACTCTCGGACGACGAATCCGATGAAGAATCAGAGGACGAAAAGGACGAGGAGTCAGACCTCCGATGCCGATGACAGGAGTGTTTCCGCTTGCGACCCCGACTCCGAGGCCCCTTGTCCCCCGTCCCCGCCGAAACCCCTGCATCTGTACCCAATGTAACCCCCAACTCACCTGCTGGACTCTCCACAACCGCTGTAGGCACACCGCTCTCCCGACACGCTGCATTCACTGGACCCCCTGTTGTATCCACTGCTGCCGCCGACGCACTCTCCATCACTTGACCCCCCGGCACAGTCACGCCCGCTCCATCACCTGGATGGGGTGCGCTCGACCACGGACCCCCAGCATACTGCCAGACCGGTGGCCTCTGTGGAGAGAAAAAAGGAAAAGGCGAAGAGACACCCGCCGACGCCCACGGTGGCTGCCACGCCCCAAGCCACTCGGCACAGGAGGAGCCCTGACCACCCCCTTGCCAGTGCTCCCAAGCTGCAGACGGGCAACCCCCGAAGTCCCTCGGCCATCCCCCTATGCCCCTGCTATCCTGGTCCCCAAACGTCCCCACCCCGCTGTCCACGGAAACCGACCCATCTGTGCCCGCCTCGAGTGACCCTCTCCCCAAACCAGAACCCAATGCACCCCTAGACACATGCCCACCCCTACCACCCCGACCCCCACCATGCGCACCACCCCCCTCCCCGGGCCCCATCCCCTGCGAAACCCCACCTATCCCCTCTACAGCCCGCCCTCCCTCCTGGCTCGGACCGCTGCCCCCCGGCCCCTGCAGCCACTACTGCGCCCCCTCGCTGGCCGCCTGCCCCACGACTCACCCCTGTCAGAGCTAGCTGAAGCACCCCTAGCCCTCCCCCGCACCAGCGTACTTAATGCAGCCCCACCAAGCCCAGTCGTGCTTATTTCCTCCGCATTCCGCCGTCGACGTCCATGCCCTGTGCTGCCCCTAGCCCCCTGCCCTCCTCTGGAAGGCAGACCAAACTGCCCACCTCTACTAGAAGCCCCATCTGCCCCATTTCGCCCAGATGGCCCTTTAGCTATCCCAGAGCCCTTTTTTCCACCCTTCTGCACTGGCATATTAGCAGAAAAGGAACCCCCTGAGCCCCTTGGGTTTGTCTTTTTTTTTTTTTTTTTTAAATAGCTCCGATAAGGCCCAGCCCAGGCAAAGGAAAACCACCTGCTTTAGCAAGGGTGGAATAAACGGAACAAGATACCGCTGTGTTATGGGGTGTTTTTTTTTTTTTTTTTTTTATTCCCAGCCCTCACTGCCGCATCGCATAACCCGGGCTGCACGAAGCCGCATGCTCCTAAACCATAAACCACCAACCATATGCAGGCAAGACCCGTCTTCGTGATCAGCCTGATCGAAGGATGTCTTTTTTTTTTTTTTTTTGTTATATATCCGTGCCCCAATAGCTCCCACAACCAATACTACACCCCCCCTCAAGGCCCGCACACCGACAGCCGCCGCACCAGAGCTACCCCACTGACCCCCATACCGTCGGACCCTCGACCGCGTTCACCCACTCTACCATATAACCACTGCTAACCCGCCCGAACGGAGGACTCCAGCCCCCCCCTACCGCCCTTTTCGATGAGGCCCCACTTATCTGCACCCGAGTCCAAAAGCAGCCGGCGTCTCCAGTAGCCTCACCGAAAAGGCCGGAGCACCACGCGTCCCCACTGAGGACGCTATTGTGTCACCGCCCTTGCCGCGTGCCATTGGCTCCCGCGTTGCCATGCACCCCGGGAGCCAATCGCTACGCCTCACAAACTGGCTCCGCCCACCAAAGGCCTTACCGCCTGCTCCGATGCCGCCCGGCCGATTAATGCCGGCCGCGGAGACGCTGCCCCGCGGCCTTGCGATTCCTGTAATGGTTGTGTTACTGTGAATCTGTGTTTGGATGCTGCAGCTCTTAGAACAGCTTATGCATTTGCTTTGGTGGGAGAGGGTTGGCATCTCTCTTTGCATGCAGAAATTTAACTTGTGCGGCAGAGGATCTTCTTCCAGCTCGCCTCCTCTCTTTCTGTGACTAGAGGAGCATTCCAGTACTCCACTCTCACAGTCTTCCTACTGCCTGGATCCTTGGAAGCAGGAAGTGCAAGATCACTCACACAGGTGGGGGAGGATTCGAGAACTGCAGACAGAGGTTTGAAACTTTGAAAAATGTCGAGACATATTAGCCATCCTTCTAGCTTCCAGGCATTAATGTTAAAATCAGTAGAATCCTGAAAAGACAGACAACTGTCAGTCCTAACCAGGGCCACCCAGCCATCAGGCAAACTAGGTGGTCTCCTACAATGGCAGCAACTGGGGAGCTGCAAAGAGCAGGCTAAAGAAAAGATTCTGACAGCCAGGGAGAGCATAAGGCCAAGGTGTCAACATCATGAACCAACTCTTGGGCTGACCCTGGTCCTAACCTCCAGAGTACAGAGCACATCTGATAGGTTCCCCCTAAACAGTGGACCCTAGATAAGTTCTTAGCTTGTCATTTCTTTCATCTAGCCCTGTCTATGGCAACAGAATTAGTTGCCATTATAGCTAGCAACCAATATGGCTTTGATGCCTTGAATGAGCCTGATCTCAGAAGCTAAGCGGCATCAGGCCTGGTTAGTTTTTGGATGGATGACCACCTTGAAATACCAGGTGCTGTAGACTTAATGTGTGGAAGAAAGGTCTGCCAATATACTGTACTACTGGTCACATCTTGACAAAAAACCCAGGGGCTGGCCGGCTGGGTTGCCAGGTGTCACCATTCACGATGGCGAAAGCTAGAAGGATGCTCGGGTGCATAGGAAGAGGAATGACCAGCAGAAGAAAGGAGGTGATAGCGCCTCTGTATAAGTCTTTGGTGCAACCTCATTTGGAGTATAGTGTGCAATTCTGGAGACTACACCTTCAAAAAGATATAAACAGATTGGAGTCAGTGCAGAGGGTGGTTACTAAAATGGTTAGTGGTCTTCTTTATAAAGCATATGAGGACAGACTTAAGGACCCTAATATGTATACTTTAGAGGAAAGGTGGGACAGAAGTGCTATGATTGAGATATTTAAATACCTTTGTGGCATAAATGCACAGGAGGATAGCCTCTTTTGATTGAAAGTAAGCTCTGCTACGAGGGGACATAGGATGATGATGAAAGGGGATAGACTCAGGAGTAATATGCAGAAATATGTGTTTATGGAAAGAGTGGTAGATGCATGGAATAGTCTCACAGTGGAAGTGGTAGAGATGAGGACAGTATCTAAATTCAAAAGAGCATAGGACAAACACAGAGGCTCTCTAAAGGAAAAAAGGGGACTCTTGCAGTGGGTGATATGGAATGGCAGACTAGATAGGCCTTATGGTCTTTTTCTGCCATTATGTTTCTATGTTTCTAACAGCACACACACATAGCTAGCAACCAATAAGAGATCTGTAAAATTCAGTCAGTAACTATCAGAGTAGAAATAACAGCTAAGAAAATGAAATATGCATTTTAATAATTTTAAATGCAATACACAGGGCCAGTGTAAGGGTAGTAGGTGCCCTAGGAGAATCTTCAGTCTTAACTCGCACCCTGAGATAATTAAACTCAACAACATAATCATCAAAACACCATCTCTCCCACAACAATCCTATAAAATGCATAACTGGACATCATGAGATGTATATTCAAATTGATTAATACATTTAGCAAAACTTCTAATCGTGTTAATCGCTTGAGTGGGATATTCAGCAACACAAAAATGGCTATATGCTGCTGAATATCCTTTTCTAACCCTGATAAATGCCCCGATTATAATCACACAGCATCAGGGGTAGCACTTATTTTAAACCAGCTGAAGTTACGAACTTAAAAGGCTGGCCTAACTTTAGCCGGTTTAGCTAACCAGGCAGTGGCTGACTTCCATCCTCATACAAACAGGAAGTTGGCATCGGTGTGGGCAGAAGCAAACAGCCTTGTAGCGGCAAAGATTGAAGGCAAGCATCATGGGGCTGTTTCACGTCATTGCTGCCATTGTAGGTCCCAGTGAGGAGCGACAGCAGCGCAATGAGGGGCAGCCGGGTGGGAGGCAAAGGATGAGGTTCGTCTAGGGGACCTCATCTCCTTGCGCAGGCCCTAGCTGCACCTTGCTGCCCCCTCAGAAGATGCTGCTCTTGGGGACTGCCTAGTCTTGCCTAATGACCTTGGCAATACCTCACCATTAGGGAATTATTTGTAATGTGTGCATGTGTCTCTCTTGTGCGTTTGGTATATGTAGTATATGTGTTGTGCCTGGGAATGGGTAACTGGCAGTGCTAGGGATTTCCAGGGTACATAGTTTTGGGGGGTGGGGACAAATGTTGGAAGGTTTTGGGATTGGGGTAGTTTGCAGGGTGGTGGGGCAGTTGTGGTGGGGGATTTTTGAGGATGGAGCAATTGCATGGGGGAGTTTTGAGGGTAGTACAATTGTGGGGGATACTTTTTTTTGAAGTAGGGCAATTTGCAGGGTAGTGGGAAAATTGTGGGGCAGTAGATTTTTGGAGTGGGGCAGTTTGCAGGATGGTGTGGAAAATACAGGAGGCAGTTGGCAAGGTGGTAGGACAGTTTTGGGGGAAAGTTTGTGCGGTGATGGGGCAGTTTGTGGAGTGGTGGAACAGATGTCGGGGATATTTTTATGGGTGGAGCAGTTTGTGTGATGGAAGGGCAGGTGCGAGCGCAGTAAGAGGGATAGTGGGGCAGTTATGTGGGGGTGTCTTTATTAGGAGTGTGGCAGCTTGCAGGGTCATGAGGCAGTTGTATGTGGTTTTTGTTGGGGAGTGAGGGCATTTACCGGATTCGTATGTCCATTGTGAGGGAGCATTTTTGGCGGTGGGACCAATGCATAAGGTGCTGGAGCAATTATAGGGGGCATATTTTGGGACGAGAACCATTTGGGAGGTTGGGTGAGTAGAGAAGAAGGAAAGGGATTTTGAAAGGAGGAATTCCCTAACCGCTGCTTTCACTGTATGCAAGTTTCTGTGTTATGGCAACTGGAACTCATTCTCCCATAGGAATGCACTGGACCACTTTTTGGGTGGCTTGTTTTTCTGGAACCACTGGTCCAATCTGGCCCATCTTCGAACCTGATATGTCTTTTTACCATTTTTTCATGCCAAGTTTCATCCCATTCAATTATTTTTTTGGAGAGTTAGTTTGCCCTCAGTCCGACAGACAGACAAACAGACATTCTCAATCCCCTTTTGGATAATTCTATCTGTCATTGGACTGAAAAGAATAAAAATGTTTCATCTGCAGTTTTGCATTCACATGCATTTTTACCTCTCTTCACCATTTTATTTTACTATCTGGGCTCCCCTAAGCCATTGCTGCTCTCTGTTACAGCAGGATAACTGCTAACCTTCACTGTAGGCAATCAGTTGTCTTTTATGGAATTTATAATATCTTCAGGCAGATAGACAGAGACAGACTCAGAGCGGACTAAGTATCTGATGGAAGAAATAATCTATTAATACTACTTACTGCTTTTGCAGCAGTACTGGACATCTGTACACAGAGCTGCACAGATACAGTACATGTAAGTGATCATCCTGACTCAATGGAGCCTACAATCTAATCAAGACAAACAGTCAAGATAAATAAGAAGCTATGGGAAATGTATGCATTTTTATAAATGTGATTAAAAAGACAAAACGTGATTCTGAACAGATGAGAAATGTTACATCCACACACACATGAAATAAAGATGAAAAATGCAATCTACTGTACATACACAGAGGGTTGTGGGTGTGTATGGATGAGACTTGGCCCTCAGTCATTCATTAAAACAATTGCAAGTTTGTGCAGCAGAGGAGTAATGGCTACAGCAGCAAGCTATGAACCTGGAAAGCCAGAGTTCAAATCCCACTGATGCTTCTTGTGGTCTTGGGCAAGCCACTTAGGGCCGATGTATTAAAGTGTCAGGTTCCCTTTGCAAAAACTTTAGCAAAGGTGCTTTATGCTAGTTTTAATGTAAAGTCACTTCACAATTGTAAACTATCACAAGACGCACATATCATGCAAACGTTTATGTAAATTCTGATGTGGTTCAAAATCATGCAAAGCATCTCATTAATGCAAAAACATGTGACAACGATCATGCAAAAGGATTCATAGGCCATTTTAATAGAAAAACTAATGTCAGCTCAAGAGCTGTTATTTTTTCAAGCTTGCCAGAAAAAAATAGCCCTCTATGTGCAGCGGTAGCAGAATGCAATAATTAAGTGGCCCATCGGCCCCTTAGACTCCTTCCCCACCCTGGTGGCCCAGAGGGTTTGAGCCCCTGCCCTTCCCAGCCTTGACTTGGGGCTAAAATATCTGAAAGCCTCCACCATAGCCCTCTGAAGCCCCACCACTTTCATAAATGAGGGTCAGGTCAGCCTGTTCCACCAAATCGATACCCCCAACTCACCCTTTGGAGGAAGGACTGATCCTTGCTAGCTCATGCCCTAGCCCCTAGCAGTCTTGCCATACTGTTGGTATTGGTCCAGTTGTCAAATAAGGATGTGTTAGATTCTTTGCTGATTTTTTATTAACATCTACAGGGTCGATATTCAGCATCAGCAACCAGTGCTGTTAAAGCGGCTGGCCATTGCCGCTTTAACTAAGACCTAGATATTTCTAGGGTCAGATCCGAGCACCAGTATTAAATATCTGGGTTGGCCAAATAGCGCTGTAGCTAACTGGGCAACGATGATATTCAGACGTTGCCTGGTTAGCTTAAGCAGCTAAAGTTAGGACAGCCTTTTTTCTGCCTAACTTTAGCCGCTTTAAGATAACGGGACAACGGCAGAATATCGCCGCTGGCTAGTTATCATTGGCGTCATCTGCGGAATGCCCCCCAGAACGCCCAATGCTTATTCCAGGTGGAATAAGCAGCCCCTTTGACCCAGCAGGACATACAGGGCCGTGACCAGAATCGACCCTGTACATCCTGTCAGGCTGGCCCACCCCCATTCCGCCCATATCCCACCTCCTCTCACACCCCCCCCCCCTCGGCTCTCCCCGTCCTGCTACTCAGGACGTACGGGGAGAGTCAGAGGAGGAAATTGGGCCTGTATTTTAGAATTGGGCCCATTGTGGTATCTAGGAGATGAGAAAGGAGGCAAATGTTTAAACTCACATGACAATGGTGAGAACTTATCACATCATGAGTTCTGGGATTGCTAAGTGAAAAAGGGGTTTGAAACAAATACATGTTGTGAATTTATTCAAATCTGTAATATAGTGCATCTGATCAAACAGTCTAAGGATCCATATTAAAAGGCAGTCAAGTGGTGCTGTGTCAGACAAATGAGGGCTAAGCAAATGTTAAAAAAAACTCTCCCAAAGACTCAAAAGAGAGTGGGGCTGCAGACTATTTGGTGCAACTGTCTATTGAAATAGGAGCGCTTTAAAACAAAGAATAAAAAACAATATAACATTAAGATAGTCAATATTCAATCAGAGCCTAATGTAAAAAGTGCCCGAGTAATAAAAGTCCAGAATGTCCTGCTCATAATTACAAAAATAAGCGTGTGTATTAAAAATACCTGAGCTAAAGAAACTCCAATGTTGTTGTTATTAACTGCTGTCAAGTCGGTATTGACTCGTGGTGAACCTCTAGATAGTTGACCTAAACTGTGTTCGGTCTTCAGTCAGATGGCTCATTATTGATAGACTGGCACCCATAGCTGCTGTTATTGTATTGATCCATCTCATTGCCGGCCTTCTTCTTTTGCATAGACCTTCTACTTTGCCAAACATTATGTCTTTCGCTAACGATCTCTCTCTTCGCATTATTCCACAGATAAACGAGTCCTCTCTTGTAGTCCTCCTCATCACGGCAACATTTTTCAAATGTCTTCTCTTTAATCTCTTTTTTATAAGATTGAATATTTCTATGATAGTCTGAGATCAAAGTTTCATATCTCATGTAATTTTCTTTGAGTATGTTCAGTTTCTCATCAGTTTCATTCTGTATGTTCTCCACCTTCTTCGATGTGTTAATAAGTAAAATCCAAAGGTCCACGGCCCATTTGTTCAGGATGGCATTCCAACACTGCACAAAAGCTTCATCGTCCTGAGACAAGCCTGGATCTTTATTCATACATAATCCTCTTGGACTTTATCCGCAACAAGCGGATAAAGTCAGGCGTGGCAAAGGCTGGCCTGACTTTACCCACAGAAGCTAGCCGGGCAGCAGCTCAATATTGCTGCTGCCCGGTTAGCTTTCAGGTTCTGCGGCAAGTTCTTCCAAGTTCTTGGGCATTCAATGCCGGTGGCTGGATATGGTGCCGGCACTGAATATCTGGGGTTTGAATTCAGTGGCAATGGCTAAGCGCTTTACAAGCGCTAGCCACTGCTGCTGAATATCCTCCCTAAATTGATAATCTAAGGTCCATTGTAGCTTTTGCGATGCTGCTTTTTCATAGGTGAAATTATGCTATGTTTATGTTACAGTAGGTAGAATTTAAACTATGTTTCATTCATAGACATTTGTACTGTTAGAGTACAGTATGGCAGGTTTACTACCCAGGTGCTGAGTTTGTTTCATGGTACTGCACAAATTCATGGAGATGGAAAGAGTCTATATTTTTGACACTCAGGTGACACCAGACTTCAAAAATCCAAGCAGGCGTAGTGTCTGCACCTGCAATCTAGGCAAGATCTCTTACTCCTGCTTGATCTCTGCACACAAAATTCAAAATTCTGAGTCAAAAGGTCTGAATTTGCAAAAGACTGCATGCTTTGTCAAAATAATAAAGCATATTGTTTTTGAGTGATACATAATTTAAAATACAATATAGAAATAAAATATCACAAAAAAGTTCAAAATTTTGAATTATTGTGTGCAGAATTCCAGCATGAGTAATATTCTTTGCAGGATTTACCATAGTATTTTACAAAAACAAATATGTCTAGTTGTCTATAAAATAAGCATCTTCCAGTCCATGTAACCTAGGCGCTTTCTTTTAAAATTACTCTCTAAGGGCCCAATTTAGTAAAGCAATCTCCCTCCCACACACAGCCTCAGTGTGGGGAGATTTGGATGGAGGTGATGCGTGGGTGGAGAAGAGGTGGGCCAGGCTTCTGGACTTATAGGGCTGATTCCAGTCACGGCCCTGTACGTCCACTGGCTGCCATCGGGATGTGGAGTTTATACCACCGTGGAGGTGGTATAAGCCACGGGGGCTGCAGCGGGCAGTCCACACAAACTCACCACATGGCCAGCGGAGGCGCAGGTGATCTGGGCTCTGGCTGCCCCTGCCGAGGGTTGACGGCGGGATAACTGGAGTCGGCACTGTGGCAGGCTGGCCATGCAGTGGGGAGGATGTCTCCCAAGGGGATGCAGGGGCACGCCAAGCCATCTCAGAGCTCGATCTTGCACCCACGGGAACATCTAGATCTGCGGTACAGAATCGGGTACTAACAGGGTTGTCCTGTTCGGAGGTTCCAGATGGCCCGGATGTGCCCCTTATGGGATCAGGCTCCACATGTTTCCATGAGCTTTCAGATGGTAATAGAAACACCACAGGAATTACCACTAAGGAAGTGGTTCCTAAACCTATCCTAGGAACTCCCCAGCCAGTCAGGTTATCAGGATATCCTCAATGAATAAGCATGAGTGAGATTTGCATACAATGGATATTCATAGTGGCTATCCTAATGTTTCCAAGCTAAGATCACTACCTAATGTAATAGGGGGTTTGGCACGGAAAATAAACCCCAAGTAAACCACTGCATTAGGGGTTGGCATGGTGAGCTTGCAAATGAGCCGAACAGGGTCTCACTCTCAATGCAGTAATTTAGCATGATTTTTATTTTACTCCATGCTTAGTGCACAATCTTTACTTCACTTCTTATTTTAACAGTCAGCACATATCTAATGATTAGTAGGGCACTGGAAATCCACCAAACAAATCGTATCCGCTATGCCTGTACTCGTTTATCCCCACTTAGACAAAATAGTTCCTGTGAAAAAAGCTTTTATGTGAGAGCATGTCCGAAACACTTAAAAGTGAATGGGGAACAAGTATATCTTAGTACTTCCTTCAGTACTTGACAATATATCTCAAGCTGATAAAAAGCAGAGCGCCTTAATTTGGATTTTTACATGGTAGATAGTTTTACTCTAACTGTACTGCAGAAATCAAGTTTACCACGGCTGTTTACTTTTAATTCGGGAAGAGCTAATACCACACAATTGTTATTTCTACTAGAGTGCACGATAAATCTACAGCAAGCATATTTTTAAAAATTCCTCCTTTTTTAATGATCATGAAACTTGTATATCTTAGTGAATCAAACATTAAGGGGGATGTTTACTAAATCGTGTTAGCCTGTAGCACGGCTTTTGGGTCAGGTGGTATCAAGGAGTGCACAGCCCAAAGGCGACCGTATTAAAAATCCCATGCTACTAGTGCAGCGTGTCAATAGACAGGGTTAAGGTGGAGACTGAGTGGAGATAGGATTGTTGGACTGCATGGCTGGAGAGGGTGCCCTAGTCGCACATTGGATACCAAACCATGCTGCTAGCGTGGACACAGCTAACTCCTGTCTCTGACCAGACACTGGCTACACTCACCATGCTCGCGCTCTCTAAACGTGTGGTTCGAACACGAGTGTTAGGAAACATGAAGGGCAGAAGCAGGGCAAGCCCATAAGAATAATATAGAGCCAATAGGAGATGTGAACACCAAGGCGCCTGCCTAGACCACCTGTTTGGAGGGGAAGCATGATGCAGCTGACATGGCAGTGGACCACAACAGCCTGAAAACCACAAAACCTGAGCCTGCGTGTCAGGGCTGAACCTGCTAGGACAGTGGGCTGCTGTTCGCTTCTACATATGTAATGAATAGTTGTCAGAGAGCTGCTGTGTTGTGGGGGTATCAGGATATAAGGCCTGTGCTCTGTGCTGCAGCCAGTACTGGCCTCATAGCCAGAGTTGGAGCCAGCATAGTACAGTGGAGGGAGGGACATGCAAATTAGATGATGCACTTCCTGGTAATAGGATGGTGTAGCAGCAAATGAGCCATCTGACCCCTGCCTCCCCTGCATGGGGGGACCTTGTAGCAGTGAATACGTACCTGGAGGGCCATGCTCCTGCCAGCAACCATGTTCCTATGGGTAGATGGCCCCTCATCTTGACAGAGGAAGGATGTGGCTGAGACTTACCAGATCTGAGTAGCTACTAATTTAATCACTGACTTTGGTCTCCAGTTTCTGCTTGTCACAAGTAAAAATATAAGAGAAATGGAATTATTTGCCTATCTTTGCCCTTTTAGGATTATAGAAATAAAAATTAATAAAAATAGAAAGAAGAATATAAGGTAATACTTTTTATTTTAATTTATGTATTTTACAACTTTGGATGTATATGCCTCATCATATACATCCAGCACAAGCAAGGATGGTAAGCTCCGCCCTTAATCACCTTCAGTATCATTAAACCCCAACAATCTACTAGGCGGGCCCTCACCTAAGGGCCAAGCCAAGGGGCCCTTAGGTATGGCCCTTAGAGGAATCCTTAGTTCCACATAGAAACAACTACCAAAAAGCCCCTGAGCACATAAGACCCGTGATCGCAATTCAATTATGGTAAGTGGTAACCTAACCACACTGAGAATGCCCCAGCTAATATGCAAACATCGATTAAACCTCTTGAAATATACACAAATAGTTACGCGACAAGCCAAGTGATCACCAAATCACTAGAGACCACATAGCAATAATGCACAGCTGGCAATCATATATATATGTTCTATTAGGAATTATCTTACTGGCCAGATCCACAGCAGCCTTAACAACCAACACCCCGCATCCCTATACTAGACAGAACTCACAGACGCAAAGTCAATAACACAAACTACAACCCAGATTATAGAAGCACCCAAAGACTCATACAAATTCAACCTCTCCACTACACTCCAAGCAGCACAAAGACTACCCACTGCAATAGACAATATCTAAACTGCGTACTTATCAACACACGCTCAATACGCAACAAAATCCCAGTCTTTACAGACTACCTCAAAAGCAACTGTCCAGATATCTTATGTGTCACAGAGACATGGATCTCAGTAACTAACATAGTATTATTCAACCAACTAAATATAGATGACTATAAGCTATTTAACTGTCCAAGATCCAACAGAAGAGGAAGAGTACTAATCCTAGCCAAATCATACCTAGATTTCCAAAGCATACACAAATGAGCATAAACAAAATGGATATTATATCAAAGAAACTTCTTTCAATATGTCTACTATACAGAGCTCCAAGAACCAGCCCCAATGAACCGACCAACGTATTTGAGATAGTATTAGGTGTCTCTCTTGCATACTCAGGCAATTTCATCCTCAATGCTCTCTCCAGACACCAATAACAGTATACTGGTAAGTACAAGCCATAAGCCTATATTTGAAAATGAGAGTTTGAATTTCATCATTTTGACAAGAGCCATGCTTAGCGGTTTTAATTCCGTTATAAAATTTAAGAAAATAAAAATTTGGTTAGTGTACCTATAAATAAGGTCATTGATGTGAATTACAGCGAATAGTCAGGGTGTTTATTTCTTTATTTATTTAGTAAACACTTGTATACCGCTGCTTCCTACGATCAGCAGCGGTTTACTTTACAGAATCTTAATGTATTGTACGGTACATTGAGATTTCAGTTTTACATTTTGATTAGTCAATGATTACGTAACACGGGACAAGCATTTGGATACGATACACATTTGATTAAAGCACACAGATCAAGGTATACATTTGATTTCAGTAGATTGGGGGGGGGGCCCATATATACAATTTGTACAGAATTAGTTGCCAAGGTGTACAGGCTATACATGGTTATATACAATTTGTACGGAATTAGTTGCCAAGGTGTACAAGTTATACATGACTATATATTTATTTATTTATTTTATTTATTTATTTAACAATTCTTATATACCGCACTATTTGCAATCAGCGCGGTTTACATGTAACAAAAAACATCCGACAAAATGCATATGTCTGGTCATTACATTGAACAGGGAGTGGGATTTGGAGAACAAGTATCAACTATCAACAAAGGTGAACTATATACTATTGGATCATATGCTGCCGAGTGCGGCAGAGGAGATCTGGTTGAGGTAGGGTATTGCAGTTAGATCAAGTTGTAGTGGGTTTGAAACAGATAGGTTTTCAGTTTTCGTCTAAATTCGTTCAGGTTGTTTGTGAGCCTTAATTCATGCGGTAGTTGGTTCCATTGGGTTGGCGCTGAGTATGTGAACGCCCTATTGCTTGTTTCGGCCTTGACAGATCTTATGCTGGTCGGGATACATAGGGTGTTGAGATTCATAGTTCTCCTGCTCCTGTTGCTAGTGTTGATGACTAATCCTGCACAAACTACTGTGTTTTTTACTGAGACCTTGGTACACTTTGTATAAGGTGAATTACCTCTTGTGGTTTTCATTTCCTATGGTTGAATTTTGAGCTGATAACACATTTTTTTGCGTGGCTCTCCAGACACCATACAAACACATTTCTAGAAGCCAAGAATGTACTAGATTACCAACAGATAATAAATGAACCAATTTGTGTGACATGGAACATGCTAGACCTTATTTTTGCACTCAAGGACATACTATTGGATACTAAATACTCATCTCCTCAAATTTTTCCAGTACCGTGGTCAGACCACAACATGATAAGTTTTACAGCACCTCACAACTGAATTCTTACAATGAAAATGCATCCATACCACAAAGTGAAAATTCCAGAAGTTTGATAAATAATTATTCCTAACGGAAATTACCCCTCAACTAAAGACTAATACAAACAGCATAGACACACTGATTAACAAATGGAATGAGACCATAAACAAAGCAGCAGCTGCGCCACCAACAAATCCAACCAGAAGGCACAAACAAAATGTGACTTGGTTCACAAGGGAGCTAAGAAGTGTAAAAAGAGAATTAAGAAGAATCGAATGAAGATGGAGGAACTCTAAACAATCAGAAACCCAAGAGAACTACATGAGCAAACTAAAGGAATATCGCACCATGGTCAACACAACAAAAATGGAATATCATATAAAAATCATAATGAACTCACTTAACCGTCCAAGAGAGCTGTTTGAGATAGTTTGATCTCTAATTAGGGACCCCAATAAAGTAAATACAGATATCATGCTCTACCCACAAACACTTGCCAGCTTCTTCCAAACCAAAACAGCACCCGGTCCTATCACACTACAAACACTACAGAACGATAACTCCAGCAGCGAAAAATGGAAAACATTTGACTATAATAAAAGAAAACACAGAACACATAATCAGCACTCTAAACACCACCACCTCGCCTTTGGACCCATGCCTAGTTAGCTGGGTAAAAATATCCAGAGCTGAGCTATCCCCAGTCCTCTTCAGACTAACACATCTCTCACTTGAAAAGGGATACCTGCCAAAAGAACTAAAGATGGCCTCAGTGCGCCCAGTACTGTAACGCCTCACCAGAGACAAAAGAGACCCAGCTGTATACAGACCAATATGTAGCCTACCATTTATCTCAAAAATAATAGAAAAAGTAGTACAACAACAGCTTCAAGAATACATCAATAATTTTGCCCCGCTTGAACAGCATCAGCATAGTTTCAGGCCACAGCATGGAGCAGAGACTCTCTTAATCTCACTACTGGATTCAATCATGACGGGCATGGAAAAACTCAACCAAGGATTTACACTCATTTTCATCGACCTAACTGCAGCGTTTGACTCCATTCCCCACAACCTATTACTAGCAAGATTACGAGCAATCTGCACCCCACTCAGCTGGTTTCAATCATACCTGGCCGACCACCGCCAACAAGCAAGAGTAGGATCATGCAAATCTGTACCATGTTATCAACATAGGGGTAACCCACAAAGCTCTGCACTATCATCCGTACTCATCAACATATTTATACAGCCCATATGCTCCATCTTCCACAAGCATAATATTCACTACAACATATATGCCGACAATATAATGATGTACTCACCCTACGATACCTCCAATCCAGATTTAAACAAACTAACAGCAGGTTTTATTGATATTACACAATGGCTAACAGAACATAGGCTGCAAATAAACTTTAAAAAAAAACGGAAGTTTTACACATATTTAGAAATAAAGCCTTCACACCTCCAAAAACAATAAGAATCAACAATACTGAGCTAGAACTCAAACAAGAGGTCAGATAGCTAGGCATAAAGCTTGCGGTTATACTCAGTAAAAAGTATAGATACTCTGTATTGTGAACTTAGAACCGCTTCTAAGCACAACCATGAAGGTTACTTTCATGCTGATCCTTCTCGTACTCTTTGTTCCATTATCCATTGCTCTCCAATCCCAATTTCATACCCACCACATTCCAATAATTCCATATTGTCCTAGAAATATCTATCCCTTTACTCTCAACAAATTCCCATTCTTACTCCACACACACCACACTTGTAGACTAATATACCTCTCTCCCACATATGCCCACACGAATCACTCTCCCATCAATACTAAACACACTTTAAAAGTAGCCCTCCTTAACACTAGATCAACCAGAAATAAAATACTTGCTATTATAGACCTACTCCAAGACAGTAAGCTACATGTATTGTGTTTAACTGAAACATGGCTTACTTCCACAGACTCCATCTCACTCAACCAACTGGCTGAATCAAACTATATCATCTTGCAAAGTCCTAGGTCCGGAAAGAGGGGTGGAGGCGTCCTTATTCTAAACTCAAAAGACTTCAAATTTACCTGCCACCATAGTGAGAGTTCAGATAATATCGATCTTCTAATTACTGAAAATAAGAATATTAAAATAAGCTGCTTTTTTTTTTTTTTTAACAGACCACCATCGCCCAACCCTGACAGCCTCACAACGATCCTGGAAGCTGCCTGCACCTCGATGCTGCATAAGCCCCACATAATTCTTGGTGACTTTAATCTCCCATCATTGAATCGATCTCATGCCTCTTTTTATAAACTGTGGAGGCCCCTGGCCCAGGCAACAGCCTATAAGCCTAGGGCTGCACTTGTTAGTCCTTTAATTGAAGAGTTTTTTTCCCCTCATCCAGCGCCAGGGCTGCTGGGATTTGTAGTTGTGTTGTTTAGAAAAAACAAGTAGTGTGGAGACCGAGGGTTTACAAGGCAAACACAGGAATTTATTTCTTTTTCTAAAGAGCATTAAGGCTCAATGCAAAACAAACAGGATTCTTTCTCCAAACAATAATCCATAGGTATTTATCCCAAACAAACAATGAAACTGCTTTCTGTAGCTTTTTAACATGTGTTGCTGATTTTCAAAAACATTCAGCAATCAGCAAGGTTTCTCTTCTCTTCAAATCCAAAAGAAATATCCTTTCTTCAGCAACAGGGTTCTTTAGCATTCCCGGCTAAACACATTTCTCCCTGTTTTCACACTGCTTTCTAGGACATTCAGGTTATAGGCTTTTCCCTTCTTTTATCCAAGAACTTTTTATTCTGCCTTCTGGCACAGAGAACAATCCATTACTGAATCTTCAGACCCCCCATCAGATTCATAATAGTCTATCTGCATTTCCTCAGGACCTGTGTCCGGTAAATCTGGCTTTAAGCCAACATGAAAATCTTCAGGCTTAATATTCTCTAAAAGTTCCAGAACCTTTCTCCACTGAGGTTTTTCCCTATGCACAGGGTTTCCACCAGGAACGTGGAGATTCTTTTCTTGCATCAAATGACACAATGCCTCTAACTAGCTTATGGCACTTTTGGCTACCCTTTTATTCACGCACCTTTTTGGAAGTTGCAGCTCTTTAGCTGGTTCAGGAACGGTAGGCACTGCAGCCTGAACCTTATCAGCACTTCTCTCTGGCACAGCTCTCCTAGTTTTAAAACCAATTGCAGTTTCCCTGCAATCCTGGCTTTCCTTCTGACTAGGGCTTTCACCTCTGAGATTCCCTTGGAAGTCTCCACCGTTCTCCTCCACGGTGAACTCTCTGGGCCTTTCTCTGGTGCTTCTCTCCCCACTGAATTCTCCAATGTTCTCCCTGGTCAGCTCTCTCGAGTGCTGGTTTCCTGTATCTTTCTTTCCAGCATGCTGCTGCACATGCTGCCTCGTCCTGGTACTCCTGTTCCTGTTGCCCTCTCTCTGGCTGTTCTCTCTGTCCGTTCTTTCCTCCAATATTTCCCTGGGTTTATAAGAGTGTCTCTGAACTACCGTGCACTCCCCTTCACCCAGGTGTCCCTCATTAATTTCCAAGCCTGCCCTTGGATTAGCAGAGCTTGGGTGTGTCCTGTCCTCAGTAGCTGCGTGTTTTTTTTCTCTGCCTGCAGTTTGAGAGCTACTGATTCCTTGCCTGTCTCTTTCTTTAAAGGTAAATGACTGATTTTCTTCCAATTCCATGGACTCAGCCATACTCTCCTCCTCATCACAAAACGCTATGCTTGAACTCGTATTTCATCGAATTGTTCAATCTCCTATTCATCGTAAAGGTAAGATTCTTGACCTAATCTTCCTCCCCTCCCACATCTTACACGACACCCTCCTCTCGCCTCCTAATTGTCTCCCCTTACCCTGGACTGATCACTACCTAATCAACTTTTCTATCCTAGTAATGTTTATATCTAGTGGAACTAACAATATTACACAATTTAAAAATAAGTTCAAATCATAAAATGAAGATAAATTTTTAAATAACACCATACCACATTTATATTCCTCCAATACTGATCTTGATGTTGTCATTAATAATTGGAACACCATCATCTCGAAGGCAGCACACAACCAAAAACACAAAACTTCAAACCTAAAAGCTCCAAAAATTGATACACCTCTAATCTCCGGAAATATAAGCAAGCTCAGAAAACTGGAACACAAATGGAGAGCAACAAGATCCCACCCAACCAGGCCTATATGTCTATGCTCAAATCCTATAAGGAAGCAGTAAACAATAGGAAAAAGGATTAATACTCTCAGGGCCGTACCGAGGGAAGATCGCGCCCTGTGCAACTTGCACATCGGGCGTGCGCGCGCGCGCCCCTGCCCCCCCCCCCACTGCACCTAAACCAAGCTACAAGGTCCTCATTCTATCCCATCACCATCAAACAACTTAAAAATGTAATAGCAAACCTCAACACCACCACATCCCCTGCCGATCCATGTCCTGTTAGATGAATTAAGTCCACAATAGATGATTTATCCCCAATCATATTTAACATAGTTAATAGATTCCTGGAGATAGGCCAAATGCTAACAACGTTGAAACAAGCAATCATTCGCCCTATCCTCAAACCCAATGTAACTAACAAATCTCTCCCAAGTTTTTATCGCCCAATCTCTAGCCTTCCTCTGCTGACAAAAATTATTGAAAAAGCAGTGCAGATCCAATTACTTTGTTGACTTAAATGCCGCCTTGGACACCCAACAGCATGGTTTTAGACAATACCACAGTGTCAAAACCCTTATATTGTTTCTCTTGAACACACTCATCTGCAGCATTAACAACTGTAAACAAGTATTTATGCTTGTGTTTGTCTATATAGCTGCCAACTTTGACAGCGTCTGCCACAAATCTCTCATTTCCAGACTTCAACAAATTGGCCTACGAGGTACTGTATTACAGTGGTTTAAATCTCATCTCACAGATCGCACAAAATAGGTCCCGATTGGTTCAGCAACCTCCTCTATCTTCAACCAGACCCAGGGTGTTCCTCATGGCTCTTTCCTTTCTACCCTTCTTTTTAACCTTTCTATGCAACCCATTTGCAACATCCTCAGGAAACAAAGTACATTATCATCTATATGCAGATGATATAATGTTCTATCACCCAACAGAAATCTCCAACCCCCTTTGCCCCCAAATTCAAGAGTGTCTCAAGGACATTACCAATTGGCTCTCCACACACAACCTACGTATCAATTTCAATAAAACTGAAATTCTATACATAACCCGGGACCAGAGTTTTTCACCACTCGCTAAAATTTACATAAATCAAGTTGTCATAGAAGTTAAACAGGAAGTCAAATACTTAGGTATCATTCTCGACTAGTCTCTATCCATGTCCTCATATATAAAAGCTGTAACCAAGACAATTTACTTTAAACTAAAAACAATTCAACCACTAAGACACCTTCTGGATAATAGCGACATCCGCTCAGTTCTACAGGCCCTCATTACGCCTCACCTCGATTAATGTAAAAGCATACTTCATGGCCTACCCAAAAAAAACACTCATCAATTTCAAATGGTACAGAACCTTGCTGCCCGTATAATTCACACCGCTCACCGATACTACCACATCACGCCGCTACTCCAGTCCCTCCACTAGCTGCCCATAGAAGCACGTATCAAATACAAATGTCTACTGATATCTTTCAAACTATACAAAAAGATCACCCCCTCATGCCTTTCCTCTCTTATTACCCCAAGTGACCCCATTAGATCCAGAAGAACGTGCACCCAGAATACCAATTCCAACCCATTTTCATAACACAATCATAAGAACATAAGATATGCCATACTGGGTCAGACCAAGGTCCATCAAGCCCAGTATCCTGTTTCCAACAGTGGCCAATCTGGGTCATAAGTAAATAGCAGTTTCCCCAAAAGACACAGGAACCTCAATGCTTGTATTGGGTCAAGCAGTGCTTTCCCATGTCCCTTTTAATAATGGTTTACGGACCTTTCCCTCCAGCAACTTGTACAAACCTTTTTTAAACCCAGTTACACTAACAGCTTTTACTACATCCTCTGGTAACAAATTCCAGAGTTTGATTACACATTGAGTGAAAAATATTTTATCTTATTAGTCTTAAATAGGTTACCCTGTAGCTTCATTGCATGTCCCCTAGTCTTTTTATATTCTGATGACGTAAACAATCGATCTATGTTTACCCATTCCACCCCATTCATTAATATATAGACCTCTATCATATCTCCCCTCGGCCGTCTCTTTTCCAGGTTGAAGAGCTCTAACCTTTTTAGCCTCTCTTCATAATAGTATCCTTCCATCCCCTTTACCATTTTGGTGGCTCTTCTCTTTACCTTTTCTAATAACGCTATATCTTTTTTAATATACGGCAACCAGAATTGCACACAATATTCAAGTTGCAGTTGCATCATGGAATGATACAGAGGTATTATAATATCCTTTGTTTTATTTTCCATTCCTTTCCTTATGATACCTAGCATTCTATTTGCTCTATTGGCTGCCGCTGCACACTGGGCAGGGGGTTTTAACATGTTACCCACGATGACGCCTAGATCTTTTTCCTGGGTGGTGGTTCTCAATGTGGAACCTTGCATTGTGTAACCATAGTTTGAGTTGTTCTTTCTTAGGTGCATAACTTTGCACTTGTCCACATTAAATTTCATATGCTGTTTGGATGCCCAGTCTTCCAGTTTATCAAGATCCTCTTACAATTTTCCACAATTCTCTTTGGTTTTAACAACTTTAAATAGTTTTGTGTCATCTGCAAATTTGATAACCTCACTTGTTATTCCCTTTTCCAGGTCATTTATGAATATGTTAAAAAGCAGCAGACCCGGCACAGATCCCTTAGGTACTCCACTATTCACCTTTTTCCATTGGGAAAATTGGCCATTTACCCCTACCCTCTGCTTTCTATCTTTTAACCAGTTCCTGATCCACAATAGTACACTGCCTCCTATCCCATGACTTTTTAGTTTTGCCAAAAGTCTCTGATGAGGGACCTTGTCAAAGGCTTTCTGAAAGTCCAGATACACTATATCAACTGACTCGGCTTTGTCTACCTGTTTATTCACACCTTCAAAAAAACATAACACATTAGTAAGACAAGATCTCCCTTGTCTAAAGCCATGTTGGCTGTCTCCCATTAAGCCATGACTATCTACATGCTGAGTAATTTTGTTCTTTATGTTGGTTTCTACCATTTTTCCCGGAACTGACATCAGGCTCACCAGTCTGTAGTTTCCTGAATCACCCTTAGAACCCTTTTTAAAAATTGGTGTTACATTGACGATCCTCCAATCTTCAGGTATTACAGATGATTTTAATGATAGTTCACAGATTACTAATAGCAAGTCTGTAATCTCATATTTCAGTTCTTTCAACACCCTTGGATGTATACCATCCGGTCCAAGTGATTTGCTACTCTTCAGTTTATCAGATAGTTGTAATGCATCTTCCTTGTGTAGCGATATTGCTTTCAATTCTTCTGCAGCATCACCTTTAAATACCACTTCAGTCATGGGTAACATCCCTACATCTTCCTCAGTAAAGACCGAAGCAAAGAATTCATTCAGTCTCTCCGCTATCGCCTTGTCCCCTCTTACTGCTCCTTTTACCCCTCTATCATCTAATGGTCCAACTGACTCTCTCACAGATTTTTTGCTACGAAAAAGTCTTTATTATGCGTTTTTGCTTCCATGGCAAGTTTCTTCTCAAATTGTCTCTTTGCCTGCTTTATCAATGCCTTGCATTTAACTTGCCAGTGCTTGTGCTGTTTCCAGTTTTCTTCATTTGGCTCTTTTTTCCATTTCCTGAAAGATGCCTTTTTTTGGCAAAAACAGCCTCTCTGATCTCACCTTTAAACCATGCTGACAGTTTTTTGGACTTCCTTCCACTTTTCTTAAAGCGTGGAAAACAGCTGGTCTGGGATTCCAAGATAGTATTTTTAAACAACACACAAGCTTGATGTAAGTCTTTAACCTTTGCAACTGCTCCTTTTAGTTTTTTCTTAACTATTTTCCTCATTTTATCATTATCTCACTTTCGAAAGTTAAAAGGTAGTAATGTGGATTTCCTTACCATTCCTCCTCCATTAATTAAATCAAACGTGATCATGCTATGATCACTATTACAATCAAAACTACAAGTTCAAGAGGGTTCTTGATTGTAGCCCCTACTCTCTGGAACGCTCTCCCAGACAACCTAAGACTAATAAAAGATCTACAGACTTTTAGAAAAGAGCTTAAAATGTTCCTCTTCATTCAACACTTTAACCTCAATACCTCTATTACTCCCCCTCGAACACCATGATCCCCCCCCTACTTCTCTCTGCTATATACTGGAGAAATACAAATAGAATAAATACATACCCTTTAAGAAACTCCATTTAATATATTTCTCCCTTATCTCATTCCCTTCCCCACCCTACACTGTAAATAGCTCTGCCTCAGCATCCGCTATTCTGCTGTATATGTGAACAGCTGATTTGTAAATAGTACCTTGTAATATAGTTTGATATGGTTTATGTTATTTGTAAATGAGTTCTGTTCATTGTAAACTGCCCCTGATCACTGGAAGGGGCGGTATATAAAGTAAATAAATAAATAAATTTAACTTCACTTCACATATCAGAAAGACCGCCAGATCTATATACATCAAAATAACAACCCTGCAACATCTGACTACCGCTCAGTATTTCAAGCTCTCATCTTCCCACACTTGGACTTCAGCAACAGCATCTACCAAGGACTTTCCAAATACATGCTACATCATCTACAAATGGCCCAACACACGGCGGCCAGAATCATAATGGGAGCAACATGAAGTGAGCACATAACACCAATACTCAGACAGCTACACTGGCTACCTCTAACTAGCCGAATCCAATATTAAAACTTTAATGAATATCTTCAAAGTCACATACAACCAATCAACGTACTTAAAGTCACTCATTCAAAATGAAGTAGGCACCAGTGGCACACGTAAATGCAGACAAAAAATGCTAGCCTTGCCACCTAAACTAACAAAGGCCAATCAAACAACATGTATCAGAACCTTTTCCATGTATGCTCTGGAATGCCCTCCCTAATGACCTAAGGGAAATACATGAACTGGCACAATTCTGTAAGGAACTTAAAACTCACTTATTCAGAGAACATTGCAGGGACTGAGCATCCAGCAATGATGAAACTGGAACTCCCACCATCGCCCAGATAATTTATCCCCTAAGAAATTCCAACAATAAACTCCCACTTCTCATATAACATGTCAGAGCTCTTCCCTCCCCCCCCCCCATGCAAATCTCTATGTAAAAGGTTTGCTACCAATGTTATATGTTAACTTCTACTATATTTAGCCACACTGTTTACTATGTTCTTTGTAATGTAGTTCAATGTTTGATGCAAACCACTTTGACTACCAGATAAATAAATAAATTAATAAAGCATTTTGTTCTTAATATAGTACAATAATAAAATAGCATATCTTTTTATTGAACTAACAATGCATTGAGAGGATCATTTTATAAGCTGGTGCGTAGTTAATGGGTGCTTTTGTATGCATACTTTACACCTAGTTTACAAAGTCAAATACACACATACTTGACTTTCTAAAAGTGTATGAAAATATGCACATTCATTAGAGATGGTGTGAATGACTGTGTCTAGTCCTTAGTGGGACACAGGATCTGGTGCAAGGGATAATGGTGTTGGGGCCACTTGGCAATAGTAATCATAACATGATTGTATTTGATTTAATAAATGGAGGGAGGACAGTAAGGAAATCCACAGCACTAGCTTTTAACTTTCAAAAGGGAGACTATGATAAAATGAGGAAAATAGTTAAGAAAAAACTAAAAGGAGCAGCTACAAAGGTTAAAAGTTTACAAGCATGGAGGCGGAGCCTGCGGGGAAACAAGGTGGCCGCTTAATTGGTGAGCTCCGGCTGCCCTCTGGAGAATCCTGTAATTAGAGTGTTGTTTTTGCCCTCCCGGATACCTAAAATCTTTTGGCTTGGTGTCCGATACCTCAGGCTAGATGGCGGGGGGAAAACCGACCAAGTTGGACTTTGCCGCGGCGGTAAATGCAGGGTCGAAAAGAGCGAAGTCTGATCCCCTCTCCCCGCAGAAGATGGCGGCCCCGCGAGAGGCAGGAGAGAGCATGAGGGAGCTTTTGACGGAGATTCGGGCGGTCAAGGACTTAGTCTGGCGAACGGCGATGCGCTCGTACGGGTGCAGACAGAGCTCGGCGAAATGAGAGACCGTTATCAAAACCTAACGGAGCGCTTGGAGAAGGCCGAAAACTCTATCGTTGCACACAGGGAATCGCTGGCGCCATTACCCAAGCTATGTAAACGCATGGAGCGCTTGGAGCTACAACTTGAGGATCTAAGTAACCGCAACCGGAGAAACAATATCAGGTTGGTGGGCTTGCCTGAAGGTGCTGAAGGTCCGGATATTTTCTCGTTCCTCTCAAAGTTGCTCCCCTCTCTGCTCAGCGTCAAATTTGTGGGCCCTCTTGACATCGAACGTGCACACCGTGTTCCGACGCAACGGCCTGCAAGCGGTAAATTTCCTCGCCCGATTATCTTCTGTCTGTTACACCACCAGCATGCCATGCAGATTCTGTCTACGGCCAAGAGTCGGGCCGCATGGGAGTTTGAAGGTAACAAACTCTCCTTTTACCCGGATGTCTGTAAGGCTACCGCGGATAGGCGCCGGCAATTCCTGTCCCTAAGACCCCGACTCCAACATCTCCAAGCAAGATTCGGCCTCTTCTATCCGGCTCGCCTGAAGATCACTCTTAACAACAGCTCCCGTGCGTTTGATGACCCCGCAGAAGCTCTCCTCTTCCTCGAGGAGCAGGAAGCCCTCCAAATGCAGTGACTGTTGGGTCTCAAATGCTGTTTAATCTCTGCTTTTTGATGCCTTCTCTTGCCTTGCACCTCGTTGGGTCCCCCTCTCTGGGGTGTTGGGAGGGGATATTGTTTTTTCATTGCCTGCTCTCTGTCTCCCATGATTAGCTTATACCTTATAGGGATTTAGTCATGGTATGGGCACTCTTCCTATTTCCACTTGCTCCCCCCCTTATTTCCCTTATTTTACACCTGTTTATGTGGGGGTGGTCTCTCTCTAGATTTGTCTGGAGGACTTAGTGGGGGGGTAGAAATGTTTGGGATATTGTTGTATTGTTATTGCTGTTGATGTACCTATCCCTTCTGATGGTTGTACTTTTACTCTATGTACGGTCAGAGGACTTGGGCTGCCGGTTGTGCCCCTTGTGTTCCTATGTTGGCTCACCTTGTTGATAGTCTCTGGTGGGTAATGTTCATAATAGCACCTCATTGGCCTTTGATAATCTCTTTTTTACATCTGGCCTCTCTGTTTGAAGCGATCCAGGGCTTGCAGGCTCTCCAGTATGATGTTTGCCATGCCTTCCCTTAAGATCCTCTCCCTGAATGTAAAGGGCATTAATCTTCCTGCCAAACGGAAAAAGATTCTTGCCTATTGTGCGAAGCAAGGAGCTGACCTGGTTATGCTGCAGGAAACGCACTTGTCTGCTGCTGAGACGGCAAAATTGGGCTCGGGCAAGTATATTTTAATAGCTCAGGCCCCGGCAACTGGGAAAAAAAATGGGGTGGCTATCCTGCTCAATAAGGCTATCAAGGCTCAAGCGCACTTGCTTCGTGCTGATCCGGAGGGGCGTTGGGCTTGTGCCCAAATCACAGTGGACCAGCAGCGTGTTGTGTTTGTGAATGTGTATGCGCCTAACTGTGACAACCCTGCCTTTTTCCATCGGCTTGCGGAGGTGCTAGCTGAGTTCGCCTCGTCTCCCACAGTGATAGGTGGCGACTTCAATCTGGTATTGGACCCGCTGATTGACAGCCAACCTTGTCGAAGATCTCGGAGGAACAGAGCTGTGGAGGTTCTGGAGTCTATTATGGAAGAACAAGGCCTTGTTGATATCTGGAGGATTCTGCATCCTGATGAAAAAGACTTTACGTTTTACTCTTTTCCTCATGCGTCTCATTCTAGAATTGACTTCTTTTTAGTGTCTCGTTCCTTGGCCTCAGCTATTCCCTGCGCGGAGATCCTCAGCTCTCACGTCTCCGACCATGCCGCTATTGGGCTCACGCTGGATGTCTCCGCTTCTCCGCCTTCCTCTGGAGGATGGTTCTTCCCACGGCACCTTCTTGCGGACGACTCCTTCAGGCAATTTATTCGGCAAGAAATAAAGTCATACTTTGACCTTAACCGGCGAGAGGACACTTCCGCCTGGGCGTGGTAGGAAGCTTTCAAGGCGACCATCAGGGCTAAAATTACTAGTTTTAACATCGCCCTAAAGAGGAAACTGAGAGCGGAATTACAGTCCCTTGATCAACAGATCAGGGCTGGGGAACGCTTGTTACATCGTCAGTTTAACTCCTTGGTGCTCTCCAGGCTACAGAATCTTCGATTCCAATATAATGTAATCCTCGGCAGAGAGGTTGAGCAGCACTCTTTTGCTCAGAAGGCACGATACTACACGGAGGCGAATAAGTCAGGCAAATTGTTAGCGGCCAGCCTAAAGCCTCGGCATGAGAAAGCATATGTGGCTGCCTTGCTAAACGAGACGAAAATCTTGAAGACGGGAAATCTGGAGATTCTTGACATCTTTAGAAACTTCTATAGCTCCTTGTATACCTCCGAAGTTGAGAGTGATTTGTGTAGTATGAGAGCGTGGTTGCAATCTATTGATCACCCGACACTGAACCCCGACCAGGTTGCGGTCCTAGACCACCCCCTAGACCTGCGTGAACTCGAAGAGGTTGTGGCAAGCCTACCGGGGTGCAAAGCGGCGGGGCCGGATGGAATACCAGTTGAATTTTACCAGTTGTTTGCTAAGGAACTCTCTCCATTTCTTCTGCAATATTTCCAACTTCTACAAGAGTTGGGCGCGGACCCCGGAGCCTTTGCAGAGGCCACAGTGGTGGTTTTGGAAAAGCCAGGAAAAGATCCGAAGTTAGTGGGTAGCTATAGACCCATATCGTTGTTGAACGCTGACTATAAGCTGTACGCAGCGGTCCTGGCCAACAGACTTAATAAAATCCTTCATCATCTCATCCATCCGGATCAATGTGGTTTTGTGTCAGGGAGATCCACCACTGATAATGCTCGCCTGCTATGTAACCTCCTGGATTTGGCTGCACAGGCCGAAGAGCCTTACATCGGGCTATCGCTGGACGCAGAAAAGGCCTTCGACAGGCTTGAGTGGCCCTTCCTTTTCCTTGTTTTGGAGTGGTTTGGGATCCCGGCCAGTTTCATTAACATGATTCGCCCTATGTATGCCCGGCCCAGGGCTAGGATCTTTGCCAACCAAGCATTGTCCCGCCCCTTTTCCCTGCATATGGGCACGAGGCAAGGATGTCCCATGTCCCCGCTGCTTTTCGACCTGGCTCTGGAACCTTTAGTCATGTGCATTCGTCAACATCAGACCATCCGGGGTTTTGAGATAGCCGACCTGCAACTCAAGCTCTCAGCATATGCCGACGATCTTCTCTTTTTTTTGTCTCCATCCTCGGTTGCGCCCCTTCTTCAAGTGATTGAGCAGTACGCCGGCTTTTCCGGCTACAAAGTAAACTGGTCTAAATCTGTGGCCTTCCCGTTGAATCTGCGGACGCACAGTAGTTTGATCCAGGACTTCTCCTTTCAATGGGCGGGGTCAGCTGTACAGTATCTCGGGACGCAATTCACAGCCCCGCTGGAACAGACCATACAGCTAAACGCCACGAAAATTGTGGAAATTGCCCGAGCCTTTACTCTGAAATGGTCGCCCCTTCATCTCACTTGGTGGGGGAGGCTTGAATCGATCAAGATGGTTCTTGTACCCAAAATTAACTACATCCTTGGAATGGTACCGGTTCTTTTTGCTACTGAGGTCTATAAGAAGGTGGAGCGGATCTTGAGTTCCTTTTTATGGGGCGGGAAGACTCCCAGAATAGCACTCAAGAAATTAAAGGCTCACAAACAACAGGGAGGGGTACAATTCCCCGATTTTCAGTGGTACCACCTGGCTGCACTGCTAAAGCAGGGGGGCCTCTGGGGGGCGGATATTGCTCCGTCCCTGAAACCCACTTGGTTGTCCCTGGAAGAACGGCTGCTCCGGCCCTGCCCGGCGCACCTGTGTATGAGTATGCGCCACTCAGCGACTTCGGGGCTGACCAAGGTGATTGCTGCTACACAACAAGCGTTTCAAACATTGCTCCCTCTCATTGCCCAGGATAATCCTCTCTCACTTCAGTCTCCTATCTGGCGTAATCCGGCTTTCAAGATTAATAAGGCCACTTTTTCTTGGCAGTCTTGGCAGCGCTGCGGCATATGGACCGTGGGCCACTTGATCCTGGACGGCGAATGGAAATCCTTTCGTATGCTTCAAAAGGAGTTTCAACTCCCTGCGTCCTGTTTTTACCAGTACCTCCAGCTCCGACACTGCTTAGCTCAATTGAGGATCAAGCCTCGAGATCCACAGGAGTCCTGGGGCTTGCACAAGCTGGTGCTAGATTTTTGTTTGCAACGGGGAGGCGCATCTCGTTTTTATGCTCTTTTTAGAGATTTTCTCCCCGTTCAGACCCTGGGCCTCTGTAAGATATGGGAGGCCGAGACGGACCTAGTGTTATCTTCTTTGGATTGGAGCAAAGTGTGGGGTCCCGTCACTCGTGTCTCCCGATCTGCCTCCCTCACGCAAGCGATGTTCTTTTTTGCTCACCGGGCCTTTATTACTCCGTTGAAACTCTCCAAATGGCATTCTGCTCAAACCTCCACTTGCTGGTCCTGCCAAAAGGCGGTCGGTACTATGTGCCACATGTTCCTGGACTGCCCTTGTGTGCAGGGCTTCTGGTCTCGTGTCTGGGAAAGGATTCAGAGAGTGCTGGGCTTCTCCTACCCCCTATCTTGGCGTATAGTGGCGCTTAGATCTTCTGCAGTAATCCCAGGATTGAACAAGGAGCACTTTTTCGTATTGGACTTTATGCTATCAGTTGCCATAAAGGAAATCTTATACTCCTGGAAAGATCCTTCGAATCTGCACTGGGGCAGATGGTGGAACCAAGTCTGCCTCTATAGTAGATACGAAAAAGCTTATGACTCTGCCTATTTCCTGAAGGGGAGGGGTACGCCCAAGGTTCGCTGGGCAGCCCTGGATCGCTTCACTTCTATTTAGGATGCTACTTCTATTTCTGATATTGTTTCTGCTGCGGATGCTCCTTAGGCTAGTCGTCAGAGCTTCCTTGGCCAATGGGGTGCTGGGGTGGGTTTGGGTTTTTCTTTCCTCTTATTCCCATGATACCCCTTTGCTTTTCCTTTCCTTCTTCTATTGTTTTCACTTGCATCTGTGAATACTTCGGTGGTATGCTTTCGGATGGCTTTGCTTATGTTTGGTTAGCTTGTATTGTTTGTTCCCAATCTGTTTGTATTGTCTAAAATTGGAATAAAAATAAATTAAAAAAAAAAAAAAAAAAAAAGTTTACAAGCATGGGTGTTGTTTAAAAATACTATCTTGGGAACCTAGACCTGATGCCTACTAAGGGGTATGTTTACTAAACCGTCTTAATGTTACCCGTGTTAGTTGCAGTCTTACTGTGACGAATGCCATATAAGGTAGTGGGCGTTCCGGTCTTAAGGTAGCATTTCGGGTTATCGTGTGATAAAGTCCGTTATCACACGATAGAGGGAGCCGTGGCACGTTAACGCGCATTAGCCTTAATTAGGCGCGCTGACCTGCAAACACAGCAACAGAGATGTAGCACAATATATTGACTGCTGATACAGTGGTCATGAGTTGGATCCCTCAGTGGGCTCAGTTAAAAGACTGTCTGAGGCAATCCCTTTTCATGCTTGTAAAAGTCAGACACATCCCAACAATTTGCACTGCCAGCCAAAAAAGCCTCACCCCAGTGCCGCAACCTAATGCACCTTTTAGGGCGCACCATAAGGCACATCATAAAACCCCATGTCATCCAAAGCAGGTCATAATGTGCCCCAGAGGGCAGCAGGAAAGGTTGGCACCCTCCAAGGCAGCATATAAGGTGCCCCATAAGCTGGCCAAACCTAAGGTGCCGCGAAAGATGCCCCAGGGATGCCAAGGTGACACAGGAGATGGTGCCCAGGGGCATAAAGGTGCCCCAAAGTCACAAGCATGAAATGTATGGCTCAAACACAGATGTAACCATAACACTGCACAGAGCACCAAGGAAAGGCAATGAACAAGTGATGGAAGGAAGTAGATGACGGAGCTCATGGACCAACCAAATCTGCGTGCAGCCCATGTGGCAGCAGGTAAAGTGGACAAACATATCGGAGGCAGCTGTATCGATGTACAGTGTGATGGTAATGTACAGTGCAACAACGACAGTGTGTGGCAGAGGATGGGGATACATGTCCACCAGAGGAGGTAGAGGTAGCAGGATAAGTGCAATGACAGGAGGACAGAGGAGAGCAGTGCCATGCAGAGCACACAAAGGAGAGGCAAGCATGAAGAGCCGCAATGCAGAAAAGTGTGCCAGTGCAGGACATGGGGTAGTAGACTGCACATTAGGGCAGGACACCACACAGCTGGCACACACACATAGACGGACAGAAGGATGGATGGCCACATTGATGAGGGTATAATGTGGCGGCAGCACAGATCTGCACAGATATGACTGTTACACGAATGAAACGTAGTTGTGTAGGACAGCCATAAAAAAAGGGGAACAGAGAGGAATCAAACCCATGACCTCTGCTACTGAAGTCATTGCATTAACCATTGTGCTACATCACTATGGGAGTTATCATACCAATGGCTGGCTACAGAAAGAGTGCACGTCACCATAAAACTGTCTGCTGTGGCTACCAGGATAGGATAGAACCAACAGTACCCATAATGCAATTCACATGCAGAACAGCAGTCTACATCTGCTCACCAGATGGGGTATGCACCTCTACAGCATGCCAGCTTGGTAGGGGGGAATGACCGTGCGTGTTACTGGCACAGAATATCCACAGGCCATGCCAATGTGCGTGTTCTGTGCTCATCCTGAGGGTGAGGTGGAGTGGCCAGCACCAGGTCCGCAGTACCCGGGTTGGTTGAGGCGGGCTGTGCTGCAGGTCTCCTTCAGTGCCAGTGTGTGACAGATATTTGTTGCAGATACCTTCAGGAGGTCTCTGTGTCCATTTGTAATTGCCAGTCATGTCTGGCCCTTCTAGACCATGAAACCAACCAAGACCGTGGCAGAGAATATGAAAAACGCCTTTATTAGACCAGGGGATGAGTGTCGCCGACCCAACACAGGCCATGTTTCGTAAGAAACTTCTTCAGGGGTGTGTGGCTCTAACAACAAATAAATACATGAATATCAAAAAAGAAAATGATTAAAACCAATCGTTGATTAAAAAACAATCGAAAGTTAATATACAACTCACAAATGTTAAAATATAAAAACAATTAGGGAACATCCATCACAAATATGTTGTTTCCATAAATAATGACATATATATAAAGAAAAAATTATTATCTATAATTATAACAGATTAATAATAAGTATAAACCAAAATGACAACAATAATGAACATCAAAAATGTATAAAAACCATAAAAACAAACACATTAGTTCATCATAAAACAAATATAAAATATCATTTTAAATACCTAAAAAAACAACTTCAAAAAACTACCTAAAAAGAAGAAGAAGAACAAGAACAATGGCCATAAATAACTATGCACTAACTATTTGGTACAATAAATGTAATCAATAAATTAAAAACAATAAGAAACAAAACAATCAATGAAAAACATCAATAAAAATAATCAATAAAAACAGAGGAACACGAGAAAGCTGGAGCAGGAGCAGATCAGGCAGATTAATTGAACCTTATTATCATATCATAGAGATATTACTTATGAACATACTAATAAATAGTTTAAAAAAACTGAATAGACAAAAAACCTACCACTATGTTGTGTGCTAAAAGGACACAACCATGGATTTTGAAAGGGACCCCAATTGGATCATAAACCTTAAAAACATAAATAAATAAATAATTGTTTCATAAAAGAGAACTCAATTGTTATAAATACTAATTAAAGTGCAAATATTTCATTTTAAAATGAAGGCATCCAACAGACATATTCAAAATTAGAAAATTGAAAAGGAGGAAAAAGAACTTTTCTGAACAACATTCCTCTAATTGCACCAAATATAACTTTTTGGTTGTACACCGCTGGCTAAATAGACCATAGGAATATTAGCCATTTTTAATTCTAATAGCGGGTAGGACAGAACGAATAGAGGCGCTTGGATACACTGTGCTTTATATACCTCACTTTCGCACAAGCTGGTGACATGAGAAGCTCATAAAAAAAGCGATTAAAAGCGCCGATGTATAAACTCATTAGAACCAATTAGACTCAATACATACACAATTATAGGTAAACCGATAGTGTTAAATGTCCTCAAAAATGAAAAACCTCAATTATAAAAAGGGTGCTAAACAATATTTGTACTAAAGAAGAATACCTTCTGGACCATGATGCACACAACACAGAGTATATCCACTGTGCTTGCTATGGTTACCTGTTTAGGGAGCAGGGGTGTGTCAGGGCTCACATGGCGACAATGTACTTAGCAAACAGCCCTCTCTGGGTCAGGGTGGGAGGACATGATCTGCCCCCAACAGACCCACACTCTCACCCTTTGCAAGGGGGGGCAGTGGAGGTACTTGAGGACAGGCTGTGGGACCAGCAACCCCAGTCCTGGTGGTGAACGGACAGCTGCTGAGGATCTGCACTTGGGACAGGGCCACTGGCAGATAGGTAGTGCCCCCCACTATGATCTGACATTCACCAGCAGAGGGCAGTCAGTATGCACCTGCTGCACCCTGCAAGGTGGTGCGGCCATACAGATGCTAACTGCAGACAGTCTGCTAGCTAGTACATTGTGTATATTCCTGGAGGAACTGTGTGCACCCAAAACTGGGATGTCAGTGACTGGGCCCCAGAAAAGAGAACCCATAAATATCACTTGAGAGAAATAGTGTATAGCACTATGGGGGAACATAGCCATGCCGTGGTCACTGCTCAGTCAGGATGAGAGCGACCTCCCAACATGACATGCTGTGGCCAACCTGTCCGTGCAGGTGGTGGTCAGGCACTACAATGTCCCAGTCATTGCCCTATACCCTGTGCAAATGCATCCTGCCCATGCCACCCTGTCCGTGCCGTACCCACAGTACCTTGCTCCTCATTATGCACATTGGCAGGCTAACGCTGGAAACAGCGCAAGCAATGTGGGCTCAGTAAGGTGTAGGCAGCCACAACACACTGGATAGACAGACACACACTCCCACACCTATGCCAGCATTGTGCAAATATAGAGGTTTGTGGCAGCCCTGGCCACCACACCAGTCCTGGGCACAGTGCGGGCATTGCTATGGTACTCAATACTGTTAGGGTCACTCCCCGGGTGGTAAACACTGTCAGAATCAATAACTGAAACACACTCCACAGATATCAGAAAGGTTGCTATGATGAATCTCTATCAACAAATTGTGTTTAACTTAGGATTTATTAGCTGACATTAATCATAGCAACCTTTTGATATATGTGGAACATGTTCCCAAGTTTAGGACGGCATTGCTAAGGTATGCAGGTGCCAGTATTGTGAGATGCTGCTCCGCGCAGGGCCCAACAGCCTGACTCTCCATGAGGCTTTGGATAATGGATCCTGTGGGTGTAGGTGTTTATGCCCCTGTTGGCCGCTGCTCTAGGGCAGAGGTTCCCAACTACGGTCCTGGTGGGCCAAACACTATTCAGGATTTCATGCTGTCCCTAATGAATATGCATGAGATACATTTGCATACAATGGGGGCGGCGCTTACAAATGTAGAACAAGCATATTTATTAGGGACAGCATGAAACCTGAATGGTGTTTGGCCCTCCAGGACTGCAGTTGGGAAACTCTGCTCTAGGGATTGCACATGTTTATGGCGTCTGTGCTCTGTAGGGTAAAATATAGACGTTTCAGGCATGTTTATTTTATCTGCAATAAAGGTTCCGTCTTTATTACCATGGTTTAGTACTGGGTAAAATATGGGGACAGGGTTGGCAGGAGCTACAGCTGGGACTTGAACTTGTGAGCTTCTGCTCCGGAACACACTGGCTGTGTGTACTGCACCACACTGTTTCCACAAGGACAGATCATTCCCTGGGGATACCATGACTGTTCGTCAGACAGACCCTGTCTGTTGCAGTGCACGGCACCCACCTAAACAGGGCTTGGCCATGGTCTGCTGTGGGCAGATGCCACTGCCCCCTCCGCCACCAGCACCCCTCCGCCACCATGCTGCCATTCCATTATGCCGGTGGTCCTGGTGGTGCGCAGTCACAGGCCATCCAGTGTGCCGATAGGCAGCTGCCTATGGTGTGGGTTCTTGGGTAGGGGTGCCTACATGGACACGCACGCTTTCTCCCAGCACCGCCTGCCAATGTTATGTGCCCTTGGGGGTACCTGCTGGGTAATATCCCCTGTGACACTGTGGGACACACACTCATGCCCATGTTGGACCCTCGTCAGTTGCTGTCTTTCTGCTTTACAGTTTTGGCATTCCTATGTGCCACCTAGGCATCTGCCTAGTCCGCACTGTGCCCCAGCTGGACCACAGCATGTGCCGCCTACAGCCCCCTGTATCCCATTTACAGTATCAGTACAGTTGCCCTTTCCTACGTGCCCACTCTGCTGTTGCTGCACATGTGCATGCCATAACAAACCTGCCCAATCTAAACGACAGAAACCCTGATCAGTGCTATTTCAATGTAGGATTATTCACTTTGTAGGGGGACAGAGCATAGACCAGCGATGGCGAACCTATGGCACGCGTGCCAGCTGTGGCACGCGAAGGCCTTGCAGCTGGCACGCGGGAAGGTCCGCAATCGAAAAAAAAAAAAACAACCCTGTCTGCTGCCGTTGTCGGGGCCGCCGCGGCAGAATCGAGCGTGCCGCGGGGCCCCCCTGTACCCACCCGGCAGAGCCTGTCCTCCCCATAGCAGCTCTCTCTTTGGAGCTGCAGTCAGACGCGCCGGCTTGCAGAGCGCGAAGGGAAGAGTTTCCCTTTCGCGACTCTGTTAAGCCCGCGGGGGCTGATGGGAACTTCCCATCAGCCCCCGCGGGCTTAACAGAGCAGCGAGGGAACTCTTCCCTCGCGCGCTGCAAGCCGGCGCGTCTGACTGCAGCTCCAAAGAGAGAGCTGCTACGGGGAGGACAGGCTCTGCCGGGTGGTTACAGGGGGCCCCCGCGGCACGCTCGATTCTGCCGCGGCGGCCCCGACAGCGGCAGCAGACAGGTTTTCTTTTTTTTTTTAATTTTCCCTGGGCTGGGCTGGGCTGGGCTGGGGGGGGGGGTGGGGGTTAGGAGTGGTGATGGGCTGGGCTGGGCTGGGCTGGGGGTGGGTTTAGGAGTGGTGATGGGCTGGGCTGGGCTGGGCTGGGCTGGGGGGGTTAGGAGTGGTGATGGGCTGGAGGGGGGTTAGGAGTGGTGATGGGCTGGGCTGGGCTGGGGGGGTTAGGAGTGGTGATGGGCTGGGCTGGGCTGGGCTGGGGGGGGTTAGGAGTGGTGATTGGCTTGGCTGGGCTGGGCTGGGGGGGGTTAGGGGTAGTGATGGGCAGGGGTGGGCTGGGGGGTGTTAGGAGTAGTGTTGGGCTGGGGTGGTGGGGTTAGGATTGGTGATGGGCACTGGGCTGGGTGGTAAGGAGTGGTGATGGACACGGGGCTGGCTGGGGGGGTTAGGAGTGATGATGGGCGCTGGGCTGGGGGGGTAGGAGTGGTGATGGGCGCTGGGGGGGTTAGGAGTGGTGATAGACGCTGGGGGGGCTTAAACTAAAAAGTGATTGAGGGGGGAATAGGACTGGGAGTGGGCTGATGGGGAGGTTAGGACTGGAAATGGGCTGGTGGGATTAGGACTGGGAGTGGGCTATGGGGGGCTAGGACTGGTAATGGGTTGGGGGGGTTGCTAGGACTGGAAATGGGCTGAGTGGAAGGGGGCTTGAACTGCAAATAGCTGTTGGGAATGGGGCTTGGAATGGAAATGGGCTGAGGGAAAGTGGGGGGCTTGAACTGCAAATAGCTGATGGGGACGGGGCTTGGAATGGAAATGGGCTGAGGGGAAGTGGGGGGCTTGAAGAAGGGAATGGATGCTGGGTGAGACTGGAACTAGAAGGGAGCTGATGTTGGGGGAGGATTAGAATGGGATGGGGCTGGGAGAGTAAAATGGAGAGGGGAAAAATATTTTGTGTAGGAGGGATGAAAAATCTACAATTGGCCAGGTATTGGGAGAGTAATTGGGGATTGAGGATGGAGGGGTAAAATTTGTGTGGATGAAATAGGAATGAGGAAAGAGCAAAAGGAGAAAGATTAGTATGTTAAAGCAGATGTAGAGAGAGAGAGAGAATGGAAAAAAAACTAGAAGAGAGAAGAAAGGACAAATGGACAGCAGACGATGGAGAGTTAGCAGAAAACATGAAGAAACCAGAAGAAAATGGCTGGACCAATTGCAACTGAAAAAAAATGCACAAAAGGTAGAACGATATCTCTTTATTTTGAATTTATTAACTGGAATATGTCAGCTCTGGGAAATGTGCATCATTAACATCTGCGCTTTGTTTGGTACAAGAGGAAATTCCTATTTGACGTTGCCACTTGTTCTCTTTCCCCAGTATTCACTGAAATGTATTGGTTTAATATTTGCAGTGTTGCCTTTTGATAGGTAGGGTATGGTGCTTTGTGAGTCCTGGTAATGCTGTCAGGATACGGCGGGTTTGCTATGGGTTCTAAATGGGCAGCGTTTGTAGTAGTTCCTAATGTGCCTGGCGGTTGGCACTGGATTATAGTAATGTAGAAATCTTTTAGTCTTTCTTTATCCATACACTCATTAAGAGACATGTTTACTAAAAGTTAGTGTATGGTAACATTATGCAAATATTTATGCAAATAAGACCACTTATGCAAATGACGTGCTGGCACTTTGAGGAAATTCTTTGGTTTTGTGCGGCAGTTTGGGCACTCGGGCTCAAAAAGGTTAGCCATCACTGGCATAGACCCTTCCAAACATGATATCTTTAATTTTTACACTTTGTCGGTAGTGTTGCTTTATGTTTATCATTAATATCACTATTGGCCAGCTTGGTTATTGGGATTTTAAATGTGGTTCTGGTCATTTTATATGTTTATTTGCCTTTTTGGTTCCTGCACATGTATCACAAATATCACTTTTCTAGGTTTCCCTGACTTTGCTGCACATTGCTGACTTAAATGGTTTCTCTTTCCTGCAAACGTGCCTAACGCGAGGGTTTCACTGGCGTTAGTGTTCAGACCCAGATTTCACAGAGTTAGTGTGCCTGGAGCCTCTCCCCTCCCACTCTCCGCCCATTGACCCCTTTTCTCCGCCCTCTGGGAAGCCTTACTCCACTCTTCAGACCCGGATTTCACAGCGTTAGTGTGCGTTAACACCGCTGGCTCCAGTGCTCCATAGCTGCTGGGCCAGACAGGCTTGATCGCTTCTTCACACATCGCTTCCGGACTGAACCAGCTCACGAGCTCCGCCCTGGTGCCCTCAGGTGACTCTCCTTTCCCTTCCTTCCCACTGCCCACCTAGAACTTGCTACCCACTGCCTGCACTGCACTGCTACCCATTGTTGGCAATGAAATACTACCCACTGCCTGCATAGCACCTCTACTGCTGGGCATAGAACTGCATACCCATCGCTGCATAGAACCATTATCCACTGCTTACTCATTGCTTGCATAGTACTGCCACTCATCATTTTGCATACGATTGCACTAACCCGTTGCCACCCATTGTTTGCATACTGTTGCTACCCATTGTTTTGCATACGGTTGCACTAAATCGTTGCCACCCATTGTTTGCATACTGTTGCCACCCATTGTTTTGTTGCGTACTATTGCCACCCATTCTTTGCATAGTATTACTACCCACTGTTGTATTGAACTGTCATCCATTGCTTATCCATTTTTGCTTAGTACTGCCACCCACTAATTGTATACTGTCGCCACCCATTGTTGCATAGTACCATCACCCACTGTTGTCTACAACTGTTATTCACTGCTTATCCTCTGCTTGCTACCCATTGCTTGCATTGAACCGCTTCCCACTGTCTGCCTATCAAGTGCTACCCATTGTCTGCCAAGAACTTGCTATCCACTGCTTGCTCAAACCTTGCTGCCCACTACCATGGCCCCACATCTCATTGTCCTCTTCTTCATTATCCTCCCCAACTACCTCCCCTCCTACCAACACCTACCAATACCCTTCCTCCTCTTCCCCCACCTTCCTCACTTCCCCCCACTCTGCCCCCTAGCCTAGCACCTGCCCTTGAGCTTCCTCACACCATCCTCCACATTCAACCAGCCCCCTCTCTACCTTCCTCACTTCTCCCTCCATCCTGCCCCCCAGCCTTCCACCAGCTCTTGAGCTTCTTCACACCATCCCCCTTATTCAACCAGCCCCCCTCTCTTTAAGGCAACCCCACCCTCGCTTCCGCCATACCATCTCCACTATACCTCGCTCTCTAATACTCCTTCTCCTTCTCTCATCTGGTAAAATAAATCCCAACCCTTCCCCCCCCCCCCCCCCCCGTGCTCACACTAGAAAAAGTTCCTCACGTACCCCATCTAATCTCATCCACATCCCACTCCTCCCTCCTTCCCCACTCATCCCACACTCAATTATCCATAGATACGCTCGTATTAACCCCAACCCTACCCTCAAATATAATCCCTCACATAATCTACCTGTTACCATCAATTTACCCCTCATTTCCCCTCTCGCATGTCCCTCTTGGAGTGCACACTCACCTAGACATACCCACCCACTCCCTGCTCCCTCTAAATCTCGGCATTATCCTAGAAATAGACCCCCACGCTACTCTGATAAGAAATCCACACATAACTTATCCAACCTTATCCATATCCCTCTCCTCCCCTCTTCCGCTCTCCCGTTTTCATGTGCCCTATGGAACGCATGCTCAGTCATAAAAGAAAAAAACGCTTTTATTCATGACCTTTTTATCTCCAATGACTTACACCTTCTTGCCTTGACTGAGACCTGGCTCCCCCCGACGACACCGCTTCCATTGCCTCTCTCTGCTATGGAGGCTACCAGTTCTCCCATACACCCCGACTTACTAGCCACGGTGGTGGTATTGGCCTCCTACTCTCTCCCTCCTGCCAATTCCAACCCCTTCTGCCACCCCATGGAGACTCCTTCGAAGTCCACTCCATTCGCCTCCTCTCACCACTTCCCCTCCGAATACGAGTAGCTGTTATTTATCGCCCACCGGACAATTCCAAATCAACCTTCCTCACCGACTTCGACTCCTGGCTTTCTGCCTTTATGGACCCCTCCTCCCCCACTCTTATTCTTGGCGATTTCAACATTCACATCGACAACCCCTCCGACCCCCATGCCTCAAAGTTCCTCGCTCTTACCTCCTCGTTTGATCTCCAGCCCTGCTCCACTGTCCCCACACACCTACACGGCCACTTCCTTGACCTAGCACTCTTCTCCAATTCCTCTCCCTCAAATTTCCGCAATTCAATCCTTCCCTCATCTGACCATCACCTCTTAACATTTACTCTTCAACTTCCTCCGTCCTATTTAGAAACCTTCGTACTATTGATCCCCTGACTCTCTCCTCCGCCATCTCTCCATCTCTTCCCACCATTTTATCCTCCAAGTCCGTTGACATGGCATTATTCTCATTCAATGCCACATTATCCTCAGCCCTTGACACCCTTGCCCCTCCCACCCCACGTCCTGTCAAATGATCGACTCCCCAACCCTGGCTTTCACCCACAATCTGTTACCTACGCATCTGCGCCTGTTCTGCCAAATGAGCTTGGTCCAAATCAAACTCCCTGGAAGACCTTCTTCACTTCAAATTCATGATTTGCTCCTTCCAGTCAGCCTTAGCACTTGCCAAATAAGAATACTACATCCATCCGACCAACTCTCTTGCCTCTGATCCTCGCCATCTCTTTAATACCCTCAATTCTCTCCTCAGGGTCTCCCCACCCCAGATCCCGCCCTCCCTTTCTGCCCAAACCCTAGCCTACTACTTCCATGACAAGATCCACAAGATTACCCTCCAATTCCCAAACCCCCATCTATCTCCCCTCCTCCCCAATTCTCCTGCCCCACTCATACTCCCTCTGCCACCCTCTCTTCCTTCCCTCCAATTGCTGAGGAAGAAACTGCACTCCTTCTGTCCTCCTCCAAACCCACCACCTGTCCATCAGACCCTATCCCCACCCATCTCCTGCGTTCCATCCCCCTCACCATCGCCCCCTCCATCACTCATATCCTCAACCTCTCACTCTCCACTGCAACTGTTCCCCATGACTTCAAACATGCTGTTGTCACACCCCTCCTCAAGAAACCCTCACTTGATCCCACATGCCCTTCTAACTATCAACCCATCTCCCTCCTTCCCTTCATATCCAAACTATTAGAATGAGCAGTCTACCGTCGCTTCCTCGACTTCCTCACCTCCCAGGCCCTCCTCGACCCACTTCAATCCGGCTTCCATCCCCTACACTCCACTGAAACGGCACTCACTCACAAAAGTCACAAACGACCTGTTCCTGGCTAAATCCAAGGGCCTCTATTCTATCCTCATCCTTCTTGACCTTTCTGCTGCCTTTGACACCGTTGACCATGACCTTCTCCTCATTACCCTCTCCTCGCTTGGCTTCAAGGACTCCGTACTATCCTGGTTCTCCTCCTACCTCTCCCATCACTAATTCAGCGTATGCTCTGGTGGCTCCTCCTCCTCCCCTACCCCGCTCCATGTAGGTGTACCCCAGGGATCTGTCTTGGGCCCCCTCCTCTTCTCTCTCTCTATACCCAAGGCCTTGGTGCGCTTATCTCCTCCCATGGCTTTCAGTACCATCTCTATGCCAATGATTCACAAATCTACCTCTCTACACCTAATATTTCTCCGGCAACCCAATCCAAGATCTCTGTCTGTCTTTCGGACATTGCTGCCTGGATGTCCCATCGATGACTGAAATTGAATATGGCCAAGACTGAACTCCTTGTCTTTCCACCTAACTCCTCCTCCCCACTTCCCCCTCTCTCAATCCATGTGGATGGATCTACTATCCTTCTTGTTCCCTCAGCCCGCAACCTAGGGGTTATCTTCGACACCTCTCTCTCCTTCTCCGCGCATATCCAGCTTGTAGCTAAGACCTGCCGCTTCTTTCTCTACAACATTGGCAAATCCACCCCTTCCTCTCTGAACACACTACCAAAACGCTTATCCACTCCTTAATCTCCTCCTGCCTCAATTACTGCAACCTACTCCTTGCTGGTCTTCCCGTGAGCCACCTCCTTCCCCTTCAATCTATACAAAGTCACGCTGCTCGACTAATCTTCTGTCAGCCTCGCCATGCCTATGTTACTCCTTTTTTCATATCACTTCACTGACTCCCTGTCCAGCTCCACATCCAATTCAAGCTTCTCCTGCTGACCTATAAATGCATTCACTCTATGGCCCCTCAATACCTCTCATCTTTTATCTCTCCCTACGTCCCCTCTCGAAATTTGCGTTCCGCTAACAAATCACTTCTATCAATGCCTTTCACCCGCACCGCAAATTCCCGACTGCGCTCCTTTCACCTTGCTGTACCTCACGCCTGGAACAGCCTACCTGCAGCTGTGCGCCAGGCACCCTCCCTGGTCCTCTTCAGGTCCAGGCTGAAGACCCACCTTTTCACCGTTGCATTCAGAACCTGACTCTTTCCTCATCTCACCCCAACCGTCAACGTTCATGACCAACTACAGACCAAACTGTACCTCACCATACCTTGCGTAGAACCGTTTTAATGCTTGCGTAGAACCGATTGATGAACCGATTGATGCTCTGCACTGTTTTAACTAATTTACTATTCTATTCTAGCTAGATTGTAAACTCCGATGAGCATGACTCTGACGGGCAGGGACTGTCTCATGTATGCTGGCTACCTCTTGTAGGTTAACTGTACAGTGCTGCGTGCGTGGAGCTATAGAAGTGATAGATAGATAGATAAACACCCTGCACTGCCAGTCAACATGGACAATACACACTTACAGCTACCATTTCCCTATCCTTTGTCCAAGCTCAGCCCTCATATTGTACATAGTTTACCTGGACGTTTGTCCATGCAACTGTATTTATTGTCTCCACAGTTAATTACTCTGTTCCATAACATCATTTTATCATTTAACATGTTCCATGTAACTTAAGTTGAGGTCTGTTACCTGTTAGATTGTAAACCACTTTGACACACTGATAAAGCAGTATATAAAAACAGCTAAATAAATAAATACAATATTATAACTTACATGCCTTCTTTACAAATTTAGGCACTAGTATTTACACCAGTCCTAGGGTTGGTGAATTGATCACGCCTACATTTGCCACACCTATCTCACCACATATGCCTCTATTTTATAAGGTACATGTCTACTTTACCATATAAAATAGGCATGCAATATGCACTTTAACTGCATGGAAGTTTATGGTTTTGTCTTTTTTTCAACATGATAAGCAAAGTGGATAACAATAAAGCTGTCATTACTAGATAGCAGTTTCCATGATAGTCTGAAGAGAAAATGGGGGCAACAGATGGGTGATCAGAAGGGGATGGGCAGTAGAATTTTAGGGTTTATAATATATTAGAAAAACTTCAGTCTTTGTTAAATGATTTCTCATTAGTCGAAATGCCACAGACAAATCCATTACCTTTATTAACCTTTATTTCTATATATGCAAATGGACTAACTTGACAACCATCCTCTATCCTCATAGCGGCATGTTTACTAAAGAGCATTAGCTGCTACCGCAGAGATAACACAGGATGATCACGCAGTGCTCGCAGCTAACGTGGCCCAAATACAGACATTGCAGTGATTTTCTGCAATGTCTGCATTTCGTATAGTAGCTGCAGGCCTCGATAGGAAGTGGGCAGGATAAAGGTGGAGAGTGGGCGTGCCTGTAACGCATTATTACCGCAGATGTGTGGTAATCACCAAAGTTGCAGAAGCCAGGGGAGCACCTAATGCCACCTCAATGGGTGGTGATAGCTACATCTGCGGTGCATACCGACCATGATCCTTGTATTTTCACTGCGGTATCTGCTGGGAAAATCCTGTGCATGCCACCGACAGATACCGTGTGACTTTTGCATCTACTGCAGAGCTTTAGCGACTCATGCCCAGTGATAGCTGCAAAATCCGATCGCGCTTTAGTAGACATACCCCTTAGAGTATAATTTTATAACAGGTGTCTTATATGCCTTTTAAAGTAAACCCTCACAAGACAATCTTTGGAAAGAAGTTTGAAAATAAAAGGAGAAAAAGGACCTCAGTCGTTATTAGCCAATAATGCACATCTTTCATGTGCTCGGCCCTTTCACAAGCATCATTGATCCCGAAAAAACACCTTTCATTGAAGACATTAACTTTTATTCTACTATTTATTTATTTGTTTGTTTATTTTACTACTCAAGCAATATCAGTATATATACCCTTCATTATGCACAATTGGCAATTTATTTTAATGACCACATAATTTTACTTCTCATATTACTGCCCATTGCTCAACCAAGGCCTGTGCTTCACAGATCACTGCTACATCAGGGACCAGGAATCACCTCCTCTAAATTCAGGAAAAATCTTCATCCTTCAATAGACAGGAATTTTGCTATTAATTCTTCGGCGTTACTGCGGGTCCATATCTGTCACTTACAGGTTTCTAAATCGGGCATTAATCTGCCCATGTCTGACCCTTTACTCTGCACAGCCCTATTATCCCTTTTATTGCATGGACACGTGCATCTTTCAGGTTGGGGACTGGATGATGTTGCAAGACATTTATAAATGCCCATCCTCTCTGCTGCCCCTCACACTCAATTTCAGTCATTTTGGCTTGGATATCCCAGATTTCATCTACATGGCCTTTCTAAAATGTGCCTTCATGTGTTCACATTACCTCGTGGTAACTACAACGTCTCTGGTGGTGCTGGAATCATTCCCAGCATCTGCCCATGTAGTAAGCACAGAATAGAAAACCAGCAATGACAGCATACACGCGCTTACCATCACTACTGAGGAGGCGGGAAGTGCATGGGTGCTACCTGCAGAGGCAACAATGTGAGGTAAGTTATTGTGTATTAACTACAAAGTGCCGTCCATGCCCATTCTCTACCATAATCTCTCCCATTCCACAATAAGCAGTTTTTTGAATTAGCCTTGGCTAAGGGGGGGGGGGGAGTGTCTTTTACTAAAGGGCACTAGCCGGCAGTGACACGCACTGCCAGCTAGCCCTGGGTCATGACAGCACAGGATTATTCCTGCACTAACAGTGAAACCCGCGTTAGGGATGCGAGGTTAGGGGCGGAGAGTGGGTGTGATGAGCTCTGTGGAGTTAGAGTAGGGTACATAAAGCAAGGTGCACCTGCACAATTGTGGTGCATGTTAGGGGACAGGGCTCCATGTTACCTGCCGGGGAAATGCTGTCCACGCCCCGACAGTTAATGTGGTGATGTTACACCTAACATGCTATAGTTTCGGTGGTTTTGGCGGGTTAGGTGCAACACCCTAGCACCCTTTACTAAAAGGGCCCCTCCGTGTCATGCCAGTGTCATTAGGTGGATGCATACTAACAATATGTGCTAATTCACACTGTAACTGCTGACCTTGGGCCCTTTTGATGTATGAAAAAACTATCACATCATAAAATTGACCTTCAATAAAAAACATAAGAATATATACAATTTGACTAAAATCATGTCTATGATAGACAAATATGCATGCAGAGTGCAAGAGATATATGATGAGAAATAGAAGTGCATGCTAAGTTCTGTAGCCTATTCTCAGAACATTTTTCGGGGCATGTTTACTAAGCTGGACTAACGGTTATCACAATCTATTTATAACTAGGTCCCCTTGAATAATTATAATATAGTCCGTGTAACTGTTAGCCCAGTTTAGTAAGCATGCCCCTTATATTTACATATACAGCATAGTATACGGATGCTATGCAATAGATAAATTAAAACATGAATGTAAATATTAATATCCATCTATTGCCATCCTAAGTAAATGGAGCACTTTTTACCAATATATTCTTCTTAGAGCTTTGATATACATCCATTCTGCATAATTAAAATCTTAACCTATTTCGCATCCTAGTCTCAGAAGAACCTGAATGCTTTTACTTTACGGATTATAAAATTGCAACTTGTGCCTTTGAGTCAACTAAAATTTGATTAATTTGCTCCTTGAAGAGATATAGTGTCTATGCAGCAAGGCTCCACAGAAGCCTGCAGTTTTGTGAAACGATCCGCATTCAGTCTGCAATGCTGTGCACGTAAAACTTGTTTGCAGTCAAAGGTTAGCTCCTCAGATGTTCTGTTCCCTTTGCTGTGTATTCGTACGCACGCGTGTGAACCTGTGCGTGTGCATATGCATGAATATTCTCTTACGGCTCTTGAAGTTTTCCTCATCTCCTGCAGCAGTGCTGGGGGTCAGGCTCACAAAGGTGCTGTCCCCTGATTGCAGCAAACACCGCCATGTGTTGTATGTTTGATGAATTAAAAGGATGCTGCCAACTTAATTACACTGTAACCCTTCAATAAAGGAAGGGCAGAGCTGATTAACTAGTGAATAATTGGGGGCTGATTGATGGCTTTCTCCCTCACTGCTAAAGGCTGTATATATAATTATTTTGCCTTTGGGCCTAATTTTGCCACTGTTAGCTTCTACGTTTGTCATCAGCTGTAATTTATGGATGGGGCCTGAAGCCTTAAAAAAAAGGCTAGAAAATGAAAATTGCCCTGAATCCCCAGATATGTCACCTGCAAATGGCCAGCAGGCAAGCTCTAAAATCAACGTTTAAGGGCATTTAGCAGCATTAACACTTCTTACTTTGCTCAAAAATAATATCATCATTTGTCAACAGCCATCATAAAAGAGGATTCTTGTCTCTTCACGTATCATTAAGTTACATCACCCAAACTGGTAAGTGGCTTGTAGTGAGTATATAAGGTCCCTGTACTTAAAGGAAAAAATGAAAATCTTAACAAAAACTAGCAATTCTCAGAGATTAAGATTCACCTTCCATAAATCACTAGCAGCCTAATTTACTAAGCCTTTTTCCCACTGAGACAGACTAGGGGAAAAGTCTTAATAACTCATTGAATAGATTATTGTTAGTAAAAAAAAACCAGTAATGTTGGATGTATTCAGCAAATAAAATTATTAACCCCAAATGTGACCCCACAAAAAGGGACAATACAATATCTCACACAGCTATTCTATCCTGTGCATGTAAGTCACTTTGTTTATAATATTGGAAAACTGCTCATTTATTTACAGCCCAAGTTCTTCTTATTTTGTCCTTACCATATATTTACTGGCCATTAAGCCTGTAGGTATGTGCATTATGGGTCCCTTTGGGCATTTGTTTGGTGCCTAAAAATAAAAGTATGCACAAATTGCTTGTTTGCGTGATTATCTACGAATATATGTCTGTACAATTTGCACATGTAAAAAAGCCATAGCACACATGCTAGGCACACAAAACAAATATGTGCAACCCCCCCCCCCCCCCCCCAAAACCATTCAGAAATCGCTAAAAAAAATCTAATTTACAATGAGCAGGAACCAAATTTTTGGGGGGCTTGCACATGTCTACATGCCAGAAGAAAAATAATTGGCTAGGCCTGCTTTAATGAAACCATTTCCTTTGGCGTATGTAAAACTAAACAATAAATGTACTAACATTCAAGGCAACATTGCTGATATATATGGTTCGGATTACTGCAGTATTCAAGTCACCTGGAAAGAAAGCATTCTTTTCAAAGTTCAAAGACTAGTCCAGTAAATAAACAGCAGTGCCATTGATTCAGATATTTGGAATTCATATTTAAGCATTACAAAGGCAAAATTTCTAGTTTACAAGCCAACATATACAAATCCTCTCTCTCAAACATGCTTTGTTTCTCTGTCCTCCCGGAGCGCTCTTTTGCCTGTGAACATTTGAAGAACCTTTCAGTCAAAGCTCAGTAGTGTGCCAGTGGGCACTGGCCAGGAATAAAACAGATTGATATTTGCCCTCTCTTCTTATCTGCACTTGATTTATAAGTCAGTGCGAGTATGCAAGAGAAATAAAGGCAAAGACCTTGATGCCTCCCTGTGGAGAATCTGCACCATTTGGACTGAAGGCATGAAAGAGGAGAAATTAATGGTAAGCTGTTCATCTGTCACTACTGGCTGCCTGATGGGCTTGCAGAGGAGAGGACTAGCTGACATGCCCTCCAGTCAAGGTTATGACTGCCCGCTGTTCTCACATTATAAACACAGCGTTTTTCCTTTCTGAGGGATTTAAATTTAAGTTGTACTGTACTATGGGCAGATGAATATTTGCACAAGTTTACTTTTTTTTTCCCTTGAAGGATTAACATAGGGATTTGCTTATTTAGTTAGTAAGTCTGCCCTTGTTTTGCGTGACTGCAAAATAAAAAAGCTTCAGAAAACTGTTAGCTGCCTCTCATATTTAATGTCTGGTGTACTTACCAAGGGGAAAAAAATAGGAGTTCACAACTTTTTAAGTGTTGACGTTATAATGAAATAAAAACTCCTCCTGAATGTGTTCATATGCTAAACAGATGATGCTTTACTTTCCATTTGCTATAAAATGCTGGAAAAACTACAAGAATTAACAATATTTTGTGACACTGAGGTAATTCTAATTGCAAGGAAAATAAAGGCAGCACATAAAAAAGCATGCTTTAAGAGTTTTTTCTAAAGAGGGCTTTCCACCATTCTACATCTAAAGAAAAAATCTTTATTGAATAAAGCCTTCAGTAATATAAGAATATGACTGTGAAACTTGACAGTTTCTCGAAATGATTTTTATGACTAACAATTTTTGAGTTAACTGGAAAATCAAAAGTTGGTTAATATTTTCCCAAATTTTTAGTGCATGGAAAATTGTAAAATCTGAATTTCAAAAACTTCTCTACAATAAGATTAGTCTTCTGACTAGGATGGAGATTTTCTCTTACTTGACGTGCAAATCCTACTGTGCTTTAAAACAAAAGTACCTGGAACTGCCTTTCCTCTCTGTTGAATTCCACTCGTGCCCCAGTACAAATCATGGCTGTGGGCTCATATCTAGTACACAGAAGGGAGATACTCCCAAAACAGACGAAACCCAGGCATTTGTATTTATTTAAAAATACTTATATGCCGCCTTCCTGAAAGCACCATTCAAAGTGGTTTACAAAACAAGAACAGCATATATCCATTAAAATCATAGGGGTCAATATTCAGTGTGGTGGTCAGTGCTTTTAAAGTGACTGGCCACTGCTACTGAAATTAAAAGTGGATATTCACATCCAGTGCTGAATATCCAGTTTCTCCAGTGATCACGGCATAAACTATGTCATGCCTACTATCGTGCCCAAACTTTCCTAGCAAAAGAAGACTATTTTCTAAAACTACCCAAAAACTATCCTTAGAATAGCCTCCCAACTTCATCACTGCTGAATAATCCTAACAATTCTGCCTCAATAATCCCCTCCCCAGAATCTCATGCTTCTTACTTCCAAGAGAAAATAGAGAATATTCGTTCCAGTCTCCTCACTCAGCCGAGCTTTACCACTCCAGATGATCCCTCTAATCTAAGTTGCACACACATCTGGCCTCCTTTGCATCCATGTCGCCAGCTACATGCTCTAATTTCCTACACTTCTGTTGAAAAGCCATGTGCCTATCAGACCCTATCCTTTCCAACTGGCTTATTGACGGCCAGGTAGGACTGCAACTCATTGTCTACTTCTTGATTAGTACAAGTCTCTCTAGTGGCCTGGAAAAAGGCCATTGTTCATCCAATCGTTAAAGACAACAAAACAGATCTTATTGATTCCAGCAATTACTGCCTGGTTTCAAACGTATCTTTCCTATCCAAGCTCATGGAATGTCTGGTTCTGGCTCAACTTACTGACCATCTAGAAAACACAAATGCATTACACCCCTATCAATCAGGTTTCTGTCCTAACCATAGCACAGAGACTATCTTAGCCTCTATTCTTAGTGAGGTCCACTCTCTATGGAACTGACAAGTTGGCCCTGCTTATTTCCTTGGACATCTCAGCCATGATTGACCTCGATAATCATATCATCTTACTTTCCCACTTATTTGACAAGAGTATTCATGGTACTGTTCTTTCACGGTTCAGTTCATTCTTACTCAATACTGCATCACGCTTCCAAATTTGACCACGTTACCACTTTGCTCATTGATTCCCACTGACTGGCTACTTCTCCAATAACAGATCCAAAACAAACTCCTTACCATAGTTCATAAAATCCTACACACTGGCATACACTCTTATCTATCATCACATATTATCCTTCACACAGTATCACGCTTTCTACGCTCCATTCATGCCATCTACCTCTATTTTCTCTCCTCCTCATGTGACTGTTATGAATCAACCTGTCACTCAGCTTTTTATTTTTTCATACCCAGCCTATGAAATGCGCTACTTGACCTTTGTTTGGAAATGTCCTACACAAAATTCAAATCACGTCTTAAGACCATCTATTTCAGCTAGCTTTTCACCTGATGCCCTTGGCTACACAGGACTCTGCTTCCCATCCCTCCCACCCCTGACTGCTACCTTTTAAATTATCCCCCCTTAACCTTCTCTGTAACCCAATTTTACAATACTCCTTCCTCTTTCCTATATTTTATTGGCGTTCCTTTCCTCCTTTGAAAGTTTTTATGTACATCACTACTACTACTATCTCTCTGTTGGTACGAAGGGCGGTATATCAAATTTTAATAAACTATATTAAGTACATGTACATTCTTCTGGTTCCAACCATACCCCCTAACCTGTGGTGTTCTACAAGGATCAGCTCTTTCCCAGCTTTTATTCAATATATTTCTGGCACCTATAGGGGGTATGTTTACTAAATGGCGTTAAGGGAGCTAGTGTGCCATTAATGCCTGTTATCGGCACCCTGGCGTAATTAAAGCAGCAAAAAGCTGTTTTAATAGGGGTTAAATGCTCCAGCAGCATTAAGAGCACTGTGGGCATTAACAGGGCAGAGAGTGGGAGGTAACAGTGTGTGGTCCCTTAACACCTGTTGCGCAACAAGCCTAAAAGCCCTTTAACACTTGGAACCCTAACGCCAAGTAAAACTTTGTGGAAAGGGTGTATTTGGAGCCCATTTCAACGTCTGCAATGCAATGCATGGACAGAGGGGCCCCAGACAGTGATAGTAGTGCTCCATTAGCAGCGTCAGCATGGTGCCCGAGTATGAAAGGGCACCATGTTGATGGTGCAAATGGGGCAAAAGAGATGGCAAATGGGTCATGCAGTGGGGTTTGCTAGTGCACAGGGGGACCAGGCAGCTGTGTAGGTGGCACATAAGAAAAGAAGAACATATGATATGCCAGAATGGGTCAGAGCAAGGTCCATCATGCCCAGTATCCTGGGTCCAGCAGTGACCAATGTAGATCACAAGTACCTAGCAATTTCCCCAAAAGACACACAGGTTCCACAATGCCTGTACTGGGGCAACCAGTGGATTTCCCAGGTCCCCTTGAATAATGAGTTATGGACATTTCCTCCAGGAACCTGTCCAAACCTTTTTGAAACCCAGCTACAGAAACAGCTTTTACTACATCCTCTGGTAATGATTTCCAGAGTTCAATTACGTGTCGACTGACAAAATATTTCCTCTTATTAGAAACATTGAAACAGAGAAAAATGACAACAGAAAAAGACCACATGGCCTATCTAGTCTATCCTTCCATATCAACAACTACAACAGTCCCCTTTTTTTTTCTTTAGAGATCCTCTGTGTTTGTCCCATGCTTTTTTTAAATCAGATACCATCCTCATCTCTACCACCTCCATTGGGAGACTATTCCACGGATCCACCACTCTTTCCGTAAAGAAATATTTCCGCATATCACTCCTAAATCTATCCCCTTTCACCTTCATCCCATGTCCCTTCATAGCATAGCTTGCTTTCAATTGAAAGAGGCTCTCCCCTTGTGCATTTATGCCATGAAGGTGTTTAAACGCCTCAATCATATCACCTCTATCCCGCCTTTCCTCTAAGGTGTACATATTAAGATCCTTAAGTCTGTCCTTAAGTCTGTCCTCATACCTGGCATCCTAGGCAGAGATTCTGGCTGCCCCCCCCCCCCATCACTGCCTCTGAACCAGCTTTGGAGGAAGAGGCCGATGGCACCAGCAGCTGTAGCCAGCCCTCCAGGTAGCTGCAACATGCAGGTACCTGGGAAAATACCACAGCAGTGGCTGTCATCCTTCCCCTGAAATGTATCGGTGGCAGGCAGGATGGGATCCCTGCAAAGGCAGGTGGTTGGGAGGGGTTGCCTGACCATCCATGTGTGCTTCTGCCCCCCCCATCCAGACCTTGCACCCTAGGCACTTGCAAACCCGCATGTTGGATGGGCTGGGACTGTGCACCACCACCACTGACAGCACATGGGCATGTCAGCATGGTGTGGGGGTGTTGGCAGAGGGGGCAGTGGCACCCACCCGCAGCAGACCAAAGCCATGTCCTGATCCTGTGTGCCATGTGCATTACAACATGTGCCAGGGTCTGTCTGATGGGAAGCATGTCAGCCCTCATGGCAGCACCATGGCTCAGCACATATAGGCAATGTCTATATGAGCAGAGGGCCCTGGGTTCCAATCTGGGCTGAGGATCATGTATTGCATGTCTCTATGACTAAACGTTAGCCTACAGTACAGGTACAGCACCAGCTTGTGCAACCCCCAAATAACTGGCCAGCAAGAGTACAAACACCCATCAGGCACACAGACAGGCTCCACCATCCACAGTAGATGTAGAGGCAGGCTGATAGCACAGGTACACTGAACGGGTGTTAACATCAGAGTGCGCTACCAGCGCCTGCACATTGATCACACATTAACAGTGCTTGAGCTGATATGGAGACCAATGTGGCAGGCAGGAATAGCAACCATCCCCACTTTTGCATAGCACAGCGATGTGAGTGTGTCTGTCTGTCTGTCTCTCCATTGTCTTTAGCTTTCTGCACTTCACTGTGCCTCGCATTGCCTATGCTGTTTCCAGTTTTAGTCTGCAAATGTGCATGATGAAGAGAAAAAATTGTGGGTATGGCCTGAAGCAGAGAAGATTGGCCAGGATGTGTTTACCTTGGCGATAGGGTCAATGGCTGAGACTTCGTAGTGCCCATCTGACACTTGCATTGCCTGGGTGGCCACAGCATGTCATGCTGAGAAAACACTCTCACTTTGACCGAGTCGAGTAGTGACCATGGCACGCCTATGTATCCACATAGTGCTATATAATGTCTAACTCCAGTGATGTGGGTGCAATCTCTGTCTAGGGAGCCCACTCACTGAGTTAATGCTGGTGTCCATGCAGTTCATCCCAAGCCAGGGCGTGATGGTCATGCCAATGACTTGGTGACCAAGATACCACTGCTTATGTGACATTTCAGAATATGTTAATGTTGCGTTTTATGTCTGCCACAACCTTCATGGACCGACAACACCTCCTTGTGATCTGGAGCAGATTGCTTAACCCACCAATGACTCAGCTGACTGCAGGTCCGTACAGTCCCTGCTTCACATCAGACATTACCAATTGACGGTAAGATGTACCTTATGTGACTGCACTGCTACAGCGGGATACTAACAGGCAGTTACATGCATACAGCTGTAACCTACATGGGCAACATGAGTCATGTCTGATATCATGTCTGTTACTGTACAGCTTTGACTCTCTCACATCTCTACATTACATGCGGACACACCCTACCCCTTGGATATCCACCTGCAGGTCTCAGCTCATGTCTCATAAATACTCCATGTGCCCGGAATGGATAACACCTGTGCAGTTGCTATCAGCACATTTGTCTTAGGTGTTGTCTGGTGGCTGTGTGGCTAGGACAGATATGCATCCAACATGTCTGGTATCAGGCCTTCCAAGTGGCAATGACACACATTTTCATGCACAGTACAGATACGTTTGGGATGGCATCTATAGCGCATCAGTGTTACCAGCCATAACACCCTCTCCTCAGCCGCCATCTGTCCTTCAGCCCATCCATCGACCTCTGTCGGCTGCGTGCAGTATTGTCTTCTTGTGCAGACTGTTATACCATGGCCTACACTGATACTCTTTCCCACAATTTGGGACTGCACACACACCTCTCCTGTGCCTGATCTGCATATCACCACTCCAACTCTGTCCTCCTGTCACTGCACACATCCTGCCACTTCTCACTCCACTGGGGCACATGTGTTCCGCATCCTATGCCACACACTGACATTGCGCCATATTACGTTGACACCCACTGTGAATCCATTCACCAGCCTCCCACATGCTCATTCACTTTACTGGCTGCCACTTAGGGTGCCCACTGGTCTGGCAGATCCATCATCTCCCACCTGTCCTTCCATCTATCACCTTCAGATTGTCTTCCCTTCCTGCTCCTTCATTCAGCATTAGGGTTACAGCCATTTTTGGACATTAAGGTGCCTGTTTGACACCTTAATGCCCAATATCCCTTTACCACACATTAAATAGCTCATAGCATCCTTAATGCCGGATTGCATCCTACACGCCCAGAGTCTTTTTCACATGGAAACCCCTTTTCACTGTTGTTATTGCTTGGAAAAGCATGCTCCCTTACTGCCGTTTAGTAAACATACCTCTTTGTGTCCCTTATCCAATCACTGGGCATTTCAGGTTATATCTATGCTGATTACAACTTGCTTCTCTTTCGTTTGAATACTCTTTTCCCGGATACTTCTGTGGCGAGTGCCAGCTTAGACCAGGTAGCATCCTGGCTCCATGAGAACTCCCTAAAATTAAGCACTAAAAGGTCTGTGGCAGTGTGGCTCACTAAGAGCTCTACTATGCCAATGTTCACTCCCATTCTGGAAAGGATTCCATTGCCACCCCAAAATCTCTGGAACAATCTTCCAATGAACCTATATCTGGAGTCAGTACTCCAAAAATTCAAAAGTTCCCTAAAGACTCACCTTTTTAAACAAGCTTTCGGTGGTGGTTGCTAGGGGCTTATTTGGTGTATGCAGCTGTGAGACATAATTTGTTCACTATTGTCTACATTTATTTTATTTATTTATTTAAAGTTTCTTTTATACCGCGCTATTCGACATCAGCGCGGTTTACAGTGAACAGAAATTACACTTCACAACATTGATCAGTGCTTACAATGAACAGGGCAATACATTAAACAGGTTTACATTAAACAGGCTTCTTAAACAGCGAACATAATAAACTATGTACAAAAGGCAACTATATACAAGGCCGCTAAGTGCATGTACACTATGCTATCTACCCTCTGCTGTTTGTTTTCTCTTTCCTATTTTGTAATGTGTTCCTTTCTATGTTTTTTCTTGCATGTTGATTGTTTTTTATGATGTGTAAACCTCTGCAGAAAAGGCAGTATATTAAAACTAATAAACCATATAAAGTTAGGACACTCATTCACCTGTCCTAACTTTATGCGCTTTAGCTATCCAGTTAGCAGCTGAATATCACCACTGCCATGGCCACCCTTGCTTCGCCCACAGACCACTCTGGTTTTAACCAGGCATCTTTTCTGCAGTCTGTGGATATTCAGCTGCACTATCCAGATAGTTTTGCTGAATATTTGGATTGCCGGAGCTTAGCCAGTCAGCAGGTCCTGCTAACTGTCTAAACCCTTTTCAATACTGACCCCAGAGTACAACATAAAATCAGATAATAATGGTGAACACCACTTCAACCTCCTCCAGGAAAAGCCCTGCTTTTCCAGTGCAATGTCTGCCCCTCAAAACTGACAGCTAGTGAATAGATGAAGTTTTCATTTTTTTTCAAAAAGACAGTATGTCCTCTTGGATTGTTTTATTGGCCAATTCAAACTTTTCTGTAGATACTCACCTAGGCTTGGACACGAGAATTAATAGAAATGTAGCCCAGCCAAAATTGTGGCTGGCATCAGTAAGATAGCAAACCAGAGTAGAGCAACAAAACACCCGTAGATGTGAAACACAAACAGTATAGAATAGGTGCACCAAAAGTGATGTAAAAACAGCTTTATTATAAGACCCCCAATGTGTTTCAGCTTGATGCCTTCTTCAGGGGGTATATGCCTCAAAAGGATATAAAACAATAAAATAATTATTGAATACAAACTCAAAATATAAAAAAAAACAGACACAAGTGAATAAAAACAAACACAAATGATGTATCTTGAAACAAAAACAAACCATAATTAAAATCATGCTTGAAAAACTTGAAAAATATTATGACAATAAATATTTAAAAGACATAATATATAATCGATAACAAAATAATGGCAAAAGGACCAAAGGAAACCAAAAAGGTAAAATTGTGAAAGATAAAAACATTATAATCTTAGGGGTATGTTTACTAAATGGTGGTAAGGGAGCATGTCTTTCCGAGCGGTAACAGCAGCAATAACGGGTTACCGTGCGGTAAGTGTACTGGGCATGTTAGAGGCGTTCTGGCGTTAAAGGGTGGTAGTGGACATTTGACGTGTGGTAATAGGACATGCTGTGGTAAGGGAGCAATATAGTATAGGGGGTGAAGTACTTTTGTCCACTAATGAAGAGCGGGACCTGGGCGTGTTTGTGTCTGATGATCTTAAAGTAGCTAAACAGGTAGAAAAGGTGACGGCAAAAGCTAGAAGGATGCTTGGGTGCATACGGAGAGGAATGGCTAGCAGAAAAAAGGAGGTGATAATGCCTCTGTATAAGTCTTTGGTGCGACCTCATTTGGAGTATAGTGTGCAATTCTGGAGACCGCACCTTGAAAAGGATGTGAACAGGATGGAGTCGGTGCAGAGGGTGGCTACTAAAATGATTAGTGGTCTTCATTATAAAGCATATGAGGACAGACTTAAGGATCTTAATATGTACACCTTAAAGGAAAGGCGGGATAGAGGTGATATGATTGAGATGTTTAAATACCTCCGTGGCATAAATGTTCAGGGAGAGAGCCTCTTTCAATTGAAAGCAAGTTCTGCTATGGGGGGACATGGGATGAGGGTGAAGGGAGATAGATTCAGGAGTGATATGTGGAAATATTTCTTTACGGAAAGAGTAGTGGATCCATGGAATAGTCTCCCAGTGGAGGTGGTAGAGATGAGGACAGTAACTGAATTCAAAAAAGCATGGGACAAACACAGAGGATCTCTAAAGGTAAAAAGGGGACTGTTGTAGTTGTTGATATGGAAGGACAGATTAGATAGGCCATGTGGTCTTTTTCTGTCACCATATTTCTATGTTTCTATGTTTCTAACGCAGGAAAGCCTCTGAAACGCTGAAAGGGGGCCAGGGAAGCTATTGGAGAAAGTATGGATGCAAGCACAGTTGGTAGCTGATGGAGTTCATTCACCTGATGCCTGGCTATGTGGCAGTATGTGCGATGAGCATGTTTGACTGTACAGCAGGCCTGTGCTGCTGACTAGGCAAGATAGGTAGCTGCCTAGTGATGCTGGTCAGTGTGGACGTTGACAGTGTCATGGATGGGTGGTGGTGGCAATAGAGTCAGCAGAGGGGTTGCAGCAGCAGGGGGCACTGTGACAGGCATGCAGTCCTAGCTCCTGAAAGCATACTCTGTGCCGTAAGCTATATTAAAGTGTCTGTGAGGTGTGGACATGTATCCAGATGTACTGTCAGTGTGTGGCATGCCATAGGCCAGGACAGTGTCTGGGTGGAGACAGAATGTTCCTGATGTGGACCGCAAAGTGAGGATTGTGGATGAGTGCTCATGTGCAGCAGTCACAGGAGAGGTGTGCATGATATGGCTAACTGCTGCAAATGACCCTTGATGGCCAGCTTACTGGCAAATACATGAATCCCCCTGACGGCCAAATGGTGTGTGCAGGGCTGTGCCACGGATTTTCCAAGCAGAGAGTTTGCAGTGTGTGTGGTGGGTGGATGTATGGGATCTTACTGGTCAAAAGCATTTGGTGTGTGTGATCCAAAAATAGCAGTGCCATGGGATACATGAAACACTATTTGTGTAGGTGGGACTGGTGCCTCAACCTATGCAACTGCAAGACAATACACCCGACAAATTGGCATGATAGAAAGGGACAAGTTGAACCCATTTGCCCCATGTGGAGCAAGTAATAATGGCAGAACAGTGCAGGGGATGGCTATGCAACGAGTGATATGTGCCTGAATGTATGAGATATATCCTCTTTACGTAAAGCTGGGAGGTCACAATGATGGCACGATAGAAAACACATCCATACTAGTTGTCCCAGACATCTGCTGCATATACATCACTGACCCACTGCAATGGGCTGTGGTAAAGCCACTAAAGCCATGCTCTCAGATGTCCATGTTGAGAATGCCATACTGGGCTACCCAACATGTGGCCATAAAACATAGAAATGTAGAAGGATGATTGTCTGCAGGTCACAGCAGAGCCAGGACTGTGGGAGGTGGACAAGTGACCTGAGCATCACTTAGGCACAAAATGAAGTGGGAATCAAACTCTGAACCTTTGAGTATGGAAACATTGCAACAACCAGTAGGGTATACCTCCACATAGCTTTACACAGAAGTGTAGAGCCTGCAGGTCTCTGATTAAACTGTTTGCTGCATGTACTGATATGGGTTGGGCTCTCCACTACCCATGAGGCACTGCACATGCAGAACAGCAGTCTGCAGCTGAAGAACCAATGGAGAATGCACTGATCCAGCACATTAGCTCAGTAAGAAGCATTGACTGCATGAGCTACATGCATATAACAACTGAAAGCCGTGCTGCAGAGCGGTTTCAGCTGTCACCCTAAGGGTGAGGATGGATGTCTAGCACCTGGTTCACTGAACCTGCACTGTTAGAGATGGTCTCTACTGGTTATGCTGCAGGTCCACATCACTGTTAGTGTGTGGCAGGTTATTGTCTGCAGTGTGTTATGCTTCTCTCCTTGTTTCCTAAAAGCTTGTAGTATGCTGTAGGCGGCAGCAACAGCTCAGCCCTGTGTTCTGCCCATATTGGACACTAACCTTCTGATAACAGTGCAAGTCAGTGCCCAGTGTCAATATATTACTGCAGTGGGGGTGTATAGGTTGGCATGGGGCTACTGCTACTGTCCTGCCATGACCCCCAATGCAAAGGCCATGAACCACTGCTGCTCCAACCATTGAAGACCACAGCACACGCAGTAAGACTGCCCCTGCTGCCCTTCACTGAGCCTGTCAGCCATGCACAAACCAACTGTGGTTGGTCCGCTGGTCAGCATGCATGGCATGTGCTTACAGCAACCATGAACATTCTGCCTTGGGATACTCAGCATTGACACCCAGCATTTTGCTCAGTGATTGACATCCCCAGGCAGAGATTGCATCCTCATCACTGGAACCAGACATTAGAATAGCTCTGTGTGGATACATAGCCATGACATGGTCACTTTTTGGTCATAGTGAGAGTGCCATCTCAGCATGACATGCTGTGGCCACCAAGGCAATGCACATGGCACACGGGCACAATGACATCTTAGCCATTGACCATACCATTGCAGCAGACACATCCAAACCAATCTGCACTGTTTCGGGCAATACCCACATTCCTCTGCCTTGAATTTTTCAGAGTGGTGTAGCCGCCTAATGGTTAAGAGCACTGGCTTGGGAACCCAGAGACCAGGGTTTGATTCCCACTAGCACTCCTTGTGGCCTTGGGCATCTCACTTAACCCTCCATTGCCTTAGAAAAATCCAAGTTATCAATATCCCTGTTTAAGTCACAATGTAAACAGCTTTGATTGAAATGATAAAGTGGTATATAAAACCTGTTAAATAAATTTTCAAACAATGGCTGGGAACAACTCAGACAATGTGAGCCAAAGTGAAGTGCAGAAAGCCTCAGGACAAAGGGAAACCATATACATGCATGCACTCTTATTGGCGCACTGTGCAAAAGTGGGTATGGTTGGCATTCCTGCTTGCCACTCCTGTCTCAATGAACCAATGTAGGACACACCTGTCTCAGTGTCAGCTCAGGGATTGATAACATATGTTCTGTGTGCAGGTACCATTAGCGCACCTTGGCTTCACCGCACATTGTTACCGCCCAGTCAGTGCGCTATTAGCCTCCAACCAGCTGTGGACAGTGGAGCCTGTCTGTACTGCTGGTGGGTAGTTCCACCTTTGCTGACTGTCTCCTTGGGGGTTGCATATGTTGGAGCTGTATTTGCACTGTTGGCTAAACCTTGTCCACAGGAACATGCAATACAGAAACCCCAGCACGGACCTTAACCTATGACCCTCCACACATATACACACCGACCATGTGTGTTGCACCATAGTGCTGACATATGGGGATAACAGCCCCTGTTGCAGACATGCTCCCCTTTGGCTGTCTTTTGGCACATACTGCAATGTGCATTGTATGCAGGACTAGGACAAGGCTTCTGTTTGCTGCAGGCTGGTGCCGCTGCCCATGCAGCCACCACCACCACACCATGCAGACATGCCCACACACTGTCAGTGGTGGTGCAGTGCAGTCCCAGCATGTTAAACATGTGGGTTAGGCGGGTGCCTTGGGAGCAAGGCCCAGATGAAGGTGGACAAAGCACACATGGATGGCCACACAGCCTCCCCACCAACTGACTATGCACGGGCCCCATCACTGCCTGCCACTGATGTGTCTCGGGGGGAGGATGACAGCCACTGCTATGGTATTTTCCTGGGAACCTGCATTTTCCAGCTACCTGGAGGGCTACAGCTGCAGGCACTATTGGTCTCTTCCTCCATAGCTGGGTTCAGCGGCACCAAGGGGGGCACCACTGGGATCTCTGCCTAGGGTGCCATGTCCCTTGGACTGCCCCATGTGGCAGATCTCCCTTCCACAGCTGCCATATGTCTGTGTTTTCCCAATGTCAGTGTATGATCATGATAAAAATCACAGATGGTGCAGATGGGGGATGCCCCTATGTGCAGAAGTTACAATGGTTAGGCCTCTTCAACCTAGAGGACAGACGGCAAAGGGGAGATATGCTGGAGGTCTATGCAATACTGAATGGCATGGAATGGGTAAACGTTGACCACTTGTTTCCACCATCAAAATGTGGGTGGACAAGGGGACAGGCATAGTTCCATAGTTTCCAAGTTCCTATTCCTGTTATTTGTAAACACAAATCAAGTCATTTGAAATGTGTATGTAAAATGTTCCATGTAAACCGCACTGATGGAAAATAGCGCGGTATATAAGAAAATGTAAATAAATAAATGCCGCTACAGTGTAATGCATTCCAAAATGATAGGGGCATATAGTTTGTCAGGCAGCGTGTAGGCAATCTATGACACTCCAATCACAAAGATGTCATAAAAGCTCTTTGTGTAACTGTGCTTAGAGAAGATTTGGTTAGGTTCCAGGTGAACAGTCAATGCACCATTATGCAGGGGGCACTGTGGATCCACAGTTTGCCTCACTACAGGCATTGTTGAACATGGGTACATTTTAAGGACCCAGTTAAGTACCTGTGAGCGTGATTTCTTTTTTTTTTTATACTGTGCTCTTTAGAATCAGTGCCGTTTACATGTATACTAACAGGTACCTTTTATTCCCTTGCCCCGAAGGGCTCACAATCTAAGTGTACTTGAGGCAATGGAGGGTTAAATGGCTTGCCCAAGGCCACAAGGAGTGGCCATGGGACTACAGACCCCAGTCCCTCCGGCCCAAGGTTGCTTGTCCCCATGTGGGAATTGAACCCCCAGCCTTCTGGCCTGAGGTAACCTGTCCCAACCACTGAGCCACTCCTCCCTTCAGTGATTGGCCACTGTGGGACAAAGGATACGGGGCTTGACGGACCATGGTCTAACCCATTATGGCATATTGTAAATAGTTATTTTATCGTTCCATGTAAGACTTGTTCTGTTTCACTGTAAATTGCTATGATAAAATGAAAAGTGGCATATAAAAAAATGTTACATAAATAAATAAATATCTGCGGATCCTCTGTTCTTATGCCACTATGTGCCACCTGGGCAGTTCCCTGGTCAGCAATGTCCACCTGCACCTACCACTGCATGACCAACATGCCACCCCCTTTGCTCCATTGGCAGCATCAGCATGGTGCCCTTTCCTACTTGTGCACCATGCTGCTGCTGCTAATGGAGCACTACTATCACTGACTTGGGCTCCCTTGTCATTTCATCACACTGCTCACGTTTAAATAGGCTCTCTCCCCTCTGCAGTCCCCCTTTCTGGAAGGTTTTACATTGCGGTAAGGTTACAGGTGTTAAGAGGCTCTTAGGGATGTTAACGCAAGAGGCGTTAAAGTAACACATGGTGTTACTGCCCCTTCTCCGCCCACTTTCCACCTCTTCACATCCGCTCTCTGCCTCCTGTTGCATTTACACTACAGGAGCCTTTTACGCACGGAAACTCTGTATTTTTGCGGCATTAAGGGGATATGTGTGCCGTTACCACCTGTAAACGGCACAATTTCTCCTTTACCGCCGTTTAGTAAACATACCCCTTAGAGTTATAGACCGTGTTAATAGCTGAACAGGGATAAAACACATAAGAGTAAGGTGAGAAGGACGTGAACATTCTTATACCATAAGACTTCTATGTTGTACAACTGAATGTATATAAAACTGATAGTGAAGGGAAATCATGTGGGGGAGAGGGGCACAGGGAGGGAAGTGTAGGTGCCATGTGGTGCCTTAATTACTTGCCCATTGTGAAGTGATAAAATAAGTCTGAATCTACTATTAATAAAAATAATAATCATTTATATAGCACTACAAGGGATACACAACTCTGTACAGACACATATAAAAGAGTCCCTGCATGTCAGAGCTTGCAGTCTAATCAAGACAGACAATATGACAGATGAGAATAAGGGTACAAAAAGGGAGGGCAAGGAGACACAAGGAAAACCAGAGATCAGGATCCAAAAGCAGCCTCAAAGAGGTGAGCCTTCAGCACAGACTTGAAAAGTGGGGAAGATAAAGCCTGACATACAGACTCAGGTAGTTTGTTCCAGGCATAAGGAGCAGCAAGATGAAAGGAACAGAGTTAGCAGAAGAAGAAAGGGGCATAGAGAGAAGAAAGCCAGAGGAAGAGCGGAGTTCATGGGGAGGGGTGTAGGAAGAGAAGTAGTGAGGAGCAGTCGAAGGAGTACATTTATAGGTCTGAAAGAGAAGTTTGAATTGGATAAGGAAGCAGAAGGGGATCCAATGAAGTGTCTTGAGAATAGGGATTATTTGAGTATATCGGAGCTAGCGGAAGATTAGCTGCACAGCAGAGTTCTGAATAGTTCTGAATAGAGAGAGGTGACTCAAAGGGAAACCAGCAAGGAGGTTGCAATAGTCGAGACGGCAGGGGACTAAAGAGTGGATACGTGTTTTAGTAGTGCATTCAGAAAGGAAGGGGCAAATTATATTAATGTTATAGAGAAAGAAACAACAGGTTTTAGTTATTTGTTGGATATGTGTGGAGAAGGAGAGGAAGGAGTCAAAGATAACATCATGGTTGCGGGCTGAGGAACCAGGAAGTAGAAGAGTGTTATCTACAGACATAAAGAAAGGAGGAAGGGGGGGGGGAGGGTTTAGGGGGAAAAATAAGAAATTCTGTTTTGACCAGGTAGCAATGTCAGACAGGCAAGCAGAGTGTCAGAGAAATATAAGGTGTAGATAGATAGTTCTGAGAGGCATCAGCATAAAAATGATATTGAAAGTCATGGGAGGAGATGAGAGCACCAAGAGACTAAGTATAAAGAGAGAAAAGGAGAGGGCCCAGAATAAGCCTTGGGGTACACCAACTCAGAGCGGGATAGCAGTAGAGAAGGAACCACCAGAACAAACACTGAAAGAATGACGGGATAGATAAGAAGAGAACCAGAACAGCACAGAGTCCCTAAAACCAAGTGCTGACAATGTGTCGAGGAGTAGGTAGTGGTCAACAGTGTCAAAACCAGCAGAAAGATCAAGAAGAATGAGGACAGAGTAGAGGCCTTGGATTTAGCCAGGAACAAATCGCTGGAGACTTTGGCAAGAGCTGTCTCAGTAGAATGTAATAAATAAATAAATGGATGAAAGCTAGATTGAATCTGAAAGACGGAACAATTTTGCCAGGGAATAAGATGGAGACCACATGAAGCTCCTCTTCCTTTTACTTCTCCTGTTGCAGGAGTAACAGAATTCTACCGAAATACTCCTTTTGAGAAGTTGGGGGGACGGGGGGAGCGATTTAAAAATTCCTATATAGAACTTTTAGGCATACTACTGGACTCTCTTTTTGTAGGATTCTGTTATAGGTCTTCGGTGTCAATGTTTGGTTGCAAAAGATTCTACCGAGGATACAATTTTAGTAGACAAAATACTTATTTTTCTTAATACTGTTTTCAGCAAAAAATAATTTTCTACTGTGCAGGAAATATCTAGGCTACAAGGCAGAAGACCCTCAGCTTGTTTTTCTTACGTCTTTTCTTTCCCTTTGGGTTTTTTCCCCCATTGTGGAAATTTTCCCTTCAGAAATCACAGAAAAATTAAATCATTAACCAAAATGTGCTAATTCAAAACTGTGCAAGCTGCTTAACAGAGTAGATAATGGCAGATAATAATAATATCTATTGTCCTTTCCAGCCTGCCTAGCTGAGATTCTTCCAGGCTTCCTTGTAAAGTTTTACCCTTGTTTTGACCAAATCTTAAATATCAATAAGAGAAGAAACTTAGTGGTGTAGATGTTAAAACAATATTTGTGTTCATTCAGCAACAGATCTGTCCTATGCAATATGGCTTCCGCGTATGTTACATTCTGAGCAGGCTCATAGTGACTGCTGCGTCTCTAAAGATAATTTCCTTTCTTGCACAATCACATTGAAAGGTCTGCACAATTAGAAAATTAGCTTACCATTTAATTTTAATAGGTCAATTTGCAGACCTAGTATTAGAGCAGGTACATACATGCATTTAGAAGCTCGTTACAGACTCTGCAGAATACAGAAATGCTATCTTCTTATTCATGAGAATTTAGGGGTAATTTTAGAAGCTTTATTTGTGATTTACATGTGTAAATACTGGCACGTGCATATAAATATGGCATCCACGTGTAAATGGAGATTTTAGAAAGGGTTCACTTTACACGTGGATGCCCCTAATATGTGGAAATTGCAAGGGTGTGTGTTGGGGGTGTAGTTAGGGCACGGCCAGGATAGGTCAAAAATCGCTATTTCATATGGAGAATACAGGTGCCTGACTGAAAGTGTCGCACCTGCTCCCTGGCATGTTTAAGTTTTGAAATAGTGCTTGTTTCAGCCAAGCTTTACAATGCAGATTAAGGGGGTTATCCGCCTGACATCCTTTATCCTCCATGGCTTATTTCCCCCTCCATATTACACTTAGGGGTATGTTTACTAAACAGCGGTAGCAGACTCCATGCGATATCGGAGCCGCGGCGCCATTGAAATCAATGGGACTGTGGCTCCGATATCGCACGAAGTCTGCTACCGCCATTTAGTAAACATACCCCTTAGAAAAATATAGATGTGTCTTCTTTTAACTGCCAGCATTCAGACATATAGGCTTGAAAAACGGCTCACAGTGTGTGGCATCTACCTATGTAAGTTGCAAAATACATGTGTATGTAGCTGGTTTTCCCCATGTGTAGACGTGTATAATGACTCCTCCCATTGTATAGTGCATGTACCTCCTTTTTGGTATTTTATTTATTTATTTATATTCTCTTATATACTGTGCTATTCTGCATCAGTGTGGTTTACATTGAACAAACTGAAATTACATTGAACAGGGCATTATAACTTGGAGATAACTATTTTACAGGGAACATGCGCTATGGAGGGTTAAGTGGCTTGCCCAAGACCACAAGGAGCACCTGTGGGACTAGAAACCCCAGTCCTTCCGGCCCAAGGTTGCTGTCCTCTAGTGGGATTTGAACCCCTGACCTTCCAGCCCGAAGTACCTTGCCCCAACCACTAGGCCACTCCTCCACTCCATGTTTAGCTGCGCCCTTTCTAAAATACTGCTGGAATTGTAAATGTGACCTTTACGTCTCAGTTCAGATCTCCACGCCTTTTCTAAAATGTGCCTTCATATTGTATATAATACTCTCAAATAGACAAAAAAGAGTTGTCTGGCTTGTCCTTTGCTGAAATTTAACATTGTTGTTCGTGCATTTTTCCAAGCAAAAAAACCGTGCTGGTACCAAAATGCAGGGCTTTCTCATTGATATATGAGAACCATGGGTCAGTTTTAGCAGGCAATGAAAAAGGTGCCGATACTCTGTACCACCAAGTACCCTTCAAAAACAGCACTAATTGTTGTACTGATCTTAGTAGTTAAGACCTAATTCAGAATGGCTTTTGGCAGAGGCATAAAATGGAAAGCAACTATTTTGAAGAATTATTTCAATACTTTCAGTTTTACTTCTTTAAGAAAAAAATAAAAGGTTCCTTAAATATTGCTCCTGGGATCTGGGAATCTGCATTGATTTTAAAAGTGGATTGAGCATGGCGGAGCCAGCTGAGGTCGATGATGGCTGCGTGAAAATGCTTCTCCCGTAGACCTGATTGAAAATCCTTGATTATCACCAGGAAAAAGGTAGTTGTTCCAAAACGGGAGGTGAATTTGTGCTCAGTAAGTGGCAGGGAATATGGCCAACATTCAACAGACACGTTTGGATTTTGCTGGAGCGCGGGTGCGGGCTCGAAGAGAGCAAACTCAGACCCTCTGTCTCCACTCAAAATGGCGGCACAAAAGGAGTCCCCGGAGGGGTTTCAAGAGCTTTTGACTGAGATCAGAGCGGTGCGGATCTTGGTGGAGAACAAGGGAGAGGCATTAAATTGGGTTCAAACAGACTTGAAAGAGGTTCACAGTATACTGGACACCCTTACTACTCATATAGTCAAAGTGGAAGAGAGACTGACTTCGCAGGAGGAACGAGTTTTGCATGCCCTGAAGTCTTCCAAGCGGATTGATTGGTTAGAACGCAATCTAGAAGATATGAATAACAGGGCCTGCAGAAATAACATTTGGATTGTGGGCATTCCCGAGGGCACAGAGGGCACAGATCCAGTTACTTTTTTGGAATCGTGGCTCCCAAAGTTGCTCAAAGTAAATTTTAAGCAACCATTTGAACTGGAAAGAGCCCACAGAGTCCCTTCGCAAGTCGGTTCGCAAGGTGGAAGACCCAGGCCTATGATTCTTTGCGCACTAAGGTTCCAGCAAGTATCCCAGATAATGGCGGCTGCCAGATCCTCACCCTCCCTGCAATTTGAGGGTCATAAGATATCCTTGTACCCAGATTTCAGCAAACCCACAGTGGAAAAGAGGAAACAATTTCTGGCGCTACGTCCCAGACTGCAAAAGCTGCAGGTCCGATACGGGTTATTTTATTCTGCGCGTCTAAAGGTAATGCTGAATAATACAACAAAAACCTTTGAAGATCCGAGACTGCTAGTGGCATATATTGAGGACCAGGAAGCACTGCAAATGGGTTGAAGGTCTGATGATCCGGGACTGGTCGACTAGCCTTTGGAAACTCCTTGGAGGATATCTTCTGGATCCCTGGTGCAATTTTGTGATGGTGTCCATTGTGCTGTACTCTTTGTGTGTTACGTAATGGATTATTATTAAGTCTGTTATATTTTTGTATGATAGGTATGTCGGCATTGGTCAATGTTTAATAAGGGGTTATGTTTGTAGTGTCTGGTGGGACAAAGGTAATTCGGAAGGGTGAAGGAAGGGTCTCTCCATATATTACTGTACATATCAAAGAAGATTGTTTAAATTACTAGGAGAGGCTGAGTATACAACAAAGATTGGTGATATTTAAATGTAACTAAAAGAAATGGGTCTTGAGGGGGACATGAGTCTCTTCCCTGTCTTACTTGCATGTTTGTTATTACCCTTGTTGGGGTTGGGTTTGGCTCACTATGAGGTGGATAAGAAAGAGTTGGGCATTTCGTAACAAAAACTGTGAAGCAGACAGCTTTGTTGTTTTAATGCAAGATGAGACATGGCAGCAGGTCCACAGAGAATTAAATTAATATCTTTGAACGTCAAGGGCATACAGAACCCCATAAAGAGGAAAAAGATTCTCGTATCTGGCAGGAAACAACAAGCGGATGTTTTCCTAATACAAGAAACACATCTGAATACACAGGAATCAATGAAACTGGGAGGAGGATATTATAACTTAGTTGGTCATGCCCCGGCAGTTCACAAAAAAAAATGGGGTAGCTAAACTAATGCGCAGGTCATTAGGGGCAAAGGTTGAATTTACTAGGAGCAACACGGGAGGTAGATGGGTCAAGACAAGGCTTATTATGGACGATTTGAAAGTAGCAATATTTAATATCTATGCACCTAACAAAGATGATCCCTTGTTCTTCCAAAGACTAACAGAAAACTTAAAGGAGGAAGCACAGTTGCCTGTAGTGGTGGGTGGAGATTTTAATATGACACTAGATCCTTTGTTAGACCGAAGTCCAAGTAAAAAGGAAAGGCATTCGAGAGCAAGTCTAGTTCTTAAAGCTTCTATGGATTCAGTGGGACTGGTGGACATATGGAGATTGTTTCACCCTACTGAGAGAGATTTTACTTACTTCTCTCCACCCCCCCACCCCCCCCCCCCCCCCCCCCCCCCACTGTTCACAGTCGCGTATAGACTACTTTTAAATTTCCAAAACCCTAGTATCTGGAATTCAATTCGCAGACATTTTGGCTATGCATGTCTCGGACCATGCTGCAATCACGTTAGGCTTACAAAATGTTGGGAGAGACGCTTCTTCTGGTACATGGTCTTTTAAGAGATCATTAATATCAGAAAAGGCATTTCAAGAAACTATTAAGATGGCCTTAAATTAATATTTTAGTGTAAATGTACCGCATGCCACGGCTGGTTGGGCATGGTGGGAGGCATGCAAGGCGTCTATGAGAGCAGTAATCACGGGTTATTCCATAAAGGAGTCACACCAAAAGAAAATCCAATTGAATTTTTTGGAAGAACAAATAAAAACAGGGGAACGGCTTTGGTATAAAACGGCAGAGCCGAGTGTTTTAACTCGATTGCAAAGGTTAAGATATCAATATAACTCCATACTGAGTTCGGAGGTTGAACAAGTATCAACAGAATTCCCGGTACTATGCCGAACAAAACAAGGCAGGCAAACTATTGGCAGCTGTGTTGAAAGGCAGATGTAATAGAGCATGCAAAACTAATATTTTAGATGAAAAACAGACCGTTTTGAAAAAAAGTGAGCAGATTTTAGATGCTTTCTCGCAGTTCTATGCTAAATTATATGAATCTGAAGTGACAGCGGATCAGGACGATTTTAATGCATTTTTGAATCATCTAGAGCAGCCTTTGCTATTTGCTAAGGAACTTGTACCACAGATGCAAATTTACTTCCAGTTATTACAGGAAAACAGGGTAATACTGGGTGCTTCGCAGAAGCGACTATTATTGTTCTGGAAAAAACAGGGAAGGACCCTAGATTGGTCAGCAATTACCAGCCCATTTCACTCCTGAATGCAGACTATAAAATATATGCGACAGTCTTAGCACATCGCTTGTCACAAGTTCCACAAGGGTTGATACATGCCGACCAGTGTGGCTTTATTCCTGGTCATTCAACAACTGACAATGCTAGACTGCTATGTAATCTAATTGCAAAAGCAAATACATTGGATTCTCCATTCGTGGGACTATCACTTGACGTGGAAAAGACGTTTGATAGGCTCGAATGGCCTTTTTTGTTTAAGGTTTTAGAATGGTATGGGTTTGGCTCGGCCTTTATTCACATGCTTAGAGTTTTATATGCCAAACCGGGTGCTCGCATTTATGCAAATTGTCTGTTTTCTCAGCCTTTTGCTCTCCATAGGGGCACTCAACAGGGGTGCCCCCTCTCTCCCCTTCTTTTTAATTTGGCATTAGAGCCATTAAACTTAGCAATTAGACAGTCAGCCAACATTGCAGGAGTACCTGTAGGCAAACTGCAGGTTAAACTCTCAGCTTATGCTGATGATCTCCTACTTTTTACCCAACCTTCCTCGGTAGCGGCCATCCTGCGGGTTATTGAGAGTTATTCAAAAGTCTCAGGATATAAGATAAACTGGAATAAATCATTGGCATTTCCTTTAAATAATCTGGCTACAGCAGCATCAATGGCGGCGTTTCCATTTCAGTGGGAGGCAGGGACGGTTAAATACCTAGGAGTTTGTTTTTGTGCCTCACTAGACCAAACGATACAAGTCAACAGTAAAGAGCTACTAGAGATGACTAGGAAAATGGTTTTAAATTGGTCTCCCCTTCATATCACATGCTGGGGCAGATTAGAGACTATAAAGATGATGTTTATGCCATGTTTGATGTTTATACAATGTACATAGTTCCCCCCAGTTACTTCCAAGTTGATCTCCTGTTTATTGTAAATACAACTCAGGGTTCCTGTGTTGTATGGTTGATGTTGAATGTAAACCGCTCTGATCTAAAATAGAGCGGTATAGAAGAACTGTTAAATAAATAAATAAAATAAATAAAGATAAATTATGTCCTAGGAATGTTATCAATATTGTTTCCTGCAGCAATATATAAATCCGTGGAATGGACTTTGGTTAACTTTCTGTGGGGTGGGACGTGACCTAGAATTGCTCTTCAAAAGTTAAAGATGTCTAAGGGGAGGGGGGGAGTATCATTTCCAGATTTCTGGTTTTATCATCTGGCCTCTATTTTAAAACAAGGGGCCCTATGGGCTGTATGTGAAAAGTTACCCCAAAAACCAATGTGGCTAGAAGTTGAGTCTCGGCTTGTCATCCCATGCCCGATACAGCTGCTCCTAGTTACAAGGCTGCTAGACCACCCGGCGGCGGGGCAAGTAGTGTTATCCACACAGGATGTTTATTTAACTCTTGTGTCGCTGGTAGGTAAAGATAATCCTCCTTCTAGCTCTCAGTCACTGTGGTGGAATCCCTTATTTAAAGTTTAAAAAACTACCATTGCTTGGAAACAATGGCAGAAGCGTGGTATTTGGACATTGAGTCAATTAGTATCTATGGATAAATGGAAAGATTTCCCCGATATACAAAGTGAATTTTTGTTGCCGAATACATGTTACTTTCAATGGCTACAGTTGAAACATTGTATTAGGGCCACTACTATTGACATTACCAACTTGGCAGATACAGGGAATTTGGTTAACAACATTAAGGACATTGTGGGGAAGCCGGGGGGTGATCTCAGCATTGTATGCCCTTTTTAGGAACTGCTCCTTTGCCGACCCTGTTGGTCTTTCAAAGGTCTGGGAGAAAGATTTGGGTACCTCCTTGATATCCCAGAAGTGGGAGAAACTATGGGGACCCATTACAAGAATTTCTAGGTCAGCCGTGCTCACACAAACTTTATACTTTTTTTTACATCGTCCTTATATTACTCCTGTTAAACTATCCAAGTGGGACAAACAGTTGTAAGGGCGATGCTGGTCATGCCAGGAGCAGATAGGAACTTATGTCCACATGGTTTTTGAGTGCCCTGACGTTCAAAGGTTTTGGATCCCAGTGTGGAACAGAATCCAGAAAATTCTAAAATTTTCAGCTGCCTTGTCATGGAATATTACACAGGTACACTAAAAAAAATTTTTTTTAAACTGCCTCTAATGTTTTGATTGATTTTTACGTTTTTTGGTGCGCTGAATCCAAATCTGGTAACCAATTTGCTCCATCACGTACAGATTTTTTGCTACATTGGGTTAGCAGTTTGAGGTGAACGTTTCAGATTGAGTGCGATCGAGATAAAAGTTTCTTGGATGAATTCTTTATTTATTTATTTTATTTATTTAAAGTCTCTTTTATACCGCGCTATTCAGCATCAGTGCGGTTTACAATAAACAACGAACATACACATTTCCAATAGTACTTTGTGTTTACATATGAATTATACTAATTGTTTAGTAGTTATTCAAATAAGAATAAAGAAAATTGTAACAAGGCAGCACATAAGAATAGAGTAATGTCAACAAAACACACTGTGATGGTAGCAAAATTGTCTGCACTTAAAACAGCCACATACATGTGCACAAACATTGAGCATATAAGAGCGAGGTTAGACACAAAGCAAAGCAAAGAAATGTGCAAAAAATGTTGTACAGGTATGTATGTAAGAATAGAAAACGCAAACCGCACCATTGCAATACATGAAGACAAACACCCGATGGTGTGAAAATAAAATTCTAATAAATGAGATCCGACACTGTGGTAATAACTAGCAAATTTTTATTTCAAAGTTTAGTAAAAACACGATATTTGTCAACACAGTTTAGATTTTAAAGTCATTCTTGGGTCAATCAATCTCCTGGTTGGCCCGTTTCTTCTTCCCCCGAATGCTTCTCTTGGTGCGCTGCTTGGCGTATTTTTCATCTGGGGTTTCCCGCAGCAGCAACCAGCAGAAATCAGCCATCATAGTGGTGTTCCATCTTCCTTGGTACCTTCTCTCTGCGTCCTTGATGTCCTGGTGAAACCTTTCACCTTGTTCTTCACTGTACGCCCCCAAGTTTTCGGGAAAGTAGTTCACATGGGAGTGCAAGAAATGGACTTTCAGGCTCATGTTACAGCCTTGTTCTTTGAAGGCATTGAACATCCTGGCAACAATATCCTTATAGTTCTCATCCCGCCTGTTCTCCAAGAATTTGAGAACAACATCCTTGAAGGAATCCCAGGCTTCTTTTTCCTTCTCAGACATCGTTTCAGCGAATGCTCCATCTGAAATGAGTTTCCTTATATCAGGGCCAACAAACACTCCTTCCTTTAGCTTTGCTTCAGAAAGTCAGGGGAACTTTGAGCAAAGGTACCGAAAGCACTCACCATCTTTTGGAAGGGACTTGATGAATTGCTTAATGAGACCCAACTTAATGTGGAGAGGTGGTAATAGAATTTTATCACGAGGTACCAAGCTCTCATGAAGAACATTTTTCTCACCGGGTCTCAAATACTCCCGAATTGGCCAGTCTTTTTTCCCCCAGTATAGGTCGCAAAGCAAAGGAAGCAGGGATATTTGGTGAAACCGGATTGCTGCCCTAATAGCATGGATAGAATTTTAAAGTCTCCACAAATCATCCACTTATGCTCATCATAACGAATCTTCTGAAGAATCAGGGCCAAATTCTCGTATTTTTCTTGGAGAATAACAGAGTGAGCATTAGGAACTGAAGCGAATGTGTTGCCATTATGAAGAAGAACACCTTTTATGCTGTCTTTTGACGAATCAATGAACAGCCGCCATTCAGCAGGATCATACTTGAGTTTAAACTTTTCCATCACTCCGTATATATCGTTGCAAAATACCAAATCTTCCTCTTTGCTGAAATACTTCAAAAATTGTGTCTCGCGGTTGCGGTACCAATAAAAAGTTGTTCCTGGTGACAATAGATTTTTCTGTTTAAGCCGAGAACCTAGCAGTTGGGCAGCATCTTTTGGGAGTCCTAAATCCCGGACTAAATCATTCAATTCAGCTTGAGAGAAAAGTTCAGGTTTCGGATCTGGTTCAGTTTCAAACTCAGAAGTACTGGACTCATCGGGAAAAGCCATCTGATGAGTCTCATCATGATCAGAACCGTCCACACAAATATGATCCAAAGATTTTGGTGGTTCAGGCACAGGTACTTCGTTGCTATGAGGCATAGGCCTAATTGCTGAGGGAAGGTTGGGGTAACTTATTACGTTCTTATTTTTTAAGTTGTATCCCTTCACAATCCAAGAGCAAAAATAGCAGTCACTGCTGTGGTCTCTTTGTTCACGCCACATCATAGGTATTCCGAAACGAAATGCTTGTTTTTTACCTTTCATCCATAAGCGTAGATCTTCCTCACATGTCTTGCACACTTTGTGAGGAGCCCACGGTTTGTCTTGATCGCCTAACTTCAAACCGAAATAGGCGAAATATACTTTTTTAATAAATGCAGAAATGTTCCTCTGCCGCTTTTTCACGGTATATTCCCCACAAATAAAACAAAAACTGTCCGGAGAGTTGACGCAACCTCTGGCTCTGTGAGCCATCACAAATACACAGCACTGCAAACTACAACTGTAGTGAACCACTTCGGAATAAAGCTGGATTACGACTGAGCAAACAAAAGGTAATAATGAACTTGCAAGAAACTGAAATTTGACAGGAACGTTCATGTCGCAACCACCGTGTTTGAGCGAGCGAACGAGGCAAGGCGAACAGGAAAGAACATGCACCAGCGCGAGTACTGGATTTAGCCCCCCGCCTCCCAATTGTCCTGTTAATGTATAAAATGAATACAAAACACTCTAAAATATCATGAGGGAGTGTTTCTAGTTAGTTAACCATTACAACCTCTATTTTGGGCCAAGAAAATAAACTGCAGTCGGCTAAAAAGAAATTATGTGAACATTCCTTATATGGGTAAGAAATCTAATTTTGCAAGAAAATGTGACGTGATGGAACATTTTGGCTATTTTTCCTGGATTCAGCACCCCAAAATCTATAGGAATCAGTTGCAAAACTGGAGGCAGTTTTTTGGTAGTGTACCTGTGTTATCAGTTTAAGATCTGTATCAGATATTCCGTCCTTAAAGAAATAGAAATATTTCTTATTGAACTTTATGATAGCTATAGCTTTGAAAATGATTTTCACGAATTGGAAGGTTTCTCATAAGCTGGATTAGAAAATTTGGTGGAATTCTCTTTCTCAATATGCAAGCTATGAGAAAACATATAGTAAAATGTTCCATCATGGGAACACTATGCCAAAATTAGAGAAGTGGTCGCTGCTTGATGAGTTTGCGGCCTGTGCAAAGTACGTAAGAACGATAATCGGATGGAAGAGTAAGCACCACTCGTAGAGAGCTGGGGGGCGGGGTGGGAGGGCATTGTAAAATGTTTCTTTTGTATATATAAGAGGTTGCTGATGGTTGTGTGTAATGTAAAATTATAAAATTATTGAGCATCTGTAAGTCTCAGAAAAGCATAAAAAATGCACCTGTACTTTAATAAATAAATCAGATGTTACATGGCTTTAATGAGGATTTGTTTGTCTTTCTTAGCCATTTTTTCAAGTAATTATTTTTTTATTTTAAAAGTACCCTCTGTCCACACAAAAATATTAAGGTGCTTATTTACTAAAGTGCACTATGGTAGCATACATTAGGATGAAAAATTAGTGCAGCATGGGGGACAGGCCCTCACCAGCTGTTGGGGCATGTCCAGCATGTTCCCCAGCAGTTAGCACTGTAAGACATATGTCTCTGCACTAAACAGGCAAGTGCATTTAATGTGGTGCACTTACCCCCCTCCCCCACCCATTGAAGTGACACAGTAAGTCCACTCACACTAACTGTAACATTGACACTTAAGGATATGTTTATTAAACCGGGCTAACATTCATTCCGGACTATCTGCAACTAGAAACCGTAGTGCAGGATAATTATCCCCTGTGCTAACTGCAATGTGCAGTCAACGCCCACTCTCCGCCCCTAACCTGACCATTCTCTGCCACTAATCTGATCACTCTCCGCCCCATCACACACTAAGCAGATAGTGAGGGGTCTTTACTGCACTGACATTTTTAGCACATAGTAACGGTTACCATGGCATGTTTAGCATTCAGTAAACCCCATGCTGTTAGCACACTTTAGTAAACATGCTTCTGACTATAGAGCAAACAGTTCAATATACTATACACAGATGGGGTCTGAATTAAAATAGATAGCCAAAAAGGCGGAGATGGACCATGGACTAATTAACAAAATTCATTTAAGTGGCAAAATGCTCTAGAGTTGTCAAAATAGTCTGGGACTATTTCGTAAAAAGCATTTTTCTGTTTTTGCACAATTGAGTATCAGTTCATTTCCATTCCAAGCCCCCCCATCAGCCCATTTCCAATCCTAGCCCCCCATCAGCCATTTCCAGTCCTATCCCAGTCCCCCCCATCAGCCCATTCTAATCCAAGCTCCCCCCATCAGCCCCATTTCCAATCCTAGCCTGCCATCAGCTATTTTCTGTCCTATCCTAGCTCCTCCATCAGCCATTTCCATCAGCCCTGAATGAGTATAGATGATTTTCTTTGCTATGCAGTGTCTTCTTTGGACTCACCCCTTCCCTCCTATCCCTGTTGACAGAGGGCACATCAAAATAGGGAACAGAATAGCTCTTCTTTGCTCTGTTTGCCCTAGGTTCGCTCTCTCCCTTCCTGTTCCCTATATGGGAAGGAGGGGCTGTAGATAGATTGACCAACTTTTGATCAGTAAGTTTTGGGACATCAACCTTAAAAAATTGGGACACAACCCAAAAAATTGAGATGTATCCTTCCTCACCCAGACAACACCCCTACCACGAGGGGTGAGCGATGATCGTGATCACTTATCCTTGGATGAGTGGGTCTTCTTACATTTCCTCGGAAAAGACATCTTGAAGTTCTAATTCTCACACTTCCCAACACTCCATATTTATGCCTAATTCATCCTCACAGACGACAGGGCCAACACTACCCTATAAGCAGGGTAAGCACAGTAGGGGGGTGCTGATTGACAAGGGGCACCAAAGTTACTACATTGCTGAAAATCCTTTATTGTTTCTTATCTAGTGTGTCTCACGGGGCTGGAATCTCTCCATACTTGGAATTTGTGGGTGGCCTCCTCCTTCTCAGCATCTGGTCCTCGGTCTGGGTAGACTCGCAGGGAGAAACATTGACTGCTGTGCTGGATCTCCTCTGCAAAGGCCACATCCCACCTGATTCCCAGCACTTGGTACAAGTCGGTTTGCCAAAGCAGTGTTCACAGAGCTTCAAGGGCCCCAACATGGCGGCCAGAGAAGAGAAGGCGAAGAAGTACTCGTTCACTCAAGTAAAGCTAGAGCCCTGTCACTTGTAATCTTCCACGAGACAACAGCAAGTGAGGAAATATTTTGGTCTGACTGATGGTGCTCAACCCACAACAAATTTTGGCACCACAAGTGTCCGTCTGCCAACGTCAGGAGGAAGAGTGAAAGGAAATACTTCAGATCACATAAGCAGTTATTTTGGGGGGTGGGGGGGGGTTAAATCATTATTGTTTCTCAAGGGGAATGGTACAAGAGAAATGTAGTGCTACTATGCATGCTTTACTGCTGCCTACAACCAAGAAGCAAATTATAAAATCGCTTGTAATAGCTATTGTAGACAATGGGGCTCACAGCGGCAGGAGGCACTTAATTGATTTAAGTTCCATTGCGCAGAGACACCAGAAGTGAAGTCATATTAAGTTCTTCCTGCCGCTTTGACCATGGGAAGGAGTGCAGCTTTGGTTATAGGGAAAGAGATTGCCGCAGGTTTTATCTTCTCATCGCCTGCTGCCGGGCTTCGTGTCTCTGCCTCCAATTGCTGCCGCTTTGGTTAAAGTGAAGGAGATTACTGCAGGTGATAAATCAGGACAAATGGCATCCCACCTAGAGTTTTTTCAGGATGTCTCTAATGAGAGCCAAAATCAGGATGTCCCACAAAATTTGTGACAATTGGTCACCCTAGCTGTAGCAGGCATCAGAGAGCTCTTTTCTATGGTACTGTCAAATAGAGATGAGACAAGAGACTTTAAAACCTATGTGTAGCTTCGCCTCTGATTGCAACTATCAAAACACATCAAGGACTCTTCCAAAGTGCACCAGCATGCCCCAGTACACTGGTTGAGAAGCACTGCACTAGGTCATTTGTAAGGAGCATTTCAAAATAATGTTTATATATTGTTATATAAGAACATGTAATAATATATAAACAACATAAAAACATAAGAAATGCCATACTGGGTCAGACCAATCATCAAGCCCAGTATCCTGTTTCCAACTGTGGCCAATCTAGGTCACAAGTACCTAGCAGTTTCCCAAAAAGACACAAAGGTTCCATAATGCTTGTATTGGGACAAGCAGTGGATTGCTTGGGTCCTCTTTAATAATGGTTTATGGTCCGTTCCTCCAGGAACTTGTCCAAACCTTTTTTAAACCCTGCTACACTAACAGCTTTTACTACATCCTCCGGTAACGAATTCCAGAGTTTGATTACGCATTGAGTGAAAAATATTTTCTTTTATTAGTCTTAAATGGGTAACACTGTAGCTTCATTGCATGTCCCCTAGTCTTTCTACTTTTTTGATGGCGTAAAGAATCGATGTTTACATGTTCCACTCCATTCATTTATAGATCTCTATCATATCTCTTCTCATCTGTCTCTTTTCCAGGTTAAAGAGCTCTAACCTTTTAAGCCTCTCCTCATAGGTATATCCTTCCATCCCCTTTACCATTTTGGTGGCTCTTCTCTGTACCTTTTCTATTACAGCTATATCCTTTTTAAGAAATGGCAACCAGAACTGCACACAATATCCAAGGTGCGGTTGCACCATGGAACAACACGGAGGCATTATAATATCCTTTATTTTATTCTCCATTCCTTTCCTTATGATTCCTAGCATTCTAGTTGCCTTCTTGGTCACCACTGCACACTGGGTGGAAGGTTTCAACATGTTATCCAGGATGACGCCTAAATCTTTTTCCTGGATGATGGTTCCTAATGTGGAACCTTGCATTGTGTAACCATGGTTTGGGTTTCTCTTTCCTAAGTGCATAACTTTGCACTTGAGTGGAGTGGAGGAGTGGCCTAGTGGTTGGGGCAAGGTACTTCAGGCCAGAAGGTCAGGGGTTCAAATCCCACTAGAGGACAGCAACCTTGGGCCGGAAGGACTGGGGTTTCTAGTCCCACAGGTGCTCCTTGTGGTCTTGGGCAAGCCACTTAACCCTCCATAGCCCATGTTCCCTGTAAAATAGTTATCTCCAAGTTATAATGCCCTGTTCAATGTAATTTCAGTTTGTTCAATGTAAACCGCACTGATGCAGAATAGCACGGTATATAAGAGAATGTAAATAAATAAACTTGTCCATATTAAATTTCATCTGCCATTTGAATGCCCAGTCTTCCAATTTATCAAGTTTCTCTTGCAATTTTTCACAATCCTCTTTGGTTTTAACAACTTTGAATTATTTTGTGTCATCTGCAAATTTGACTATCTCACTCGTTATTCCCATTTCCAGGTCATTTACGAATAAGTTAAAAAGCAGCGGACCCAGCACAGATCCCTGGGGTATTACTATGTAAATATATCAGGTCACTACTAGGGATGTGCATTCATTTGAAATAGCATAGGAAATATCAATGGCATTTCCTATATCGTTTCATATTATTTTCAATCAGAAAGAGAGGTAAAAAAAAAAAACGGAAATTTCATCACTTTCCATCTGTTATAATTAGTGTGCATCACTGGCAAACAGTGCATGCGATCATTCAATAGTGCATGGTATGGACGAATAGTTTGCATTGGTCAGTGATAGAATGAACTATTCAGCAAGAGTGTGCACATATGTGAATAACACTATTGATGCATGTGCACACTCTAGCTCAGTAGTGCACTATCATTCAATAGTGTGCACTATTCATTCACAACATACACTATTGAGTGAAAGCATGCACTATTTTCCAAGTGTGCATACTTCTGAGTGATAATAGTATGCAATAACATTTTCCTCAGAAACAAAAATTTTAAAACAAAATGGAAAATCCCGCAAATGACATAGGAAACTAAACAAAATTACAATTTTTGACCATCCCTAGTCAATATTCAAACAGCAGTTATATATTTTTTGTCTTGCTAAATGTACAAATGTTTGGGGGGGGGTTTAATATCCACAGGTATAAAGGCAGATTTTAGAAAGGCCATTTAAGGGGTTGCAGGACGCTGAAGTGAAAACATCTGCAAATTTAGGTTAATCTTAGAAGAGAAGGTGGGCATGTGTAATCCAATGTAGAATCAACATGTCTCCTCCCTTCACCATAGACATGTGTTTTAGGTCAAAGAAGGAAGCACAGGAAAGCATGGGGACAGACATTCATATGCAGCGGGATATGCTATTTCACAAACATACATGTGAGAACCCTGGCAGTTTATACGTGTCAGTGCCCACATTTCAGAGTATGTGCATGTAAATGTCAGCATTTACACATGTATCCTGGCCATTTTGCAAACCTAAACATGCAGCTGCTCCTAACCAATCACAGAGGACTCATTATGTACCTCATTTCAATCTGAAGGGCGAATGAAACACTGGGGGATTCAGAGGGATTTTTCCACCTTAATCTTGCCTGTGAAGAGCCGGCTGAAACACCTACTTTTCAAAACCCTATTTGTGCCAGGGAGCAGCTATAAATCCAGAGGTGCACGATTTCCATCTTCCACATACATCTCCTATATGAAATGTGGGATATGCTTTTAGCATTTCATTCCTCCAAGACCATGCACCAGTGCGCCCCCATGTAACTTAAATGTGGCCAGGGCAGACATGTGTAAATCGTGATCTTTCTAAAATCATACTTTACACATGGATGGAGCCTGCACATTTTTCTGCCGCCACATCCACATGTGAAACACGAATAAGGCTTCTAAAATAACACCCATAGTGTTATACATATCAATCAATTATATGCAGAGCGAAAGGGGCAGGATGAGGGCACTTCAGGGGCAGTGATGCAAATACGTATAGATTAAAGGGATTATTTTAGAAGCATAAGAACATAAGAACATAAGATATGCCATACTGGGTCAGACCAAGGTCCATCAAGCCCAGTATTCTGTTTCCAACAGTGGCCAATCTAGGTCATACGTACCTAGCAGTTTCCCCAAGGGACACAGGTTCCACAATGCTTGTATTGGTTCAAGCATTGATATCCTGGGTCCCTTCTTAATAATGGTTTATGGACCTTTCCTCCAGGAACTTGTCCAAACCTTTTTTAAACCCAGCTACACTAACAGCCTTTACTACATCCTCCGGTAACAAATTCCAGAGTTTGATTACACGTTGAGTGAAAAAATATTTTCTTTTATTAGTCTTAAATAGTTTACCCTGTAGCTTCATTGCATGTCCCCTAGTCTTTCTATATTCTGATAAGGTAAACAATCGATCTACGTTTACCCGTTCCACTCCGTTCATTAATTTATAGACTTCTATCATATCTCCCCTCAGCCGTCTCTTTTCCAGGTTAAAGAGCCCCAACCTTTTTAGCCTTTCTTCATAGGAGTAGCCTTCCATCCCCTTTACCATTTTGGTGGCTCTTCTCTGAACCTTTTCTAAAATTGCTATATCCTTTTTAAGATATGGCGACCAGAATTGCACACAATATTCAAGGTGCGGTCTCACCATGGAACGATATAGAGGCATTATAATATCTTTTGTTTTATTTTCCATTCCTTTCCTTATCATACCTAGCATTCTATTTGCTCTCTTGGCCGCCGCTGCACACTGGGCCGAGGGTTTTAACATGGTATCCACAAGGACGCCTAAATCTTTTTCTTGGGTGGTGGTTCCTAATGTGGAACCTTGCATCGTGTAACCATAGTTTGGGTTGTTCTTCCCTAGGTGCATAACCTTGCACTTCTCCACATTAAATTTCATCTGCCATTTTGATGCCCAGTCTTCCAATTTATCAAGATCCTCTTGCAATTTTCCACAATCCTCCTGGGTTTTAACAACTTTAAATAGTTTTGTGTCATCAGCAAATTTGATAACCTCACTCGTTATTCCACTTTCCAGGTCATTTATGAATATGTCAAAAAGCAGCGGACCCAGCACAGATCCCTGGGGTACACCACTATTCACCTTTCTCCATTGGGAAAATTGGCCATTTAGCCCTACCCTCTGCTTTCTATCTTTTAACCAGTTCCTGATCCACAGTAGTACACTGCCTCCTATCCCATGACTCTTTAGTTTTGCCAAAAGTCTCTCATGAGGAACCTTGTCAAAGGCTTTCTGAAAGTCCAGATACACAATATCAACCGACTCACCTTTGTCCACCTGTTTATTCACTCCTTCAAAAAAACATAACAGATTAGTAAGACAAGATCTTCCTTGTCTAAAGCCATGTTGGCTGTCTCCCATTAGGTCATGACTATCTATATGCTGAGTAATTTTATTCTTTATGATGGTTTCTACCATTTTTCCCGGTACTGATGTCAGGCTCACCGGTCTGTAGTTTCCCGGATCACCCCTGGAACCCTTTTTAAAAATTGGTGTTACATTGGCGATCCTCCAATCCTCAGGTATTAGAGATGATTTTAATGATAGTTCACAGATTACTGATAGCAGGTCTGCAATCTCAAATTTCAGTTCTTTCAACACCCTTGGATGTATACCATCCGGCCCAGGTGATTTGCTACTCTTCAGTTTATCTAATAGTTGTAGGACATCTTCCCGATGTATCGATATTTCCTTCAATTCTTCCACACCTTTAAATACCACTTCAGTCGTGGGTAACATCCCCACATCTTCCTCAGTAAAGACCGAAGCAAAGAATTCATTCAGTCTCTCCGCTATCGCCTTGTCGCCTCTTAGTGCTCCTTTAACCCCTTTATCATCTAATGGACCAACTGACTCTCTCACGGGTTTTTTGCTACGAATGTACTTGAAAAGGTCTTTATTTCGCGTTTTTGCTTCCGCAGCAAGCTTCTTCTCAAATTCTCTCTTTGCCTGCCTTATCAATGCCTTGCATTTGACTTGCCAGTGCTTGTGCTGTTTCCAGGTTTCATCATTTGGCTCTTTTTTCCATTTCTTGAAAGATGCTTTTTTGGCAACAACAGCCTCTCTGACCTCAGCTTTAAACCATGCTGGCAATTTTTTGGACTTCCTTCCACTTTTCTTAAAGCGTGGAATACAGCTGGTCTGGGCTTCCAAGATAGTATTTTTCAACAACACCCAAGCTTGATGTACGTCTTTAACCTTTGCAACTGCTCCTTTTAGTTTTTTCTTAACTGTTTTCCTCATTCTATCATAGTCTCCCTTTCGAAAGTTAAAGGGTAGTACTGTGGATTTCCTTACTATCCCTCCTCCACTAATTAAATCAAAGGCGATCATGCTATGATCACTATTGCCAAGTGGCCCCAACACCCTTATCTCTTGCACTACATCTGGTGTTCCACTAAGGACTAGGTCTAATATTGCTTCCCCTCTGGTCGGTTCATGAACCAGCTGCTCCAAGAAGCAGTCATTTATTTCATCTAGGAACTTTATCTCCCTAGCATGTCCTGTTGTGACACTGACCCAGTCGATGCCGGGGTAATTGAAATCACCCATTATTATTACTGCACTGTAACTTTTGCTAGCTTCCTTGATTTCTTTGAGCATTTCATCATCCATTTGTTCATTCTGGCCAGGCGGACGATAGTACACCCCCACTGCCATCGCCTTCCCCTTTTTACATGGAATTTCAATCCATAGAGATTCTACAGCAAATTTTGTTTCTTGCAAAACTTTAATCCTTTCTGACTCAATGCCCTCTCTAACATAGAGCGCAACCCCTCCACCAATTTGATCAGCTCTATCATTTCGATATAGTTTGTACCCAGGTATCACAGTGTCCCACTGGTTGTCCTCCTTCCACCATGTCTCTGATATTCCAATCATATCTAACCTCTCGTTTAGTGCTATATATTCTAACTCTCCCATCTTGTTTTGTAGACTTCTAGCATTTGCATACAAGCATTTTAGAGACTGTATTTTATTCATATTAATTTGGCTATTGGTAGACATGGGTAATTTGGGATCTTTAAGTTCTGTCTGCTCCATACTCGAGGGCATTTGGGCTACTTTACCCTTTTTTGGAACCTCTCTGCTTTTTGTAGTATCCTTCAAGGATACATTCTTCCGAACCATGCGCTCTTGGGCGATATGCCATACTGGGTCAGACCAAGGTCCATCAAGCCCAGTATTCTGTTTCCAACAGTGGCCAATCTAGGTTATACGTACCTAGCAGTTTCCCAAAAGACACAGGTTCCGCAATGCTTGTACTGGGTCAAGCATTGATATCTTCGGTCACTTCTTAATAATGGTTTATGGACCTTTTCTCCAGGAACTTGTCCAAACCTTTTTTAAACCCAGCTACACTAACAGCCTTTACTACATCCTCCGGTAACAAATTCCAGAGTTTGATTACACGTTGAGTGAAAAAATATTTTCTTTTATTAGTCTTAAATAGTTTACCCTGTAGCTTCATTGCATGTCCCCTAGTCTTTCTATACTGTATTCTGATAAGGTAAACAATCGATCTACGTTTACCCGTTCCACTCCGTTCATTAATTTATAGACTTCTATCATATCTCCCCTCAGCCGTCTCTTTTCCAGGTTAAAGAGCCCTAACCTTTTTAGCCTTTTTTCATAGGAGTATCCTTCCATCCCCTTTACCATTTTGGTGGTTCTTCTCTGTACCTTTTCTAAAATCGCTATATCCTTTTTAAGATACGGCGACCAGAATTGCACACAATATTCAAGGTGCGGTCTCACCATGGAACGATATAGAGGCATTATAATATCTTTTGTTTTATTTTCCATTCCTTTCCTTATCATACCTAGCATTCTATTTGCTCTCTTGGCCGCCGCTGCACACTGGGCCGAGGGTTTTAACATGGTATCCACAATGACGCCTAAATCTTTTTCCTGGCTGGTGGTTCCTAATGTGGAACCTTGCATCGTGTAACCATAGTTTGGGTTGTTCTTCCCTAGGTGCATAACCTTGCACTTGTCCACATTAAATTTCATCTGCCATTTTGATGCCCAGTCTTCCAATTTATCAAAATCCTCTTGCAATTTTTCACAATCCTCTTGGGTTCTAACAACTTTAAATAGTTTTGTGTCATCTGCAAATTTGATAACCTCACTCGTTCTTCCACTTTCCAGGTCATTTATGAATATGTCAAAAAGCAGCGGACCCAGCACAGATCCCTGGGGTACACCACTATTCACCTTTCTCCATTGCGAAAATTGGCCATTTAGCCCTACCCTCTGCTTTCTATCTTTTAACCAGTTCCTGATCCACAATAGTACATTGCCTCCTATCCCATGACTCTTTAGTTTTGCCAAAAGTCTCTGATGAGGGACCTTGTCAAAGGCTTTCTGAAAGTCCAGATACACAATATCAACTTGCTCACCTTTGTCCACCTGTTTATTCACTCCTTCAAAAAAACATAACAGATTAGTAAGACAAGATCTTCCTTGTCTAAAGCCATGTTGGCTGTCTCCCATTAGGTTGTGACTATCTACATGCTGAGTAATTTTATTCTTTATGATGGTTTCTACCATTTTTCCCGGTACTGACATCAGGCTCACCGGTCTATAGTTTCCCGGATCACCCCTGGAACCCTTTTTAAAAATTGGTGTTACATTGGCGATCCTCCAATCTTCAGGTATTAGAGATGATTTTAATGATAGTTGACAGATTACTGATAGCAGGTCTGCAATCTCATATTTCAGTTCTTTCAACACCCTTGGATGCATACCATCCGGCCCAGGTGATTTGCTACTCTTCAGTTTATCTAATAGTTGTACGACATCTTCCCGATGTATCGATATTTCCTTCAATTCTTCCACACCTTTAAATACCACTTCAGTCATGGGTAACATCCCTACATCTTCCTCAGTAAAGACCGAAGCAAAGAATTCATTCAGTCTCTCCGCTATCGCCTTGTCGCCTCTTAGTGCTCCTTTAACCCCTTTATCATCTAATGGACCAACAGACTCTCTCACAGGGTTTTTGCTACGAATGTACTTTAAACCATGCTGGCAGTTTTTTGGACTTCCTTCCACTTTTCTTAAAGCGTGGAATACAGCTGGTCTGGGCTTCCAAGATAGTATTTTTCAACAACACCCTAGCTTGATGTACGTCTTTAACCTTCGCAACTGCTCCTTTTAGTTTTTTCTTAACTGTTTTCCTCATTTTATCATAGTCTCCCTTTCGAAAGTTAAAAGGTAGTACTGTGGATTTCCTTACTATCCCTCCTCCACTAATTAAATCAAAGGCGATCATGCTATGATCACTATTGCCAAGTGGCCCCAACACCCTTATCTCTTGCACTACATCTGGTGTTCCAGTAAGGACTAGGTCTAATATGGCTTCCCCTCTGGTCGGTTCATGAACCAGCTGCTCCAAGAAGCAGTCATTTATTTCATCTAGGAACTTTATCTCCCTAGCATGTCCTGACGTGACACTGACCCAGTCGATACCGGGGTAATTGAAATCACCCATTATTACTGTGCTATAACTTTTGTTAGTTTCCTTGATTTCTTTGAGCATTTCATCATCCATTTGGTCATTCTGGCCAGGTGCTCGATAGTACACCCCCACTGCCATCGCCTTCCCCCTTTTATATGGAATTTCAATCCATATAGATTCTACAGCAGATTTTGTTTCCTGCAAAACTTTAATCCTTTCTGAGTCAATGCCCTCTCAAACATAGAGCGCAACCCCTCCACCAATTTGATCAGCTCTATCATTACAATATAGTTTGTACCCAGGTATCACAGTGTCCCACTGGTTGTCCTCCTTCCACCATGTCTCTGATATTCCAATCATATCTAACCTTTCATTTAGTGCTATATATTCTAACTCTCCCATCTTATTCTTTAGACTTCTAGCATTTGCATACAAGCATTTTAGAGAATGTATTTTATTCATGTTAATTTGGCTATTGTTAGACATGGGTAAATTGGGATCTTTAAGCTCTGTCTGCTCCATACTTGAGGGCATTTGGGTTACTTTACTCTTTTGTGGAACCTCTCTGCTTTTGGTAGTATCCTTCAAGGACACATTCTTCCGAACCATCCGCTCTTGGGCGACTGTCGGCTTTCCCCTAATATCTAGTTTAAAAGCTGCTCTATCTCCTTTTTAAAGGTTAATGCCAGCAGCCTAGTTCCATCCCGGTTAAGGTGAAGCCCATCCCTTCGGAAGAGCCCCTCCTTTCCCCAGAATGTTCCCCAGTTCCTAACAAATCCAAAACCCTCATCTCTGCACCATTGTCTCATCCACGCATTGAGACTCCGGAGCTCTGCCTGCCTTTTGGGTCCTGCGCGTGGAACAGGAAGCATTTCGGAGAATGCTACTCTGGAAGTTCTGGATTTCAACTTCCTACCTAAAAGCCTAAATTTTGCCTCCAGAACCTCCCTACCACATTTTCCTATGTCATTGGTACCGACATGTACCAAGACAGCAGACTCCTCCCCAGCACTATCTAAGACCTTATCTAGGTGGCGCGTGAGGTCCGCTACCTTCACACCAGGCAGGCATGTTACCAGGCGATCCTCATGTCCACCAGCCACCCAGCTATCTACATGCCTAATGATCGAATCACCAACTATAACGGCTGTCCTAACCCTTCCCTCATGGGCACATGGCCCTGGAGAAACTTTCTCGGTGCGAGAGGGTTTTACATCACCTGGAGGACAGGTCCTAGTTACAGGATCACTTCCTGCCACACCAGGGTGATGCTCTCCTGTCACGTGACCTCTCTCCTCCATGGCAACAGGGGTGCTGCCAGACTGGAGGTGGGACTTCAGGACTATATCCCTGTAGGTCTCGTCTATGTACCTCTCTGTCTATCTTATGTTTTCCAAGTCTGCTACTTTAGCCTCTAGAGAACGGACTTGTTCCCTGAGAGAAAAGAGCTCCTTGCGCCTAGTGCACACGTAAGACCTCTCACCAACTGGGAGAAAATCATACATGTGACACTCAATGCAAAAGACTGGAAAGCCCCCATCCCGCTGCTGGACTGCTGTCTGCATCTTAGTTTAAGTGTGTGTCTAGATCTTTAAGTTCTTACTTACTAGGGGTTGCTATGGGTATTTATACCAATAAAACTGTACCTAATACGTTTAATATACCTTGTTCACCTGAAGCTTAATTAATCTCAGGTCCTTAGTGTATGACTGATTTGGGTAATGAGCTTCACCTGAAAGCACCTCCTGTCTTTTAAGATGTGTAAGTAGCTATAAAGCTATGATTATCCCAGGGGAGGGAGGGAGGGAAATAACACTTATTAAAAGAGGGCTGCTACACAGTACCCTGTCTTGTGCTGCTAAGGTAAGCTAAATTCTGATTTGATTTAAATTATAGCTCTTAGCTGCTGCTAGGCTCTAACTTCTTATGAAATTTAAACTACAAGCTCTCTGCTGGGTACTAAATTTAACCAGAAAGCTCTCTTCTGTGTGTTAAATTTATACTAAAAGTACTTTACTGTTACTTGGCCCTGAGTGACTATTAAATTTAAACTACAAGCTCTCTGCTGGGTATGAAATGTAACCAGAAAGCTCTCCTCTGTGTTTTAAATTCAAACTTTAATTGCTGCTACTAGGCCCTAACTGATCCAACAAAAAACAGTGGGTTCACAGATTAAGTAGCTTTAATACAAAGAATTATTTTTATAAAATTACCAGAAGTATATACTCACAGTTGCAGATTTCTCTCCAGAAGTAACAGTCCCCCTTTCTAGTCCTTCAAGACAGAGGTTCACAGAGCTCTGGTTGAGCTATTTATGCCTCTGCTTCTGAGGTAATGCTGTGACCAACTTCCTGGGTAATTAACAGTCCTTGCTTGGATAGGAGGAGTCTTTCAAAATGGCCTTTTGATCTGCCACCTGGTGTTAACACCTATTGAAAAGGTTTCACAGGTCTCTTGCCCCCTAGGTAGAAGGCCTCTTTGTAAAGGTCTCTAGAAGACTTTATTTGTTACTCAAAGAGTACAGACCCTGTTTTGCCTTTTGTGCTAAGCTAAATTCTGAATTGATTTAAATTATAGCTCTTAGCTGCTGCTAGGCTCTAACTTCTTATGAAATGTAAACTACAAGCTCTCTGCTGGGTACTAAATTTAACCAGAAAGCTCTCTTCTGTGTGTTAAATTTAAACTAAAAGTACTTTGCTGTTACTTGGCCCTGAGTGACTATTAAATTTAAACTACAAGCTCTCTGCTGGGTATGAAATGTAACCAGAAAGCTCTCCTCTGTGTTTTAAATTCAAACTTTAATTGCTGCTACTAGGTCCTAACTGATCCAACAAAAAACAGGGGGTTCACAGATTAAGTAGCTTTAATACAAAGAATTCTTTTTAGAAAATTACCAGAAGTATATACTCACAGTTGCAGATTTCTCTCCAGAAGTAACAGTCCCCCTTTCTAGTCCTTCAAGCCTTATTCATGGTCTAGATGTATAAATGCAACCACCTGCACATGTAAATTACATCCACATGCAAATGGGCATTATGGAAAAGGTTCATTTTACACATGGATGCCTATACCATGCCAAAAGTAGATGGGTCCTTTTGGGGGGATGGCCTGGGCAGAACAAAATCTACATGGGTATTCTACATTTCATATAGGGAATGAACATGCAAGCCACGATTGTCAACATCCAGACTTATACTTACTCTGTGACGTGAATAGATCATTTAAAAATACCATTTTTGACCATCCCTTTACAGGAGGGATTACAAGGGATGCCCCCTTAATCCCTCCAATATTTATTCCCCTCCAAATGGATATGAGGTAAAAACAGAGTCCTTTGTAGTTAATTAGTGGACAGATACATGAGTAAGTGGCAACATTTACACTTGTATGTTGTGTAAGTCGCTTCCCCTGTTGATTTTTCCCACATGTACATTTGTGAAATGGTGTCTCCCAGTGCATGTAGATGTCAATCCCCATGTGTTCCTGTACTTCCTTCGATCCATGGTCATTTTTAACAATCATGTCCATTTTGAGGGGTGAATATATGTCTGCACACCCTCTAATAAAGTGACCAACCGTCCCGTATTATACGGGACATTCCCGTATTTAAAGGATTTGTCCCTGGAATCATATTAATTCGATCGGGATTCCTTAACTGTCCCCTATTTTAAAACATGTGTCCCACTCCTACACTCCTCCACATTTGTATCAGCGGACCTCTCCACTCCAGCTGAAATTTTCAAAGGTAAACTATTTATATGCGACTATTTCCAGCAGAGACACAGAAATATATACACATGCATGCATTCATCTGCCCCCCCCCCCCACTGCCCAAATCAGGTACACACATGCACACAAGCATTTTTCAGACAGACAGATTGTCTCTTGACTGTCTACTGGTGCTGTGCTTTTTCTGCACTACTCTACTTCAATGCCCCCAGTTCTTGCTTTTGCTACCAGTTCTTTTTCTCAGCCTGCAATAGCCTCCTCACACTTTACCCCATTTCTCTAACATTTCTATCCTTTCTCAGCAACCCCATTCACCCCTACCAAGAAGCTCACTTATTCCACTGATTTTATTCCAGACCCTGGGCAAAAAATCAGCCCACCCTTTCTGTAACTAGTGCAGCCTGTCCATTGGCTGGAACCTACTACTTACTCTGCACAGTGAGCAGAGAGCACTGGTAAGCTGTAAACAGGGGTGGCTCAAGGCAATCTGCTGCCTGAGGCGAGGGATCAGATGGCGCCCCCTCCCCCACACCCCTCCCCCCCCCCCGGGGGGAGATCTTTCTCAAAACTGCAGTCAGGGACTGAACCAGATCAAAAAGTCAATTAGATAATGTGGAGCAAATGCAAGATGTTCACATACCAAGGAACTAAAAGAACCACAGCAGTTTATATAACTCCAAATTATAAGTCTTTTGTATTTTGTTATAAACTGCATTATGGTGCTTGCTTTTTCTTTTTGAACATACATTTTGCATTCACAGAACCCCCTCCTCAACAATGGGTGCAGAGCAGAGGTAGGACATTCACCCACAGAACTCAATATATATTAAAAAAAAGCTGATTCTGGTCATCTCACCAACAACAAACATTCTCCAGTACCAGGCATATTGGGAACTAATATAAAACCTTACTAAAGTCACTAAGATCTGCAACTCAAATCTACCATACCATACCAGCATACACTTCCAGACCTCATTCAATAAGGGGCCTACCAAGAAAAAAGAAGCACTATAAACACTGCAATGGGCCCCAAAACATCCATACACCTATTTGAAAAGCTGAACAAGTTACTACAGTACAGATCCCTATGTACAAACTCCATGTTAACAGAACACCTGGCCTCGGTCGCACACTCAGAACACAGACCCTCACCAAGTACAGAATAAGTGACAACAACCTAAAGCAAAAATTAAAATATGTAGACAAAAATTAAAATGAAACCCCAAGAAGCCAGATTCCACATGTGGTGCCACACCAGATAAGAGATGCAGTTCGCCATACTGTGTGAAATATAGATAGCACAAAGTCCAATCACTAAATTGAAAATAAAATTATTTTTTCTACCTTTTATTTATTTACATTCTCTTATATACCGCGCTATTCTGCATCAGTACGGTTTACATTGAACAAACTGAAATTACATTGAACAGGGCATTATAACTTGGAGATAACTATTTTACAGGGAACATGGGCTATGGAGGGTTAAGTGGCTTGCCCAAGACCACAAGGAGCACCTGTGAGACTAGAAATCCCAGTCCTTCTGGCCCAAGGTTGCTGTCCTCTAGTGGGATATGAACCCCTGACCTTCCGGCCTGAAGTACCTTGCCCCAACCACTAGGCCACTCCTCCACTCCTTTGTTGTCTGATGATTTTTGATCATGCTGGTCCCGATCTGAGGTTTCCGTTTTCCTCTGTTTTCTCTTAGCTCTTTTTCTATGGTCTATAGTCCATCTGCCATTTCTTGTCTCTCCTCTTGCTTTATTCATTTTCTTCCATCAGCCTTTTTTCAGTCAGTAACTCTCCCTAGTATCAGCCCCCTTTACAGCCTCCCCTCCCAGTACCAACCCCCTTGCCTTTCCCGTACCGCCACTGATGTCTATTCTTTTCCAGTCCCCCTCCTTCCCCATCATCTAGCCCCTTCTAGTTAAAATACCATCCCAGGTATCAGCGAATTTCCAGTCCCAGTGCCCCTCCCATGTCATCTCCCTTCCAGCTCCCCCTCTCCCCTGTCCATCTGCCTTCCAGTGCCATCCCTGGGTGTCAGCTCCCTTCCAGCTCCCACCTCATGTCTGCTTCCTTCCAGCTCCCCCCCCCCCCATGTCTGCTCTGCTCCTTTTCAGCTCCCCCCCCCTGTCTGATCCCCTCCAGGCCCCGCTGTCTGCTCCCTTCCAGCTCCCCCCTTGTCTGCTTCCCTCCAGTCCCCCCTTGTCTGATCCCTTCCAGGCCCCCTCTTGTCTGATCACTTCCAGGCCCCCCTTGACTGCTCCCTTCCAGGCCCCCCTTGTCTGCTCCCTTCCCTCCTTCCCCCTCCCCCCTCACCTCACCTCACCTCACTGATTCATCCTTTAAAATCAAATGAAAGCAGCCGCGGGAACATTTCTCTGTACCCGCAGCTCTGCTTTCAAACTATTGGGTCGCGTCAATCTTCCTGGAGCCGGCAGGGTGGGGGTGGCCTGAGGTCATTGCTGCCGCCGCCCTTCCACTTCCATTGCTGCTGCTTTCTCCAAAACAAAAGCAGCTTTGTTCCTTGCGTTAAAATTAAAATTGTAATTATAAACATATTTTTTTTTCCTTAACTTTGAATCCCCCGCTTGATTGAGTGTCCCCTATTTGAACTTAGAAAAGATAATCAGGTTATCTGAAAGCTATATAGATTTGCACTTCCATGTTCCTCCCACCACTTAACAGCCTTTTTAAAAGTGCTTTCACATTGTCACCACTAAGGGGCACTCTCCAGTCCAACTGTACTGTAGATCTCACTCTGTGTAAGGCTAGCAAACCAGCACTGTCCCAACCAACTGTTCCATCTTCATAAATTTCCCAGGAGTTCAGTTCAGTTATTAGTTCAAACAAAAACACTTGCACCACTGTTGTGCCCATTTCTAATATAGGTGCTCTATGCTGAATAACACTGGCCACAACAGTGTCTAACACTCCGTATAACCTCCGGATAGCAGTTCCAAATAGAACAAAGCAGGCATTCACTCCTATGTATTCTAGTTCCAAAGGAACCCTTTAAAGCTAACTGTAAAACAAGTCAGCAGCAGTCTCAGATCCCATGTAACAAGAGAAATACTGTTCCATGCTCTCACCTCCCTTGCACAGACTGGTAGCAAATTAGCTGCCTACTGTCCACTGCACACCTTCCAGGCAGCTTCATGTTTCTGCTTCTGTACAGGAGGGAGACAGCTTGCCCTCCCCCTTCTTTACTAGCTGTTTGCATCTCTTCCAGCAGAAGGGCAAACAAGCAGGTAAGTTCACAGCCACAAAGTTTAACCCCTACCCAGCAGTGCAGCAATTCTACCACAAAAACCTCCACGGTTTCTGCCCACCTCCCCCCCCACACCCCCTCCAGGAGATGACTAATGAGGAAAGATCTTTTAACAGTCCTTAGGATCCCCATTCCTTACCAGGAGGTAATGAGATAACAACTCTTTTAACACTTCGGGAACAGTCCATGGGTTTGTTAACTCTAAGGGAAGACTCCAGGGGAATCTATTCCACCTCCATTTCCTCCTCTGTCAGCTGTAGTCCATGTACTGGCAGCTCTTTCCCAGCCACCTCAGAGGACGTGAACTCAGCCTTTCCCAGCCACCTCAGAGGACGTGAACTTCCCCTCCCACGTTGGCCTATTCTCCACTCTCACCAGCCTACAAGGATCAAACAACGGAGTTCCCCTGGAGAGGAAAACTGAAACTTAAAGGAGCCCTGCCCTTTTCTCCCAGCAACTGTGCCTGGCCCCTTCTACCAGACTCTTATTTCCCAAGCACCTGCGGTGGTCCCTCCAGGCCACAACATGTATAGGCATAGATATTCAGCAGCGGAAGATAGTGGCTTGCTGCTGTAGCAGCACTACCACTAGACCCAGATATCCAATGTGGAGGACATATCCAGGCCCCAGCATTGAATATCTGGGTTATCGGGATTACCATGAAGCTAACCAGGCAGTGATGATATTCAGCCGCTGCTCACTTAGTTTCAGTGGTGAAAGTTAGGCCAACCTTTATTGCATCCAACTTTTGCCGCATTGCTGGGTTGAACATTACCGCTGACCACATATTGCCATGTGCCATCCCTGGAATGTCCCAATGCCAACCAGTTAGGGCTGGGCGTGCATCAGCAACACTCGCAGATAGTCAGCAGCCATCTGTCGTAATTAATCTCTTTCAGTATCAGGCTCATAGATCACACATTTGAAAACTTGGTATAACTTGGGTCATCTGACTCAAATATATAGCCTGTACATGTGGCACAGATATGTGGGGGTCCTATAGATATGGCTTACTTGTAGAAGCTTTGAAATTCAGATGTTCTATGTATATGTATATATAAATTCATATATACATAATTTATTTTATATATTTGATGGCGCTAACTATACATCTAGTGCTGCTGAAAATAAGAATAAACATTTCTCCATTTTCTTCTAGCTCAGTCAGAATGAATGCTGGAATTCCAGTGCAATGTGCTTTCATTCAGAACTACCCAGGGATTTTTAACCCTATTTATAACAGATTCACTACTCTGCTGTCCTAGTTTGGTCATTGCAGCAATGGTCCTGAAACTAGAATCCATATACCAGGACTTCTTTTGGAACCCTGCATAACGGGCTCTAAATTTGGCAATCTAGTGTCACTTATAACAATGACCATACCTCCCACTTCCGCTCTCCAGATTCTGTAAATACTACGTCCAAAGCATCCTCAACAGTAGGCTTGGGTAGATTGCGACCTGCAACACAGAGACATCCTATACATCAAGAGATATCCCTGCATAATGCCTTCTCTGCTTTGGTTAATGAGGATCACCAATCCATGGAAACTGAAGGGCCCTTAAATGAGTCAGTCAATGCCCAATCTCCTGCTAAACCACCAAATATGAAGAAAAACTCACCAAACAGAAAACTACAACTACTTGGAGATTCCATCATCAGAGGCACCAACTTCAAAGGAGAGAAGATAGTCAAATGCCTCCCATGCTCTTCAGCCAGCAGGAATACAAACCAAATTGTTGATGTACTTAGTGCAGAAAGTGAGCACTCCAAAATTGATGTTGTTATCCACCTGGGTACAAATGACCTGGCTAAAAACAGTGCCTCTGCAGTTAAAAGGGACTTCCAGACTCTGGGAGAGAAACTCAAGCTCATTGTTAACACTGTAGCATTCTCAGAAGTTTTACCTGTTCATGGTAAGGAGCAGAAAGGCTGCATCGCATAAACAGCTTTAATACATGGCTCCAGAACTGGTGCAAAGGAGAAGGATTCAGATTTATTGGCGACTGGGGAAACAGATGGACCAACAAGAGACTATACTGTGCTGATGGACTACATCTCTCTATCGCAGGGAAAAGAATCCTAAGTGAAAAATTCAGGCAATATGTGGATATGCATTTAAACTAGAAAAAGGGGGTGACGGATGAAGAAGGACTAGTTCAGGGCGTCACTCCCGGCAAATGCAGAACATCATCAGAAACAGCCACACTTTTAAACCACACATCAACGACAAGTGGGAAGAAGTGGACAGAACAAGATCAATGCAAAATGCATGCAAGCCAGTTAAATGCTGGAAAGCAATGAACACAAATGCTCAAAGCTTAGCCAACAAAATTCTGGACCTGGAAGCCCTAATGGTGGAAATGGACTTTGACATTGTGGCCATTACAGAAATATGGTTTAATGAATCACATGAATGGGATATAGCCATACCTGGCTATAATCTATTCAGAAGAGACAGAGAAAGTGGAAAAGTAGGAAGAGTAGCCTTGTATGTAAAAAGCAATATTAAAGCTACTGCAATGCAGGGGGCATGGGGAAAAGAAGAAGCGCTCTGGATTGTGTTGGAAAAAGGAATTGGCACTGTCATCCATACTGCTGCAGTCTACAGACCTCTGACTCAAATCAAAGAAATAGATAATGAATTGATTATAGATATTGCCAAGATAGTCACAAAGGGGGAAGTGATCATATTGGGTGACTTTAATCTACTCGATGTGGACTGGAGTACTCCTTCTGCAAATCTGGAAAGAAGCAAAACAATTGTGGATGCCTTCCAAGATGCATCACTTAAACAAATGGTGATGGAACCAACCAGAGAACGCTCAATGCTGGATTTAGTGCTCGCCACCAGTGAGAGCATGTCGAATGTCTGGGTGAGTGCCCCTGTGAGCAGCAGCGATCATCACACAGTGTGGTTTGAGATAAAAGCCAAGGTGCAATCCAATCATAGCAAGCTCAAAGTCCTAAACTTCAAAAACACTGACTTCATTAGAATGGCCAAGTACCCAAAGGAGGAGTTTGCAGGATGGGAGCTGATAAGGGAAGTGGAATTGCAATGGGCTAAACTGAAGATGGCAATAAAAGGGGCAACAGATAAATATGTAAGGAAAGTAAATAAAAACAAGAGGAGAAGGAAACCTATTTGGTTCTCCAAAGAAGTGGCTGCTAATATAAAGGCAAAAAACATAGCTTTCACAAAATTCAAAAGCTTGCAAACAAAGGAACACAGTAAGGAATACAGGAGCAAACTAAAAGAGACAAAAAGAGTAATAAGGAAAGCAAAATCAAAGGCAGAGGAAAAGATGGCTAAAGATGTGAAGTGTGGCGACAAAACTTTCTTCGTGTATATTCGGGAGAGGAGGAAAATCAGAGTTGGAATTGCAGGACTCAGAAGTGCTGGGAACGGATTCGTGGAAAGCGACATTGAAAAAGCAAAATTGCTAAACAAATACTTCTGCTCTGTTTTTACTAAAGAAAATCCTGGAGAAGGACCATCTGTGACTCCCAAATATAAAAATGGGAATGAAGTAGAAACCACACCATTCACTGAAGATGATGTGTTAGAAGAACTTGCAAAACTGAAAGTGAACAAGGCCATGGGACCGGATGGGATACATCCCAGGATACTGAAAGAGCTCAGAGAGGTTCTTGCAGGGCCGTTAAAGGATGTTTTCAACAGATCCTTGGAAATAGGAGTAGTTCCTCAGGACTGGAGAAGGGCGGATGTGGTACCTCTTCACAAAAGTGGTGACAGGGAAGAAGTGACAAACTACAGGCCTGTGAGCCTTACCTCAGTGGCGGGAAAAGTAATGGAGGCGCTTCTGAAAGAGCGAATAGTGGACTTTCTCAAAACCAACAGGTTCCATGATCTGAGGCAACATGGTTTTACCAAAGGACAGTCTTGCCAAACAAATCTGATTGAGTTCTTTGACTGGGTGACAAGAGAACTGGATCAGGGGCATGTGATGGATGTCATCTACCTAGATTTCAGCAAAGCCTTTGATACTGTTCCTCATAGGAGGCTTATCAATAAACTCAGTAGTTTTGGGAATGGGTCCCAAGGTGGTGAACTTGATCAGAAATTGGTTGACTGATAGATGACAGAAGGTGATGGTAAATGGAGCTCACTCGGATGAAAGGAGGTTGATTAGCGGGGTGCCCCAGGGTTCGGTCCTGGGCCCAGCACTGTTCAATGTATTTGTGAGTGATATTTCTGAAGGACTGCAAGGAAAAGTCTGTCTTTTTGCAGATGACACGAAAATTTGCAACAGAGTGGACTCCCCTAAGGGAGTGGATAACATGAGGAAAGATCTACAATACAAGAGCTGGAAGAATGGTCTAATGCTTGGCAGTTAAGATTTAATGCGAAGAAGTGCAGTGTCATGCACTTGGGAAGCAGAAATCCAGGGGAAATGTACGCGATAGGAGGCGAGAGATTGGTGTGCACGGACCAGGAGAAGGACCTTGGTGTGATTATTTCTGCAGATCTCAAGGTGGCAAAACAGTGCGACAAGGCGGTGGCAAAAGCCAGGAGGATGTTGGGTTGCATACAAAGAGGAATTGCCAGCAGAAAGGAAGAGGTACTGTATAAGTCACTGGTGAGGCCTCACTTGGAATACTGTGTTCAGTTTTGGAGACCATATCTTGCAAAGGATATAAAAAGACTGGAAACTGTTCAGAGGAAGGTGACCAAAATGATTTGGAGCCTGCATCAGAAGCCTTATGAGAAGAGACTTGAAGACCTAAATATGTACACTCTGGAGGGGAGGAGGGATAGAGGAGATATGATTCAGACCTTTAAATACTTAAAGAGAAATAATGAACAAACAAACCTCTTCCAAAGACGGGGAAGCTGCAAAACTAGAGGGCATAACATGAAGCTGAAAGGGGGTAAATTGAAAGGCAATGTCAGGAAATACTTTTTCACTTTCCCGATGGCAGTGGTGGGGGCAAATACTGTGACGGAATTAAAAATGTCATGGGACAGACACAGTGGATCCCTTTACAGCAACAGGATAACATCAAAATAAACTTAACTAACTAATTTCTCAACATAGAGGGGTGTCCTACACGGAGCAGTGGGTTCACCCTTAAAACAAAGGCATGGGAAGGGGTGGCCTGCACTGAGCGGCAGGTGCATCTACTCTTGCGCTCTTACTGGGCAGACTAGATGGACCATACTGGTCTTTATCTGCCGTCATTTACTATGTTACTATGTCACCCCAGTCAAGCCCGAGTCCCAAGGATCAGATTTGCAAATGAAAATAGGGACCCCCATCATGGCAGCACTGCCACTGAACCACTACTACACCAACTTTTCTGTTCCTCTATGCATCTGTTCATACACAAATGCTTTTCTATACTTGATTTATATAACCATTGAGCAAACTTACGCAGTCCCTGATAACTGAAGCTAAGCAGAATTGTAACTGTCAATTCTTGTGTTTGCTAATCACCAACATTCCTTTAACAAAACTAGAAGGACATTGTGTCATAAAGGAGTGATTGTATTACACTACCCTTCACTGCCATAAACATAGAAAGCGCCATACAGGGGACTCTTGGGGGGGGGGGGGTAGCCTCACCTGAGAAAGATAAAATCCATTTTCACCTAAAGATTACTACAAATATTTTTTCGCTAAAGAGCTAACAGGAAACAAAATCTGGCAAGAAACATCAAGGAAGGATTAAAGCAAACATCTCACAGAGGTTTTATATTCCATTTTCTCTGTGGTGCAAGAAATATGCGAATTCAAAGCCCATCACGCCATCCTTACTTTTATCAGCATGGCTTTTTGTTTTGCTGTTTCCCCCTAATTCTATTGATGACAATGAGTCCACAGTTTTCCAATGACTGATTTCTATTTGCATGTTATTGTCAGCCTTTTATATTTTATCATATCTCCGCTTTCATTTTTATGCAGATGCTCACATCAGAGCAAGCAAGGGCAGCCTCCATGAAACAGCTGGTAGGATTTGCATGAGAATAGGATGCCCTTTTGCATTTGTTTATTCTTTAGAAATTAGGTGAGTATCTGACAAAAATGTTCTAAACAAATAAAGATAAAACTTCACAGATATTAAACTAAGGGGGCATTAAACTGTGTCATTTTACATATAAAAAGGAAAAGATTAGATAGAATTATACTCTACTGAGCAGATTAAAAAGAAGCCATATAATTTATACCACCTGAAAACCAAAGATACTTAAGACGGTAGCACATCAATGTTTGAATGACTACACTGGAAAGTATGGGCAAGGTTTTCTCATCATTGCTATTTTGTATTTAAAGCTATTCTACCTTGGCTTCCAAATTCATTGAATTTGTTTTTGAGGATCTGTGTTTCAATACTTAACTGAAACACCATCACTTATTTCATTAATTAATTAATGTTATTTTGCCGTTTCATCATAAGGCCATTCATAAACCCATAAGAACTAGCCAGGCATTGACAATAAAGGAAGGACAAATAGGGGCATGTTTACTAAAGTGTGGTACTTGGTATTGCATCTACTCTGCAGCATATGTAAAACTTCCATGCGGTAGGTGCAAAACCTGTGCAGTATCTTCAGGGGGTGAGGTAAGCACCTACCCTGCAGTTACGGTAGAGGCAAACAATTACTGCACAGGCCCACGTTCCGTGCATCGGCAGGTAGCGCAGGTACTCCCCTGTGCAGCCTGCCAATACAGGGAAAGCAGGCTAAAGGGAGGGAGCAAATAGTTCCTCTGTCTTTCGCAATTAGCAGTGACACATTGCCATCCCTACCCCCGTGGCCCTCCTTGCAAAAGGATGCAGTGCCATGAATCTTCCAGTCCATGGCACCAACACCAGATAAGGCCACCCCCCCCCCCTTTCAGCACCCATCCACCCCCAGATAGCATACAATCCCTAAGGGATGCAGTCTGGGGGGAGTCTTCAGGACCCCCCGCTCCCCACAGAAACAAAGCTCCTAACTCTCTGGCCAGGCCCCCCTTACATGGAAGCTATGATCCCTGCTAGCCATTAGGACCCCTCCGTACCCCTTACCCCCCTACTCCCCCAGCCCTTACCTTACATATACCTGGTGGTCTAATGGGAAGAGGGGCAGGAACAGTCCTCCTTGCTCCTGCCCCTATCTCTGGTACTATACAAAATAGCGCCGGTCTCATGGTGTTGGCCCCCAGTGATAAGACCTATCATTCAGCTTCTCAAAGGGGTCCTTTTACCAAAATGTGTTAGGTTTCAGCACTTAACACATGTTTAGTGCAAAAACTAACGTGCATTCAATATAACTATCAGGTGTGTGACCAGCATGTTCCCAACAGTTAAAGTGTGAATGCAAAACCTAACACATAGAACTATTATTACAGGTGCACTTATCACTATCTGTGGAGGTGGCAATGGATAACCCCACGCTAACTTCAATATGCTGACCACACCCACTCTTTGCCCCTAACCCACCCTAATGCGTGATTGACAATTAGTGCCAAAACTGGCATGCATTAACAGCCTTCCTCCCTCTGTAAGTGTTACTGTGGGCCCAAGCATACAATTAACATGTGCCAAACCATGCATTAACTACATAGTGCACTTTAGTAAAAAAGCCCCAAAGAGTCATATCTTCACATCAATGTGGAAAGCAATGTTATCCTTCTCACCCCTAAAAGGAAGGCAAATGGGGAAAGGCGTTTGTGTCAACTCTTGCAACAATCGAAAACCAACCTGCCTTTCTGATTTGACCCGATTGGTCTAAGCAGCACAATGTTCTCCAGCATAATGCCTAGACAATCCACTCCAGTCCTCCTTAGTGCCTGAAGGACAAATGTCTACACCATGAATTGAATGTGACCGGTTACTGGCAACTAACTGAAGGCTCACAATGGAGTAGCAGGCTCCATACCTCCTCCCCCCTGTTAATATCCTGGCAGTCATATTCTTCACAATCTGGGAGTTTAATCAAAGTCTTTTTAGCTAACCTAATGTACAGTAATCCAGTTAGTTTAACCCAACTCCCTGCATCACTGAATGCAAATCCCCAGAATAATGAACAGGGAACATCTATATATTACCCTTATTATTGCCAGTGACTATTTTTTACCACTGCAACTTGCATATTAAAGTACATAAAGATGTTCGAAAAGACCCCAAGCTTCTCACCTTCACAGCCAGTATATAAAACAGCCCTTCTACATTGAACTTTATCCTTGAATCAGGCCACCCACACTGACCTACCTACATTATAACTTACACATCTAAGCAGCAATATTCAGTTGCTAAACATATCAGTTGGATGTTCAATGGGCCACACAAGTAACAAGTATTACATGAAACATCTACAAGTTTGATGAGTATATTCAGCAGCTGCACCTACATGGATGGCACTTCAAATATTTCAGATTATACATCTATTGCATGGTTGAACACTGGCCTCCATCTGTATAAATGTATACCCTCCTACCCTGTGACATATCCAAGACTGATTTGGGGGGGTGGGGGATCCAGGCCAGTATGGAAGTTGACACAGTCGTCAATTTTTCTCTCATTGGCTGTGCTGCAGCCATTAATTGAGTGGGTCTAATTCCAAAGTAGAGGAGCATCACCAGCCTAGACTCCACCCATAGCTATACCTCTTCTCCCACCCTGGCTTTAATAAGAACACTTAGGGGCACGTTTGCTAAAATGTGCTATCTCGGAGCCTGGAGGTTAGTGCGTAGTTTGCGCATGGTGCTAAAAAGTAACACAGGACCTAGTGCCACGCTGCAGCGATTGGGCGGGGATTAGGCAGGATAGGGGCGCAACGAAGGCATTGACCACGCATAATAGCTAGCGTGGGCATTAGCAGCCTGCACTAGCTGCACTTGTGCCCTTAACATGAGTACACCTAATGTCACCTTGCTAGATGGCATTAAGTGCACCCGCATGCCAGCTTGCAAAGCATTGTGTCTTGGGCCATAGTAACCTCAAAGGGACAGAAGCACAAGTCCCCTGCACCCCATGCTGGTAACGCAGCCTGCACACGCATTACTTTCGAGAAGAAAGTTAGGAAAGTACAGAATCTGCTGTGCTCTATCTTTAGAAGGGAGTGAAACAAATACTTGTAGAGAGAACTCAGTTGTATCCATATTGCATCCATTTTTGGTCTTTGATAACTGAAATTTCTGTATTCATGTACTGTATACTGTATACTAATTAAACTTGGCAAAAAATAAGTTTGGCAGTACCGAAGAGATTGCTCAGTTGCCGCTTTAGCTCACTTTTGTAAATAGATTCCATTACTTTATACTCATAAAAGAAATGTAATCATTAGTGAAAAAATGTGATGTTATGGTTCAATGCATTACCCAGTTCAATAACAAATATGTCATTGTCCAACAAATTATTCCTCAAAGTTATTCCTATACATAATTGTTCTAATTGTCATCATATGTCTACTAATCCTCATTCTGAGAATTATAATATACTTGCTTACTAGAGTCATTCTCACCAGTACAGCTTGAAACATCTCTGTGTATAGATAATACCCCTTTGCCTTTAAAGCAAAGTGGCTGCAAATGCGCAGAAAGTTGTAATCTTTCTCTGAAAAAATCATTTTCATATTTTGATCAAGCACTGTGCACTGGCTCCTGCTCCTAGTAATGAATTTAATTATAGCTTGTTGGCAGGGGAGTGAGGAAGAATAAAAGGTTAAGTTGTGACCTGTCTTCCCAGAAATATAATAAACATTCACAAAAAGGCTGGCAACCTTCAGGAGGATTTGAATTGCAGGGGTTTTCATTACATCTTGGCTGGAGCTGGAAAGGATTTAATTCTGCCTGGCAGAACTGAACATCTCTAGGTGCAGACAGAGATTTGGCTTCATTAGTGTCTGTCTTTACCATATCGCTAACAAAGATGATGCAAGCATGTGAACCTACTGAAACATCAGCTTTAGTATTTACAGAAAGTTTGAAAAGTGTTTCTATTCTCAAGAAAGAAATGGGGAAATACAGATATGATATATGAAAATAAAAGAATAAGCAATATGCAAATGTCTACAAATAGAGTCATTCAGCAATTCTATTCCATAAAAACGGACCAGCTGTAGGAAAATTGATAAATAGGTAGCAAACTGCTACAAACAACTGCATCAATATTTAAAGGGACTTATATGTTTAGTAGCGAACGCTAAATGTATAAGTCCCCTCTTCACGAGTTTTGATCAGTGCTATACATGTGGAAAGTGATTTTGTAACACCCCCGCCCCCCCCCACACACACCCCTGCCTAGGCAATGCATGTCGCTGCGTGCACGTAGCCATCCTATTTTATAAAGGGATGCATGCTTGTGCCACACTTTGTAAAATTATCAGTGTACCGATATACCATAGTCCAGGTGCACCAGTTACCCCTGCCCTAGAAACAGGCATAGCTGGGGGCATCTACATTGGCATAGGGATGCATATACGTCATAGTATTCTATTCTCAACCCATGCTATGCCCCCATGCACACCCCTACTGAGAGTCGGCATGCTGGGCACTTCTATATGTGCTTACCAAATCCCAACTAGCCAAAGCACATGCGGAAATGCCCATGCACACACGTAAGTCCTAAAAAATTAGGACTAGTATGTACGAGGCACGGATCTTTCCGCGGCACCCTTATAAAATTACCCTCTATGAGGGAGATTTTGTAAGAATCATTTAGTGTAACACTTGTTGCCATGCATGCATTTTGCACCTATTTTGTAAAGTATGGGCATAAAATAAAATAAAATAGGGGCATAAGTGGTAAGATGCACGTACCAAATCTAAACACAACCACTTACACCAACCTTAGACTTGGTTTAAATGCGTAGGCCTAGATTTGTAAAAAACATGCATAAGTTATGCATAAAGGTAGGCTCTATCTACCTTCTGCACAAACTTTGTCCCTGTACATGCCCATTCAGAATTACGCACCATGTTCCTGATGCGTGAACTTACAAAATAGAACCTGCCTAACACCCACCTCTGAATGTAAGGCATTGAAAATAGGTGACGTATGCTTGCTGATGGAATGTAACTTTACATGCCAGCTGATAGCTTGTTATAAAATTACCTCCATAGAGCTACCAAAACGTCTCTCTAAACCTCCAACACAATTTGGATAATGTCAGCGTGGAGTGAGGATGTTTCCCTTAAGTGTACAGGCATGAAAGATGTTCAGCACTATCCATATAGTTAAACAGTTTAGGTTACGCCAGGAAAAATTCTGTCTAACTTAAGCTGCTTAGCTATATGCATGAAGACACATTTTAGAAAGACTGTTGGTGAAATCTGGGATGTCCAAGTCAAAATGTCTGAAAATCAGTGAGGGGGGCAACAGAGGAGGTAGGCACCTGTAAGTGCCTTGTAAAATTGGCCATTCCCTACCCTGAAAGATGCATCTGCCTGCAAAATAAATGGAAAAGAAGAAGAATCCAGTTATCAATGTCCCTGTTTAATGTACATTACCAAGGTTAAGTTACAATGTAAACCACTTTGACTAAAAATGATAAAGTGGTATTAAAAAACAACAACTGTTAACTAAATAAATAAATAAATAAAGTGGGGGCATGCAGAGTAATGGGTCAAACACTTGCAGGGTTTTACCCAGTTTTAGAAAGCTGCACATGTCAGATAAGGATGTCCGCCATTCTGGAAACGTAGATGTGCCCATGTCCTTATTTCAGAATCTACCCGTGTGCTGTATCTCTCACCATATACACATCCCGGCTTGCCTTCTTGAAAAGAGTGCTGGAATTAGCACAAATGCTTTTTTATTTACTGCCATGTTCTTCTGAAGGAGCAAAAAATATCGGGAGAGTGAGGGGGCACGCCCCTCTTCTCCGCACGGTTGTTGGTTTGCTGAAACGAGCACTTTTCAGTTGTGTACGTTTATTGTTTTTTTAAACACCTCAAACCAGGCAACTGGAAGAAGTGGTATAAAGTGCCAAATTAAGAAAAATAAATGTGTCAACAATACACATAGATGCCAGTATTTTAGTCATGTACACACTTTAGCGGCCACCGACCAGCAAAAAAGTGCACTGTTATTTTGCTATAATTTATTTTGATATTGGTAGCATTTCTTTTAAAACAGCTTTTCTTTAGAAGTTTTCATTTACTTAATTTGTATGATTGATATTTGCATAATATTTTGAAACAGCAGGAGTAGACCATGAAGGGAGGGGGAGTCATTTCTTCTATCCTTTAGTAAGGGACATCCAATGGCTGGGTGAGGAGGATAGGGGTCATAGTGTAGGGGCCCTTGAAGGGAATATTTGGAAGATGGTAACCTAAGGATCAGCCCATCAGTTGTTGGGGGTCAGCCAGGGTATTACAGTAGATTATGCATGGGGAGGGGGGATTTCTGGGTCATGCATTCAAACAATATTGACACATAGAGGGCCCTCCAATGTACTAGGTAGATTTCTTATTTATGTATTAACATTTAGCTCACACCTTGCCAATGGTAGTTCAAGGCAAGTTACATTCAGGACACATATCCTGTCCTCAGGGGGCTTGTAATTTAAGTTTGTACCTGAGGCAATGGAGGGTTAAATGACTTGCCCAGGGTGACAAAGAGCACCAGTTGCACTCAAACCCAGATCTCTTGCTGTAAGCACTAGGCTACTCCTCTACCCCATTTTTTGGTAGGATTATGTGAAATTTCCATCTAGAATTCGGAAAGATTAGTAATCACACTGAACCTTACATTTGCCACTAAAGGCTACCTCTAAATTTGATGATGCCAAAATGTTGCGGAGAAACAGCATGATCACTTCATTCCCATTCTCTGTAGCCTTCATCAAGTACAGGTGGCATTTAGATCCATTTTAAAATGCTGTGTATAGTGTATAAAAATGTTTACAGGGGGTTGCAGCAATAGCTGGCCAATCATATTTTTGACTGTAATCTAGTTTGTACTCTTGGTTCATCAAAACTTAATTTGCAGAAAATTCCATCTTTACATATGATACACTTCACTTCCATTAGATGTTGGACTTTCAGTTATGATGCACAGTATTTGTAGAATCACCTATTATGAACATAAAGAGGAAAACAACTATCTTCGTTTCAGGAAAAAGTTTAAGAGTTGATTGTTTAAATTAGTCTTTAGAAAATGAAGATTGAAAAGGTTGATTCAGTTAGTTACTGTTTTTTAATGTCAGTTTTATGAACTATTTGGCCATAACCAGGTAGCTGGACCGGCTCGCCCGTCCTCGGGCATTGACCACTATCTCGTCCTAGCCACCCGAATATATCTTAAGTACCTCATTGGAGACATTCACCCCCCTCCCACCGACCGATCTTCCCGAACAGTATAGTCACAAATATCCACAAGACACGCAGTTAGTGGTAAGCAACTGGTCGCAGCTTTATTACAATAATCAAATGCTTAACATCCAGAACAATAATGCAACATAACCGTAACACAAAGGAGGGATCCGTCACCAGCCATACCATTAGCAAGGTGACCTCTCATCCCCCGCGTTGTGGCCAAGCCCTCGGCCAAGTCCTATCACCCATCCGCCGACTTCGCCATATCAGTAGCAAAAGTCTGCACGGGTTTTTCCCGGGACGTGGGCACTCCGCCCACACCCCAAATGCCTAATATTCGGGACCCTGAACCTCCGGGAACCCGCGCCCCCCCCAAGCTGCAACAACCCAAATACCCAATGACCACTCAAGCCCTGTCCTCATAAAGGGAGGGTAGGCGGGAGCTTCAGCGCCTTTCTACCCGCATGTGCTCAGGACTGCAACCACCCTGAGCACATGCAGACGCACGCGTCGTTGCCAACGCGCATGCTCCCCTTCCACACCCAATCATTTTGAAGGACGCACAGCGTCCTACCCCTGCTTCCGCAGCAGTCCCCCATTCCCCCCCCCCATCCCATCTAGGCCGGGGCCCGACGCCAACCGGGCACCCGGTTACTGTCGGGCGCCCGGGACTCCGCCTGTGCCCTTTCTATAACCGGTTAGCCGGACCGGCTCGCCCGTCCTTGGGCATTGACCACTATCTCGTCCTAGCCATCCGAATATATCTTAAGTACCTCATCAGAGACATTCACCCCCCTCCCACCGACCGATCTTCCCGAACAGTATAGTCACAAATATCCACAAGACATGCAGTTAGTGGTAAGCAACTGGTCGCAACTTTATTACAATAATCAAATGCTTAACATCCAGAACAATAATGCAACATAACCATAACACAAAGGAGGGATCTGTCACCAGCCATACTATTAGCAAGGTGACCTCTCATCCCCCGCGTTGTGGCCAAGCCCTCGGCCAAGTCCTATCACCCATCCGCCGACTTCGCCATATCAGTAGCAAAAGTCTGCACGGGTTTTTCCCGGGATGTGGGCACCCCGCCCACGCCCCAAATGCCTAATATTCGGGACCCCAGACCTCCGGGAACCCACCACCGGCACAGACTCGCTGAACCTCAGTGCCGCCCCCCCCCCCCCCGATTCAAAGCTGCGACCAGTGCACCTTGTCCTGCACCACTCGCTCAACTGCTTCCTGCCAGTCATTCAACAATAAGTCGACACCCACTGGTGATAAATGGACACCATCAACTCTATACAATCCCGCACACTGCACCTCAACCCACTCATGCCGCACTTGAACACCCCCCATTTCCGATACCCAACGCCCAATTTGTCTATTAATCTTGACCAAGCCCCTGGACCACCTCCGCTGATTCCAACATGCAGGTCTAGGTAGAATGTCTGACCAAACCAATACAACCCCCGGAAACCAACGCAGCACAACAGCTAAATCCCTCTTCGCTGCGTTAATCAGCTGCTTGGAAGTCCAGGATGTCAAGTCATTGCCGCCCAGATGAACTAATAAAATTCCAGGCGATGGGAGTCGACTCCGCTGATGTCGAAGCAAAGGCAGCATCTGCATCTACCGCAGCCCTCGCTCACCCAGCCATGCAATTGACAGCATTGCAGGATCCACTCCCAAATTTCTTCCTACGGGCCTCTCGTCAGCCTGCCGGCCAGCCCAAAAGACAAAAGAGTGCCCGATGATCCAACAATGCAGCAGACGATGCACCCCATCTGCAAAAAAGAAATAAACCGCCTTAAAAAGAATTCACCCACTCGCAACGCCCCGAAAAAAGCCAGAGTAAAAACCGCCTTAAAAAGAATAGCCTCATATCCTGACTCCGCAACCGTAATCAATTCCCCACAAATCCGCAGAAGCAAGTCGTGAGTGATCGGCCTCCTCCGATCAGGCGGAGTAGGCTGCAACCGCTCCCACCCCCTCAGCAACTTCTGAACCATAAACTTCCCCCAATGAATTTCCTTGGCCAGAGCTCCAGCACCACCAGCAGTGGGAAAAGTACCAAAAAAGTTATATTCTTTGTAAGACCTGCCTCATGCCATGCAGCCGGCCACCTTTCAGCACACCACTCCCCTCCGAAGTAAATCCCCAACCCGACACCCCCCGCTGCATCGGTGTAAAGCTGTAAGTCATCGGATGAACACTCCCCCTCCAAAAAGACCGCTATCCCGTTGAACTCCTTCAAAAATGTATCCCATATCCGAAGATCTTCCTTCATCCTTCTCGTGACTCGTATTCGATGATGCAGCTTCGCTACCCCCGCCGTCGCGACCGCCAAGTGGCGCACAAATACTCTCCCCATAGGGATCACTCTACAAGCAAAATTAAGGGATCCGATTAATGCCTGCATTTCTTTCAAGGTTAACTTCGCGGAGGCCATAACATTCGCCACCAACACGCGTAAGCGCACCACCTTCTCAATCGGCAAGCACGCCAACATCCGAACGGAATCCAACTCCACCCCTAAAAAAGTGATTCTGGAACACGGTCCCTCCGTTTTTTCAGACGCCAAGGGAACTCCCAATTTGCTAGCCAATTCAACAAAACCATCCAAAAGCTCCTTACAAGCAGTCGTATCCCCCGTGCCCACAAACAAAAAATCGTCTAGATAATGCACCACAGCGGACCTACCGACCCTACGGATCAATGCCCACTGTAAGAAGGAACTGAATTTTTCAAAGTAGGCACAGGATATCGAACAGCCCATAGGCATACACTTATCGAAATAAAAACCTTCCTCCAATCGAAAACCCAAAAGATGAAAACATGACGGATGGACTGGTAACAACCGAAAGGCCGCTTCAATGTTGACCTTCGCCATGAGCGCCCCACGCCCAGCTAAACGGACGAGCTCAACGGCTTTGTCAAAAGATGCGTAACGTACCGTGCACAGCTTGCGTGGTATGTGATCATTCACTGACGCACCGCCCGGAAACGACAAATTGTGAATCATCCGGAATTTACCGGGAACTCTCTTCGGTATTATACCAACCGGTGATACAACAAAATTCGGCAAAGGTGGCCGGCTAAACAGCCCCGCTACCCTACCCAATTCCAACTCCACCAACACCTTCTCCTGCACCACCGCTGCAAACCGCCGTACTGAGGGAGAATTTCTTAACGCTGTCGCGGAAACAATGTCGCGCACCGGTATAACAAAGCCAAACTGAAAACCCAGCCATAACATATTACTCACCCCTGGCTTCGGGTACCCCTGGAGCAACTCCTGCAACTTGTCGCATCTAATTGGCATCGGAGCTACTCCAAACTCCCCCCCCCCCACTACTTAAGGGCTGGCACAGCTGGCAATACCACACCCTTTTTAAGACACTTGGCTGCCATATGACCACCTCCGCAGGACGAGCACGCGTGCTGAAACTTGCAGTCTGGAAACGGGCAGGACGATCTGTTATACCGCCAACAGAGGTCCCCCCCCCCCCCGCAGCTGCCCCTGGCCTGATGGGCGAAACAACTCCCCCAGCCCGAAATGAATGACCCGTCCCCCCTGCGGACCTGGCCCCACCCCTCACACTGCCTCCGCCAACCAACGCCCTCGCCGACATCTGAGTGAGCCACAGGTTGCATGCCCCAAGTTAACGATTTGTGCCCTTCCATCTTATCCCGAAACTTTTCATCATAATTAAGCCATGCCCAACCCTCATGGGTCTGCGTGGCTTCCAAAATCGAATCGGCGTAAGAGAGCAACATACCATACTGCCCTGGGGAATGGTGTCCCCACATGCTAGCCAACCTCAAAAATGCGCGAACCCAATTCACAACCGTCCGGGACACCTTCTTTACCTTGCCTGCCTTCTCATCCTCTTTATGTTTTTTATGGCTCTCCCCAGAGCGCTTCCGACCTTCCAACAAACGGAAAATATCGATGTACCGCCGCTTACGAATTTTTCGTCTCAACCTCCTCGGAACGCCTTCCCATAACTCAGCCAGCGACGCTACATTCGATGGCCCGCTGGACAGTTCCGACCCCATAGCCTCCCCATCCCACGCACCAACCCTCCCACCGATGCTATCCACGGAGGATCCGGACGACGCAGACGAAGAAGAAGACGACGATTTGGAACTGCGCCGTTGCCGGCACGAATGCTTCCGTTTTCTGTGCGCCTTACGCGAGCGCTCGCCCTGGACACCCCCGCCACTAACCCCAACCCCAAGTTCCCTTTCAAACTCACCCAACACCGAAGGATTCCCCACCATCCCTGCAGGTTGCACCGTCTCCGTAGCCGCTTCCACCTGTGACTGCCGCTCCTGCACGCCGTCTGCATCCGCGGCTGTTACACTGCTCTGCTCTGGCTCCTGGTGTTGTTCGCGCCCCTGCACCGGCTGCCGTCCCACAGCTCCTCGCACTGCACCTGGGTACGCCATCCAAGGCACCTGGGGAGAGATAAAAGGAAAAAAGGAAGGAGAAGGGGGGTACCCAGCCATCCACGCCGGCTGCCACGCCCGCGTCCAATCCCCACCCGAAGAACCTTGACCTCCTGCCAACCAATGATCCCAATCGAGTTGACTACCTCCCGCAGCGCAACCCAACACCCCATCATTGCCTACCCCAGAAGGGAAACCACCACTTGCTCCCCAACCTACACACTGCCCAGCACTACTTCCTGCACTAGCCCCAATAACGCTACCCTCAGGGCCATCCAACCCAGCTCCGTGTCCTGATACCCCCCCAGCTCCGGTCCCCGTTGTCCCCCTCTGCTCCCAACAGCCCTACAGGCCCCCCACCCCTCCCAGATAAGGCAGGAGCCCCCTCAGGCCATACACTATTCCTCGCCCCGCACGCCCTACCTGACAAAGCTGCTTGAGGGCCCCCCTTGCCCTGCCCGCAACTCTCACGGACCTACCCCCACCCGTGGCTGCCCTCCTGGCCCTGCACCCACCTCCAACTGGAACAGGGGTCACAGAAGCAGCGCACTGGCCCCTGGCCCTACCAACCGACCCCTTTGCTTTCCCTGACCCTCCCCCCCGCATGGTCCGACCATCCCTAGAGGTCCCACACCCCCTCCCACGCTGTTTGTTGCCTGCCGGCATAGTTTGAAAACAAGCCCAACAAGACAAAAAACCTGCCTTCAATAAACTGCACTTTAAACCAAAATTACTTGGTCCCGAGCTGCTTAGTAAAGCGCTGGATGCCCGAACTCGCCTGATCTTGATGAACAAACGGTTGGCTCGCTGGCAGCCCTCTCTGCAGTGCGGCCCGCCGTCTCCCGGTAAGATGCCTCGTCGTAGATGCCCGCACCGATCCGCAAAACGAAAGCTCCGTGCACGCAATAACGTAGGTACCGGCGAAAAAAGATTAAAACTGCAGCTTCAGCGCCTTTCTGCCCGCATGTGCTCAGGACTGCAACCGCGCTGAGCACATGCACACGCACGCGTCGTTGCTAACGCGCATGCTCCCCTTCCACACCCAATCATTTTGAAGGACGCACAGCGTCCTACCCCTGCTTCCTCAGCAGTCGTCCCCCCCCCCCCCCCCGTCTAGGCCGGGGCCCGACACCGACCGTGCACCCGGTTACCGTCGGGCGCCCGGGGCTCCGTCCACGCCCTAATAGTCACAAAATCAGCAAGGAAACAGCATACCCTCTGTACGTGAAAATAGACTTTATTAATTACACCCCTACACTAGCAGTGCTTCGACTTCTCAAGCCCTCTTCCTCCTCCCCTCCCTTTTCTCCTCTACCCTTCCCCCTCTCCCATTCCTCCCTCAGTCTTCCTGTTTAGGTCATAGTTCAATTTTATTTTTCCTTTAAGAACTATTTATTATATTATTGGGCCAATTAGGATTGTTTTTAATCTTTTAGGTCCTCATGGTGATTATATTTTTTTATCAACTCTTTTCATATGGATTTGTTTAACTGCCATCGTTTTTATAGTTTCATTTATTTATTTATATTTTTCTGGTGGTACACCTGATTTTATGTTGGTTTCTTCCTTTATAAAAAGTTAAAACTGTGGGTTTTGCTCATCTTACAGTTGATCTTAGCATTTTTAGAATATGAAATATATTTTTTTTATATGTGCTTCTTTTACGTTTCTACAATGATTTTTATTTTTTATTTTTTTACATTTCTAACCTCTCATGTTACAATTATAGTGATTGGCTATGGGCTTCTTTTAGTATTGTCTAGTTTTTATCAAGGATGTAATATTATTGTAGACATACACTTATATATTTTTTATTTATGATCCATTTTACATTTGTTTTTATAAAGGCTTCATATGGAGTCCAAGATGGTTTTATAGTTCTGTGTTTTATATGTATTAACATCAGGATGCAAGAGAGACTGCTTTACATAATTCTCTCAGTTGGTAGAGCTTTGTACCTCGTGCAATAATATTATTGTATTTATTCTTTATATCTTGGTACATAGTTCCTCGACTGATTTATGAAACTGTTCTTTCCTTCCCCCCCCCCCCCCTCCCTCTCCCCTCCCACTCCCCCTGTTTTTTGAAATAGTGGCACTTTTGATTGAATTTACATTATGGTGCTACAAACTGGCAATAAAAATCCACCCCCTTTTTCAAAAAAATTAACAGTGTGTGTCGTGGTTAGATATCGAGCTTATGTAATTTGATATTATTAGTTCCAAACGGTGCGATCTCTTTCCTATTCACACTAATATCTTTGCCAACACAATCACTTTGGGACAACATAATATGGAGGGCATTAGGACTCTAGATAGAGTGAGCATAATAAATATTTCTCCAAATCAAAAATAAGTATCTTTACCATTGGGGCGACAATATAGATTAATTAAGATATTATAGTTTTTGATTTGTTTATCTCTCTTTTTAAAAAAAACCTAATAGATCTTGTGAAGATTAGTTTCTCCTTCCCAATCCACCTTTTCCCCTCCTACCCCCTTCTTTCCCCCTTCCTTCCCCTTTTTCTCCCTCTCCCATCCTTTCTCCCCTCCACTCCCTTTCCTTTCCCCTCCCTCCTTTCTCCTCTCCCCCTTTGCTCCCCCCACCTTTTCCCCCATTACCAAACCGCCCTCATCCCCCCTTTTATAAGTATAACATCTTTTAATATTGATAATTGAAGTTTGGTTCTTTTTATCATCATCATTTTGAAATTTTCCATTTGGCCGTCCACTTATTCTAATTTTACTTTACTGGTATAATTACAGTTCTTATTTAATGTTTTTTAGTATTATTTAATTTTTATGGGTTTTATGTATTATTATTTGTGTCTTAATGTATGTTCAATTTTAATTGGTTTTAGTTGATCTTAAATTATAGCAGCAAGATAGTATATATTTTAATCTTTTAATTTTTGGAGACATTATACATATATAGTTCTTTTAATGTGGTTATTTTAATGATTTGACTTATTTACTTTCTGTTGGAGGTTGGATTACATACCCCCTGATGAAGGCGTATGAAGCTGAAACACTGCTAGTGTAGGGGTGTAATTAATAAAGTCTATTTCCATGTACAGAGGGTGTACTGTTTTCCTTTCTCCCTTTATGACTTAGGTCTTTCCTGCAAGGACTAGTGCCTCTTTTTTGGACTCCTATCAGACAAATATTCAGTGGTGGCAGCTAGGCACTTTTAAAGCAACTAGCTGCTGCAGCTTTAATTAAATCAGATATTCAGCAACAGAACCTATTCTTCGTACAGCACTGAACATTTGGTTTCACTTGAGAGCTCCATTGCTATTTAGTCAGCAGCAATATTCAACTGCTAACTGGACAGCAATAACTAGGTAAAGCTAGTCCAACCATTGACCTATCCTAACTTTAACTGGTTTAGCTATCCGATTAGAAGCTGAATATCACACCTGACCTGATAGCGACTGGGACTGTCTCCAATAGCCCACAGACCGCCTCAGTAGCATCTTTTCTGGGGTCTGTGGCGATATTCAGTGACACTATTCGGGTACTGCCTCTATATCGGGATCTCTGCTAACCTTCTACAACTTTTTGGACCTGATATTTAAAAGGGATTAACATAGTTGGCAGACCTGCTAACTGTATTGATTATCTTGGCTAGGATATTCAGCTGCACTAGCCTCCTGTATCAAGGATCTCAAATGAAAATACATTCATAAACAAAAATAATCATCTTAAAATATAATGCCAGAACATGTATAGAAACAAACTGTACAAAAATTCAAGAAAAATGGATAACAAAAAATATATAAAACATATATATCAAAAAACAAAGTTGTCTTGAATCAGATATAAATCAATTATTGGAAATATCAACAAATCCAATAGTCACACAAACAACGTACATTACCTAAAATATAGTAAACATAAATGACACATTTTTGTAGAACTTTAACATGATAATATATGTGAAAAAAGTATGTGTAAAAAAAGAAAGCCAAGAAGTCAAAGTCACATTACTGAGACAGATAATCATCAAAATGTTTGCAAAATTTAACAACTGCTTTTTGAGAAAAAACTATGGTGATCAAAATGAAAAAAGAAAAACTAAATAAATGAATTATTTTAAGATCAATTCATAAAAAAAGATTAAATAGAAGATCTAATGTCTTCTATTATCAATTTATTTTAAACAAAACAACAAAAGACTCAGAGCTCTAAATCTAATGGCATCTCTATCATGTCTTCTTAAAAGTAAACATCTAAAATGTATAGTTAAACCTTCATGAAACTTAAGAATGGTCTCCTAAAATGGTTTTGCCCTTACTCAAAATTCTCAGTAACCAAGGTATCCCGGAGACATCCTCCTCGTCCTCATCTCACCCTCCAATCTCCTTTTCCAAACCCTTCACTTTTCACACCTTTCAGCATAACAAACGACCTGCACACCGTTTATGGAAAAAACATTTGGTCGCAGCTTTATTTTTACAAATAACCACCGGCCCAAACATAGGCCTAACATTCCAACATCTCAACATAACCCCCACCTCATCTCCGGACAATGCCCCCCACCAGCCATATTATTAGCAAGGTGGAGCATCATCCTCCCCCAAACCCCACCGCCTGCCTTGCTGTGTTAGTAGCAAAGGCTGGCCCCCACCCCTATACCGGGCCGAGACCCCCAACCAGGATGTCTCGTCTCACCCCGGGGAGCACTTCGCTCCCCCCAATGCGCCTTAATCAGTTAAAGCCCTGCCACCTCAGCGAGCGCTATCTCTCAACCCCGCCACCGGCGCGAGGTAGTCTACCTATCCCTGTGCCGCCCCCCCCCCATAAAGCTGCAACCAACCAACCCCTCCAGGGCTTCCTGCCAATCATTTAGTAATAGGTCCTGTTCCACTGGGGAAAGGTGAACACCATCTGTTTGGTACAGCCCCGCACACTTCACCTCAGCCCAGGGATGCTGCACCTGCCAACCGCCAGTCTGCGGTACCCAATGTCCGATCTGTCAGTTGACCTTTACCAGGCTCCAGGACTACCGACTTTGTGAATGGCAGGCCGGCCGAGGGATGAGGTCCGACCAGACAATCCCCACCCCCGGCCACTCTTCCCTCAGCAAGCTAATGTCCCACTGGACAGCATGAATGAGCTGTCTGCAAGTCCAATTAGAAAGATCGTTGCCACCCAAGTGCAGCAGCAATCCCACAGGTCGCCATCACTGGCCCGCTTGCTGTCGCACCTACAGAAAAAGCTGCCACCATCGCATGCCACGCTTGCCCATCCAGATCAACCGAATGTTGCAGGTCACCAGGCCCAAGTGCACCCCTAGAGGGCGCACCCTTGTCCTCCGTTCTGCCCAGTACACAAAGGAATGTCCCATGATCCACCATTCACCAGCCTGGCCATCAATTGCAACTCCGATCCATGGGTTGACACCCGTCTGAGCCCCTGCAATAGAAAGATCATCATTAATGCCCCCCCACCCCTCCCAGTGTACCCCCCCCCCCACCCCTTTCTTTCATATTTTGGACACATCATGCGAATAGAGTGATCATTAGAGAAAGACATGATTGGCAAGATAGAAGGTCAACGCAAAAGAGGAAGGCCAGCAATGAAATGGATCGATACAATAACAGCAGCTACGAGTACCAATCTGTCAACAATGAGCCACCTGACTGAAGACCGAATACAATTCAGGACAACTATCCAGAGGGTCGCCATGAGTTGACATCGACTCAACGGCACTTAACAACGACCAACCACTTCTACCCATTTGTAATAAACAAAATACCAAAAGGAACCAACAGACAATCAAAACATGGGATATAAAACTGCTGAAAAACACACGTGTGCAATTTTATACAACCTTTTTTGTACATATAATGCTAATTAACATGCCTCTGAAAATCATACTGAAGGCAAAAGTGAAGAAATTATGACTAGACTGAAGTCAAGGACATTTATGCTTGCTCAGGAGCAGATGTAAATGTCCATATGTAAAGTACATGATTACATGTATATTTTATAAACACAAGGAGAACCACAGATGTTTATTTTATAAACACATGCATGAATTGCAACTCTGCGTGCACTTTGCCCACACTGTCCCAGCACATACTTGTAGGTGGACTGCATAAGGCATTCTACATACATTTACACAGATAACCCTGAAGTAATTTTAAAAGAGGCTGTTACACAAATAAAAAGACCTTTACAAATGAAAATGCCTTTATAAAGTTACTCCCATAGAGTCAGGACTGCTTTTTCTGCATTCAGTTAGCCGGATAATGGATGAATATTGAGACTATTTAGATGCCTTTTTGCCCCATACCAGCATATCTCAAATACCACATCATAACTCCATAACTTTTCTCCCTATATCAACTTAAATGGACAAAGGTTATCCATTCAAAAGGGCAAGGATTCGAAAGCAATGGACCTATTCATGAAACTTTCGAAGTTACACGCAAAAGCCCTTCTGTATATGGATACAAATATGCCTGGTCTTCAAAAGTTAATATCATTTCAACTGATTCATATGACACACTTGTACTGCATATAGCAGTAGCCTAGTTGTTAAGCAATAACACTTTTCATAACCCTAAAATAGAATGTTAAATATCTCTGCAGGTTTCTTACATTTTGTTCACAAAAAGCAGGTGGGGTTCTCTTTATATAATATTTGATTTCTTGGCCATTCAAGAGACCCCTGCCCTCTTTCCAAATTTCCCAGTGAAATTTATAATATGGAACTGGACTTTTTGGAATTTACCATCTTTTTTCATGTTTACATGGAACATTCTGAAGCAGCAATTAGAATAATTAAGGAGGGTGAAAAAACCCTTAGCATGCAACAAAGATTTCTGCAAAATGTTAATTTCTGTCAAATAAGTGAATATATGCACAGATGCCTCCTGACAGAGGCTGTGATTTCTGAGTGCTTTGCATGCCAAATAACTTGTTTACCCTCTCAATGTTTGCCAAGTTTACTGTCAATTTACAAATAATTTCCATTTTGCTGTTTATTCCACTGCCTTTTGATGGATATGTCTTCCAGACTTTTATCTCTTTGCATGTAGACAAACTAATTAATATTTTCCCTTCAGGCAAATATTTTTTTTCTTAGATCTAAATGTGGGTTAGATTCGTCTTCGTTTCCATATGCTTTGTTCTGTCAATCATTTCTTTTTTCTTTGTTGCTAAAAGTGTACTCTAGTGGATGTCATATCTCATATATATGCATCTATATATGTATATTCAACACCAATGGAAAACACTGAATAACATTAAGGTAGAGGTACATCGATATTATAAATTGACTTGGCCTTATGATGCCTATGACATATTATAACATATATTTCAAATATAGTTCAAAGATCACATGGGGCATGTTTACTAAAGGTTTAATGCATGTTAATAAAGTTAATGCATGCTAAGTAGCACGGCACTCATAGAAATAAAACGGTTCTGACACTTAACACGTGTTAACTTTATTAACATGTGTTAACTTTATTAAGGTTCATTAAACATAGAAACATGATGACAAAAAAAGACCACATGGCCTATCCAGTCTACCCTTCCATATCGCCCACTACAAGAGTCCTCTTTTTTCCTTTAGAGATCCTCTGTGTTTGTCGCATACATTTTTTCATTTAGATAGCATCCTCATCTCTACCACCTCCACTGGGAGACTATTCCACACATCTACCACTCTTTCCGTAAATAAATATTTCCACATATTACTCCTGAGTCTATCCCCTTTCATCCTCATCATATGTCCCCTCGTAACAGAGCTTGATTTCAATCAAAAGAGGCTCTCCTCCGGTGCATTTATCCCAAGGAGGTATTTAAACATCTCAATCATATCACCTCTGTCCCGCCTTTCCTCTAAAGTATACTCTAAAGTATACCTATTAAGGTCCTTAAGTCTGTCCTCATGCTTTATAATAAAGTCTATTAACCATTTAGTAGCCACCATCTGCACTGACTCCAATCTGTTATATCCTTTTGATGGTGCGGTCTCCAGAATTGCACATAATACTCAAAATGAGGTCACAACAAAGACTTATACAGAGGCACTAACAACTCCTTTCTTCTGCTGGCCATTCCTCTCCCTTTGTACCCAAGAAACCTTCTAGCTTTTGCGTCACCTTTTCTACCTGTTTAGCTACTTTGAGTTTGTCAGACACAATCATGCCTAGGTCCCGTTCTTCTTTTGCGGACAGAGGTACGTCAGCCCCTATACTGCACGCTTCCCAAATGCATGACCCTACATTTTTTAGCATTAAATCTCAGCTGCCAAATTCTAGACCATTCTTCAAGCTTAGCTATATCCCTCCTCATGTTATCTACACCTTCCTGGGTGTCTACTCTGTTGCAGATTTTGGTATCATCCGCAAAGAGACAAACCTTACCAGACAGCTCTTCCGCAATATCACTAACAAAGATGTTAAAAAGGATATAGATATATGATATAGAAATGTATGCAAGTTCTTCCACATTTTTTCCACTGTGGAGGTTTCTTTATGATCAGTGAGGATTGATTGAATGGAGAATAAACAAAGAATATTATAAAGCCTCTGTATCGTTCCATGGTGCTACTGCACCTTGAATATTGGTTGCCATATCTTGGATTTAGCAGAATTAGAAGTAGTACAGAGAAGAGCCACCAAAATAGTAAAGGGTATTGAAGAATATCCCTATGAGGAGAGGCTTTAAAAGTTAGGGCTCTTCAACATGGAAAAGAGATGGCTGGGGGAGATATAATAGAGGTCTATATATTAATGAATGGAGTGGAACGGGAAAACGTAGATCGATTGTTTACGCCATCAAAAAGTCAAAAGACTAGGGGACATGCAATGAAGCTACAGTGCAAACCATTTAAGAATAATAAAAGAAAATATTTTTTCACTCAACCTGTAATCAAACTCCGGAATTCGTTACAAGAGAATGTAGTAAAAGCTGTTAGTGTAGCTGGGTTTAAAAAAGATTTGGACAAGTTCCTGGAGGAACGGTCCATAGTAACATAGTATATGTTTCTGGCTTTCCTAACCAGAGCTCCACAGATCAAACAAACAGGGAACTTCCTTGAGCACAGTAGGTTGCTGAACTCTGTAACCTCCTCAGGTTCAGAAACTGCTAACACCTAATCAGGAGTTAGTGGGCCTGTTTCCTGAGTGCAGTTGAAGCCTGCATAAAAGGCTCCAGTGTCCTGCCCTTTTGAGGCTTTCCTAACCAGAGCTCCACAGATCAAACAAACAGGGAACTTGCTTGAGCACAGTAGGTTGCTGAACTCTGTAACCTCCTCAGGTTCAGAAACTGCTAACACCTAATCAGGAGTTAGTGGGCCTGTTTCCTGAGTGCAGTTGAAGCCTGCAAAAAAGGCTCCAGTGCCCTGCCCTTTTGAGGCTTTCCTAACCAGAGCTCCACAGATCAAACAAACAGTAAGGATTTGAGGGTTTCTTTGTTTGTTTTATTATATTACATTGCTAGCTCTCTGACTGGGAGCTCTTAAAAGGGTTTTGTGTATATTTTTTAAAGCAAGGTTACTTTCATTTTTGCTGTTTTAGGGGAACTTCCTTGAGCACAGTAGGTTGCTGAACTCTGTAACCTCCTCAGGTTCAGAAACTGCTAACACCTAATCAGGTGTTAGTTCCCTCCCTCCCTACCCACCCCGACTCCCACCCACCCCTAGTGAGCAGTCTTGCTTTATAGGGCACCTCCCCCTTTAACAAATCACAGTGAATTGGACCAGCACATTTTGAATATAATTAAAGAGATTTAACTGCTTTTTCTCTGAAAGGACAGCTGCGATACCGGCTGGTACTTGGTAGATCTCTCTCTTTTGCTTTAACAGATACCAAAGCTCCACGAACAGAACAATGGCTGGGAAAAATCGTATTGCTAAAGCTGTTGCCCCCGTTACAGCTTCTGCCTCGGTCCATACAGAGGTCCTAATGCCAGTTGAAGAACCGGTTCCATGTGCAGGGTGCCTGCATGCTGAAGCTCTGAGGAAACAAGTGGAGGAACTCAGAGAGGAGGTGGCGAGGCTGAGGAGCATTCAAGACAGTGAGAAGTACATTGATGAGATGCTTCTTGCAGCAACCAGGCTCTCCAGCACAGGAGAAGATGGGTGCCAACAGAATGTCGATGGTTGGACAAAAGTCACCAGAGCCTGCAAAATCACCAATCCAACTTCTCCAGCCCTTGAATTGAAGAACCATTATGCAGCCCTGGAAGTGGAGGAGGTGAAAGCATCCCTGGAAAAGGAAGAACCAGAGTTCAAGTAGCCATAGTTGCGGAATCAGTGACCAGAAGGAAACGAAGGGTAGTGGTGGTTGGAGACTCTCTTCTGAGGGGTACTGAGGCGTCCATCTGCCGACCAGACTTGATGTCCAGAGAGGTATGCTGTCTGCCTGGTGCCAAGATCCAAGATGTTACGGAGAATTTGGAAAAACGTAGAAAAGCTAGCAAAGTAGTCAAGAAGGCAAAGATTCAAAAGGAGGAGGAAATAGCCAATGCAATAAAATGGGGGGATAAGACATTTTTCAGATATATTAGTGAGAAGAGGAAGGGCAAAAGTGGTATTGTCAGACTCAAGGGTGCAGGGGGGGAATATGTAGAAGCTGATAAAGATAAAGCGGAATTGCTTAACAAATATTTTTGTTCTGTGTTCACAGATGAAGAACCAGGAGCAGGACCTCAGAAAACACCCACAAATAAGAACAGAAGCGAGGGACATCTTGAACAATTTTCAGAAGACTGTGTTCGTGAGAAACTATCTCAACTTAAAGTAGACAAAGCGATGGGACCGGATGGGATACACCCTAGAATACTGAGGGAACTTGGGGACGTTCTAGCAACTCCACTGACTGACCTTTTCAATGCCTCGTTGGAGTCGGGAGTGGTGCCAAAGGACTGGAGAGAGGCTCATGTGGTGCCTTTACACAAAAGCGGAAGTAAGGATGTGGTTGAAAACTACAGGCCGGTTAGTTTAACTTCGGTGGTGAGTAGATTATTGGAAACGCTGCTGAAAGAGAAAATAGTGAGGTTTCTGGAGTCCGGCGGATTATAGGATCCGAGGCAGCATGGATTCACCAGAGGCAGGTCCTGTCAGACAAATCTGATTGATTTCTTTGACTGGGTGACCAGGGAGTTGGACCGAGGGAGAGCTCTAGATGTGGTGTATTTAGATTTCAGTAAAGCCTTTGACACTGTTCCTCACAGGCGACTTATAAACAAACTGAGCACCCTAGGGATGGACCCTAAAGTTACTGCTTGGGTTAGAAATTGGTTGGGTGGGAGGCGACAAAGAGTACAAGTAAATGGAGCTCACTCTGAGGAGAAGGATGTTACCAGTGGTGTGCCCCAGGGATCTGTCCTTGGTCCGATTCTTTTTAACATCTTTGTTAGTGATATAGCGGAAGGGCTGTCAGGTAAGGTTTGCCTCTTTGCGGATGATACCAAAATCTGCAATAGAGTAGACACCTAGGAAGGTGTAGATAACATGAGGAGGGATCTAACTAAGCTTGAAGAATGGTCTAGTATTTGGCAGCTGGGATTTAATGTTAAAAAATGTAAGGTCATGCATTTGGGCTGCAGCAATCCAAGGGAGCAATACAGTATAGGAGGTGAAGTACTTTTGTCCACTAAAGAAGAGCGGGACCTAGGCGTGGTTGTGTCTGATGATCTTAAAGTAGCTAAACAAGTAGAAAAAGTGACGGCAAAAGCTAGAAGGATGCTTGGGTGCATACGGAGAGGAATGGCTAGCAGAAAAAAGGAGGTGATACTGCCTCTGTATAAGTCTTTGGTGCGACCTCATTTGGAGTATGGTGTGCAATTCTGGAGACCACACCTTCAAAAGGATGTGAACAGGATGGAGTCGGTGCAGAGGGTGGCTACTAAAATGATTAATGGGCTTCATTATAAAGCATATGAGGACAGACTTAAGGATCTTAATATGTACACCTTAGAGGAAAGGCGGGATAGAGGTGATATGATTGAGATGTTTAAATACCTCCGTGGCATAAATGTTCAGGGAGAGAGACTCTTTCAATTGAAAGCAAGTTCTGCTACGAGGGGACATGGGATGAGGGTGAAGGGAGATAGATTCAGGAGTGATATGCGGAAATATTTCTTTACGGAAAGAGTAGTGGATCCGTGGAATAGTCTCCCAGTGGAGGTGGTAGAGATGAGGACAGTAACTGAATTCAAAAAAGCATGGGACCAACACAGAGGATCTCTAAAGGTAAAAAGTGGACTGTTGTAGTTGTTGTTATGGAAGGACAGACTAGATAGGCCTTGTGGTCTTTTTCTGTCATCATGTTTCTATGTTTCTATGTTTCTATGATGGCAGATAAAGACCAATATGGTTCATCTAGTATGCCCAGTAAGGCGGCAAGAGTATGTGCACCTGCCGCTCCATGCAGGTCACCCTCCACATGCCTATGTTTAGTGGTATACCCACCGCTCCATGTAGGTCACCACTATTTGTTCAGATATAAGAGATAGTTATGTTTATTTAGATTTTATCCTTTTGCTATAAAAGGGATCCACTGTGTCTGTCCCATGCCATTTTCAATTCAGTCGCTGTATTTGCCCCTACCACTTCAATCGGTGCATTCCAAGCATCCACCACCCTTTTAGTGAAGAAGTATTTCCTGACATTGCCTTCCCGTTTACCCCCTTGCCTTCCCGTTTACCCCCCCCCCCCTTATGCCCTCTAGTTTTACTGCTTCCTCATCTTTGGAAGAGGTTTGTTGGGAACCAATGTAAAAAATTTAATTCAGCACCAAAAGAGTTAATACTCTTTAAGTATTTAAAGGTCTGAATCATATCTTTAAATACTTAAAGAGGACCCAGGAAATCCACTGCTTGCCCCAATACAAGCATTATGGAACCTTTGTGTCTTTTGGGGAAACTGCTAGGTACTTGTGACCTGCATTGGCCACTGTTGGAAACAGGATACTGGGCTTGATAGAACTTGGTCTAATCCAGTATGGCATTTCTTATTTTCTTATGACTGGTCCTTATTCTAATGAAAAATGAAAAGATTAAAAATTTAAAAGGACAGATTCTGAGGTCTTTTTCCTCCATTTATCAATTTTTAATTCATAAAAAAAAGTGTGTATTCATTAATACAATAGTTGACTTCTGACATCTAGAGCAGATTTTTGATTTGTTATTGATCCAATAAGCAATCAGTTATTTCTTACAGGTCTATAGTTTGCCATTGATAAGTAGATGATATTCAATGATGGTCTTTCTGGATATCTACTGCAGGTGGATGACCAGAACCCCTTGACTGCCCCCTCCCAAATACAGCCCCCAATTTACCCTCCCAATTGCAGTCCCCCTGATCATCCCCTATTGCAGTCTCCCCATCCTTCTCCCAAATCAATAAAATAGCCTGGTGGCCCAGTGGTCCCTACTCCCCACTCCTCTGAACCATCATGGAAGTATCAGGACCATCTCAGTAACTTAAAAGTCAAGAGCAAGAGCGATGCTTCCACCCTCATGTCACCATCTTGAAAAATGGTATCACTAAACCCTGCATGATGCATTTTGGAAATAAATATAGTGAGAACCAGGTTATAGAACAGAAAGTTTAGAGGTCAATACTGTACCCTTTATCTCACATGCACTATACTTTTAGCTGCCAGCATTGGACATGAAAGGTTTTAGATGGTCCAAATTTGTCTTGAATGGCAAGGAAAGTCAATAGTTTGCCATTGTCAATAATACGTCTTACTGACCAAATCATTTCTTTATCCAGATACCACTGGCACTCCTTGTGACCCTTGGGTAAGTCACTTTACCCTCCATTGCCTCGGAAGAAAAGGCTGGCAATCTACTTCCGGTGATACATTGCCAAGAAAACCCAGAGGTAGCTGGGTCGCTATGAGTCAACATTGACTTGATGGCACTAAAACATTGACTTGATGGCACTAAAAAAAAAATAGGATAATATCTTATGAAATGGGTAACTTGGGTTACATAATAAGCCATGTTAGAGGCTGCCCATTTATTTTTCAGGCTTGTTATCTAACATTCTGAGTGATATAAGAATAGATAGATTTATTGGATTCCTCTTCAGCCTGAAAGGCAACCTCATATCCAATAAATATAATGGTATGAGTGGTACTATATGTTTTTGTTCCACCTTTGGTCATCAGAGAGGCTCTATTTCGGCATTATCAGAAATCCACCATATGGTTTGCCTGAGTATGAAAACACAGTGATGATGCAAAGCATTTGGAAAATTAACCTCTCCTATTTTTATAGCCTTCTGTAAGACCTTTAAAGCAATGCTGTGTGGTTTAGACTTCAATAAAAGTTTACTTATTGTTTACTCAAGCTTTTTATAAAACTCCATAGAGGTTAAGCAGTAGATCATTACCAGGTATCTAGTGCAGATTATTTTTATTTCTTCCATTCTCCCCCACCAAGATAAGTAGAGTAGGCAACACTGGTTAGTAATTTCAATGACCCATTTGAAGAGCCTGGCAAAATTATTTTTAATCATCTCCACAAGTTCCAGAAAGAATGCTATGTCCAAGTATATAACCATGTTGGATCCCCACTGAAAGGGAAGTTTTCCTATATCCTCCCTTATACAGTACGCATTCATAGGCCTAATTACAGTCTTTCTCCCATTTTGTGACTATCGGGAAAATGTTTACTAAACAGGCCCCTTAGTTTTATTCCCCAATATGAGATAATATTGCTCAAGGAGATATATCAGTGGTGGGAGAATTTGAGATTTCTGTAATAAAGCATTGTCTGTATAAAGAGATATACCTTTGATTGACAACTGTTGATCTTTATAAACTTAAAAAGGATATAGCGTTATTAGAAAAGGTTCAGAGAAGAGCCACCAAAATGGTAAAGGGGATGGAAGGATACTCCTATGAAGAAAGGCTAAAAAGGTTAGGGCTCTTTAACCTGGAAAAGAGACGGCTGAGGGGAGATATGATAGAAGTCTATAAATTAATGAACGGCGTGGAACGGGTAAACGTAGATAGATTGTTTATGTTATCAGAATATAGAAAGACTAGGGGACATGCAATGAAGCTACAGGGTAAACTATTTAAGATTAATAAAAGAAAATATTTTTTCACTCAACGTGTAATCAAACTCTGGAATTTGTTACCGGAGGATGTAGTAAAAGCTGTTAGTGTAGCTGGGTTTAAAAAAGGTTTGGACAAGTTCCTGGAGGAAAGGTCCATAAACCATTATTAAGAAGGGACCCAGGATATCAATGCTTGACCCAGTACAAGCATTGCGGAACCTGTGTCTTTGGGGGAAACTGCTGGCTACGTATGACCTAGATTGGCCGCTGTTGGAAACAGGATACTGGGCTTGATGGACCTTGGTCTGACCCAGTATGGCATATCTTATGTTCTTATGTTCATAGCATTCTTTCTGGAACTTGTGGAGATGATTAAAAATAATTTTTGCCAGGCTCTTCAAATGGGTCATTGAAATTACTAACCAGTGTTTCCTACTCTACTTATCTTGGTGGCTACTTTGCTAAATTAAACGATAGGACAGAGAGAGGGCAAACTTGCCTTGATGTAAATGAAAAGTAGCAGATAATACAGTGTTAGCTCAAATATATGTTCTTGGTTCACTATAGAAAACCTGAACCATGTAAATAAAAGTCCTCCAATCCATCCCATCGCAAGCCATTTAAGCCTATTAAATGTTTTTTTTCAGCATCCAAAAGTATGACGGGCATAGAATAGAGGATATCCTTCGTCAAGTGAAAGAGGTTACATATCAGCTTGGAATTACTGGTAGAATGTCTATCTGAAATAAAATCAGGTTGATCATGATGAATTAACTTACACATGCCAATCTTTTAGCATAAATTTTTTATTGAATATTTAAAAGTGAAATTGGTCTCTTTTTTTATTTTATTTATTTATTTATTTAATGGTATTTATATACCGCCTTATCATTCAATCAAAGCGGTTTCCACGGCAAACAATCAAGGGGGCAAATGCTTTCATGCAGTGTACAGAGTGGTGTGTATGTGTTGGCGGGGATGTGATTAGATTTGGTTTATCTACATAGTGCGCTATTATACATCATGAGCTAGTTTTAGAGGTTCATTATCCAGTTTAGGCAACACTATAATCTTTGCCTCAGGAAAGGATCCAGAAGCCTGATTCTGAGAAACAAATTCCTGGCACAATTGCTTTAACTTATAAATTAATAGTTTTTATGAACACTCGATAAAGCTGGACATTAAAGCCATCCATCACAGGCATTTACAGAGGTGCAAAACATTAAGAGTTGTCTGTTTCCTGTTTTGTAATTTCCTGATCTAATATTTGCCGTTCCAGAGAGAATATTTTTTGGCAAATGTCCCAAGAATTGCTGAGAAGTGTCTTCCACACAATGCTGTTCTGATTCATGCAAATTATCATTGAACTCTCTAAATTTGTCACATATATCCTGTGAATTTAAGACAGTCATACCCTCATTAGTTTTAATAGCTGAAACAATCTCCCTATTATCCTTTGATTTCAGGTGCAGGGCCAAGAGATGCCCAATCTTATTATCGGAATAATAAATTGCTTTACTCAACAAAGTTTTACTAGTCTCAGTGCTACATAAAGTATTTTATTTATATTTTAATCATAATTGCTTCAGCAAGAAAGGATGGCCTGTCTGTGAGTATCTTATTTTGAGCTCCTTCATCTGATTTTCCAGTTGGGTCATTTCTGTCTTTCCACTCTTCTGTTGACCTGCTCCATAATTAATGACGACTTCTACAATCATATCCTTAGGAGTATCCCATTTATTCCCTGATGATACAGAACTGGAGCTATTTGTAATAGTCCTTAATAGCTTATTCAACCCAGACTTAAAAATGTCATCCTCCAGAAAGGCCAAGTTGAATCTCCACATAGCCCCCAGTCAAACTGAATAGTAATGGTAGTGTGCTTTTTAATACTATGAGTTTATTATTTTGGTTAGTAAACATTTAGAGGTGAGAAAATCAATCCTAGAGTATGAAGAGTGTAGTGTCGAAAAGAATGTATAGTCTCCATCAGGAGAGTGAAGCATATACCAGGGATCCATAAGCACCCCTCCCCCAACCCCCTGATAGATATCATGGAATTGATGACCTTCAGTGCACTGGATGTCCTAATCCTAAGGTAAGCACATATATCTATCAGGGGATACAGACAGTGATTAAACTCATTCTCTATGGGTGACACCAGGGTCAATGGAAGAGCTCTCTTTGGGTTCAGTCCTGGGACCTGCAGCAGCGGAAAGGGCCTCAAACAGCCCCACAGTGCTTACCTTAAACATCCAGCACTGCAAGGCTGTTTGACTTCCATCCCCTCTGACACCCGATGCTGACTTCCTATTTGCATGGGAGCCGAAGCAGATAAGCCCCCATGCAAAAAGAAGTCAGCATTGGCATCGGAGGGGGCAAAAGTCAAACAGCCTTGCAGCACTGGAGGTTTAAGGTAAGTGCTGCAGGGCTATTTGAGGCCATTGCTACTGCTGCTGCAGGTCCCAGAGAGCTGCAGTAGTGGGAGCAGAGGGGTGCAAGGGATGAGGTTGGCCTAAGATACCTCATAACCTTGCACAGGCCCTGCCACCAACTGCTTCATCTCCTTAAGGGTTTAAAGATAACCTTGGATGAACCTCCTGTGAAGATAGTGTTGGTGATCAGGAGGCTCCTCATAGGAATTCTTTCTCCCTCTTTGGGCCTTGGCATGGGAGACAAGCCATCTATTGTCACTATGGATGCCTTCTGTGAGGTAATTAAGAAGAAGGATTTTGTCTTTTTTATTTTTTGCTAGAAAGATGAAACGGGGCATTAAGCAATTAAAAGGTAAAGTTGCAGAACGGGATCAGACTATCTCAGTACATTTAGAGACTGGACTCTTGGAAGCCTTTGGAAGCCTGATGACCATGAGTATGGCCCGGATTAAAGATAAAGAGGGGCATATTCAGCAGGATATTCAGTGACATATACCGGTTCGTGCTGCAGAATATCCTCTCTTAGCCCAGCTGAAGGCCCAGATCCTAATTGCTTAGCACTGGGACAAAGCAAGAGTGGCACCAAGGGTTGACCAGCCTGTGGCGATATTCAGTCACTAACTGGTTAACTCAAACCAACTAAAATTAGACCAAAAAAAGTCAGGCCACTGACTGGATAGCTAAATCGCTATATGGGCATACTGGATATTCAGCGCCACTCAATATGGCCTGGCACTGAATAGCCATGGATAGTTTGAAGTGTAGATGGCCAGCTGCTTTAATTGTGCCAGACACCACTGCTGAATATAACCCCCCCCCTCCCCAAGATTTTGTTCATCGGAAGTCAGAATTCTCAGAGAATTTCTTAAAGAGAAATAACCTTAGATTTCTTAATTTTCCTAAATTTCCTTTAATTTCTCCTGATAATGTCTGAAAATAACTACAAGAGGTGCTTAACATGCCTGCTGAGGGGGATCCGAGATGCCCTCTTGAAAGGACACACCTGAAGGATGCTCCAGAGGTGCTTTGCTGTTTTGTGGGTTGCTGGCGGCTTGCCAGATGTCAACATGGGCAAAAGGAAAGGGGAGAGCAAAATGTTTCCCCCTGAAGCCTGCTCTACCCTGCCGCTACACCAGATAACATTGGACACCTTTTGCGCTCCCTTGGCCCCTAAACCATCGTCTTCTTTGATCTGGTCCATTGAAGCTTTGGTGGGCAGCAGTGTGGATGGGGCTTCATTAAGCCCCATTGAAAGAACGCCGCCCCGAGACCCGGAAGCAGATTTACAGTTGGATTGCGGCATGGGGAGAGCCTTATGGAGGGTGCATCGGTCTCTCCTTTGCTATGAGGGCTCCCAGCAGCGATTTCTTTCTCTCGCTGAGGGGCTGGAGGAGGATTCCTTGTAACAGCAACAGAAGCCACTCTGAACTGTAAGTGATATTGCCCAGGGGAGAGGAGATGCTGCTTCTTGTTTGATGCCTAGGGAGATGAAGAAACCTGGCATTGTGATGCTTGAGTCACTCTGGGACCCTATCCAAGGCCTTTTCTATACTGGCGTTATCTGATAAATTAGCAGGTGATTTAATTCTGGTTTCTGAGTCTGTTGTGGCTCAATCTCAGGTGCTGGAACAACATTCTGCTATGTGTGACTCTTTGGAACTTAAAGTTAACAGTGTCCAAAACTTGCGGGGAAGCTTTGGTGAAGGATAAGATACTTATTAATCATATAATACGGTATTTGGAAAACCAAGTACAGAGAACTAACTTGAGACTTTTGAACTTTCCAAGATCCCCCTCAATATCCCCAATAGAGATGGTTAAGAAATATCTGATGGAAGTTTTGGGAATGCTATCTGAATCACTACCTCCAATTGTTAAATCTTAATATTTGTCGGCAGTGGGGAAATTATCCCCATCTGGTAAGCAAGGAGATTCTGTAGCTATGAATATTACAGATTTTTGGGAGTCATCTTTGGAAGTAGTTTCTCAAAAGATCACCTTGGCAATTACTTTTGCCCTGAAACTTGATCACAATGCCATATTTAAATTATATTTCCACCATATCAATAAGCTGTTTTTGGGCTCAAAAGTTCAGATATTTTCCGATTTTCTAAATTTTCCCAAAGATGGTGCCAGGTGTTTCTGGCATTGAGACCTAGGGCTGTGGCTCTGTGGATTCGTTTTTTATTACAATTTCCTTGTAATTGTCTGATAGTTTGTGAAGGAAGGAATTATGGAGTTTTTGAACCTAAGCAGCTTTTGGATTTTATTGTGGCTAGAGAGGAGTCGAAGGTTTAAGTTATTGTCCCAGAGGTAACCGCTGCAAGGGTCAGCTGAATACCTCAATGGGGAGGGGGGGGGGGTCTTCCATGGAGGTTAGTTTTATTTACCTCTGTTTGATAAATTTCCTGTATCTTGGATCCTAATTTCCTTTATTTGTGGACGAATGTATTGGTTGCAATTTTCCTGTTTATTTTTGCCAATTTGGAATGGTTATTTTTTTCTATATTTCACTTTATTTGTGAGTGAATTCTATTGATAAATCCAATAAAAATAAAATTAAGAAAATGCCTGCTGAAGCTTTGCCTCCGCTGATGCAGGCTCAGTACCCGTCATTAGGCAGTGTTGGACTGGGGCTTCTTAAAGGAGGACAGGAGCATGTCCAATCTGCACAGTTGAACTTGACTGAATTTTTGGACGATTCCTTGGAAGTTATAACAGAGAGAATTACCTTGCTTGCATACTTTGCTGCTGAATCTTAAATAAAATACAATCTCAAAAAAGATTTATGGTATTTATTTATTTGGCAGGACTTATAGGCCGCTTTTCACAAAGGTCAAAGTGGTTTACATAGAACTTTGAAGAAGTCAAACACTTACATTGAACGAGAAACTTTGTAGAATAAAGATTAAGGAACAGAAGATTGTTGTCACAAGTTGTGGCAGGGTTTGCTGTCTAACTATATGCAGTGTGCTCTTCATGGCGGGAGGGGGGGTCTTTTCTGGGGGGGGGGGGGTTAGGTGGTGGTGGGTCCGAAGTGGAGAGTGAACAGGTGGGTCTTTTGGAGCTTGCGGAAGGTGGGGAGGTCTGTGGTGTTTCTAATAGAGTCGGGAAGGGAGTTCCAGGACAAAGGAGTGTAAAGCTCAAAGGATTGGCTGCTTTTTGTTATTGCTTGAGGGATAGAGGGTTCCTTGTGGAGGATCTTCATGGTCTCTGTCTGTAGTGGGGCAATAATGGATATAAGGCAATAATGCTTTTGAGCATGTGTTACTAAGCTTGGATTCATTTTACCCATTTCTGCAGAATTTGTGCTGGTATTAACTAAAGGTACATAGGTGCGTATATAGTATGTCCTTAAAAGATAGCCCCAAAAACAATTAAAACTGCAGGGTCAGTTTTAAAAAGCCCTTATCTGCATAACCATGGAGATTATCTGGATAAGGGCACTGCGAGAGACATTCAGCGCTACTATCTGGACAGTGCACAGAATAGACTCCCTCAGCACTGTCTGGTAGGTGCAGGGACGTTCCAGGGGTACAGCGAGGGAGGTATGGCCCCTATCCGGATAACAGTGGCACTTACCTGGATAGTGGTGATTTTCAGCCACTGTGGGTAGCTTGGGCCACAGAAAAATCCGGCCTAAGGAGCTGTCCAGATAACTTATCAGGGTAGCGGCTGAAAATCTCCACTGTCTGGTAAGTGCTGTGATTATGCGGATAGTGGCCCCACAATCCAGGCATCCAGCAGCAGCTACAACCAGATACTGCTGCTGAATGTTCAGAGGATATTTAAATGGCACGGGGCTATGAATACCGGCTCCTACGTTTTTTTTTCTCAAAATATCCAAAATTATTAAGTAATGAAACCAGTAAACAAGGAAAAACAAATCAGAAAGTAGCTCTTCCTCTGATATGGCCTGCAGGGCTCAGGCTTCCTTGCGGCTGTTATCATACAGAAGCCCCTAATAAGGCCTAAGCTGCTGCTCTGCTTCCTCTAAAGCTGGTGGGGTTTCTCCTCCCTACCAGCCACGCAGGTCCCCAGCATCACACATTCTTCTTAAGGCTGCATCCAGGCTCTCTGCCAGCTTTACCATCCACTGCCTCTGGCGTCACTGTTAATTTGGATTACACCCTGCACACAGCGCTGCATTCTGCATGCAGACCATGCAGCTCCCACTTGCCAGCCCTGATAAACACCAAGCATACATACAACTCCCTTTTATTACTGAGAAGATGGAGCTGCCTAAAGACAGCCAGTAAATAGCTTGCAAAGTCTGCAGATATAAAGGAGCTTGCACTCTGGCGGCTTAGATAAGAACATTTACAAATTATTTTGCAATCAAAGCCAATGTAATGCTTAGCCCACTGACTAATTCACTATCATGTCTCTGCAGAGGGAAAACACAACTGCAGTAGTTTATATAAATTTGTGAGACGGAGACAAATACCACCTGTGGCAGAAAACCAAATGAGACTGCGAAGAGGATGCTTTTTGTCCTTATTTTCAGTAGAAGTGATAATTATGAAAATGCATGACAACGGTTTTGTTTACATAGTACATAGCTGAAGCATCTTATGAAAGCATAAGGCAGCCTCTTATTAAAATGCTATCACAGTATAAATAGCATTGTATTGCAAAGACCCTCTTAAAATGTGCTGGCTGGTGCTCTCATAAAACATATCTTGATAAACTGGGTTGATCTCCACCATACTGTGCTCATAATGAAAAACAGTATTTTAAATGACAAACTATTTGCATTTTATTAATTTGCGAGCCAGCATTATAATTCATATGCTTTCCTTTAAATGCTGTTTTTGTTTGAAGTTTATGTTTTGTGTTTACGATGTTTTCGGATATTTTTGATAATGAATCAAATCAGGTTAGATTCAGAGCAACCTTTTTTCAGAATGGAAGCAATAATGTTAGTTGTGGATGCCTTACCATTAAAATGTGATTTATTGATCAGTGGCATATAATCTGCTGAGAAAATACCTGCAGAACCAAGACTGAACCTTGAAATGATTAATTGTGTTTACAATATATTTCTTTAATAGCTGCTTAGAAGTAGATTTACTGATGAATTGGTACAACAACTCAAAAGAATAGCTCACCAGTTTGTCAGGTAGACTTCTCCGAAAGATTGTACCTTCACTGCTAGAAATTCTGGTTGGGCCATACATAACTGTTCTTCCTGACAGTATTTCTCAGAGGAGTAGCCTCATCTTAGAGTAGCATACGGTGAACCGCGGAAGTGTAATGCAGATAACATACGATACTGTATATACGTAGCTCACTTAGAGGCATGTTTACTAACGTGTAGTAAGACTTAGCACGGGTTTTATCATGTGTTGACTCCGAGATGCCAAAGATGGCCTATCCCAAAGAGTGAGATGTACCACTCCAAAAAGTGAGATTGAAGGCCATTGAGTGTGTTTTTTTCTCGCAGGGCATTTGGAGTATAAATTTGCAAATTTGCAAGATCTGCATGTTACATTGCTTGGCAAATATAAAGAGCACCACAACATGATATTTAGCTTTGTCTGGTTTTATTTAATTTGTAATTTTTCAATCCTATAGGAAAAATTGATACTAAATATGGAAAAAGAAGCATTTGTCAGTTTGTACAAATTGTATAGATTGTTGCACATTTCCCACCCAATATTCCCTTAAAAATAGCTCAGAAATAAGTATACCTAAACACATGACAAGCAAAAAAAATCATAACAACTGCTGCTGTAACTATGTGCTACTAAAAATACATGTGCTTTTATTCTAAATCATGGATGACCTTGTATTCTCACACCATTTGTTGGGGAACCTCTCCCTAAATGGATTTGGCAGAAGTATTGGTATCCCAGTAAGAGACCATTTACCAAAATTCAGTCCAATCTATCCACAGAGAGGGCACCGATAAATCTTATAAAGATAAAACAGCAAGCTACTTTGCATTGATGAACACCTATGAAACAGAACCTGGATGCTATGTTCTATGGCTCTTACACTGAAAATAACAGAATGAAACAAAGACGTTGTACCTTGTTTTTGGCCACCTTCAACTTGGAAGCAGTGGAGGCTGATCCTTCAGCCCTCTGGTAGCCACTGAACCATGATAGCACTGGACTAAACCCTCCAAGAGAAACACAGGACTATAAAAATCTGGACGTGATTGAAGGGGGTTGCTGCAGCAGGGCGGGTATGTGCAGCTGTGACTCTACTTTCTCCATGGACTAGCAGGATTGCGTCAGCCACACCTGGTGACGTCCTTCGGGCGGCGCCATGCAGAAGTGCTCTCTAGAGCTCAGAACTCTGAGCCCGCCCAGGTAGCCCATCTCCATGCTCTGCCCCTAGACCGGCCAGTCTTCTTCCTTCCGCCTTGCCTGCAAGACGGACCCTGCTCTCCTGCAACACCTTGTTTGTTTCTTTGTTTTAAAAGTTTTTCAATCATGCTAATCCAACTTTAAAAAATGCCCATTATGCTGCAATAGAACTTACGTTCGTCGCTCGGCTGCAGTAGCTGTGGGAACCCAGCTGAAACCATCAGGAGGAAAGGGCATCACAGGACGTCTCCGGGCTCCGGTTCTGGCTTTCCCCAGGTCATCCAGAGTTACCAAGTTATCCAGTTCCAGGAGTGAGATTTTTTGACAGTTCTGGTTTTAAATTTGCACTGCAATGCAGTATGGTATTTGCATTCCCTAAATATACCCATTGGAATCAGTGCTGCAGGTCCCATAATGCATCAGAATGAGATTTTTCAGAAATCCAGGACTACAGAGTTGCCAAGTTACCCAGTTCCAAGAGTGAGATTTTTTGCTATTTCTGGTTTTACATTTACAATGCAGTGCAAATGGTATTGAAAGTACCTGGTTTCACCCATTTGGCATCATTGCTTGAATTTAGTGGTGGTTACAGAGACATGGTTCACAGATAACCATGACTTGGATGTAATTATACCGAGCTATATTTTATTTAGAAAGGACATAGGAAGAAGGGAAGGAGGAGTGGCACTATATTTAAAAAATATTATTAAAACTATAGAATTACAGTGCTTAAAAGGGAGCAAGGAGGCACTGTGGATTAAACTAAAAAGAGGGAAAGAGAAATCCATTTGCATTGGTGTGATGTACTATACACATATCCTTCACAGGGAGAAGAAGTGAATAGAGATTAATAGAAACTCATACACAGTATTGCCATAAGAGGATAAGTGCTACTGATAGGTGATTTCAATATGCAGATGTTTATTGGTACATCCCTTCTGCAGTGTCATCTAGAAGTACGGAGATCCTAAATTCTCTACAGTGAACTTTCTGGGAACTTGTAACAAAACTCGGCTGTGAAGAGGCCATACTGGACTTGGTGCTTATCAATGGGGAAAGTGCTTCTGATGTTAGTCGGAGATCATCTTGCATCCAGTGATCACCAGATGGTGTGGTTCAGTATTCGGACTAGAGCTGATAAAATCCTTTTTAAAGCGATGGTCTAAGATTTTAGGAAAATTAACTTTGCCAAGATGGGACAATATTTAAAGGAGTTGTTAGCCGGATGGAAACAGCTGGGGGATGTAGAAAAGCAATGAGCAAAACTGAAAGGGGACATTTTAAGGATAACAAACCTTTTTTTTTAGAAAAGTAAATATATGTAAAAGAAAAAGGAGGCTACTATGGATCTCAAAAGAAGTATGTTTATGTTTATGTTTGTTTATGTTTATTAAAATTTGATATACCGCCCATCCAGAAAGATCAGAACGGTTTACAATATAAAATCACATAAAACACTCAAAAATAAAAACAATTAAAAACAGGTTTAAAACATAGCCAGAAAAAGAGAAGCGAAATACAATCTTAATAGGAAAGAGGGAATTAAAGAACACGACATAGACTGCAATAAATAGCTTATACAAAGGGGGAGGGAAGGTCAAAGGCAAGGGAGAAGAGGTGAGTTTTAAGGTTACATTTAAAGGTAAGATGGTGAGGTTCAAGTCGAAGGGAGGGAAGTAGGGAATTCCAGAGGGCAGGAGCTGTGAAATAGAAGGCTGAGGAACGGGTAGATTGGAGATGCGCCAGAGAAGGGGAAGGAAGAGTGAGGCGGTTGAGGTGGAATGATCGAGGTGTACGTCTAGGAGTGTGGTAAGTGAGGAGATCGGCCAGATATTGCGGGGTGCTAGCATGAAAAGCACGATGGACCAAAGTTAACAATTTGTAATGGGAGCGGAACGGTAAGGGCAACCAGTGGAGACGGAAAAGAAGGGGTGAAACATGGTCACGAGAGGAAGAATGGGTAACGATGCGGGCAGCAGTATACTGAATACGTTGGAGACGGTGCAATTGGGACTTAGGGAGACCAAGAAAAAGAGAATTAGCGAAATCAACACGGGACATAACCAAAGAAAGAAGTAAGGTAGCAAGTGCAGGAGGAGTGAGAAAAGGACGAACAGCACGAATTTGACGTAAGAAAAAGAAAGATGTTTTGGCAACATGGGAAATATGATCATGGAAAGAGAGGTGAGAGTCGAAAATAACCCCGAGGTAACGGAAAGAAGAAACCAGTGGAACAGGGGAACCCGAAAAAGAAGGGGCTAGGGAGGGAAGAGAACCATTACGAGAGAACCAGATAGCTGAGGTTTTTGCAAGATTAAGATGTAGACAGTTTTGTGATAATCAGTTAGCGACCATGGTGAGACAGGAATTGAGTGGAGAAAGATCAGGATGAGATTGGGAAGTGTGGTGAAGAAGGACAATATCGTCAGCATAGTAGAAAGCACTAATCCCGGTTTGTTGGATCTGAAGGGTGAGAGGGGCAAGAAAAAGATTAAAGAGGAGAGGGGCAAGTACAGAACCCTGTGGAACACCACATAACAGAGGGAAAGGATCAGAGGGAGGGGCGGAGGAGGAAGAGGAAAGAACTGAACAGGAACGCGAAGAGAGAAAAGAATGAAACCAGTGAAGAACCGTGTGACAGAGGCCTGCCTCTTGGAGACGGAGGAGAAGGAGGGAGTGATCAACAAGGTCAAAAGCAGCCGATAAATCAAGTGCGACCGCCACCGAGATATCACCACGATTGTGTGCTACGTGAAGAGCGTTAGTGAAAGCGAGAAGAGTAGTTTCCACACTGTGACCCTGACGAAATCCAGATTGACGTGGGTGAAGGAAATTGATATTGTCCAGGTGGTGAGAAAGCTGAGCGAAGACAAATTTTTCCAAGAGCTTAGAGACGAAAGGAAGATTTGAAACCGGGCGATAGTGTGAAGGAATCATAGGGTCAAGAGAGGGTTTTTTGAGGATGGGGCGAATTAGTGCGTGTTTCCAGGAGCGGGGGAAGATTCCTGAAGTGAGACTAGAGTTGAGCATAGAAAGGAGAGGAGGAAGAAGCCCCAAAGATGGATCCAATAACCAAGTGGAAGGAATCGGGTCCAGGGAGCAAAAAGTCTTATTAGAGGAGGAGATTAGTTGATGGAGTTCAGCTGAGGTTATTAAAGAGAAAGAAAACCAGGTGTGAGAGTGAGTAAGAGACAGCGGGGGGGAAACAATGGGGGGTGGGGAGAGAATAGGTGGGGGACAGGATGGAAGGGAGGCTCTAAGATTGATGATCTTATCACTAAAAAAGGTAGCAAGGAGTGAGGGGGAGGGAGATGGATGGAGAGGAGGGGTAGAAGTGGAAGGGAGAAGGGAGGTAAGTGAGCGGAGCGTATTATAAAGGTGTCGAGTCTGATTTGGGGCATTGGAGATGGCAGTAGAGAAAAAATCCTTTTTGGCCGAATGTACCTGAGAATGATAGTACGAGCAGAGAGCCTTAAACGAAGAGAGAGTAGACGGGGAAGGAACCTTACGCCACTGTCGTTTGGCTCTACGAAGCTGGGAGCGGAGCAATCTGAGACCAGGGTGGTACCAGGGTTCGGAGGGACGGCGTGTTGGGGGGCAAGGTCGAAGAGGGGCCAAAGCATCGAGAGCTTCAGATAAAGCAGAGGACCAGTGGGTGGCCTGGGAATTAGGAGAAAGGGAAGGAAAATCAGGAGGGAAAAGGCGGGGTGCAGAGGGAAACAGTTGGATGGTAGAAGGAGTAATATGACGAGAGAAAACGTTGGGGGGGAGGGGACCCCGGAATGGATGACTGAGGTTCAGAAAAGGAACATGAGAAGAATAAACAATAGTGATCCGACCAGGGGAGAGTGAGAGAGGATATGGTAGAGAGAACAAAGGCAGGGGAGGGGGGAGTGAGGATGAGATCAAGGGTGTGGCCTGCTATATGAGTAGGACAGGAGACATGTTGGGTGAGAGAGAGGTCACGTATGAGAGAGACAAAGATGTGATCCCTGGAGGAGGCAGGGGAATCGAGGTGGAGGTTAAAATCCCCGGCAATAAGAAGCTGGGGAAAAGCAAGGGTTAAATCGGAGATGGTGAGGATTAAAGAATCCCAGAGATCAGAACATATGGTCGGAGGGGAGTAGACGAGGAGGAGGTGCAGTGGGGAGGGAAGATGAAAATGGAGAAGTAGTGCTTCAGGGTAATGAAGCAGAGGGGAAAAAACTTGAGTGAAAGGGAGAGTAGGGTGCAGTAGCTGAAAAGGTGAAGAAAAAGAGGGCGGTCTTCATAAAATACAAGCGATCACAAAGAGAGTAAGTCAAGAATCAATATTTGAAAAAAACTTAAAGAAGCTAGGAAAGTAGTCAGGAAAGCAAAGATAGTAAAAGAAGAAGAATTAACCAATACAATAAAATGGGGGGACAAGACATTTTTTAGATACATTATCAAGAGGAAGAAGTGCAAAAGTTGTATTGTCAGACTCCAGGGTGAAGGGAGAGGAATATGTAAAAGCTGATGAGGATAAAGCAGAATTGCTTAAGAAATATTTTTGTTCTGGGTGCATAGATGAAGGGCCAGGAGCTGGAACTCAGAAAAAACCCACAAATAGGAACAGAAGTGAAGGGGATCTTTAATGATTTTCAGAAGACTGTGTTCGTGAAGAACTAACTAAACTAAAAGTAGACAAAGCAATGAGATCAAGTGAAGGAACTGGGAAACATTCTAGCAGCTCAACTGACTGATCTTATCAATGCTTCTTTAGAGTCTGGAGTGATCCCAGAGGACTGGAGAAGGGCACATGTGGTCCCTTTACACAAAAATGGAAGTAAGGATAAGGTTGAGAACTACAGGCCAGTGAGTCTGACCTCTGTGGTGAGTAAATTATTGGAAATACTGCTAAAACAGAGGATAGTGAGGTCTCTGGAGTCCAATGGATTGCAGGATCTGAGGCAGCATGGGTTTAATAGAGACAGGTCTTGCCAGACAAATTTGATTGATTTCTTTGACTGGGGACCAGAGAGATGGACTAAGGAAGAGCCCTAGATGTGGTGTGCTTAGATTTCAGTAAAGCCTTTGACACCGCTCTGCACAGGCAACTTATAAATAAATGGACCACCCTAAGGATGGACCCTAAAGTGACTGACTGGGTTAGAAACTGGTTGTGTGGGAAGCGGCAACGTGTATAGGTAAATGGAGCTCACTCTGAGGAAAAGGAGGTTACCAGTGATGTGCTGCAGGTATCTGTCCTTGGTCTGATACTTTTTAACATCTTTGTTAGTGATATTGCAGAAGGGCTGTCAGGTAAGGTTTGCCTTTTTTGTAGATGATACCAAAATCTTCAATAGAGTAGACACCCTGGAAGAAGTAGAAAACATGAGGAGGGAATTAGCTAAGCTTGAAGAATGGTCAAGAATCTGGCAGCTGAGATTTAATGCTAAAAAATGCAGGGTCATGCATTTGGGCTGCAAAAAGCCAAGGGAGCGGTTTGGTGTAGGAGGTGAAGTTTTTCTGTCCACAAAAGAAGAACGGGACATGCGCATGATTATTGCTGATGATCTTAAAGTGACTAAACAGGTAGAAAAGGTGATTGCAAAAGCCAGGAGGACACTTGGGTGCAAAGGGAGAGGAATGGTCTGCAGAAAAAAAGAGGCGATAGTGCCTCTGTATAAGTCTCTAGTGTGACCTTATTTGGAGTATTATGTTCAATTCCGGAGAGTCGGTGCAAATGGTTAGAGGTCTTCATTATAAAGCATATGGGGACAGTCTTAAATATCTTAATATGTATATGTAACCGTGCCGTTTTTTAATTTTTTATTCACATATCCATTGTCATGTAGCTAAAAAAATTATTTTTCATATAAGTATGTCATTTCTTTCCCACACGTTTCATTTATTTTATTATTTATATATTTAACGTGCCATTACTACATGTCAAAATTCTAATCTAATAACCCCCACTCTAACTCATAAATCATCTAGCCACTACAGTGTGTATATGGTAACTAAATCCTATGTATCTATCTTATTTTGTCGGACATTTTTGCCATGAGAGTTCTCCCCCTCCTGAAGCGTAACTTCCCTTTTAATCAAAACCGTGGTTAATATTCCGCTAATTCTTAATCGTGAAATTATGCACATTATTCAGTGCTACATCACAATATAAAAGTCTCAATATAGCTCAATAAATATAGCTGAAATACTCATCTAATTAATGTGTTATCTGGTTCGCTCAAGGGGATCTATGTAAAACCTCCCTCACAATCTTCGCAGTCAATATCACTGCTGGTTCGCTCAAAGGGATCTATGTAAAATCTCCCTCACAATCTTTGCAGTCAGCGATATTGACTGCGAAGATTTGAGGGAGATTTTGCATAGATCCCCTTGAGTGAACCAGTGGCGATTTTGACTGCGAAGATTGTGAGGGGGATTTTACATAGATCCCCTTGAGCGAACCAGATAACACATTAATTAGATGAGTATTTCAGCTATATTTATTGAGCTATATTGAGACTTTTATATTGTGGTGTAGCACTGAATAGTGTGCATTATTTCACGATTAAGAATTAGCGGAATATTAACCTCAGTTTTGATTAAAAGGGAAGTTACGCTTCAGGAGGGGGAGACCTCTCATGGCAAAAACATCCGACAAAATAAGATAGATACATAGGATTTAGTTACCATATACACACTCTAGTTACTACATGTCAGTCACGATATGCACTTTGAACTTTAAAGGCGAGCTTTTTTGGCATCCTTCATGCTATCAAAGCCCCGCTGTACAGGTTCTTCATAATACAGGTACATCGCTATCAAGATATTACTGATGTTGGCAATATGAGCTAGAAGATATTTGTTTCGGGTACTCCCACTCGTGAACGCTATATTTCATTGGTCTTATGATTCACATTACCTGTATCAACTGCAACAATGCATTTTTCTTATATATTCTATATTTGATTGTAATACCCCCTTTTCAAATAATTCAGCAACTAATCAGATTTTTGTACACATATGTAAACTTTATGACCGGTTTATGTTATAGAGGTTGGTTGTCCTGACATTTCGGTTTTTTATTCTCTTTTATTTTCTTGGTCTTTATGTTGATTTCAATCGCATTGCTGAGATGGTTTTCCCCTGTTTTGAATACCTCCACTGTTATTTTTAAGTTTTTTAGCATATTACTGTCAGCCGCGTGTTTTATTATGGTTTATAGGGTCCCTCTATATCGTGCCATTATGTAGTTTTTAATTATTTATTTATTTATTTATTATTTTGGCAGCTACTATACAATCCTTGACATTTTTATAATAAGTATGTACTTTAATAAGTATGTACTTTTCCTTTTTCCCCTTCTCCCTTATATATTATATTTTTAATATATATTTTTTAACTATTTATTGTGGTTTATATTAATTATATATATATATATATATATATATATATATATATATATATATATATATATATATATGTTTCCTATGACAAGTTCTCTCTATTGTGCTATCCTGGTCTGGTTTCTTTTGGTTGGTTCTGGGTTTCCGTTCTATTTATGAAATTTATTCACATCTCCAATATTGATTCTGTGAAATATCCTTTTTTAGAAGTTAATTGTGACATTACATTTTTTAGCTGTTTCAACTATAGGATTGACTCATTACTACGACTCTCTACTGTGCGCTCCATGGTGTTAACCGGGGAGCCGCACCAAGCACTCCCCTGTCATTACCCCCCCCCCACACCCACACCTTACTCCGGCCCCACCCCTCTCCAACAAACTTAGACCACACATGATTTGGTATAACAACAGGTCGCAGCTTTATTTGCCCCATAACATATTAACATTTTAACAGGAATAACCCAACACCCAATCCTGGTGCGAAGTGTTACCTCACCAGCCATATGAATAGCAAGGTGACAACACTACCGCACCTAGGCCGGTCAACCACCGGACAAGTTAGTACCACCCCTGCCCGACCTCGCCATGTCACTAGCAAAAGTCTGCTAGGGGTTCACCGGGCCGCGGGCACCCTGCCCCGCCCCAATCAGCTATGGCTCCGGACCCCGGAAACCTCCGGGATCCCGCAACCCACCCCAACCCCCTCCAGCTGCAACACCCCCAAATCCCACAACACCCAACCATCATAACCGGGTGGGAGGGCGGGAAACCGGCCAGCCGCCCTTCCCAAAACCATGTGCTAGCGTGCTCTCGGGCAGCCGCTGCACATGGCTCTTCCCCCCTGTTGATTGGTTCCAGCCGCGCGCATCTCGCGGCGGAACCAATCAATTCAAATGATGCGCTCCTGCGTCAGCACACAGGCGCGCTTCCGAGCTCTTCCCCCCCCCTTCTTCTTCACCTGCCTTCTCCTCCGCCTCGCTGCCCCGGCCAGGGGCGCGTTGACGCTCGCCCCCGGTTATCTTCGGGCACCAGGACTTCGCCCGTGCCCTTTTCCATAACCGGGGAGCCGCACCAAGCACTCCCCTGTCATTACCCCCCCCCCCCCCACACCCACACCTTACTCCGGCCCCACCCCTCTCCAACAAACTTAGACCACACATGATTTGGTATAACAACAGGTCGCAGCTTTATTTGCCCCATAACATATTAACATTTTAACAGGAATAACCCAACACCCAATCCCGGTGCGAAGTGTTACCTCACCAGCCATATGAATAGCAAGGTGACAACACTACCGCACCTAGGCCGGTCAACCACCGGACAAGTTAGTACCACCCCTGCCCGACCTCGCCATGTCACTAGCAAAAGTCTGCTAGGGGTTCACCGGGCCGCGGGCACCCTGCCCCGCCCCAATCAGCTATGGCTCCGGACCCCGGAAACCTCCGGGATCCCGCCACCGGCACAGGCACACCCGTGCCTTTGCCGCCCCCCCCACTACCGGAGCACAAGCTGCGACCTGCTCTGCATAACCCGTACCACTCTCTCCAAGACCTCCTGCCAGTCGTTCAGGAGCAGGTCAACGCCCACAGGAGACAAATGCACTCCATCACCCCGATACAAGCCCTTACAAGCTACATCCACCCAATCATGCTGCACATGATAACCCCCATGCGCACATAACCATTTTCCAATCTGCCTATTGATCTTCGTCAATCCCCGAGACCACCGCCGCTGACCCCAGCACGCTGGCCTTGGGATGACATCTGACCAAATAAGCATAACACCTGGAAACATTTTTAATATCAGATCCATGTCTTTTTTCGCAGCATTAATGAGTTGTTTACAAGTCCATGTTGCGAGATCATTGCCTCCCAGGTGCAGTAGGATAATTCCCGGAGAAGTCCGAATTCGGGCGTGATGTCGCAGCAAAGGCAACAGCTGCATCCAACGCAGCCCTCGCTCACCCAGCCATAACACCGACACCACATCAGGCTCCAGTCCCAGGTTAGGCCTGATAGGCCGGAACTCTGCCCGTTGACCAGCCCAATAAACGAAAGAATGCCCCAGCATCCACGAGCCCAGCACACCGCCACCCTTACCTGAAACCAAAAAACAGCAGTTAATAACGCAAGCGCAACCTGGTTGGATTAGTTCAAGTTGTCTTTAGTTTTATATAGTTAGTCTTCACTAATCCTTTTTTTTTTTTTTTTTGGTCGTCCTTGTTTTGTTTTTGTTTTTTTTTGTTTTTTGAATTACAGACGGACATAACCTCGAAAAGCCTTGGACCTCCAACGGCCAATGAGGCATATATGCCAACCCGACAGGCCAGCACCCGCCGCACTAGACGCCGCCCCAATGCGAAAAGAGTGCGCTGCATACCGGGCAGAGTCCTCGCCCAAGCGCTGTAACCCCAAACGCAAAACTGCTGTGACCTGGTAACGCGTGACCAACCCCGCGTCCTCGTGCAGAAATAACCCGCCCGCTACATCCGGGCGGCAAGCTAAATACTCCCGCATGGCTGTCACCGGACACGTGGGCCCCCCTATGGCCTGTAACACCACCCAGAGGCCCCACCCTTGCTGATCCGTCTTCGACTTTTTTAACAGGACCTGCAAGCGGAAGCCCTCCAACCGCACATGTTGACGCTGCATACTGTGCCCCGCCACAGCCAACTTGGAATCAGCTACCAATTCACCTACCCTAAACGCCCCAAAAAAGGCCAAAGAAAAAACAGCCCTGAAAAGCATGGCCTCATACTCAGACCTCGCAACGACCGGCAAGACCGCACACAGTCCCTGTAAAAGGTCATGTGTTACCGGCCGCCGTTGATCCGCCTGAAGAGGGTGTTCACGCCCCCACCCTTGTAACAATTTCTTCACCAAAAACCCTCCACTGGCCGGGCCCCACCCAACAGCCTTCGCAAAAAATGCAAAGCCTGCCAAGTGGGCCCTAACTCCGGCCCTAGTATGACCCATCCTCCTAGCCCCCATGATGTACTGGGCCAGTAAACCATCCGACACCGCTCCGGACCTCCATCCCTGAGCCCGCAAAAATGCCACCACCGTACTACAACCCCGACAGTAGTCGTCCCAAGTCTTCTTCGCTACGGAGCTCTTCAACATCTCCTTCATATCAGCAGGCCACTGCTCCACAACTTCCAAGGGACCGATAACCTGATCTCGTCTGCCTCTGGCGCCAGTTGCCGAAACCGATCCAACTGCAAACGGGAAAGAGCATCAGCTATTCCATTGTGCAACCCCGGAATGTGTCTCGCAGTCAAACCCACATTAAGCCGCAGACAGGCCAACACCACCCTTCTCATAAGATCCGCTACCAATCTACAGTGTGGGGTATAATGATTAACCACGCTCACTACAGCTTCGTTGTCGCACCACCAGACCAACCTCTTGTTCCGCAATTTGTCCGGCCACAACTCCAACGTCACCAAAATCGGGAACAACTCCAAAAATGTGATATTCCGGAGAAGCCCTCGTTCATGCCACAACGGAGGCCACCGCTCCGCACACCATTCTCCACCAAAGTAAATGCCCAATCCCACAGCCCCCGCCGCATCAGTATATAACTGCAAATCGTGCGTAGAACAGGCCAACTCCATGAGTACAGGCGCCCCGTTAAACTCCCTTAGGAACACATCCCACACCCGCAAATCCTCCTTAATGCTCCTGGAGATGCGAATTCTATGATGAGGCTTACGGACACCTGACGTGGCTGCTGCCAAACGTCGAATAAATATCCGCCCCATTGGTATGACCCGTGACGCAAAATTCAGGGACCCGATCAATGACTGAAACTCTCTCAGCGTAAACTTCGCCGCCGCCAACGCATTCGAAATCAAGGCTCTTAACGTGTCCACTTTTTCTGGCGGCAATCGCGCCACCATCTCCTCCGAGTCTAATTCGATGCCCAAAAAGGTAAGCTTAGTCGTCGGCCCCTCCGTTTTACCCTCAGCTAAAGGTACACCCAAGTCCCCCGCGACACCCAGGAAAACATCCAACAATTCCCCACACCGCAAAGTCTGCGCTGGTCCCACAAACAAAAAATCATCCAGGTAATGGACAACACTCCTGGCACCGGCCCGGATCGTAACCATCCATTGCAGAAACGTACTAAATTTCTCAAAACAGGCACATGACACGGAGCAACCCATGGGCATACATTTGTCAAAATAAAATTCCCCTCCGAATCGGAAACCCAAAAGATGAAAAGAAGAGGGATGAACAGGCAACAAACGAAACGCGGATTCAACGTCCACCTTCGCCATCAGCGCCCCTTTACCCGCCCGTCGGACTAACTGTACCGCCCTGTCAAAAGAAGCATAACGGACCGTGCAGTACTCCCTCGGAATGTGATCATTCACCGACATTCCTGACGGGAATGAAAGATTGTGAATAAGCCTATATTTTCCCGGCTCCTTCTTAGGGACAATCCCCAAAGGGGACACTACAAAATTCTCGAAAGGTGGTTCCGGAAACGGTCCGGCTACCCGACCCAGACTCAACTCCACCGCCAATTTCTGCCGAACAACCGCTTCAAACCGCCGCACCGACGGGGAGTTCCTTGCTGCTTGCGCAGCGACTGCGCCACAAACCGGTATAACAAACCCCCCCTCAAACCCTTTTTGTAAAAATTCCCTATCCCCTGCATTCGGGTATCCGCAAAGCCAGTCGCGCAATGTCTCAACCTTAATGGGCGACGGGGCTCTGCCGAAGTGAAAACCCTCACTTAGAAGTGGATGGGGTAACACCCCCAACCCCTCTCTTGATGCACTTTGCCGCTGAATGACTGCCTCCGCAAGCAGAGCAGGCGTGCCGGAACTTACAGTCCGAAAATGGGCATGAGGCCTTATTAAATCGCCAACAGACATCGCTGCCTCCTCCTGCCCCGGACTTACTCGGGATTCCCCCCCCCCCAACTCGAAAGGACCGGCTCCCCAAGGAATTCGTCCCTCCACCAAACTTATTGACGGACCCTGACAAACCCCCTACTGAATGCGGACGAGCAGACATCTGGGTGAGCCACAAGTTGATGTCTTGAGTACCCCACGATAGAAACCAGTTTTCCTCCATTTTGTCACGAAACTTCTCGTCATAATTAAGCCAAGACCAGCCCTCATGGGCCTGCGAGGCTTCCAAAATAGAGTCAGCGTAGGACAGTAACATCCCGTACTGCCCCGGGTAAGACTGCCCCCACACACTAGCCAAACGCAAAAAAGCCCTGACCCAATTTACCACTGATCTAGTCACCTTACGAACCCTCCCAGCCTTCTCATCCTCTTTACGTTTTTTCCGACTTTCCCCCGACCTCTTACGACCTTCCAATAAACGGAAAATGTCAATATACCTTCTTTTCCTAATTTTATTTCTCAACTTCTTAGGCACCCCCTCCCACAATTCTGACAATGGTGTCAACGCCGACGCACCCCCAACAGCAGGGCTCCCCGATGAAATCCCCTCCCCCAACACCCCTCTGTCACCGTCCACACTCGCAGCACTAGTGGAAGCACTAGAGGAAGAAGAAGTGGAGGAATCCGAGTGCCGTCGTCGCCTAGAAGAACGCTTCCTTTTTTTACTCGCTTTCCCCGACCGCCCGGGTCGGTCGCTAATCCCTGGCCCGACCCCCCCTTGAGGTAACTCACCTTCCGTAGCCGTAACAGAAGTCCGCTCCTCTGCAAGCTGGATCCCCTCCGAAGGTTGCTGTGCCCCCGACTCCGTCACCAAACCGCTAGCGGACCCCAAATGGCGACCGTCTTCCCGTGGAAGGCTGCCTTGCTGCGATCCACTCCGCGTTGCTCCAGGTGAAGCCGTCATTGGATTCTGTGAAGAGAGAAAAGGCAAAAAAGGAGAGGGGGCAACACCCGACCACGCAGGTTGCCAAGCCCCTAACCAATTAGCTCCTGACGAGCCTAACCCTCCACGCTGCCATTGATCCCAAGCCTGTTGCCCCGTAACCCCCATTCTCCCAGCACCACCCAAACCCCCCACAGAGTAAGGCCCTGATCTAAACTCCCCACCCGGCGTCCCCCACCCAGTTCCAGGCCAAAACATGCCGCTCTCACCCCCAGTTGCACCAAAAGCCATTCCTTGCGAGGGATCCACGCTTTCTTCTTCCGCTCTCCCCCCAACTGCACCCACTACGTCCTGCTGACAGTCATGTGCACCCCTAACTTCATCCCTCCCTCCAGACGGGGCCGTGCCGCGTCCCCCAATCCTGCTCCGGAGTCCAGGCTGAGGTCTAGTGGAAGACCGACCATGTGACCCCACACCCCTGGCCCTACGGCCACCAGCCACAATAGCTAAGCGGCCCCTTGATGAACCAACAGACCTGCCATTCCTCCCCCTTTCCTCTCCCCTACCTCTCAGAGCCACTCTGGAAACCCTTTTGCCCAGGCCTTGTCCTCCTTTCGCCCCTCCCTGACCCCCTTTAGCCCCGCTCTGTCCCCCTTTTCCCCCAGCCATCCCAGTCCCCAAAAAAGGCAACAAAATTAGCTGACTGGCTGCAATAAGGGCAATGATACTCCACAGGCCCCTAAATGCACGCAAAGACACTTGCAGTGCTTTTTTTTTTTTTAATAGAATTGAAAAGCTGCACGGAGCAAAGCAAATCTGCCCTAGCCCTCACGCCGCACACAGCACATTCTCCCCCCCCCCCCCCCGGATCAACAAGACAGTGTCCTTAATTTATTAATGAAACCCCAAAGCACCCCCACTCGCCTGAGGAGCCTCCGCTCTCACCGCTGACCAGCCACCACAGCTCCGAACTCCTACGCCGACCCGGAGTGCTCTCCCAAACCAGCGCAACCGGCAACGCTGAAATGCCGCTGGAATCTCTGCGAAAAACCGCAATAACTCTCCAAGCCCGAGCAGCCAGAAACCGCAAGCAAAAAACAAACCGGCCAGCCGCCCTTCCCAAAACCATGTGCTAGCGTGCTCTCGGGCAGCCGCTGCACATGGCTCTTCCCCCCTGTTGATTGGTTCCAGCCGCGCGCATCTCGCGGCGGAACCAATCAATTCAAATGATGCGCTCCTGCGTCAGCACACAGGCGCGCTTCCGAGCTCTTCCCCCCCCCCCTTCTTCTTCACCTGCCTTCTCCTCCGCCTCGCTGCCCCGGCCAGGGGCGCGTTGACGCTCGCCCCCGGTTATCTTCGGGCACCAGGACTTCGCCCGTGCCCTTTTCCATTAGTGATGTTTATAACTGTGAGTATACCTATAGTTAAGTACATTTGGAAAGGTCAAAACTTTCTTTCCACTTTGTTTATTCAGTTATAGTTTTGTTCTTCATTTTTATCATTTTATTACCTTTTTATTATATAGTTTTTAAACATATTATATATATATATATATATATATATATATATATGTATATATATATATATATATATATATATATACACACACATACATGCACACAGATATATATAATTTATTTCTGTAGTTTTTTAATGTTTTACATAACTGTGATGTTTTTACATTTAAATGTTACATTTACAATTTAGAGTAGTTACTCACCTGTAACAGGTGTTCTCCAGGAGCAGCAGGAATCAGTCCTCACATATGGGTGTCATCGGCGCCGATGAAGCCCCAGCGGAGCATTTCCCCAGCTTTCTATGAAAGCCTTTGGGAATGCAGGCATGCATGCGCGCTTCCCTTACCGCCTAAAGGTGCCATCTTACCTCAGTCAAATGGCATAGCTAAGAACAGCACACAAAAATGATAAATAAACTATGTACAACTGCAACTCCAAGGAGAGGAGGGAGGGTTGTGAGGACTGATTCCTGCTGCTCCTGGAGAACACCTGTTACAGGTGAGTAACTACTCTTTCTCCAGGACCAAGCAGGAAGTCAGTCCTCACATATGGGTGACTCCCTAGCTCTGGGCTACCTGGAACCCAGGCTGAACAAGAGAACTCCCTCTAGTCCCAGCATCAAAGAAAGGCTTTTCAAGGGTACAACCTCCACCGGTAGCCCAACAGAGGGCAGGAGGGCAGGAGTTGCCTAAACCTCAAAGAGATTCTGGAGTACTGCCTGGCCAAAAGTACTGTCCCTAGGGGACTCCCTCTCCAGGCAGTAATGGGCTGCAAATGTCTGGCTTGAAGACCAAGCTGCAGCCCTGCAGATGTCTACCAAGGGCACAGAGTGGAGATGAGCCACTGAGGCAGCCATTGCCCTGACACAATGGGCCGTGACCCTACCCTGCAAAGGAAGGTCAGCCGCCTTGTAAGCCCAGGTGACACAGTCAGCCACCCAGATGGACAAGGTACGCTTGGACACAGCCAACCCCAACTTATTGAGGTCAAAGGATACGAAGAGCTGAGTAGCCCTTCTATGCCCCTACGTACCGTCAAGGTAGAAGGATAAGGCCCTCCTACAGTCCAGGGTATGCAGGACTGCTTCAGCCTGGCTAGCATGAGGTCTAGGGAAGAATGTTGGAAGAACCACCTCCTGATTGAGGTGGAAAGAAGAGACAACCTTAGGAAGGAACTTTGGATGAGTCCTGAGGACTACCCTGTTCCTATAAATCCTGGTGTAAGGCCTGTCACAGACCAGGGCCTGAAGCTCACTTACTCGCCTAGCCGAGGTAAGAGCTATTAGGAAGAGTGTCTTCCAGGAGAGGAAGCGTAGTGGACAAGTAGCCATCGGCTCAAAAGGTGGGCGAGTCAGTTGGTGCAAGACCACATTCAGCTCCCACTCAGGGGCAGGAGGATGGATGGGAGGCTTGAGCAAAAGCAAGCCCCTGAGAAAGCGGGACACCAAGGGGTGACCAGATAGAGATTGCCCATCCACCACTGAGTGGTGAGCTGCTAGAGCTGAGAGGTGGACCCGAACAGAATTGGACTTAAGTCCCTGATTGGATAAGTGCAGTAAGTACTGAAGAACTACTGGCACAGTACAGGAGAAAGGATCCTCTGTACGTAGCTGACACCACACAGAAAACCTCTTCCACTTGAGAGCATAGGTTTTCCTAGTGGACTGTTTCCTAGAGGCTAGGACAACCTCCTCAACTTCGTGAGGCAGGCCCCAGGGAGCCAAAACTACCCTTGCAGCCTCCAGGCAATCAAATTGAGAGATTTGAGATTGGGGTGCAGAAGGGAACCCTGGTCCTGTGTGAGAAGGTCGGGTTGCAACCCCAGAGGCAGTGGAGGATCTACCGCCAGTTGAAGCAGCAGAGGAAACCAAGGTTGTCTCGGCCACCTGGGAGCTACCAGCAGGACCAAGGCCTTGTCCCGGAGAATCTTGAATAGGGTTCAGGCCACCAAGGGCGTGGGAGGAAACGCATAGAGGAGGCCCTGAGACCAAGATATCAGAAAAGCATCCGCTGCTATCCGCAGAGGATGTGGTTGCCTGGAGCAGAACTTTGCTAGTTGCTTGTTCATGGGGCTGGCAAAGAGATCCATCAAAGGGAGACCCCATTTCAGGAAGATCTTCTGAACCACTGAAGGATGGAAATTTTGAATTTATTAAACAAGCAACAAAAGACATACCAAAAAGCAAAAACAAAAACAATAACCATCACCCCAACCAAATCCCACACCCCCCCAAAACCCCCACCCCCCGACATAGCACAAAACAAGTATCTCAATCCCCCCGTGACCCACCTCCCCACCACCAAACCCAACAACCAGCACACGTGCCCCTTCCCCCCGACATCATCAACCCGCAATAGTTCAGCATGTCCAATGTCTGTCCCAACCCCCCAACAGCAACCCGCAGCAGTCCAACAGAAATGCAATGTCCATCCCAACCCCCCCCCCCAACCACCCACAACAATCCCAGCACAGTCCAATGTCCCAAATGTCCATCAGGGCTGCCAAGCCCTCACTCACACCCACAAAAACAAAACGCATTGCCCCTTTCCCACCCCCGTCCCCACAAAGGAGCAACATCTCCGCCGCCCCACCCCAATCCCTACCCCACCCCCACCCTCCCCATAAATAAAGAAAACCCCCACCCCCCTAAACAGAAACATACAGGCATGTGCCGTCCCCAACGAAAACCCACCAGAAACAAAACCATAATACAAATCAATAAATGAACACAAAACCCAACCCTATCGGCCGAAACAGCGGAGCGGGATGCGCAGAAACACAAAAACAAAAACAAAACAAACACACACCTGCTCCAGGGAGAAAACGAAAACAAACATCCCCCAGGGAGAGAGAGGGAGAGCGGACAAGTGGCCAACAACCCCCCCAGCCCTAGTGCAAACCCCCCTCCCCCCCACCGGAAGGAAAGCAACCCCAGATCCCTAAACCTAGGAAGAAACCCCAGGGACTAAACCCCCCCCCCTCCTGTCTCACCTCCCTCCTCTACCCGGGAGACAAAAACAAAACCCCTAACCTCTAACAGGGAAGAAAAACCCCAGGGAACCCCTCCCCCTCATGGGGGGCGGAGGGTGAGGTGACGCCACAGACGCTCCCAACGATGGACCTCCACCACCCGCCTTTCGCGTTGCGCCATGCTGGACACTTCCTCCAGAATGTCCCGCACCACCTCGTCGAGGGGCAGGACCAACCCCCGGGTCGAGACATGACAGCGCGCTTGCCACAGGTGGTAGCGCACTACAGCCGTGACAAGGTAGAGGGTCCCGGAGTCCTGCCTTAGAGGAAAGGACCAGGCCCCGTACACCCACTCCGCATACGTGAGGAGGGAAAGGTCGCGCAGGTGAAGAGCAGCGGACACCAACCGGCAGGCCTCCACGTTAAAGGGGCACTGCCGGAGGAAATGGTCCATGGTCTCCGCCTGCCCCTCACACCCGGCCCTCGGACAGACCCGCTCGGCCTGTGACCTGTACTTGAGGTTGTCCCTCACGTACAAACGCCCGTGGAAAGACAACCAGGCTACATCCCGAACCTTCTTCGGTAGCCGAGGGGAGTTCAACAGCCGAAGGCCCCGCTGCATCACATCCGCCGGACAGTCCCGCAGGGCCCACCGTGGTTGATAGTGAGAGGTGAGTACCATCCGGTATAATCCTTTCCGCCCCAAGGACTGGGCGAGCGGGTCGGTCACCCCCCACCGCCGAATGAGCCCCACCATCACAAATACGTACGATGGGGCCTGTTCCCCTCTCCGGCGCACACGTGGGACCGAGGACGCCCCCTCCCACTGCTCCCAGAAGCGGGAGAACCATTCCCGATAGGAGGCCACCCACCAAACCACACCCCCTTCCCTCATCCTACCTAAGTGAAACGCCATAGACAAAACTGACAGAAAGACAAGGGGGTGCAACATACCCAAACCACCCTCTGCCCGATCCAGGCAGACTATGTTGCGCTGGACAGGGTTCAGGCGGTTACCCCACAGAAAACAGAAAAAGACGGCACAGACAGACGCCTGACGGGACAACGGAAGGACGAAGACCGTGGCCACGTGCAGAAAGAGAGGAAGCAGAAACGTCCCGAGGAGTTTGATCTTCTCCTCGTACGTACACCGCCACCCCCTCCACCGCAGCACCCGACACCGTGCAGTCTCGAGACAACGGTCCCAATTGGACTCCGCACAGTCCTCTGACCCGAAGACGAGGCCCAAAACGCGGACCTCCCCCACTGGAGGAGGAAAGGGGGCGCAGGAAGGCGGGGAGGCCTCCGAGGAGCCCAACCACAGCGTCTGGCACTTGCTGTGGTTTACAACAGAGTGGGCTACCTCCGAGTACTCCTCCACGGCCTCTCGCAGGGCCTCTACCCCGTCAGTGCCATCCACATAAACTGAGATGTCGTCAGCATAGGCAACGACGGACACCGGGGCCGCACCAGGCGCCTCCAGGCCCCGCAACCCACCTGAGGACAATCTCCGGAGGAAGGGGTCGAGGGAGAAAACATACAGCAGGGGGCTTAAAGGGCACCCCTGCCGCACCCCCGAGGCGACACCAAACGGCCGTCCGAGCCACCCATTAATAAACGGGAAGCTCACCCCCCCTCGGTACAGCGCCTGCACGACGAAGAGGAAACCTGCGGGGAGGCCGAAGTGCTGGAGCACCACCCACAGGTACCGGTGACTGACTCGATCAAAGGCCTTGGACTGATCCAAGGAGACCAACCAGTGGTCCCGTTGGAGCGACCGGCCTCTTTCCACCATCTCCCGGACTGTGGCGACAGCGTCCAGAACCCCTCTCCCCCGAACGGAACAATACTGGGAAGGTGACAGCAAATCGCCCGACACCTCCACCAGTCGGTTGGTCAAACACTTGGCCAGGATCTTCCGGTCCGTGTTCAGAAGAGAGAGCGGCCGCCAGAAGTCCAAGGAGCTATCGTCCTTCCCCTTGTAGAGCAGCAGCAGGACAGACTCGCGAAATGACCGCGGGAGATACCCCGTGTCCATGATCTCCTGAAACAGGGAGGTCAGGAAGGGGGCCAGCTGGGTAATGAAAGTGCGATAGAACTCCACAGGGAGCCCATCGCGCCCAGGCACCTTCCCCAACGGCATGGCACGAATCGCCCTCTCCACCTCCACCTGCTGGATCGGAGCAGCGAGTGCATCAACCTGTGCCTGGACCACAGCCGAATACACCGGGGGAAGGCCCAGGTATGTTCGGATATGGGTGAGGTCCACGGGGCGATCCCCAAACAGGTCCGAGAAGTAATCCCCCACCATCCGCAAAAGGTCCTCCTGGGAGGTATGAATGGTACCGTCCTCGCCCCGCAGGGCCATGACCTCCCGACGCTGAACCCTCTCCCTGCAAGTCCGGAAAGGGTCTGGAGTGGCGCCCCCACCGGCCGCCCCCTCGAAGCATAGGGAGGCATGGCGATCGTAAAGCAGGCCACGGAGCTGGACACGCACCTCTTCAACCTCCTCCCGCGCTGCCCCTCGGGATACCAAACGATCCAGCGACCTCCGGAGGACAGTGTAGGTGAGGTAGCGGGATCGAGCCATGGAGGTACCCCGGGAACGGAAGAGTTGTCGGGCACGCGTCTTCACCTCATCCCACCAGGCGCCACGGGAAGGGAAAAACACTCAGCAGGGTCTCCTGGTCTGCGAGAAAGGCCAAGAACTCCTGGACCACCTCTGATGTTGCCAACAACTGCAAATTCAGTCGCCACAGGCCAGGACCCCTGCTAAGCTCCTCGTGGTTGGCCAGGAAGGACACAGAGAGGACGCGGTGGTCCGAAAAGTCAACCGCCTGCAACTGCGGAGGGGAACACTCCACCCGGGCACTCACATATATCCGATCGATACGACTCCTGCAGGTCCCATGGTAGTAGGTGAACCCCGGCGACCTAGGAAAGGCCCGGTGGAAAACATCCACGAGGTCAGCCGTCCGGGTCATCTCGGCCAAAAAGAGGCCCTCGTAACTGGGTGGGCAACGCTCCCCCCCTCGGTCCTGCAAAAAGGTGGTGGTGTTAAAATCCCCGGCAAGGACCACCAAACGGGAGGTGTGTAAGTAGGGGCGGATAACCCCGAACAGGGTCTTCCGCGCCAACTTAGACTGGGGGCCGTAGACCACCACGAAACGAAACCGATGGGGCCCGCAGTAGCCATCTAAAAGCAGACACCGGCCCTGCTCCAGTTCCCACACGTACTGCACCTGAAATCGGTTAGACGTGAACAAAACCGCCACTCCTGCGTAGGGCTGTGCCGCAAGGGACCAGTACGAAGGGCCCCACCTCCACTCCCGCTTCGCCCGATGAAGGCTAGCGAGCGAGGTGAGCCTGGTCTCCTGCAAGAAGATGACATCCAGCCCACTCGTAGAAAGAAAATCATAGGCCGTAGCCCGCGCCTGGTCTGAGAAAATGCTGGCCACGTTGATGGTGGCGCACGAGAACGCAGGAGTGCACGCCATGCCTATTTCGAGTGCAGTGACCCTTTCCTCCTCTTCTCACCAACCCCGGGATCCCCAGAATCCCGCTTGCAGGACAAGCCCGCGAGCTGGAGCGACTCCTCCTGGTCCACGTCGACCACCTCGAGGATCTCCTCCTCCTCCCGCTCAACCCTATCACCCCAGGAGGTGCTGGCGCCCCCGGGACCACCAGGCAAAGCTGTCGCGAGGGCAGACCCAGCCCCCACGGGATGAGGAGGCACAAACGGGTCAGGGGTCGGAGGAATGACCTCTTCCGTGGGGTCCACCACCTGTGCAGCCCCCCCCCTCCCCGGACAAAGACTGAGACAATACGACAGTGCCCACCCCCGCGGGGGAGGCCAGGGCGGCCGGGTCAGCAGGGGGCTCCTGCGAAGGCCCCGAACCCAACTGCAGGGGTACAAACCCATCCTCCCTCACCCGTCGGGCGCCAGTATCCCCCTTGATTGGAGGACCCTGACTGCGGCGCGCCTTCTGCACCTTTGAAGGTCGCCGCTGAGGAAGAGGGGCCACCCCCGCCGCTAACCGCTCCGAGCGCCGCACAGGAAGCCCTGCTTCCACAGGCAAGCCCTCATCCGCCTCAGCCGCATCAGCGGCCAAAAAGACGAAACGGTTGATGTCCAACACGGGCTCTGCATCCAGCAACGGGGATGTCTCCCGTTTCTTCCTTTTGGACTTGCCACCCTTGGAAGGGACCGTAGTCCATTCCTCAGGTGGCACCACCCTCAACCCACTATCCTGTCGTGCTACATTAACCTCCACCACATCAACCCTCTCCTCCTTCCTACCCGAATCCCCACCCCCTGGTGGCTCCCTCGGCTCGATGGACTCCTCTGCACTAGGGCCCCCGGTCTCCTCCTGAGGGAGAGGGGCCTCCATAGCCTCCTCCCGCACAGGAGCCCGAGGTGGAGTGACGGCAACCCCCCCCGGTCCATTGTGTGACGCGGAGGGGCAGCGGGCAAAGGGGTGGCCCAACTCCCCGCAAAGGTTACACCGAATTAGCAGACACCCGGCCGAAGCGTGACCCCATCCACCACAACGGGTGCAGACCTGCTCGGGACAGTTCATGCTCAAATGGCGGAATGAGCCACAGCGGTGACACTCGCGGGGTTGCCCGGGGTAATAGCACAAGATGCGATCCCGACCGAGGAAACCGGCCGAGGGCACGTGCTGCACCACGTTTCCCACCTCACGCAAATGGATCCTGCCCTTCCACGACCCGTCCCACACCCCTAGGGGCCCAGCGCCCTTAACCAGGGGTGCGAGAAGCACCGCATGGCGCGACAACCAAAACTGGATGTCCTGCCCTGGGAGCGACTCATTCCTGGATAGGATGGTCACAGGTACCGTCCCCTGGCGAGAGATAGGCACAACACGAAAGTCAGCCCACCCTCCCTGCCCCCTCTGCTGCTGGTATCGGTCCCAGAAAATCTCCAGCCCCGTCTCAGCATGAAACTAACATCATATTCAATGGTGCTGTTCATGTGGATAAAGGCGTAGAGATCTCCTGGGAGAAACCCCAGCCCAAGGACCATCCTCAAGACCTGTTCCCTGGCTGGAGGGGGCCCCTCCCCAGCCCATCGGATCTGCGCCACGTTGCGCCGTCGGACCTCACCCCCTACTCCTCTTTGAAACCCTCCCCCTCCTCCTCCTCCTTCCCCTCCTGCGGGACCATTCCCCTGAAAACCTCCCCTCCCCCTACCCTCACCCGACGTCCCTGGAGTGGTGCCCGACCCCTTCAGAGCCTCCGCAAAGGTACGGAGGGGGGGAGCCGGCCCCCCAGCCCCCATCTCCTGCCCTCCTTGATCTGTTCCTGTATCCATCTGCGGGGGATCCTGCTGCTGGACCGCAGGATCCGTAACCTCCTCACTTAGATCAACCAGAGGACTGGGGAAGGTCAACTCCGCAAAGACAGAGTCCGGGATGCTACCTCCTCCGGATCCCTGAGTGCCACCGAGAACCCCTGGACCACCACTTATCTCTACCTCCGGCTGCCGAAAGGCAGTAAAAGCCCCGGGAGGGCCCAACGGGGCCTCCAAAGCCAATCGTAGGGCATCACAGACCTGGTTCTCGGTAACACCCAGGGAACCGGAAGGCTCCCCCAAACCTCCTTCCCGCATTCCCGACCCAGCGCAAGGCTCCTGGGTTTCGGCCACCACTACCGGGGACGGACCCCGCTCCCCTTCATTCCCGGGTTCCAAGGGGACCACCGCCCCCCCTGACCCTACGGAGAACAAGTCCTTCCCTCGTCCTGAAGCAGCCACTACCTCCTTCCCCACTATATGACCAGTCGTCCGCTCCCCCCCTTCCTCCATCAGCCCGTCCTGTAGCCCATCATCCGCCACCCCCTGTATGGCTATCGACAACAAGGCAGGACCCGCCCGAGACAACAGGGCAGATCCCCCACCCAGCACCTCCCCCACACCCCCACCCCCCTGCCCCTTGTCCCTCCCAGGTCCTACCTGGTTGTCGGTGCCAGACGTGGCACAAGGATCCAGAAAAGTTTGGACGGTAGTCAGGGCTCCAACAGAAAGGGCGGACACCCCCCTGCGAGCCAGGTCTCCGTCGGCCGCAATAACAGACAACAAAGGCAGCTGCGCATCCCGCTCCTCTACCCCGGCCGCAGTGACAGCTGACTAGCACTTTTCTTCCCCCTCTCCCCCCGGGGACTGCAGAAAAGAAAGAGCAGCCCCCATCCTGCCCCTTTCTCCTCCTTCCAGCACCCCTCCGGCCCCAGTCAGCCACCTCAGAACATACTGGGCGAGTGCCCTGTAGCTTTCTAGGGGCCGGGAGGGCAGCCACAATAGGGGAGTCCTGCCCACCAGCCATCCCCCTACCAAACCCCTTCCCAGTAACCTGGACAGGCATCGTAGCTGAAGGAGCAGGATTCCTATTACAGGTGGAGAAATCCGCCACCCGTGGATCCTCAAGTGGCGCAGCAGAATCAAACGGCTGAGGCCAACCAGTCTTCCGCCGCCGGGGATCCCGTGCAGAAAACCCCTCAGAGCCGGAAACATCCAAAGACAGTGGATCAGCAGTATGCTGAAAAGGAACCGCCGAATACTGCTGCCTCTCTACAACACCCCCTCCAATCGAGGGGCAGGAAAAAGAAGCTCCCTCTGTGCTTAAAGAGTGCCGTCGAAAATCCCGCAGCAAATCAGAAGATGGGGAAGGTCGTTCTGCAGACTTCCTGGGTTTCCCGGAAGCGTCAGTACCCATTACTCGGCGGCCATCTTGTGATTGTAATCTGGCTGGGGGAAGTCCTACAGGCAGCTCCTGCAACAACCTCACTTCCGTAATGACGTCATCAGAAAGACCCCGGCGGCCATCTTGCGATTGTAAGCTGGCTGGGGGAAGTCCTCCAGGCAGCTCCTGCAACGACCTCACTTCCTTAGTGACGTCATCAGAAAGACCCCGGCGGCCATCTTGGATGGTCCCTTCAGTGTTACACGACTGTTGGTGAGCCACCAGGATCAACGGAGCACCCTGGGGACGTGCAGGAACAATCTGGGCAGACAGCATTTCGGAGGGAGGAACCAGCGCATTCACAACATCACAACCATCACCCTGCTGCAGGTAAGACACAGGACATCCAGGAAATGCTTTAGAAGAGGAAGGCAGGGAACGGGTGGTAGACTTCCCAGGAACTAGAATGGGAGAGGGCATACTTCTAGAGGAGGATGAACCCCCCTGCTGACCCACCCCCGGGGGCCTCCCCTGGACTGCAGGTATCTTCCAACGATTATAATTCTGGTAAACTTCGGCAAGGGACCCACAACCCTGGTTCTGATAGTACTCAATCTCCAAGTACTTGGCCTTCAGGGCCCGCTTTACCCCCTTCCGATAGGTAGCATAGGCCACCCATTCCTCCCCTGGAATGGTGGCCTGCAGGCTCTCCAGGTGGGAGAGCTGGGCTTGCAGCTGGGCCGCCTCCTCCTGGAGACCCCGAAGCCGCCGCACTGCCGCCACGATTTCATCTGGGGCCCTAGCTGACTGCTGGTAGGACGGCAGGCCCGACCCCCCGTCCTCATCCTCACTGGAGGAGGTAGAGGCCTCCTCCAGGACCCAATGTGGAGGGGGGAACCTGCCTCCTCCAGTTCTATACTCCACGGTCCTCCAGGGTCTCCCCAGGGCCTCTCCCTGCTGCCACCCAGCCTCCACACCCTGCCTGGGGAGGAGACAGGAGCCTCCTCCCTGGGGTAGCGGGCCCAAACCTCCATACCTGTGGGTCCCTCCTTCCTGACCAGGTGCAGTCCTACCTGGGGAGTCCCCCTCCTGGGGCTCCAGCTGTTCCAGGTTGCCAGTTTCTCCATCCACTGTCCGAGTAGGAGGCCCACCAGGCTTGGCAGGCCTCTGGGCCTGGGCCTCCCTTGCTAGAAGTGGCCCAGGGCCCGACATCCAAGCACAGGCAGAAAAAGGAACTGCTCCCTAGCAGGAGCTCTGCACAACTGATCCTCTCAGCACAACAGCCAAACAGGAAGTGGGTGGAGCTGCCATTCGTGGGGCTGCAGAATCCTGCTTAACCTGTCTGCCAGGTAGTTGTCCTGGCCTGGAAGGTACACAGCCCTGAGGAGCATGTTGTGCTTGAGGGCAAAAGAACAAAGGTCCTGAGCTTCCCGACAAAGGATCCTGGACCCATATCCGCCCTGTTTGTTCACATAAAACATAGCAACCTGGTTGTCTGTCTGAATCAGGACAGACTGTTGAGCTAGGGTAGGAGTGAAAGCTTTGAGTGCTAATCGAATAGCTCTGAGTTCGAGGAGATTGATCTGCTGTGAAGCTTCCCAGGGAGACCAGAGGCCCTGGGTGCACTTGCCCAGACAATGCGCTCCCCAGCCTTGCAGGGAGGCATCTGTTGTTAGCATCACTGTGTAACCTGGAATCTGAAAGGGCACCCCTTTCAGCAGATTGGTTGGGTGTAGCCACCAGTTGAGGGAGTGCAGAAATGGTCTGGACACCCTTATCCTGTCTCTGAGGCTGCCTTTGGCCTGTGACCACTGAGTCCGAAGGCACCACTGTGCTGGCCTCATATGGAGCCTGGCATTGGGGGTCACATGTACTGTCGAAGCCATGTGGCCTAGAAGCTGCAGGCAGAGTCTGGCGAAGACCAGGGATCTGCTGAGAAACTGACTTGCCAAGGCCATCAACCTTCGGGCTCTGTTTTCTGGCAAGAATGCCTTGGCCAGGAGAGAGTCCAACCTTGCCCCTATGAACTCCAAGTTCTGGGAAGGGAGCAAAGTGGACTTTGAGAAGTTTATGACAAACCCCAGGCGTTGCAGAAGAGCAATGGTCCTGATGGTGGCTTGATTGGCCTCCTGACCTGTCTGACCCCTGTTGAGCCAGTCGTCCAGATAGGGGAAGACAAAGATGCCCTGATTTCTCAGGTAGGCCGCCACCACTGCTAAGCACTTTGTAAAGATTCTGGGGGCGGAGGTGAGGCCGAAAGGAAGCACTCTGTACTGATAATGGTTTCCTCCCACGATGAACCTTAGGTACTTTCTGTGGTCTGGATGAATGAGGATGTGAGTGTACGCATCCTTTAGATCTAAGAAGCATAGCCAATCTCCCTGCTGGAGGTAGGGCAGAAGGGTTCCAAGAGTAAGCATCTTGAACTTTTCTTTCAGTAGGAACTTGTTAAGGTTCCTGAGGTCCAGAATGGGGCGAAGGCCACCGGTCCTTTTGGGCACCAGGAAATACCTGGAGTAGAATCCGTGACCTTGCAAGTGGGGAGGCACAGGCTCCACCGCCCTGTCCACCAACAGACCCTGAAGCTCCTGACGGAGAAGGTCTGTGTGCAAAGGAGGCCTTGGAGGCTCCCCTGGAAAACAGGGGGGGTGGCAGTTGTGGAAATGGAGGGCATATCCCCTGTGGATGATGTCCAGCACCCAACTGTCCCCGGTGATAAGGGGCCACTGGTGGGCAAAGAGGGCGAGACGACCTCCTGTGCAGGGTTGGGAGAGCAGTGGAGGAGAGGCTATGCTCAAGGAGTCAAAAGCCCCCACCCTGCTGAGTAGTAGCAGGGGCCGGAGGCTTGGGGGTCCTCTGCCTCCGGGGCCCATTACCCTGGCCCTTAATTGCTGACCCTGGGGGGCAGCTTGGACAGCCTGATATTGTGGGTACTGTTTGTAGGCAGTGCCCTTCCTCGGGTAAAAGGTCCTTTTACCCGAGCCCTTCTTTTTATGAGAAGGGGCAGAGGTCTTCCTCGACAGCCTTGTCCGGGTGAGGTGCTCAGTCTCGAGCTGAGCGGCCTTCTCGGTCATGGGCTTGCCAAACAGGTTTTCACCTCGGTAAGGGACATCAACCAACTTGTCCTGAACCCATGGCTCGAGGTCCGATGACTGCAGCCATGCCTGGCGTCGAGCCGCGATGCCGGCTGCCACAACTCGGGCCGAAGCCTCGAAGCTATCGTAGGCGGCGTGGGACATGAACTTCGAGCAGTCCCGAATCCCCGAGGACAAGGACTTAAATCTCTGCAAAGGTTCCCCGGAGAGACCAGCAGAGAATCTGGCCAACTTCTTGGCCAGATCCCGCAAGTACATGCCCATGTACACCTGGTAAGACTGGACACGGCAAGCAAGCATCGAGCCCTGAAAACACTTTCTACCAACGCCATCTAGGTTTCGGGCCTCCCTGCCAGGAGGCACCACGGAGTGCATCTTCTGACTCTTCAGAAGATGCATGGCCGATTCCGCAACCATGGAATGGTGTGGTAGCTGTGCTTTCTGAAAACCAGGGCTCTGATGGAGCTGATAGATTGAATCGACTCGCTTGCTAAGAACCGGCGCCGAGGCCGGTGCCTCCCACATACGGAAGAGGAGCCGTTCCAGCATCGGAGGAACAAGGACAGTAAAGGCCTCCTTCAGAGGAGAGTCATACTGCAGCGCCTCGAGCTCTTCAGCTCGAGGCTCTTCCTCGGGATCCGCCGGAATAGCTAAGGCAGTGGCCATATCCCGGACAAACTCCGAGAACCGGGTGTCCTCCGGAGGGGATCTACTCCGGGGCTCAGACTGCGATGAGTCCAAAGGGACGCACCGAGTCTTAAAGGTGTCAGGAGACTCCTTGTCCTCCGTCTCCCAAGCCGACTCATCCGAGGAAGAGTCGGGGTCCGACCCCGTGGGGCCCTGGAGCACCCGCCCCGACGCCGGAAGCACCAGCGTCGATGCCCTCGGTCCCGAATGGGAGTTCGAGGGGGACCGCGACCGAGGTCGACACCGAGCCACAATGGACTCGAGTATTGGCTCGGTCTCTGGGGTCGACTTTGACGTCGATGTCCCGGTGGTTGGGGCAGATGCACCAGACAGGCTGGCCATCAGAGCCCACTGTTGCTCCATGAAGATAGACATTCTGCTCTCCAAGGCTGTCATCCTGAGACTCAGCTCGGGAGACGCAGCAGCTACCGACTCGGGCCCCGGCGGCACCGGGGCCGACGTTGGCTCCCTGGGAGGACAGTCCATGAGGACTACGGGGCTTACATGTCCAGCAGACTCCGGCTCCACACGAGGAACTTTGGCAGGCTTCTCCGGTTCCACAGGCCCGGGGCGACGGTCGGGGTTCTTAGACCTGGCCCTCGAGGAGCCAGGGACCTCTTCCGACGACGCCCTCGCGAGCCGTTTCTTCCTCTTGCATTCCCGGTCGGGGGACCCCCCGTCCGAGGAGCTTCGACAGCGCTCGGGATCGGAATCCCGAGATGTCGAGGCCTCAGACAAGGTCTGGGCCCAGCCGGAGGCTGAGTCTGAGAAAAGCCTTTCCTTTTGCTGCTGGCAACTTCGTAGTGCCTTGGAAGACATTTTTTACACAGGCCCAGCACGACTTAGGATCGTGGTCGGGACCGAGGCACCGAAGGCTGCAGTCGTGTGTGTCGGTGAGAGACAGTTTCTTACACCGATCACACTTCTTAAAACCACTGGAAGCCATCAGGGAAAAAAAGAGTCCCCGCGAGGTCAAAAGACCGGCCTTCCAGGGGAAAAGAGAAAAAAGGGCGCGAACGCCAGCCATGAAGGGCAAAAACCGAAAAAGAGGAATCGGGCTCGATACCGGAGTACCGAACCCGGCAGGAGGGGAACCGGCATCGAACCGGAAGAAAAAGAGCAAAAAATCGCTGAAAAATCTAATTTTAACCGGGAAAACTGGACACACGTCCGGTGGGCTTCATGGAAAAAAAGAGACTGAGGTAAGATGGCACCTTTTGGCGGGAAGGGAACCGCGCATGCGTGCCTGCAATCCCAAAGGCTTTCATAGAAAGCTGGGGAAATGCTCCACTGGGGCTTCATCGGCACCGATGACACCCATATGTGAGGACTGACTTCTTGCTTGGTCCTGGAGAACTGTTATTGTTATTTATACATTTGTTACTGTTTGTTTGCAGTCCTCAGCCTCCTGATGAAGGCGTTGCCGAAATGCATTGGGGTGTTTCTTTACTAATAAAGCGCTTGTGACCACTACTACTGCTCACTTCTTGTGTTCTCTGAGGGTTTTTGCAAGAGGGTGCTCCTTTGTTTGGTTTCTACGTTAGAGAAAAGACAGGATAGAGGAGATATGATAGACACGTTTAAATACCTCCATGGTATAAATGCATAAGAGGAGAGCCTCTTTCGATTGAAAGCAAGCTCTGCAACAAGGGGACATAGGATGAGAGTGAAAGGGAATAGATTCAGGAGTAATATGCAGAAATATTTCTTAATGGAAAGAGTGGTAGATGTGTGGAATAGTCTCCCAGTGAAGGTAGTAGAAACGAGGACAGTATCTGAATTCAAGAAAGCATGGGAGAGACACAAAAGATCTCTAAGAAAAAAAGGGGATTATAGTAGTTGATATGGAAGGTCAGACTAGATAGAAACATGACAGAAGTAAAAGACCATACAGTCTATGTTTCTAATACTGCAGGTCCCATAATGCATCATAATGAGCTTGTCAGAAATCCAGTACTGGCTTAAAATCTCATTCCTGGAACTGGGTACCTTGGCAACTCTGAGACTAGCTTAAAATCTCTCTTGGAACTGGGTAACTTGGCTATGAAACTGCGGAAGAAGATTTCAGGCACAGTACAGGGCTTGATGCAATGACCATGCATTCAAAATAGTATCTGCTTGCAAGTGCATGATGGAAGAAGTGGAACTTTATTTTGGAGTTCCTAATCTGATTTTTCCCCTAGCTCAAAGTATATTTTCAATTACTGTACTTGTAAGTAAGCAAAAAAATTGTGATTTTTTTATTTTTCTTTTTGATTTATACATTTACATAGGAATTTAAGAAAAATGATTACTGAATAAAATACCAAACAAAAATTGTGAACTGTTAATTCTAAACAACAACAAAAAACCTGAAGATGCCAGGGTCTGACTCCACATCCTCTTCCATACAAAGCATAGACTTTTTCTACTACTAGGCTACACATGCAACTGGCTTTTATTTAGTTGTGCTTATACAGTCAAACCTCGGTTTTCATTTGCCCCGGTTTTCATACGCTTCGGTTTTCAACGTCTTTTCTGACTGAGATTTTGTCCCGGTTTTCATGCATTGCTTCGGTTTTCAACGTCTTTTGACTGAGATTTTGTCCCGGTAGCAGGGAAGAAAAGCTGTCAACGTAAGCAGGAGATGTTGCATGAATGTGGGAGGCAGTTCTTTCTCTTGCAGGGTACGTCTGAAGCTATATCATTAAGATTTTCTGCCATTCTGAAGCATTGAGCAGATAATGTAAAGGTATTTTAATGGACTGAATTCAATGTGTTTCCGAAGAGAGCTGGGCACAGCAGCTTGTCAGGGGTGGCTAAGGCCAGATGTTAACATACTGTACTGTACAGTACTGTACTTAGCTTGCTTTCAGTGATGTTAAATGTTCATTTATCCATTTCATTAGTCATTTATATTTATTTCTCATTGTTTTCTGTATGTAAAAAGATAGTTATTCTCTATAAAATGTATTTTTTGTGAATATTTTTGGGTGTCTGGAACGGATTAATTGGATTTACATTATTTCTTATGGGAAATATTGCTTCAGTTTTCATATGTTTCGGTTTTAGTCAGACTTTTTCGAACGGATTAATCATGAAAACAGAGGTTTGACTGTATACCGCTTTTCACTGAGTCAAGTTTGTTTGTTATAGGTGAATACATAAAGAAGCTAGCCTGCTGTTTTCAGATTCTGCACCAGCAGTTTCAAGGGCTCAAAGCAGGGCAGAGTTAACAGCATCAGCCAGAGAGACTGTAATAGTCTGAACGAATCAGATTATGTTACTCTCTCGAGCTGATACTATTGAACACTGTGGTGCTTTGAGTCCTCTCTGCTGGTGTGCGTGCAGTTGTTACTCATGCTGTCCGGTGCAAAAAAAAGAAAAACGTCACTGCTGCGGGAACCTTGGCTCAGGCAGGCTGCTATGGGAGACTGAGACAAAGGAAGGGCCAGAGAGACTTCTGAGCACCAACACCGTGAGCTGAGATAGTGGGAATCCAACGCTGGTCTCCCCTGCCTCATAAGGAGGCCTTTCTCACAATGCTGCTGTACACAGCAGCTCCTCTTCTGCACATACCACGTGGCTCTCTTGACTCACCCAGCGCAGGCAAGCCCAAGTAGTCTTTAGTGGTGCCATGCATAACTTACCAGACTCCGATTACAAGAATGCATGAGAGGGGGGGAGGGGGGGGTGAAAGTGTGTGAGTGTGAGAACAGTTCCAGATGCATGCGTGACTTGGCATGTCTGCTGACTGTTAGCACAGGCCCACACTAACAGGGTGCTGAATGGAAAATCCACCACCGTGGTAAAAGAAACCTGCTAAGTACTTAGAGCATGTTTGAGTGGGATTAGGACAGAGAATGGAAGGATAGTGCTGCACTAGTTGTCATCATTGCTGATAGTGCAGTTGCATTTAGGAGCCAATTCTATATAGGGCACACAGAGTAATGTGCTTAAAACATTCATATGTCCCTATTGGCTCCCCCTTCCATACAGATTTCATTTCAGAATTCTGATGCTTGGTCACAAGGCCTTTTATACTGGTTTCCATTCTACCTTTGTATGCCACATCCCCCCTCCTCCCCCCCCCCCCCGATACTTCCTTCGTAGGATGCAAATCTTCTTCTTAGCCCACTCATTTCTGTTGCTCACATGGAGGCATCTCTCCATGCAGCATTGTATGTTTTGTCTCCATCCCTTTGGAATTCTCTTCCATCCTATATACGCGAGTTCTCCTACAAGAGATTCAAGATGCTCTTGAAGACCCGTTATTTCAAGGAGGCTTCCAGGGTCTGTTCGGCCTAGGGCAAGGGTCACATGTACTGCTCAATCCTTTGCTCTTCTTTACTTTCTCTCTCCTGTTTTTAATTGGCATTCCTTCCCATGTTGGTTTTTTTAGCAATTGCATACTGCTCGGATGCTATCTGGCCTTGAGCGGTATAGAAAGTTTTAATAATAATAATAATAACAATATTCGGAAGTACTTACATGAGTGAATGTGCACATGGCTATGCTTTGGATGGTCTCCATTCTGCATGTGTGTGCCTAAGTCCCATTATGCATATGCTCAGTTGGTCAGGGACAGAACCAGGGCAGAGCATAGGTGAAGCCTAAATCTATATACGTAGGTTTTAGAATACTATGTCTTGCATGCGCCACTGCACCGATCTAGGTGCAGGCGATTACGCCTTCTCTAAAGCAGGCATAACTATCTCAATTAGACTCAGGCAGGTCCATACACCCCTATTCTATAAAACAAAGCCACATGTGCTTTACTTAATATAATGGTCCCAAATAGGCACGCAGCTTTGCAATTTGCTTGTGTGTGAAACTATAGAATTACCCTCTTAATGTCACATCAAAAGCAGTCCAGCAGCATGGCAGTTGTCAGAACATTTGGTACTGAAAAGTCCCGTGCAGTCACGCAGACTGACACCCCCACTCCCCAGGGCAGAAGTTTTTGTTTTGTGTTTATGATGTTTTCTGATTATATTTTCGATACTAGACAGACCCTCAGGACAAAAAAAAACCCCAACAGATTACCCCACAAAGACCCTCTCACTGAAGAAGCCCCCCAGCACAGACCCCCCAAATCCAAGAACCCCTGGCACAGACCCTCCTGGACTAAGACACCCTCAGCAGTAGGACCCCCTAGCCATATATCCTCCAACCAACGGGAAACCTCACCACTTGATAGACTCCCTAAAAAGACCCCATCCCCATCCAATCCCTGCCTATTCCTTGGACCCCCCCCCCCAACTATTCACAAAGCTGAACTCCCCATTCTCTAGTGGTCAAAGCAGGAGTGACCCACCTTCACTCCTACTCTTTTGCTGCCCAGGTTCAAAATGGAAGATTGACGCTCAGTGGCAGTACTACAAGATTATTGCTCAGGATCAGATCTGCCATTTTCAACCTGGGCAACAGCAGAGCAGGAGTGAAGGGGGATTACTCCTGCTCCATCCACTACACACCAGGGATTTTGGCTTTGTGAGTAGCTGGGGGGGGGGGGGGGAGGGTGTTCTGAGATTGGATGGGGAATGGAGGCCTTTTGAGAGGGGTCTACCAAGTGGTGATGGCTTCCTCTGGATAGCGGGTCTAGAATTAGGGGGAATTACTACTGCTTGGTGCATGGCATCTGTTCTAGGGGATTCTTGGTTGGAGGAGTCTCTGTCAGTGGTGGATATTTTCCTGAGGTCCAGGGCATCTGTGCTGGGGGAATCAGCATGAAGCACTGAGACCACTGAGTGGGACTCCTCTTTTCAGCACCTTTGCTTTCTGCCGGTGCCTGTTTCCCATGGCTTGGCAGGTAGTGTGGATGCACCTGTGTTATCTGCTTTTCCATGGAATGTGGGCCTGTGCAGTAAGTGCCCTGTGCAATAAATGCAGGGCAGATAATAGGCACACCCCTTGCATTTACCACGGAGGTTTTGCACTTTCCGCACATAGGGGTATGTTTACTAAAGAGCATGCCGGTAGCACATGTTCGAGCTGTGAAACTAATGCAGAGGCCCATGATAACGTTAGGAAGCATGTGCATATGTCCTTCTGTGGCACCACACCACTGCCCACCTCCTCACCCACGCCAACCACAGAGATCACGTCACCCCTCTTCTGGTTCAGCTCCACTGGCACTATCGCTATCAATACAAGATTCTCATCACTGTCCATAAACCGATCTACACTGGCCACCCCCAATACCTCGCTGATCTGGTTCAGACACACCTCCCTCTCCACACCCTTTGTTCCATCCATAATGATCACCTGGCCCTCCCATCTTCTGCCCGAGTCCACTTCGAACACACCCGCCATGCTGCTTTCTTTTTCCTCGTACCAGCCCTGTGGAATTCCCTTCCCCCTTCCCTCTGCTCTGAGCACTTCTACCCCTGGTTTAAGTCACTGTTGAAAGCTCACCTCTTCTGTCAGGCATTTGACCTACCCTCCACTCCCAATTAACTTGCAGATGTTAGTCTGTCTACTCTCTCTTTATGACTGTCTCTTATCTGTCTTTCTTGTCACATATTTGGTGTTCTTTTTCCTTTTCCAGCTTGCAGCCTACTTTTTATTATTGCAAACCTCCCCGTTGCCTTGGCCTGGCAGTCAAGCAAATGATATAATAAAAATAAAGATAACCTGCACTGGGGAGCACTTAACGCTAACTCACTGAGGTGCACCTGTGCCAACAGCAACATTTGTACTTAGCAGATGTCCAAAATGCTTATGTTAACTGTGATTCACCTTCAATGCCTACATTCCCTCCCAGTCTCTACCCAATTGTGTGCAGCCCAGTTAGCATGGGATTTTTAGCACAGGGTCCCATGATGTTAGCATAGTCTGCTTGCTGCATGACAAACACCATGCTAACAGTGCATGTTAGTAAGCACACCCCATAATGCATGGTAAATGTCAAGCCTTACCACACTTTAGTAAAAGTAGTCCCTTATTGGGCCTATAGTTAAAATTATTTTTCACTTATATACAAAATAAAGTCAAACCACTTAAGTGGAAACTTGCCAGCTGTAAGATGTGTCAAGTGAATTCAGGTATAAGTTAAATGTCTCATACTCACAACCTGTTCAGTGAAGTGGACAGTATTTTCCTGATAGGCAACCCAAAGCACTATTCAGTAATGCGGGTGGCAATACAGAAGGTGCAGTTAACTTCACCTAATGAGGAAGAGGTAATTGCACTAGCACTACTTGCAAAATGCACTGTTAACATGCAGTATATACCCATGCGATGATGGTGTGTTAATCACCATACCCACTCTCCGCCCGTAACCCACCCATTTCTCACTCTTAATAAGCGAAGTGTAGTTAGTGTAGGAATACACTGTCCGAACCGGGAGCTACTGTAACAATTACTGCAGGCCACAATGTTGGATAGCATGCTCCAAAACCCACACTAATTGCATAGTGCATTTTAGTAAAAGAGCCTTTTATTTACTGCAGATACCACCTCATCAGAAATTTTCAGTCAAGGAAATACTTCTTAGGAAGCTCACAAGATAAATTCAGAAACCTAAATTCCTTGTTTTATTTTCCAGTGTCTCCATCTTACAGGTTACTGTTAAAAAATCCGTAACGGTCTTAAACTGCTCAGCCTGAAGCTCTCTCTGGGCAGTTTCCAGTTTAATAACATGAGTCTCTTGAGCTTTCATAACCTTCTCAGCAGAAAGCATATGCTGATTCCCCAAGACCACCGAGGTTCCAAATCCACACTCTTGTTAGCAACAACTGCTTCCAGACTTTCTATTGCTTGCCAAATCATTTTGAGGATGATAGTGTCTGGTCTCTCCAGCCTCTTGATCCCTAGAAGAGCCGATGCATTTCCCATCTGCAATAACCTTCCAGATGAATGAAGCTTCGGCGAGACAGCTTCTACTGACAGCAAGCCAACCTTCTCCCCTACTGACTCCAGCAAGGCCTGTGATCTTATTCCCTGGTGCTTCCAGGGCCACTCTTGCCCCTACCGCACAAACAGGAGCTGCGCTGTCACCAGTACCTTAGCTCAGCATTCCTCTCCCCCGAATCTTGTACTGGGAAGCTCATCAGAGGAGGAAGGGTCAAAAGGCAGAAAGTCCGCAACCAGCCTTGAAGGGCTTCTCATCCAGTTCAAATCAGAGAAGGATTCTGATCCTTTAAATTCCCCTGTTCTAATATATGCCGTGGTCCCCATTTTCAAAATAGCGTTTCCCATAATCATAGAGCTGGAAGAAATGCTTTGAAACTAGAGAATTTACCACTTCGTTCCTGTACTGTGAAGTACTTTGGAGATCTGTGTTTGTAGTGGGCACTGCTGATTGTGTCAACCACATTAAATATTAAGACATGATAAAAGAAGAAAAATACGTGCTCTTGAAAACTACTGAATTCTAGGTCAGCAATCAGTTAAATAACACAGGTACACTAAAAAAATTTTTTTTTAAACTGCCTCTAATGTTTCGATTGATTTTTACGTTTTTTGGTGCGCTGAATCCAAATCTGGTAACCAATTTGCTCCATCACATACAGATTTTTTGCTACATTGGGTTAGCAGTTTGAGGTAAACGTTTCAGATTGAGTGCGATCGAGATAAAAGTTTCTTGGATGAATTCTTTATACTAATTGTTTAGTAGTTATTCAAATAAGAATAAAGAAAATTGTAACAAGGCAGCACATAAGAATAGAGTAATGTCAACAAAACACACTGTGATGGTAGCAAAATTGTCTGCACTTAAAACAGCCACATACATGTGCACAAACATTGAGCATATAAGAGCGAGGTTAGACACAAAGCAAAGCAAAGAAATGTGCAAAAAATGTTGTACAGGTATGTATGTAAGAATAGAAAACGCAAACCGCACCATTGCAATACATGAAGACAAACACCCGATGGTGTGAAAATAAAATTTTAATAAATGAGATCCGACACTGTGGTAATAACTAGCAAATTTTTATTTCAAAGTTTAGTAAAACACGATATTTGTCAACACAGTTTAGATTTTAAAGTCATTCTTGGGTCTATCAATCTCCTGGTGGGCCCGTTTCTTCTTCCCCCGAATGCTTCTCTTGGTGCGCTGCTTGGCGTATTTTTCATCTGGGGTTTCCCGCAGCAGCAACCAGCAGAAATCAGCCATCATAGTGGTGTTCCATCTTCCTTGGTACCTTCTCTCTGCGTCCTTGATGTCCTGGTGAAACCTTTCACCTTGTTCTTCACTGTACGCCCCCAAGTTTTCGGGAAAGTAGTTCACATGGGAGTGCAAGAAATGGACTTTCAGGCTCATGTTACAGCCTTGTTCTTTGAAGGCATTGAGCATCCTGGCAACAATATCCTTATAGTTCTCATCCCGCCTGTTCCCCAAAAATTTGAGAACAACATCCTTGAAGGAATCCCAGGCTTCTTTTTCCTTCTCAGACATCGTTTCAGCGAATGCTCCATCTGAAATGAGTTTCCTTATATCAGTGCCAACAAACACTCCTTCCTTTAGCTTTGCTTCAGAAAGTCGGGGGAACTTTGAGCAAAGGTACTGAAAGCACTCACCATCTTTTGGAAGGGACTTGATGAATTGCTTAATGAGACCCAACTTAATGTGGAGAGGTGGTAATAGAATTTTATCACGAGGTACCAAGCTCTCATGAAGAACATTTTTCTCACCGGGTCTCAAATTCTCCCGAATTGACCAGTCTTTTTTCCCCCAGTGTAGGTCGCGGGCCCGGCTATCCCACAAGCAAAGGAAGCAGGGATATTTGGTGAAACCGGATTGCTGCCCTAATAGCATGGATAGAATTTTAAAGTCTCCACAAATCATCCACTTATGCTCATCATAACGAATCTTCTGAAGAATCAGGGCCAAATTCTCGTATTTTTCTTGGAGAATAACAGAGTGAGCAATAGGAACTGAAGCGAATGTATTGCCATTATGAAGAAGAACACCTTTTATGCTGTCTTTTGACGAATCAATGAACAGCCGCCATTCAGCAGGATCATACTTGAGTTTAAACTTTTCCATCACTCCGTATATATCGTTGCAAAATACCAAATCTTCCTCTTTGCTGAAATACTTCAAAAATTGGGTCTCGCGGTTGCGGTACCAATAAAAAGTTGTTCCTGGTGACAATAGATTTTTCTGTTTAAGCCGAGAACCTAGCAGTTGGGCAGCATCTTTTGGGAGTCCTAAATCCCGGACTAAATCATTCAATTCAGCTTGAGAGAAAAGTTCAGGTTTCGGATCTGGTTCAGTTTCAAACTCGGAAGTACTGGACTCATCGGGAAAAGCCATCTGATGAGTCTCATCATGATCAGAACCGTCCACACAAATATGATCCAAAGATTTTGGTGGTTCAGGCACAGGTACTTCGTTGCTATGAGGCATAGGCCTAATTGCTGAGGGAAGGTTGGGGTAACTTATTACGTTCTTATTTTTTAAGTTGTATCCCTTCACAATGCAAGAGCAAAAATAGCAGTCACTGCTGTGGTCTCTTTGTTCACGCCACATCATAGGTATTCCGAAACGAAATGCTTGTTTTTTACCTTTCATCCATAAGCGTAGATCTTCCTCACATGTCTTGCACACTTTGTGAGGAGCCCACGGTTTGTCTTGATCGCCTAACTTCAAACCGAAATAGGCGAAATATACTTTTTTAATAAATGCAGAAATGTTCCTCTGCCGCTTTTTCACGGTATATTCCCCACAAATAAAACAAAAACTGTCCGGAGAGTTGACGCAACCTCTGGCTCTGTGAGCCATCACAAATACACAGCACTGCAAACTACAACTGTAGTGAACCACTTCGGAATAAAGCTGGATTACGGACTGAGCAAACAAAAGGTAATAATGAACTTGCAAGAAACTGAAATTTGACAGGAACGTTCATGTCGCAACCACCGTGTTTGAGCGAGTGAATGAGGCGAGGCGAACAGGAAAGAACATGCGCCAGCGCGAGTACTGGATTTAGCCCCCCGCCTCCCAATTGTCCTGTTAATGTATAAAATGAATACAAAACACTCTAAAATATCATGAGGGAGTGTTTCTAGTTAGTTAACCATTACAACCTCTATTTTGGGCCAAGAAAATAAACTGCAGTCGGCTAAAAAGAAATTATGTGAACATTCCTTATATGGGTAAGAAATCTAATTTTGCAAGAAAACGTGACGTGATGGAACATTTTGGCTATTTTTCCTGGATTCAGCACCCCAAAATCTATAGGAATCAGTTGCAAAACTGGAGGCAGTTTTTTGGTAGTGTACCTGTGTAATCAATCAGTGCAAACTTGATATTTTAAATCTATGGTTCTTTCTCTAAGGTAGTCTTTTTTGCGCCACTTACTTGTACTTTGAAAAAAAAATCTTTGATTTATATTGTCAGGAGTTGTCTTCTTTGGTCTTCTTTATTTATTTACATTCTCTTATATACCGCACTATTCTGCATCAGTGCAGTTTACATTGAACAAACTGAAATTACATTGAACAGGGCATTATAACTTGGAGATAACTATTTTACAGGGAACATGGGCTATGGAGGGTTAAGTGGCTTGCCCAAAACCACAAGGAGCACCTGTGGGACTAGAAACCCCAGTCCTTCTGGCCCAAGGTTGCTGTCCTCTAGTGGGATTTGAACCCTTGACCTTCTGGCCTGAAGTACCTTGCCCCAACCACTAGGCCACTCCTCCACTCCAAATTTGCAATATTCTTTATTTGTGCAACCTAATTAACTGGATCGTAATTTCTAACCTTGGCACTCTTGTTGTGCTACCACAATCTCTGGGTATTTCATTATCTGGCATCATACTGTATGGTTAGTGATGTGCTCTTCATTTTTAACAAACTGGTTCTGCTCATCTTCATGAGATGTGCCATGGTGCATTCCGGGGGCTATTTAACAAAGGCTGTGCAGAAGTCCCGAGTAGCTCCTTTAGCTATATCATTCTATCCAATACGGCCATGCCTGTAGCCCTGGCGACGGATTCCATAGTGCACTGTTCCTCTAAAGTTCTTCAGATCAACATGACTTTAGATCAACTCGATTTACAGATCACTGTGTTGTTTTTCAACCTGCCAGTCCTTATTTAAAGTCTATTTAAGCATTTCTATGTGGCTCAATCATTTTCTTTTACCTGAGGAAAGATATTTGCAAAATGAAAGAAACCATTTCTTTTTCTGAGCCAGTAGAATTTATCTGCATCTGCTGGGTTGCTAATTTCCACCTCCTCTCCACTCCCCATCCCCTTTTATGACTCTATCCCTACTTTGAAAACATTATACTGCTTCAGAGAAATATAACTTTCATTGTTCTTGTCCACAGAAATGTCATTACATTCCAAGGAAAGCACCGTAAAAGAGAGAGCCTGAATAAAGTTTGCAAAGACAAAACCCTTGCATGTTACTAACCCTTTTTCTTATCTTTTTGGATATTAGCACCACTGCAACGTGCCCCCAATGTACTGTCAGGTAGTATTTTTTTTTTCAAATAAAATACAAACAAATAGTTGAATTATTTCATGCAATCAAACTCTTTTGTACATGCATGAGCTTTCCTTCCATTTTTCCACAGTAAAATGACACAGAGGAGTTCTAGTAATAATACTGATTCTTGAAAAAAAATGGAGGGCCTGATATTCAACAGTGGCAGCTAGCATGATTACAGCGCCGAGCCCATCGCCTTTGGATGCTAAACCTGGATATTCAATGTCAGGGCCATTTCTGGCCACCGGCATTGAATATACGGGTCAGTCACACAACCCGGAAGCTAACCGGTCAGCAGCAATATTGAGCTGCCGCCTGGTTAACTCTCATGGGTAAAGATAGGTTAGCTTTTACCACACCTATCTTTACCCATGGGTCACTAACCAGGCAGTGGCTCAGTATCACTGCTGACAAGTTAGCAATGGCTACTATCCCCAGAACGCCCCTGGAATGCCTGATTGTGGTGTACAGCGGTGCAATCCAGGGATATTCAGCATCTCTAACCGTATTAGTGTCGCTGAATATCCCGCTTAGAGGTAGTTACATGGTTTAGAGGATATCAGGCCCTGAGGGGTTTTAGGTTCGCTGCCTTGGAATGACCAGCCAGACCTGCTAACCGTGTAAAAGTCTTTGGATGGGATATTTAGGGGCACTAACACAGGGCCGCTGAGTATCCATGGGTGCCGCTGGAAGCATCCCCAGCAATAACAGGGAAGCAGTGATATTGAGCTGCTGTCTGGTTATCGCAATGCAGTGAAAGTCAAACATAGTAAATGCTGGCCTAACTTTCTCCGCTGAAGCTAATCGGTCAACAGCTGAACAGTCTGGAGTAAAGGAGTAGCCTAACGGTTAAAGCACTGGCTTGGGAACCAAGAGACCAGGATTTGATTCCAACTAGCACTCCTTGCGGCCTTGGGCAAGTCACTTAACCCTTCATTGCCTCAGAAGAATCTAAGTCATCAATGTCCCTGTTTAATGTACATTACCAAGTTTAAGTTACAATGCAAACTGCTTTGACTGAAATGATAAAGTAGGTATAAAAAAACCTGTTAAATAAATAAATATCACCACTGCTCAGTTATTTATTTAGCTAGGCTTATATACTGCTTTTCTACAAGTCAAAGCGGTATACATTCAGGTACTGTATGTATATTTTTCCCTTGTCCCCAAAGAGCTCACAGTCTATGTTTTTGTACCTGAGGCAACGGAGACTTAAGTGGCTTGCCAAAGGCTACAAGAAGCACCTGTAGGACTAGAAACCCCAGTCCTTCCAGCCCAAGGTTGCTGTCCTCCAGCGGGATTTGAACTGCTGGCCCGAGGTAACTTGCCCCAACTACTAGGCTGCTCCTCTTATGATAATCTGGGCAACCCAGACATTCAATGCCAGGACAGGGATATAGCATTGAATTCAATGGCAGCTGGTAACTACTTTAGTAGTGCTAACCACTGTTGCTGAATATCTGGCCTGATAATTTATATCAAGGTGCCTAGACATATAAGTGCACAAGTTGCACCTATTTTATAAAGGTGACATTATGGAGGTAATTTTATAAGGAGCCTACTATCGACATGTGTAAGTCATGTTTCCATGACTCATGCATGTGGTTGGGCCTATTTGTGTGTACTTTTGCAGGACGCTATTCTGTAAGCACATGCATTAGCCTGGTTGTGTGTACCTTTGGTGTGGTATGGGGTGCACTATGGGTGGAGCATGGAAGTTATAAAATGCAGTAACTTACACGCATTCTTTGCAAATCTAGGCATGGGCGTTTATACCATCCCAATGGACTGGCAAAAGTGATTGTGCCTAGATTTGATGCACATAACTCATCACTTATGCCCCTAATTTATAAAGTATGCATGAAATACGTGCATTGCAACATGTGTTAACCTAGGCGCGCCTTATAAAAATTACCTTCCATATTCCTATGTGCTTTTATAAAATTGTCCCTCTGAAAGTTCCTTCTTACAGTTACACCTTCTCCAAGGCAGGAGTGACTTTCTGCTTTTATGTGCAGGTAAGAATAGAACACACTACAATAAAACAGACACCATTTGCTAGACTTGTATGCGATAGGGGGCGAGAGATTGGTGTGCATGGACCAGGAGAAGGACCTCAGAGTGATTGTTTCCGAGGATCTCAAGGTGGCAAAACAGTGTTACAAAGCAGTGACAAAAGCCAGAATGATGTTGGGTTGCATATAGAGAGGAATTACCCACAGAAAGGAAGAGGTACTAATGCCACTGTACAAGTTGCTGGTGAGGCCTCACTTGGAATATTCTGTTCAGTTTTGGAGACCATATCGCGCAAGGACATAAAAAGGTTGGAAACAGTTCAGAGGAAGGCGACCAAAATGATTTGGAGCCTGTGTCAGAAAACTTATGAGAAGAGACTTGAAGACCTAAATATCTACACTCTGGAAGAGAGGAGGGACAGGGGAGATATAATTCAGACCTTTAAATATTTAAAAGAGTATTAATGAACAAACAAACAAACCTCTTCCATAGACGGGGAAGCTGTAAAACTAGAGGGCATAACATGAAGCTGCAAGGGGGTAAACTGAAAGGCAAAGTCAGGAAATTCTTTTTTACTGAAAGGATGGTGGATGCTTAGAATGCCTTCCCGATGAAAGTGGTGGAGGCAAATAGAGTGACAGAATTCAAAATAGCATGGGACAGACACAGTGGATCATTTTATAGCAACAGGATATAATCAAAATAAGCATAACTATCTCTTATATCTCAGTAAATAGGGGTGACCTACACGGAGCGGTGGGTACACCCCTAAACAAAAGCATGGGGAGGGGTAACCTGCACGGAGCGGCAGGTGCGACTACTCTTGCCGCCTTGCTGGGCAGACTAGATAGACCATACTGATCTTTATCTGCCGTCATTTACTATGTTACTATGTTACTTCCTCTCAAGAGGGAAAACAAAAAAATAAGCATACACTCATGCTGTGGCCTCAGTCCCCTGATTAAATACCTGCTTGAAAAAAACAATGGGTCAATTTTGAGTTGCAGCAGTCAGTGGTTTTTTTTTTTAACTATTTGTCACCACAGCTAAAATTATTCCAAATATTCAACACTTGTATCTGGATAATGGCCGGTGCTGAATATCCAGATAGAGGAAATATTCAGTCCGCTATCCACCTAGTCCTATAGGACAGCTTTTTTCTTTCCTAAGTTATCTAGATAGTAATCTTTATAGTAGCAATTAATATCACTGCCAAAGGGAAGACTGGCAGCTCTGCCCCCTGCACCACCCATGGACTACCTCATCATTATTCCAATAGTGCTAAGGTGGCCTGTCGGGATATTTAGCAGCACTGTCCATATGGTGCTGCCAACCAGAAAAGTGCAGCCGAATATTGATCTCTCAGTCTTTAAATTCATCTTTACATTTCGTGAAATATAATAGTAGAGTGTTTCATAGTGACTAAAGAAAGTGAATGTTCCATAATGCCAAAAAAAGTATTTACTATAGCAGAGAGTTGAAGCATTAAGCTGAAACCACCACTGGTACCAGAGGTTTCCTAATAAACCAAATCCCTCACACTTAGCAGTATCAAAGACCAAATGATGTTCTTGAAACTATTCTACAACTTCCTTAAGATACATAAATGATGAAAACTGGACACAACATAAGCACTGGCAAGTTAGATGCAAGGCATTGATAAGGCAGGCAAAGAGAGAATTTGAGAAGAAGCTTGCTGTGGAAGCAAAAACACATAATAAAGACTTTTTCCAAGTACATTCATAGCAAAAAACCTGTGAGAGAGTCAGTTGGACCATTAGACGATAGAGGGGTAAAAGAGGCAGTAAGAGGGGACAAGGCCATAGTGGGGAGACTGAATAAATTCTTTGGTTCAGTCTTTAGTGAGGAAGAATTAGGGATGTTACCCAATGACTGAAGTGGTATTTAAAGGTGATGCCGCAGAAGAATTGAAAGAAATATCGCTACACCGTAAAGATGTATTACAAGTATTTGATAAACTGAAGAGTAGCAAATCACCTGGACCGGATGGTATACATCCAAGGGTGTTAACTGAAATATCATATTGCAGACCTACTATTAGTAATCTGTGAACTATTGTTAAAATCATCTGTAATACCTGAAGATTGGAGGATGGCCAATCGGGGCACGCGACAGTGCATTTAAAAGTTCGCGCCAGCAGGCGCACGATCTTTCAGCTCCTGCCACCTTCCTTAGCTCTCCCCAGTCGGGAGATTGAGCCTCCAGAAGCGGGAGCAGCACAGGAGCCATCTCTGCCCAATCGGGGCACGCGACAGTGCATTTAAAAGTTTGCGCCGGCAGGCACACGATCTTTCAGCTCCCACCACCTTCCTTAGCTCTCCCCAGTCGGGGGATTGAGCCTCCAGAAGCGGGAGCAGCACAGGAGCCATCTCTGCACAATCGGGGCATGTGACTATCCGCCCCCCTTACACGTGCTGCCCAATCTGGGCAGTAGGAGACCGGCACAAAAGAAACCACATCAGGCACGCCCGCGCCTGTTGGGCCCGCGCCTGAGGGCCTCACCAGAGGGCCCTTTGGCGTGGCCCTTAGGCAGTGGCACTCAAGGAGACCTTTGAGAACATTGCACGAGCAAAGTTACATCAAGATATTATATTCTGCAGCAACACATAAAATCATCTAAAAGCTTGATCTTAAACGTGTAATACTCAACAAGGCAGCTATCTCCACAGACCTGACCTCCTCATGCTCATCAACGAACAGTACGAACAAAAGAGTTTCGACCTACCTCCCAAAGTTCTGTTTCCTATGGACAAATCCTGCAGATATATACACCTGTATATAATATATGATATCCTGCTAGTAGTTTACACTGAATTCTCATCTATAAATAGCAGTTAAGAATCCCGCTACAAATGTTGCTAATATTCTGATATCAATGTTACTGATTTACTAAGATTACTGTTGCAGGATTCACTACAAAAGTTACCATTATACTGCTACTAATGTTACAATTGCTACCATTATACTGCTATTAATGTTACTGACTCACCAGGATTACTGTTGCAAGTACTCACAATCACACATAGTAATTTGAACCCTGTCACAAATATTGCCAATGTTACACGATTAACATTACAACCTTGATAAGGCTGATGTTACAGGTTTAATATACTGCAACCAAATAGTTCCTCCTGCACTTAACATTAGTAAGACCTAAGCTTTCGAAATATAACCCACCTATTAACACAATAACATTTAAAGTACCTTTATCAAGCAATAGGCTAAAAAATCTACTTAATAATCAAACAATGCCTTTTCAATCTCCCTCTCCCATCAGGATTATACTGATTAGTGTTACTATCCTCACACTGATAGATCTAACAAAATGTATAAAAAACAATTATAATCCCGAGGCCACGGGCAGGGTCCCGGCGGCCGATATTAACCGGGCGCGCGGCCCGGCGCGGGGACCCTGTGCGCAGCCTGGGCGGGGTGCACGCACGTGGCCCTGATGCAGCGTGCGCGCGCGTCTTTTAAATTGATTGGCTCCCGTGGGTCGCAGCCTCACGGGAGCCAATTAGTGCCTTGGGTGTTGGGGAGCGGGGGGGGAGTAGAAGCTGAGCAGCCTCCGCGTGGTCAGTCGAGCACAGGCTGCGTTCGGTGCCGGCGTGGAGGCGAGGACCTGTGTTCTGCGGGAGACTGCTGTGTTCTGCGGGATCGGGTGCCAGCTAGCAGGAGCCTAATCGGGAGCTGGGTGGTGCTCAGCGTTTGTCTCCTGGTAGCGTGAGTGTGGGGCTGCTTGTCAGGGGGGTCGCGGGTATTTCGGGTGGCAGCACGTGGTGGGGCCTAGCTGCTCAGAGGCCTTTTTGCTGGACGCTGCAGGTCTGCGGCTGTGCTTATGCCTGGTGGAGATGCCTGGCAAGGCAAAGGCTGGGGGTTTGGCCCCTGCTAAAGCTGCGGCAAAGGGGTGGGGGTCTAGGTCTAGGGGGGGCACAGGGAGAGGTGGGGGGTTGCCTGGGCCATTGGGTGGGGGTGGGGTGGGGGTTGTGGAAGGGGGTGGGGGGGGCAACAGGGGCCGGGGAGGTGCGGTGCGGGGCCAAAAAGGCGGAAAGGGTTCCCACTCTCACGGTGGATCCCAGGGGGTGGGGGAGGGGCTGCAGGGCGGGGCTGGAGTGGTTACGGGCGGGGGATGTGGGGGGGGTTGGGGTGGGGGCTGTGGGGGGTGTGGGGGGGGCAGGGGGTGATTTCGGGGCACCGGGCCAAGGGGGAGGGTTAAGGCCTGATGGGGCACCGTGGGTTGCTAGCTGTGGCGGGCCCGCGGGGTGGTTCCCGGGCCCCGGTGGCTTTGGCACACCGGGGGGGGCTTCCCCTTGGGAGCAGTGGATGTCTGGGGGGCAGGGTACATCTAGGGCGGGGTGGGGAGGTCCTTGGTCTCCGGCCTGGCCGGTGTCGGTTTCCCCCCCTGTTTTTCCCTTTTTGTCTCCACAGGGGCAGTTTATGGCGCAGCCCTCGTGGCCCGTGGGCGCGGCTGGCGGAGAGAGCTGGATGAGTCCTTCGGCTGGGGCTGAGACGCAGTGTGGAGCGACAGCGGAGTCGGCCCAACGGGGTCCCAGGGATGTCACGCGCGCCGATGGCGAGGACCTTGCAGTGGCTGGTGAGCTGGTTGCTGCGCCGGGTGAGTTAATGGGGAAAGGGGGTGAGTCATCAAGGGAAAAGGGGGGGGCTTCGCGTAAAAAGCACCGGCGGTCGTGTCGGCGGCATCGCAGCTCGGACTCGTCCTCGTCCTCTTCCTCCTCGAGTGGTTCGTCCGGGGGGTCGGGAGGGGGGGGGGTTCGGCAGCTTCCAGATTGCGGGGGGGGGGGCCTCTTCGGTGGTTTCTTTGCTGGAATTGTGGGTGGGGGTGCCATGTAAGCTGCGGCGTAAAATTCGAAAGAGGCGCTACATTGATATCTTCCGTTTGTTAGAGGGGAGGAAGCGCTCGGGCGAGAGTCGGAAAAAGAGAAAGGATGATGAGAAGGCCGGCCGGGTTAGGAAGGTGGCGCGTAATGTGGTTAACTGGACGCGTTCCTTTTTGCGGTTGGCCAGTGTTTGGGGCCAGAGAGATCCGGCGCAGTATGGGATGCTGCTGGCGTACGCCAATTCCATCCTCGAGGCGTCTCAGACGCATGAGGGCTGGTCTTGGCTAAATTACAATGAAAAGTTCAGGGATAGGATGGAGGAGAGCCGCTCGCTTTCGTGGGGCACGCAGGACATTAACCTGTGGTTGACCCAGATGTCGGCGAGGTCCGGTGCAGGCGCTGGAGGCAGGGGTAAGAGTGGCGTCGGGGCGGTGGGGGGGGGGGCAGCGCGGCCCTTTCAACGGGGGGCAGCCGGGGTGCCCTCAAAGGCAGTCTCGGCCGGGAGCGGTGACGTGTGCTGGTGTTTCAACCGCTCCACCTGTCCTTTTCCCGATTGCAAGTTCCAGCACGCCTGTTCCTTGTGCGGGGGTCCCCATTCCGCGGTCAAGTGCATTAAGAAGAGCACCTCTGGCATGGCCGGTCCCGCACCAAAAGTGCAGTGAGTGGCGCAGGCGCGCCCCCTCCCCGGTTCGTGTGGAGGCCTTCTTAGGGTGGCTAAGTCGTTATCCCCGGAGGCGTGAGGCGGCGATTCTGGGATTTGGGTTTAGGAATGGTTTCGTTATCCCGGTGAGGGGGGTGGTGTCGGCGCGGTCTGCTCGGAACTCCCCTTCGGTATGTCGTTGGGCGGAGGTGGTTCAGGGCAAATTGTTGAGCGAATTGCAGTTGGGGAGGGTGGCGGGCCCCTTCTTGGAGCCTCCATTTTCTAACATGGTGATTGTGCCCAAGAAAGAGCCGGGCAAGTTCTGGTTGATTCACAATTTGTCCTGTCCAATCGGGGCTTCCGTGAACGATTCTATCCCGCGTCAATTTTGTACGGTTCGCTACGCTTCCTTCGATAAGGCTGCTTTGCTGGTGCGCGGGGCCGGTCGGTCGGCTTTACTGGCGAAGGTGGACATTGAATCAGCTTTTCGTTTGTTGCCCGTCCACCCGTCTTCCTTCCCCTTATTGGGGTTTTGCTTTCAAGGTGGGTATTATTTTGACAAGTGCATGCCGATGGGCTGTTCTATCTCTTGCGCTTACTTTGAGATGTTTAGTACCTTCTTGGAGTGGGTGCTGGTTCGCGCATCTGGCCTGTCGTCCGTGGTGCATTACCTGGACGATTTTTTGTTTGTAGGAGCAGCGAACTCCGGGGATTGTCAAAGGATGTTATCTGGGTTTGTGCGGCTGGCGCAGGAGTTTGGGGTCCCCTTGGTGGACGGGAAGACCGAGGGTCCGACTACGCGGTTGACCTTTTTGGGTGTGGAGTTGGATTCGGAGGACATGGTGGCACGTTTGCCTCAAGACAAAGTCGCTCGCTTGCGGATTTCGGTGGCCAATGTGTTGTCGGCTCGCAAGGTTTCTTTGCGGGAGTTGCAGTCCCTGTTGGGGTCCTTAAATTTTGCCTGTCGGACGATTCCGATGGGGCGGGTGTTTTCCCGGAGGTTGGCCTGTGCGACGGTTGGGGTGCGGAAACCTCATCACCGGATTCGGGTGACGTCAGCAATGCGGGCAGATTTGTGGGTGTGGGATTGTTTTTTGGGGGACTTCAATGGGACTTCTGTTCTGCTGGAGCCCGAGGTATCCAGTGACGATTTGCAGTTGTACACTGATGCGGCGGGGGGGGGCGGGCTTGGGCGTGTATTTCGGAGGGGCCTGGTGCGCGGATCGGTGGCCGGAGTCTTGGCGTGCAGCGGGCCTGACCAGGAATATCACATTTTTAGAGCTCTTTCCGATTCGTGTAGTTTTGGCGCTCTGGCCGGAGCGCCTTCGTAACAGGAAGGTGCTTTGGTGGTGTGATAATGCAGCGGTCGTAAGTGTGATTAACAGATACACTCCAAGGTGCGTGAGGGTAGCTGGCTTGATGCGGGAAGTCGTCTTAGCGTGTTTACAGTTGAATGTGGCGGTGCGGGCTCGGCATATACCAGGGTCCACTAACGAGATTGCTGATGCTCTTTCTCGTTTTCAGTGGGAGCGGTTCAGGGCGCTGGCCCCCGAAGCGAACAAGGACGGATCGGTGGTCCCAGAGAACTTGTGGAGCATTGGCCTCGAGAGATGCTAGACCTGCTGAGGAATTCAGTGTCTGCGGGGACCTGGTCTGCGTACCGGCAGGGGTGCGACCGGGTGGTCGCTTTTTTGTGCTCTTGCGGGTGGCAGGCGGGGGGGTCCCGGAGGGTTTGATGGCTCAATATATTGTGGCGGCCAAGGGCGCCGGGTTTTCGCGGTCGGCGGTGCGTGCGCATTTGGCGGGGTTTAACTTTTTTGCGAGCGCGGTGGGTTGGGGTTCCCCGGCTGGGGGGGTCCTAACGCGACGGCTTCTACAGGGTTGGGAGCGGGTGCAGCTGATGCCGCGCGATTCGCGGTTGCCGATCACGCATGGGCTCCTGGTGCGGGTTTGCGGGGCCTTAAGGCAGGTGGCTTCGTCTGAGTACGAGGCTTCCTTGTTCCGGGCGTTTTTTGCCTAGCCTTTTTTGGGGCATTTCGTATCGGGGAACTGGTTGCGGGCTCTGGCCGGGGGGGGGGGTGTTGGGGGGCTGTTGACACATCACATCCGGGTGGTAGAGGGGGGGGGGTGGGGATCCTTTTAGCTAAGTCCAAAACAGATCCACTTGGTAAAGGTTTGTGGGTGTGCCTGGGCGAGGGCGCGGAGCCACGGACTTGCCCGGTGCAGGCGTTGCGGCAGTATTTCGCTGTGCGTCCGGTGGGCGCAGTCGGGTTTTTCGTACACGCGGATTCTCGGGTTTTAACCCGTTTCCAGGTTTCTGCGGTGTTGCGGCTGGTGTTGTCCGCGGTGGGGGAAGATCCGCTGCGTTTTGCTCCCCACTCCTTTTGGATTGGGGCTGCCACTAGTGCGGCAGCTGCGGGGTTACCGCCTCATGTCATTCAGGGCATTGGGAGGTGGCGTTCTTCGGTTTTTAAAGGGTATGTTCGGCTGTAGGTGCCGGGATGTTGTTGGTTGGGGCTTTAACTTTCTATTTCTTTTTCAGATGGGGGTGTCGGACCTGGTGGATGTTGGGTTGCTGGCCACTCTTTCGTCCATTGGGCGGGTCAGCGCGCGGTGGACCGCCCTATCAGCGCCAATTTGGGATTGAACCCGTTGTCGGTGGCTGTCCAATGGCTGGGCGTGCGAGGCATGCGGTGGCCGCAGCTGCTGCCTTTGCTACGATGCCACGGGAGGACGTCGTGGTGGCCGGCCACCCTGTTGGTTCATCTGGGTGGCAATGACCTGGTGTCCTGGTCCTGCCTACAGCTGATCTGGGTGGTTCAAGATGATCTGGGACTGGTGTTGCGGATGTTTCCCGGTGTTATTGTTCTGTGGTCAGACATCATTCCAAGGCCGGCCTGCCGGGATCAGCGTCGTTGGTCCCGGGGGTTGACCAAGGTCAATCGCCAGATTGGTCGTTGGGTCTGTGAGAGGGGTGGGTATCAGATCTTGCATGACTGGGTGGACGTTGGGTGTTCGGGACTCTATCGGGCTGACGGGGTTCATTTGTCACCAGTTGGCATGGACCTACTCCTTAATGACTGGCAGGAGGCCTTGGAATATATGTCTGGCCATGATGCACGCTGGTCGCAGCTTGGGGCCAGGGGGGGCGGCACATGAACAGTGTTATGTGCCGGTGGCGGGATCCCGGAGGTTTCCGGGGTCCGGAGCAGCAGGCTACATTTGGGCGGGGGCGGGGTGCCCCTGACCCGGTCAAACCCTCGGCCGACATTTGCTTAGCATGGCGAAGTTGGGGAGAGGGGTATGGTAACTTGCTGGGTGGCGAGTTATGGCATTAGCGGTGGCAGGCACTTTGCTGAGGTATGGCTGGTGCAGCCGGGTGCCGCTAATTGAGGGGTTGGAAAGTTTATTGTTGGTTTGTTAAATTGTTATGGCTAATAAAAGCTGCGACCAGTTGTGTTCCATGAAATTTTGGTGTTATGTCTTTTGTGGGGGGGCGGGGTAGGGGCGGGGTTGTTGTGGAGCGGGTGGGGGGGGTGTGAGAGGTAGGGGCCTGGAGCGGGGGGTCCGCCTGCCTCGGTTATCCCGAGGCCGCGGGTAGGGTCCCGGCGGCCGATATTAACTGGGCGCGCGGCCCGGCGCGGGGACCCTGTGCGCGGCCTGGGCAGGGTGCGCGCACGCGGCCCTGATGCGGCGCGCGTGTGCGTCTTTTAAATTGATTGGCTCCCGTGGGTCGCGGCCTCACGGGAGCCAATTAGTGCCTTGGGTGTTGGGGAGCAGGGGGGGGGGAGTAGAAGCTGAGCAGCCTCCGCGTGGTCAGTCGAGCGGAGGCTGCGTTCGGTGCCGGCGTCCCAACCAACCACCCTAAAGTTATGCGGTGGGGTTTTGGGGTTTTGCAGCTGGGGGAGGTGGGCGGGATCCCGGAGGTTTCCGGGGTCCGGAGCAGCAGGCTACATTTGGGCGGGGGCGGGGTGCCCCTGACCCGGTCAAACCCTCGGCCGACTTTTGCTTAGCATGGCGAAGTCGGGGAGAGGGGTATGGTAACTTGCCGGGTGGCGAGTTATGGCATTAGCGGTGGCAGGCACTTTGCTGAGGTATGGCTGGTGCAGCCGGGTGCCGCTAATTGAGGGGTTGGAAAGTTTATTGTTGGTTTGTTAAATTGTTATGGCTAATAAAAGCTGCGACCAGTTGTGTTCCATGAAATTTTGGTGTTATGTCTTTTGTGGGGGGGCGGGGTAGGGGCGGGGTTGTTGTGGAGCGGGTGGGGGGGGGTGTGAGAGGTAGGGGCCTGGAGCGCCGGGTCCGCCTGCCTCGGTTATAGACCAATCCCTATAATACAAGGTACATCACGTTATGACAACCTAATATCTCCATTCAAAATTGGACCCAATCCCAGACGCAAACAATCTAGACTTATATATATAACAATCGCACCAGAATATGACCCAACACAGCAACAACCACTCAATACACAGAAATACACAACCCTCACCTGCCAACTCATTAATGCAAGATCCATGAAAAACAAACTGCCACTCTTTACAGACATCATCAATGACAATAAATCAGATATTGTCTGTATAACTGAAACCTGGCTCAAGGATACAGACTCTGTCTTCATGAACCAATTAATGACACCTGAATATGAGATCTTCCATACCCATAGAACACTTAAAAAAGGTGGAGGCGTGCTCATAATAGTAAAGAAAAACCTCAATGCAAAACTAATCTCATCTAGTAACATTGATAATGTCGACATGCTAACTATAAAAATTAAAAACATAAGGATATGCCTAATATATAGGCCACCAGAATACAATATAGATAATACCGACAATCTAATTGAACTACTAGCCTCATCCACAGACACAAACCCAGTAATACTAATGGGTGATTTTAATCTCCCCTCAACACCCAACACCCAATCAACTCACTTCTTAGATGCAATAAGCAATTTGGACTTCCACCAAATAATAACAGAACAAACATATAATAAAGGAAAAACACTTGACATGGTCTTCCTACCAAACTCACTCCACAACTTATATAACACTGAATCACTCTCAAACATACCAGTTCCCTGGTCTGACCACTACCTCCTGAAATTCAATATCACCATCCCTGACAACTATCAAACTAAAAGACCACAACCCCCACAAACTAAGAGATTTATAAAGTTCAATGAAGAAGAATTCCTAGATCAAATAATTCCACACCTCACCCTAACACCCACAAATCTTGAGGAATCTATCAAAACTTGGAACAAAACTATCTCCATGGCTGCAGAAAGAAAACCAGACACATCACCACATAATAGCAATGACAATAAAACCGAAAAAAGGAATGCCCCATGGTTTAATATGACACTCAAAAAACTAAAAAGACAATTAAGAATGGAAGAAAGGAAATGGAGACAAACCAAAACACTAACAAATTATGAGAAATACATAAATACCGTAGATATATATAAGGAAACAACAGACAGTACTAAGAGAAACTATTACTCTAACATACTCAATAATTCCATTAACCGACCAAGGGAATTGTTCTGCATAATAAAGAACCTAACAAACAAAACATACAACTCAGACGAAAATTCCATAAATATTTCTCCACAAGAATTAGCACAATATTACATTAATAAAACAAAACTACAAATGACCCCCCCCCCCAATAACACACACTGAAATGACACACACTACACTGGATAACTGGTCCAACTTCATTCGAATTTCAAAGGCCACTCTCAAAACTACTATATCTAACATCAACACAACTACATCATATCTTGATCCATGCCCAGTGGATTGGATAAAAAAGACATTCTCAATACTCTCTGCTTTCATCCTCCCTATGGTCAACCTATCACTAGAAAAAGGATACTTACCCCCATCTCTCAAACATGTTCAAATACGACCAATACTTAAAAATAACACATTAGACAAATTATCACCAAAATCATACAGACCAATATCGAGTATTCCTTTCATGGCAAAACTTATAGAAAAAATAGTCCAAACTCAACTACAGGAATTCATTGATTCATTGAACCTCCTTGACGAACACCAATATGGCTTCCGGCCATTCCATGGGGTAGAAACACTACTAACAGTCCTTTATGACACTTTATTAAGGGGAATTGATGACACTAAACAAGCATTCATCCTAGTATTCCTCGACATCTCTGCAGCATTTGACAGTGTCAATCACTTAACAATGTTAAACAGACTTCAACAAATTGGAATAACATCTACTGTTTATAACTGGTTCAAATCCTACCTATCAAACAGAACCCAAACAGTGAGAATCCTCAACCAAACATCTAACACTTTCAATCAAACACAAGGTCTTCCACAGGGATCCGCGCTATCAGCACTACTATCTAACATTTACATACAACCAGTCTGTAGCATCTTTAAACGTCATGGCGTCTATTACCATATTTACGCCGATGATATAATGCTCTACCTCCCATTTAAAATCCCGCACCCTCCACTACAACAAATAACAGAATGTTTTAAAGAACTAACAATATGGCTTAAGGATCAGAACCTACACATCAATTTCTCAAAAACTGATGTACTATATATCACTAAAAATCAAACATACACACCTCCAAGCACCATTACCCTAGACAACCATGAGATCAACATAAAAAAAGAAATAAAATACCTAGGTGTGATACTTGACAATAAACTTAACATAGATTCACACATAAAATATCTGACAAAAAACGTACGTTACAAACTCAAGATATTGAGACAATTAAGACCATTGATTCATCTACAAGACTTCATAACTATTATAATTCAAGCCATCATAACCCCACACTTTGATTTTGCAAATATAATCCTTAATGGCATCACAAAGCAAAATATGAAAAAGATACAACTAACTCAGAACATAGCAGCAAGGATAATAATGAATATAAACTCAACAGAACATATCACACCGATCCTGGCTGAACTTCATTGGCTACCCATTTACTGCAGAATAAAATACAAAATTATTTTAACCACAGTTAAACTAATAAATAACCTAGCACCATCTGTACTCAATACACTCATTAACGTAGAATTAGATAAACGTTCACAAAGGAGCAGAAACACAAACACTATAGCAGTCCCAAAAGATTACACAAAAGCTAGAAAACAAACCAACAAGAGGGCCTTCTCCCATTCGGCACCTATCCTATGGAATAATCTGCCTGACAACATTCGCCAACTATCAGACATAAAGGGATTTAGAAAAAATCTAAAAACCCATTTATTCTCTCTACACTACAATACACTACCTAATCAGAATACACAAAGAGACACAGGTTAACAACCATACTACAATACTACATAACACACAAAATATTTTTATACATCACAATTTTGTCCCATGATATATTTTGTAAGTACCCATAATGTAAATACGTTCTAACTTTTTACGGTTCAAATGTTATATTGTTACTTGTAAATAGTTCCACCTGTTCTATGTAAAACGACTAGGTATGCGCTTTAACATACCATATAACCTACTGTTCCTTGTAAACCGCACTTGATACTTGGGAAAGAGCGGTATAGAAATAAGTGTTAAATAAATAAATAAATAAATGTAACATCAGTTTTTAAAATGAGTTCCAGTGGTGATCTGGTAAACTACAGACCAGTGAACCTGACATCAGTACTGGGAAAAATGGTAGAAACCATTACAAAAAAGAAAATTACTGAACATATAGTCAGACGTGGCTTTTTGGGAGACAGCAAACAAGGCCTTAGCCGAGGAAGGTCTTGTCTTACTTATCTGTTATGGGTTTTTTGAAGTTATGAATAAACAGGTAGGAAAAGGTGAGTCAGTTGATATAGTGTATCTGGATTTTCAGAAAGCCTTTCACAAGGTCCCTTATGAGAGACTCTTGGCAAAATTAAAAAGTCATGGGATAGGAGGCAGTTTACTATTGTGGATCAGGAACTGGTTAAAAGATAGAAAGCAGAGGGTAGGGCTAAATGGCCAATTTTCTCAATGGAGAAAAGTGAATAGTGGAGTACCCCAGGGAACTGTGCTGGGTCCGCCGCTTTTTAATGTACTCGTAAATGACCTGGAAATGGGAATAACGAGTGAGGTAATCAAATTTGCAGATGTCACAAAATTATTCAAAGTTGTTAAAACCCATGAGGATTGTGAAAAATTGTAAGAGGACCTTGATAAATTGGGCATCCAAATGGCGGATGAAATTTAATGTGGACAAGCGCAAATTTATGCCCCTAGGAAAGAACAACCCAAACTATGGTTACACCACCCAGAAAAAAGATTTAGGCGTCATTGTGGATAACATGTTAAAACCCTCCGCCCAGTGAGCAGCGACAGCCATGAGAGCAAATAGAATGCTAGGTATCATAAGGAAAGGAATGGAAAATAAAACAAAGGATATTATAATGCCTCTCTATTTTTCTATGCTGTGATTGCACCTTTAATATTGTGTGCAATTCTGGTCACCATATCTTAAAAAGGATATAGTGTTATTAGAAAAGGTACAAAGAAGATCCACCAAAATGGAAAGGGGATGGAAGGATACCCCTATGAAGAGAGGCTAAAAAGGTTAGGACTCTTCAACCTGGAAAAGAGACGGCTGAGGGGAGATATGATAGAGGTCTATAAATTAATGGATGGAGTGGAATGTGTAAACATCGATCGATTGCTTACGCCATCAAAATATAGAAAGATTAGGGGACATGCAATGAAACTACAGTTTAACCTATTTAAGTATAATAAGAGAAAATATTTTTTCACTCAACGTGTAATCGAACTCTGGAATTCGTTACCAGAGGATGTAATAAAAGCTGTTAAGTGTAGCCGGGATTAAAAAAGGTATGGATAAGTTCCTAGAGGAAATGTACATAAACTATTTGGGGACCCGGGAAATCCACTGCTTGCCCCAATGCAAGCATTGTGGTACCCAGGGCCGGATTTACCTATACGCCATGTACGCCATGGCGTAGGGCCCACAGCTGGCAAGGGCCCACAAAAATGGAAGTTAGCTTTTTTTTTTTAAATACAATTTAAAAAAAAACCTGCTGGCTGCCGCCGCGGGGCCCCCTCTGCTGCCGCGGCAGCATGGACTGACCCGCGGGGGCCCCCTCTGCAAGGTAGGTCGATCCGTCCCTCCCTCCCTCCGTGCAGGCTGTGAGAGACGCGAAGGGAGCGTGTCTCCCTCATGTCTCTGTTAAGCCCGCAGGGGCTGATGGGAAATTTCCCATCAGCCCCTGCGGGCTTAACAGAGACGCGAGGGAGACACGCTCCCTTCGCGCCTCTCACAGCCTGCACGGAGGGAGGGAGGGACGGATCGACCTTGCAGAGGGGGCCCCCGCGGGTCAGTCCATGCTGCCGCGGCAGCAGAGGGGGCCCCGCGGCGGCAGCCAGCAGGTTTTTTTTTTAAATTAAATTTTGCTTTAGGCCGACGGGGGGGGTAGGACTGGTAATGGGCTATTGGGGGGGCTGGGACTGGAAATGGGCTGGGGGGGTTAAGGCTGGAGGTGGGCTGATGAGGTTAGGACTGGTAATGGGCTGTTGGGGGGGTTAGAACTGGTAATGGGCTTTGGGGGGGGTTAAGACTGGTAATGGGCTTTGGGGGGGTTAAGACTGGTAAAGGGCTGTGGGCTGATGGGGGCTGTCTGGTAATGGGCTATGGGGGGCTAGGACTGGAAATGGGCTGGGGGGTTAAGACTTGAGGTGGGCTGATGGGGTTAGGACTGGTAATGTGCTGTGGGCTGTTGGGGGGGTTAGAACTGGTAATGGGCTTTGGGGGGGGTTAAGACTGGTAATGGGCTGTGGGCTGATGGGGGCTGTCTGGTAATGGGCTATGGGGGTCTAGGACTGGAAAGGGGCTGGGGGGTTAAGACTGGAGGTGGGCTGATGGGGTTAGGACTGGTAATGGGCTGTGGGCTGATTGGGGGGGGTTAGGACTGGCAATGGGCTATGGGGGGCTGACTGGAAATGGGTTGATGGGGTTAGGACTGGAAGTGGGCTGATGGGGGGTTAGGACTGGTAATGGGTTATAGGGGGGGCTTAAACTGAAAATGGGTTGATGGGGGGTTAGGACTGTAAGTGGGTTGATGGGGGGCTAGGACTGGTATTGGGTTGGGGGGTTGCTAGGACTGTAAATTGGGCTGATGGGTGGCTAGGACTGGAAATGGGCTGATGCAGGGACTAGAAGGGAATGGATGCTGGGTGAGGCTGGAACTAGAAGGGAGCTGATGTTGGGGGAGGATTAGAATGGGATGGGGCTGGTAGAGTAAAATGGAGAAGGGAAAAATATTTTGTGTGGGAGGGATAAAAAATCTACAATTGGCCGGGTATTGGGAGAGTAAGTTGGGATTGATGATGGAGGGGTAAAATTTGAGTGGATGAAATAGGAATGAGGAAAGAGCAAAAGGAGAAAGATTAGTATGTTAAAGCAGATGTAGAGAGAGAATGGAAAAAAACTAGAAGAGAGAAGAAAGGACAAATGGACAGCAGACGATGGAGAGTTAGCAGAAGACACAAAGAAACCAGAAGAAAGTGGCTGGAGCAATTGCAGCTGAAAAAAATGCACAAACGGTAGAAAAATATCTCTTTATTTTGAATTTATTAATTGGAATATGTCAGCTCTGGTAAATGTGCATCATTAACGTCTGCGCTTTGTTTAGTACAAGAGCAAATTAATGTATAGTTTTATTTCTACAGTGTTGTACATTCCAAGTTTGGCTTTTGGGATTCCCAGTTTAATTATTGTCTTCCTGTTTCTAAATTGTGATTACTTGTTTGGTGATGGTCTATGTTCTGCATGTGTAACTGAGCTGAGGTGTTCTGTTTATATAATTCCTATTTGACATTGCCACTTGTTCTCTTTCCCCAGTAGGTCATGTATTGTTGATCTCTGAAATGTATTGGTTTAATATTTGCAGTGTTGCCTTTTGATTGGTAGAGTATGGTGCTTTGTGAGTCCTGGTAGTGCTGTTAGGATACGGCGGGTTTGCTATGGGTTCTAAATGGGCAGTGTTTGTAGTAGTTCCTAATGTGTCTGGCAGTTGGCACTGGATTATAGTAATGTAGAAATCTTTTAGTCTTTCTTTATCCATACACTCATTAAGAGGCAGGTTTACTAAAAGTTAGTATATGGTAACATTATGCAAATATTTATGCAAATGAGGCCCCTTATGCAAATGAGGCCCCGCTGCTGGGGGCCCACAATTTTTGTTGGCGTAGGGCCTCACTCAAGGTAAATCCAGCCCTGGTGGTACCTGTGTCTCTTTTGGGGAAACTGCTAGGTATTTGTGACCTAGATTGACCACTGTTGGAAACAGGATACTGAGCTTGATGGCCTTGGTCTGACCCAGTATGGCATCTTATGTTCTTATGTACATTTAAGGATGTAAAATCTGGGGTTAAAAAAAAATCAACTGATGCACACAGTTTGAATATTGTCAATGTCCACAAAAGGGCTAAAACCTTTAGGCTGAATTAATGTCACCAAAGGAGTAAGAAATATATTAAAAAGCATTGGAGCCAACAATGGGAACTCCACATAGAAAAGGATAAGATGCTGACAACCTATACTTACTAGCAAATAACAAAAACCAATGGGAAAATTTTCTCAGACATGCATTTCCGTGGTAAAATGAAAAGCACATATCTATGTTTTCTGAACATCCAAATAGTGCCCAAACCATGTCCCCACCATGGCCCTTTGAAATCTTTGCATCCTAAGGGATGTACACATGTGAAAAGCAGCTTTATAAAATCGCTCTTTGCACGTATATTCAATCTATACATGTAAATGCTGTTGTATATATGTGCAGATGCTTCTTAAACAATCTACCTAGGAAGTTCAGTTTCCAGCCTCAGAAACTACCCATTTTGCCTTGCCTTTTTCATTTTTATCTTCAATGTAGAGTCTGTGAAATAAGAGATGAGCTCTTCATTTTTTAGCGTCACTCGGTAATTTATATTTTTAAATTGATTGGTCTTCTTGGATAAAGATTGTGTGCCGTCAATTTGGAAGACACAGCAGAGGTGTAAGTTTGTCTCCACATTTATACTTTGATAATTAGAACTCTCTCTCCCCCTCAGCACCCTGAATTTAACCCCAACCCCTTCAAGGGACCCTCTACATACATGTATTAGTATTGTTATTATTATATTTATTTTATTTAGCAAACATTTATATACCGCCACTTCCAGCGATCAGCAGCGGTCTGATTACATAAGGAGAACTGTCAAATCAGTACAGTAAAATTAGGGGGTGTACAGGTTGATTCGGAGGGTAGGCACATCACACAAGCGGGTTCCGTTTGAGGATATGGGGACTAAATACATATATACATATATACATTTTACATAAATGATCAGGTGTTTGAGGATATGGGCACTAATTACCGATATACATATATACATTGTACATAAACGAGCAGGTGCCTCCACTCTGTCTTTTCTCCAGCCTCGGAAGGCCTGCGAGTCTATCATATAAAAGCAGCACTGTGTTTTCCTAAATCCTACATTAATGGAATGCTTTGGTGAGTCACTTATAGACTTTGGTACTGTTATCTGTTGCTTATGGTGTCCTGCCCTGCCCTGAGGGAGGTGGTTTTAACCTTCGAAAGCTGGTTAAAAAATGTAGTAAGTTAGTCCAGTGACAAGATATCACCTTATTTTCCTTTATTGTTTCTCTTTTTACGTCTAGTCAAACCCCCAAAACACTAATCCTGTGTGCTGTGCCCCACCCACAGATCTATGTATATATCTGCCCCACTTTTCTGTCTTGATTTGACAACCCCCAAAGATGTAATCGAACCGCTGCTGATCGCTGGAAGTGGCGGTATATAAGTGTGTACTAAATAAATAAATAAAATAAAAAGGTGTCACGGCGCCCATAGAAAAACAAAGGCTGTGGGTTCTTAACATGTGTTCATTTCATTAACGCACGTTTAAAACTTTTAGTAAATATGCCTCTATGTACTTATGTGCTGGGCAGTTTTATAAATACCTACCTGTGCACATCAAATGCTGTTCTACGTGCTTAAGTTGCTTACAAAATTGCCCCCATGGTGTCAATGGAGTGGGCCAATTATTCTTCTAGCACAGGAGCCGTAGTCCAGTTGATGAAGGATGACTGTGCGCCTGTTTTGCATCTGAAAATGCTCACTGTCTTTTCTCTTTTATTTCCCGGTTTGTGTTACTGAGCTGGAATGTGCCACTCACGGAAATGGATCTTCACCTTGCAGTACTATGATAAGTCCCCCCTGGCTTAATTGAGCAATTCGGGTTTGTTGGAGGCAGAAAGCACGTCTGGCAGTACTTCATTTTTCCATTTAGTAGATTCATTTTCCCGTTCATCACAAAAAAAGTCTTTTCTCCTCTTTCATCAGATTTACAATTTTCCTCTTTTGCTACATCTGTGTTGCCACATGACCTGTGGCTTGCACATTATTTCTTCAGCTGGGAGCTGACTGTGAACTGACTAATTCCTCATGTGCCTGTTCAGTTGTATATAATTTTCTTTTTTATAATTGCCAACAAAGACCGTATCGTAATATAGTCTGGTTTGCAAAGCAATGGGAAGCGTTCAGTTGTTGCTTAGGAAGCTAGAGAGATCTGATTCATACCGAGGGAGCCTCCGCCGCACTAAATGTATATCATGCCAGTCAGTTGGCACCAGTTCCCCACGGTTGGCTTCTACCGATCCAGCGAGACAGAGAGAATGAATGCACAGGGCATAAAAGAGGCCCCATGTGTTTTATTAGGAAGTAGACAACTGTTTTGCTGCAGTGCCACATGCGTATTGCAGTGCTGATTGAATTTTTCATCTAGAGGGAAAAGAGCTGTGCCAGTCGGCTTTATTGTGCCAGAAGCACTGAAGCAACTGGTACCGCTAGATGTTCCTTTTAAAGTGACGATCTTGAACCTTTTGGTTCAAAGTAGTGAGAAGTACTAGGAACTTTAAAATAATCCGAAGCTTAGTTTGTTTCAACAGAATAAATGACTGACATATCAAAAGACTAAATAAATCCCTTCTTTTTTATGCTTCCTTTTTAGCGTACTTCTCTTTTATTAAGAGATTTTGCCTTTTTGTTTTCTTTCCTTTCAACATCTGCCTTATTTTTGCAGATCTTGTTGAGAGAAGCAACATAAATCAAAACCACCTTGTACAAAACATACTTTGAAGGGTTACCAAGGGGTAAATGTACGGAGATAACATCTGACTTCAGAAGCAATTATATTTCTCTTTTATTTCCTTAAGATTGGTTTTAGAGACACATTTTCAGCATAGTGCTCAACATATAACTTTATGCACATAGGGCTGAATATTTAAAGGGACTTACACATTTAGCAAGTGCCGCTGAACCTATAAGTGCCCTATCCATGAATGTTCAGCAGCGCTATCTCGATAGTGTCATAGCAGAGCAAGGGCATTTCACTTAGCTATTCAGATAGTGCCAACCTTCAGCCACTATCCATATACTGAAGCAGTTTAAGTTAGGCCAGAAAAAATGCTATCCTGCTTAGCTCTAAGGTTCATTTTAGAAGCTCTATTCATAATTTGGATGTCTGAAAACAGAAATTCAGATGAGCAAACAACAATAACATCCCTGGAGCCATTTTAGAAAGCTTGAAGATACATATGTCTGCGCAATCACATCCAAGATGGCCGTGGGCATGCCTGGGGACATGACAGTGATGGGTAAGTAAAGATACATGTGCACATAGGATTTACGACCAGCACTGCACATCTGATATCGCCACTGGGGATGTCCATGACTATACCTGCTCTAGGACACAAACAGGATTAGGAAAAATGCTCATTTCGGCAACATAACAGTACAATGAAGAGGAAATGTACTGACACTCCAACGATACTTTTCACTCCTTCAGAGATACCTGCCAATATGTAGAACATGGATATCTCTAGGCACCCATGCCGCAACAAATCCCCATTTGCAAAATGGCAGGCTAGGATGTGCAAGGGGGAGAGATCCAAAGTCACATTCTGTAATTGGGTGGCATGCACATCTCTATCTTCTATATTTTGGGCCCACAGATACAAAATGTTCAAATTACTAAAATGCAGAGACTTTTGCATGTGGCTAGTCCATAACACTGTGTGTCCCCGTTTTTGCTATAATACAGCAGAGACGTGTATTTTTCAGAATGGAGAAAGCATAGTTACTCACTTGTAGCAGGTGTTCTCCATGAACAGCAGGAATAAGTTCTCATGTCCATGGTGCCATCTTTGCTAGTCAAATTTTAAAGCAGCAGCCAAGAAAAGCAACTCCTTGGGGAAGTGGGAGTGTTGTGAGGACTTACTTCCTGCTTGTCCACAGAGAAAGCATAGTTACTCACTTCTAGCAGGTGTTCTGCGAGGACAGCAGGAATGTCCTCACATATGGGACTCCCAAGCTACAGGCTACCGACAAACTGAGGATGCCAAAGTCCAACAGAGGCAACAAAACTGGAGAACCAGAAGAATAGCAAGGTAGTCCCTCTAAGTATTCCACAGATTTAGCATCTTCAGTGTACAGCAGCAATGAGGTCAGTCAACAGTTGCAGGTAGCCTGGATGGACAGAAGGGCCGGTGGGCAGAGGGCTGGACCTAATACCCGAAAAGGTGTAGGAGTACAGCCTGGCCAAAGTTGCTGTCCCATCAAGAATCCCCTTCCAAACAGTAGTGGGCTGTGAACCTGTGGACCGAAGACCACGTCACAGCCTTGCAGATATCCTCCGTGGATGCCGAGAGCAGGTTAGCAATAGAGGTGGCCATGGCCCGAATGTTATGAGCCATAACATGACCCTCCAAGTTCAGACTAGCCTTGAACTATGCCGATGCAGTCCGCCATCCACAAAGACAGCATGTGCTTAGACACAGCCTTCCCCAGCTTATTAGGGTCAAAAGAGACGAATAGCTGGGTGGACTACCAGTGGGCTTGGTACGCTCAATGTAGAAGGCCAAGGCACACTTACAGCCCAGCGTGTGCAATGCTGCTTCACCTCAGTTGGCATGTGGCCTCAGGAAGAAAGTCAGCAGGACAATCGACTGGTTGATTTGAAACTCGGAGACTACCTTCAGCAGAAGTTGTGAGAGTGTCTTCAAGACTATCGATTCTGTTAGAATCTGTGTTTGAGAATCTGGTATAAGGCAGACCGCTACCAAGAACAGGACCTTTCAGGTCAAGTACTTGAGAGGGCAAGCATCGAGTGGCTCAAAGGAAGCCCACATGAGCTGAGTAAGGACCATGTTGAGATCCCAAGCAACCATAGGGGGCTTGATGGGAGACTTTGAGAGAAGCAAGCTTCATATGAAGCAAATCACCAAAAGGTGAGCCAAGATGGACCTGCCCTCTGAGCCACGATGGTAGGTGCCGATCATGCTGAGATGAACCCAGATGGAATTAGATTTCAGGCCTGAGTCCAAGAGGTGCAGGAGGTATTCCAGCAGCTGCTCCACTGTGTAGGAGAAGGGATCCAGTGCCCTATCTATTCACCAAGTGACGAACCTTTGCTACTTGAATGCATAAGCCTGACGCATTGAGTCCTTGCGTGATGCCAGGAGGATATTTGCAATGTTGTCAGGTAAATGGAGTTCCAAAAGGACTACCCGCTCAGCATCCAGGCTGTGAGGGCTAAGGAGTGGACATTGGGGTGCAGCAGTGTCCCCTCATCCTGGGAGAAGAGATTCGGGGCATAGTCCAGGCCGAGAGACCCCCTCCGATAGAGCTGGAGCAGCAGGGGAAACCACAGCTGCCAGGACCAGTACACAGCAATAAGAATCATAGTGCCCTTGTCAGCCTAAAGTTTCAGCAGAGTTTTCACTATACGTGCAATTGGGAGACAGGCATAAACAGACTCACCCCCAGTAGAGGAGAAAGGCATCCAAGGCCAGCAGATGGCTGGATGTCCTCCTGGAGCAGGACTGGCCCACCTGGGCATTCTGCGATATGGAAAGAGGTCAGTCATGGGAGTATTCCACTCTAAAGATCCACTCCACCTCCCGTCTGTGGAGGTTCCACTCGTGTGGCTAGAGGACTCTACTCAGTTAATCCACTAGGACATTGAACTTGCTGGGCAGGTAGGTCACCCTGAACTCCATCCTGTGATTCAGGGCAAACCGCCACAACCAGACTGCTTCTCTACAGAGAAGGTGCAAGCCGGTGCCTCCCTGTTTGTTCATATAGAACATCACCATCTGGTTATCCGTCTGGATCAGGGCCATCTGATTTGCCAGGTGTGTCTGGAAGGCATGGAGGGTATTCGCTATGGCCCACAATTGGAGGATGTTGATCTGGTGCAAGTTCTCCTGCTCGGTCCACAGACCCTGTGTCTGCAGGCCATCCAGATAAGCCCCTCACCCAAGTTTGGAGGCGCCTGTTATCAGCATCCTGTGGTGAGGCTCTGCTTGTAATGGGAGGCCCCAAAATAGGTTCAGCGGTTCCAACCACCAGCCTAGGGACTGCACCAGGGGAGGGGTGACCACCACCCTGTCATGCAGGAGGCCCGTGGCCTACTTTCATTGCATTCAGAGGTTCCATTGCACTTGCCGCATGGAAAGCCAGACCAAGGGGGTAATGTGTACAGTGGAGGCCATGTGGCTGAGTACTTTCAGTATTTCCCAGGCCGTGATGTGGCACTGATGCCACACGCTGTTGACTATGTCCATCAACCGCTGCCGATCATGTCCATCAGCCACTGCATGCGGTCCAGTAGCAGAAACGCCCAGGCTCAGGTGGTATTGAGACGTGGTCTGATGAGCTCAGGTTGCTGCGTGGGCTGGAGGTGGGACTTGGGGTAGTTGATGACAAACCCCAGCTGCTCGAGGACCTGTATGGTGAGGTAAGTGGACTGCCGAAAGGCATCTGGAGTGGGAAGACAAAGACTCCCATGGTTTGAAGGTAGGCGGTTACTAAATTGAATCACTTGGTGAAGATCCGAGGTGCTGAAGCAAACCCAAAGAGGAGCACCCTATACTGGTAGTGCTGATCTGCCAGCATGAATCCGAGGTATTTTCTGTGACTTGGGTGGATTGGGATGTGCATGTATGTATCCTTGAGATCCAAGAAGCATAGCCAGTCATTCTTTATGAGGTATGAGAGCAGCATCCCCAGCGAGACCATCTTGAACCACTCACACATGAGAAACCAGTTGAGGTTCTGGAGGTCCAGAATGGGTCGAAAACCTCCAGTCTTTTTGGAGACCAGGAAGTACCTGGAGTAAAACTTCTTTCCAATCTGAGCCAGTGGAACTGGCTCAATGGTGAGGTCGGTCAACAGGGTGGAAACCTCCTCCCACAACAGGCTTTGGTGCAGTGGATCCGTGGAGTACTCCTCTTGGACAAAGGGAGGCAGCAGCTGGGCGAAGTGCAGATGGTAGCCCTGCAGGAAGAGTTGCAGCACCCAGGCATCTGGGGTGATAAGGGGTCACTTGTGGGTGAAATGGACAAGCCGCTCCCTCTACCTGAGGGGTAACTCCGACAGGTTTGGGATGGTTAGCTATGCTCCTGAGGAACCAGTCAAAAGCCCACTCCAACTTAGGCTGCAGGGCTGGCTGGGCCTTCTGAGCCTTCTCCCGCCTCTTTTTGAGGGGGTTTGCACCTTCGTCTGGGCACTCTGGGATGCTGGATAGTATTGGCATGGGCGCTGGTAGAAGGCCTTCTTAACCTGGTTCTTTTTACAAGAAGGATCAACAGTTTTCCTTGAGAGCCTGGAGAACATCACAAGCTGCTTCTTGAACTTGCCCGCTTTCTCCTTGACCAGCTTCCCAAAACATTTGTCCCTACTGCAGGGAACATTGGCCAGCTTATCCTGAACCCATTGCTCCAGGTCGGAGGACTAGAGCCAAGACAGCTGCTGGGTACTGATACCTACCACCGCCACCCTGTAGGCAAACTCAAAGGCATCGCATGTGGCTCGCATGACACACTTAGAGAAATCCTTGCCATGGCCTACCAGAGCACGGAAGGAGTTGAGGCAGTCAGGAAAGATATCTGGCCTTTTTCCAACTGCTTGGAAATCTGCTGTGGTTCGTCCTCTCTTAAAGCAGTCATCACTGGATCCTTCCGTTCTGTCTCACTGGCGCCCCGTTTCAAATCTCCTGTTTGTAGCCAAACTCCTGGAACGATTTGCTTTTGAACAGTTAAACTCCCATATTGAAACTACTCACTCCCTTCATCCCCGCCAAGCAGGTTTCCGTCATGGGCACAGCACTGAAACTGTCCTTTTAGCACTATTGAACAAACTGCACGTTGCACATGATCGGGGTGATATTACTTTAATTGTCTCACTTGATCTTTCAGCAGCTTTTGATTTAATTGACCACCAGACTCTTCTTTCTCGACTCTCTGATTGTAGGTTGCAGGGCACACTTACAATGGTTTCACTCTTTTCTTTCGGCTCGTTCTTTCACTGTCCACTCAAACGGTCACTCCTCTTCTTCTTTCCCGCTCACTTGTGGTGTACCACAGGGTTCTATTCTCTCTCCTTTACTGTTTAATATTTTTCTTGCTCCTTTGCCCCTTCTAATTCAACAATTTCCTGTGTCCCCTTACATCTATGCGGATGATATCATTCTACTCTACCATGTCTCCCCACTAACTTCAGATTTTCCCCATTTAACGACTGCCTCTCACATATTGCTTTCTGGCTTTCCCAGAATTTCCTCCATCTGAACCCTGCTAAATCCACTGCAATGTGGGTATCCTTAAGCGGTTCTTGTCCAACTATTGCACCTCTGATTAATTCTGTTCCTATCCCCCTGGTTTCTTCTTTCCGTTACCTGGGTGTTATTCTTGACTCCACTCTTTCTTTCCACTTACACATTTCTTCTCTCACTCGCCGTTCTTTTTTGTCTCTGTGTCAGATTAGGGCTGTCCGTTCAGTTCTACCTTCTGATTCATTGGTCACTCTGGTATTGGCACTCGTCATCAGTAGATTAGACTATTGTAACGTTTTTCTAGCAAATCTTCCCAAATATCAACTTCAAAGACTTCAGTCCGTCCAAAATACCGCTGTTCGACTTATCACTTTTTCGCACCGCTTTGAACATGTCACTCCCCTTCTTTTTCAATTTTATTGGTTACTCCTCCGGTTTCGGTATCAATATAAATTTCTTATTCTACTTCACCGTGCCATCCACACGGGTGAACCCACTTATCTGGCTGACCTCATTTCCCTCCACACCCCATACCGCCAGCTTCGTTCCCTGCACGCCAACCGTTTAGCTCTGCCCGCCCCTTCACGAGCACACCTAGAGCAGACCCGACACTCGGCATTTTTCTTTTTGGGTCCTCTCCTGTGGAACACCCTGCCATCTACACTCCGTCTAGAATCTTCCTATCCGCACTTCAAATCACTACTCAAAACTCACCTGTTCCAACAAGACTTCGACCTTCCCTCTGGCTCCCATTCCTAAGATATGTTGTCCATGTCATTTGTCTGTCAGTTTGGTTTAATATTGTGTGTAGTCCTCATAATAATTTTAACAAGTTTTAATATTGTATGTAGTCTTTATAATAATTTTTAACAGTTTAACTTGTACTGTCTTACGTCTTAGTTCTCTCTCTTGTCTACCTTTTATGTTCTCTCTTGACTTTGCTTTCCTGTTAGTTATGGCGTTCTTTTCTCTACCCTACAAAGTGGACTTTTATTCTTATTGTACACCGCTTAATGCCTTGGCCATAGCGGTCTATCAAGTGTTTTAATAAAGATAAAGATATAGGTGGCAAACTCCACTAGGTCCAACATGATGTCTTTATTCTTACATTTGATTTACTGCCCAGGTGGGGGCATCAGAGCAGTTTACAATAAAATAATATGCTGCAACGTCAGAAAGTAGAAAAGGAATGCCATTGTCAGACAGGATAGGATTGAAGCAGTCATACTAGAGAAGGAAGGAAGAGAAGAAAGTCAAAAAGAAGTGGGATAGAAGAAGGGGAATAGCCAGTTCACGGCAGGGGGGGAGGGAGTCAAAAGCAGAATGAAAGAGATGAGTTTTGAGTGTAGATTTGAATTTCTCAAAAGAGAGTTCTGAGCAGAGTTTTGAGGCAAGGGAGTTCCACAAGGCAGTACCAAGGAAAAAGAAGGCAGAGTTGCGAGTTTGTTCGAGGCGGGCCTGGGAGGCAGAGGGAAGGAACAAATGGTTAAAATACCCATATATATAGTCATAAGTCATAGTCTTGCCCCACTTTGACTATGCAAACATAATACTCCATGGCCTCCCAAATAACACCCTAAATACACTACAACTAGCCATGAATGCTGCCGCCTGTGTCCTGTATGGAGCATCAAGGAGGGACCACTCAACCCCCATCCTAAGGGAGCTACACTGGCTCCCTATAAACTGCAGGATTGCATATAAAGTCCTCATCACCACCTTTAAAGCTATTTATAAAATAGCCCCTCCCTCAATCTCAACACTCATCAATCACACCCCCAATATTAGAGCAAGGAGATCAGCAGCATGTAATACCCTATCCATACCAACAGAATTCATAAGATGCACTCGTACAACTACAGAAAGAGCATTCGCATACTACGCCCCCAGATGCTGGAACAACCTTTCACTGGCCGTCAGATCAATCACTGACCTCAAGCAATTTAGAAAAGCCCTAAAGCATCACCTGTTCCTCCTACACTTCTACAAACACCACGATCCCTCACTGACTCTCCAACACAACCCAATCCCACAAGATACGCAGTAATGTTCTGTCTCACGCTGCACATAATGTAAATAATAACCTGTTACTGTATATAGTTTATACCTCTATGTACAAAGTTTTCCCAATGTTGATTCCTGGTTATTTGCCCTGTTATTTGTAAACTCATTACAGCTTGTTGCTTATGTGAGTACTTTCATTCACTGTAAACCGCACTGATGATAAATAGCGCGGTATAAAAGAACTGTAAATAAATAAATAAAATATATAGCGGCTAGAAAAGAATCTGTGCCACATGCATGGAGCCCTGATAGCATCTCCTTCCAAAGGAGTCCAGGACCCTGGTCTCTCACCCCAGGGCACCAAGGAATGAGTCTTAGTGCTCTTCATTTTATTTTTTATTTATTTATTTATTTATTTTATACCACGCTCTTTAGAATCAGTGCGGTTTACATGTATACTAACAGGTACTTTTTATTCCCTTGTCCCCGAAGGGCTCACAATCTAAGTGTACCTGAGGCAATGGAGGGTTAAGTGGCTTACCCAAGGCCACAAGGAGTGGCCATGGGACTGGAGACCCCAGTCCCTCCGGCCTGAAGTTCCTTGTCCCCATGTGGTAATTGAACCCCCGGCCTTCCGGCCTGAGGTAACCTGTCCCAACCACTGAACCACTCCTCCCTTGTCTTTCATGTCCTTCAAGGCCAACTCATCCACAATAGAGTTGTGCAGCAGCTGGGACTTCTTAAAGCCCAGCACCTTCTGGACCTGGTACATCGAGTCCAGCTGCTGGCTCAAGGCAGGAACCATGAGAGGATTTTCCCACAGCCACAGCAGCAGTCTCTGCAGGACATGGTGCACTGGCACCATCACTGCCTCTGTGGGCACCAATGGATACTGCAGGAGCTCAAGCTCCTCTGCCCTTGGCTCGTCCTCCACCTCAAGGGAGAAGGGTGTAGCCTTGAACATGTCCCGCACAAAGTCCTGGAAGGACATGTCCTCCAGGGATGATTTAAACCACTCATACAGATCAGAGGGAAGGTCAGGAGATCTCCCGTCTGAGATGGCAGAGCCCTCCTCAGTTTCCAAGTCCTCAGACTTGGACTCCGAGAGGAAAGTGAAGTAGCATCGGGTTTCCTCCTGCCGCCTACTTCGGTCTTGCGGAGAAGGCAAATGGTGATGGGACCGTGGCTCCCTGAATGAGAACAGGGGTGTCCTGGAACATTTGAACCCGATACACTCTACAGGGAGATCACCATGGGAACCAGCATCAATTCCGTTCTCCCACCCAATGTGCCTGCCTCCACCGGCAGCGCATGGGTCTCCAGGATAGGCTGGATGATGTGCGGTGATGACACTGAAGCCATCGCTGATCCTGCATGCCACAAGGCTAAGACTGCCAACATGTGAGCCTTGAGGGCCCTCAGATGTTCCTCCAGCATCATCACCTCAGAGGAGGAGACCGGGGCCAGGATTGCAACTTCAGCCACCAGTGTGGATACCTCCTGTGGGGACTCCGCAATGACAGGCTCATTGGGAGATATTCAGCTGCCCTCCAGGGCTGTAGGGGTCAATTCTTCCCGCTGGGAAAACTGGGTGGGTCGCTCTCGGCCCTCACTGTCCACGTCATGGCAGGAAGGACTGCAGTGCCGATGCACCTTGAGCTTGACCTGGTGCTTGGATGCCCCTTTCGATGCTGACAAGATCAGTGTCAGGTTCTTCCTCAATTCCAGTCAGACATTGACAGAGGGTCTCCGCTTGGTACCTTGGCCCCTCGGTTTCAAATACACCCAGCCATCCCATCCAGTTGATACCTCAGCAGAACTCCGTGAATGGCATCACGATGCTGGAGCCAAGGATGCTGAATCCGATGTTCCAAAAAGGGACTCCTCCTGCTTTTCCTAGCTCTTCAGGCCCCTCATCATCATCTGCAGGCAAGGGTTACAGGAAGCAGGTTGCTGATTGTGCCCAAGGCACTGAAGGCATTAATTGTGCTTGTTCATGACAGAAATGGTGCAACCACATTGGCAGGTACTTGTCAAAGTAGTAATAACCCAGGAAACAGAAACCCAGCAGGTAGAAACATGCCTGGTGAATTGGCAGTAGCTGAAAGGCTGAGTCCACATCCATCTTTGCCAACCATGCTCCCTTGCTTTGAGCCCTCAGTAGGCTCAAGGCTTGGTCCAGGGAGGCATATTTGACCGTGCACACCGCCTGTTCCAAGTGATCATTCACTGACATGCCAAATACTTAATCTATAAGTATATTCAATCTCACTGATAAGATTGTAACCTAAGTCTACAGAAGAGCATGGTTTCATCATCGTGAGTGGCTCTTACACTCCGTTATAGAGAAGGATATAGAGAAGGTCTTGGGCAAGCCACTTAACCCTCCATAGCCCATGTTCCCTGTAAAATAGTTATCTCCAAGTTATAATGCCCTGTTCACTGTAATTTCAGTTTGTTCAATGTAAACTGCACTGATGTAGAATAGCGCGGTATATAAAAGAATGTAAATAAATAAATAAATAAATAAAAAAGGATATAACCGAGTCAATGGAAAAAGAACCCATCACGTGTGTATTACAATATTCAGCATTATCTTCATGTTTTGTGACAGCAATTAGACAGCGTTGGTCTGTATTGCAGATACATCCCTGTTTTAAGGACCGTGAAGTATGTATGTCCTATCAGAGAAGTCGAAATTTACATTTATGCCCTGCCGTCTCAAGAATAATTGAAGATTCTCCTGGTTTGTCTCACAAGAAATGTAGCAGATGTCAATGCTACTGTATTATGGAGGAAGGTTCTTCATTTACAGTGGGTACTAAAAACATCACGCTGAAATTGACTACTACATGTTCCTCTAGTTATGTAGTATGTGTTAAGATGTCCTTGCTAGAAAATATGTATCAGAAAGACAATGTGTCAACTTAAAGTGAGACTGTCAGAACACAAGTATTGCTTGGCAAAAGCTAAAGAAGATTCATCTCTAGTTAGTCATTCTCAAAAGTTTCATCCTGTTTTTTTTTATTTCTGATGTATGGTTATAGACTCTATTCCAGTGAATATATGTAGAAGAGATAGAGGCAAGCAGTTATTACAACCTGAACAAAGATGGATCTTTGAACTAAATACTATAGAGCCTCATGGTTTAAATTCCATTAAATTGAGTCTTTTTCTTTAGAAATTTATAAGTGCATTTTTCCTTCACTTTGATTGGTTCGAAGATAGTATTTGAAATGATGGTTTAAGTATGGTATTTAAAGTGCCTGATGACGTCAGATCCCTCAGCTAGTTTCTTCTTCTTTAAGGTTTTGAAATCAGCCCTTGATGAAGCATTTTCTGCAAAACGGAGATCTTCGTAGGGCATAACTTGCTGAAAGGAAATCATTGGGAGATGCTATCTATCTGTTTGAAAGTTAAGTAGTGAACTACTACTTCATTGAAAGAATTGAAGTGTTTAGCTCTAGTCTTGCTGTTTGTTCTTTGTTATAGGGATGGTGGGGCTGTGCCGTGCTGTTGAATTAAATAAATAAATAAATAATGTATTAAAGTGTAGAAATACTCCTAAATGAATTCATTCTTGAAAATTAAAGGGTAAGTAAAATTACAACAGCAATTCATTTGGTGGGATGGAGAAGCTTTTAGATCCATGCTGGACTATTGATGGCATTTTCCCCTTTGGGCAAGTGATATACTGCCACGTAATGGGATACCATGTGTTGCAGAGGTCTTTTCTCTTCTTTTTTTTATTATTTTCTAGTTCGTTTGAATATTAAAAAATGAATGCTTATAGATTAAGTATTTGGCATTTCCTTGAGATAATTTTAAGGTTTGAAGTAGAGTGAGTTAATAAGACTGGTTAGCAAAATAAATTCAGACATTTTTATAAAGATCTGTACAAATTGAGGAAATAGGATTAGTGACCTATTGGTGCAAGGGTTTTTTTATTTTGATTTTATACCCTTGGTGCAGTTTTCTTGTTGTGTGGTTACACATCTACTCAACCCATTTTTTTGGTGTTCAAATCTACTTTGTAGACCTATGTAAAATGATTCTCCACATACAGTATCAATTAACAGAATCATTGATCTAGTTACAAAATTGCAAATTTATTTCATGTACAACATGCCTCAAAACATACTAATTGAAAACACGTTAGAGTTTAGTGTGGTTTTCTTTGCACAAATCCTCTGTGAAAATATTCACAAGTTTTGCCTATTGCCCATGCTAAATGTTACATATAGGAGCAGATGTATCCTTCCCAAGTGTTATGATATATCAGGGAGTAGCCACAATATTTATTTGTTTGGTTGGTTTTCCACCTTGCTCAAAAGCCCCACGATGGGTTCTACTACTACTATTACTACTGATCATTCGTATAACACTACAAAGCATACGCAGCACTGTACAGAGACCGCAATAGCACAATCTTACAAAGACAATATGGAAGTAATTTTATAAAGTCATTCCTGTGCATACGTGCTCATGTCTTTGAAAACTATAGGCACGGACATTTACACCAGTTCTAGGGTTGGTGTGAACGGCTGTGCCTGCAATGTAGGTACCATTATGTCTTCAAGTTAGGTGCTTACTTGTATTTACAAAATAGACAACATAGGCACCTTAAAATGCACTTTATCTAGGCACCCCCTTATAAAATTACTCTCCAAATATGCTACCACTAATCTCCAAGCTACTCCCTTAATGCTCCCATGCTTGATCCCTACAAATAAATCTTTCAGCCCCAAACCCATGCTAGTGTCACATGCAGTCCCCCACCATTCCAATAGGATTCCACCCCAAAAGAACCAGCTTTCCCAGCACAGACAGAGACCAAATCAAGTTGCCATGCCACTGTGGAGTTTTATGTAAATACCTCTCACAATAGTATAGCTTTGAACCTTTTACAAGAAAGGTATAACTTGGCTCTGATCAAATTTCCAGCAATAGCTTGTTCCAAATAATTTGAGAGGTAGAAGACAGATCAGATAAATGCTGGTGAGGGAAGCCAGGTTAAGATACTTCAGTGTGAATAACTAGATTAAAAAATAAATTAGGTTTATAAATAGATTAGTAAAATCTTAGGGGGTCTTTTACTAAAGGCCATTAGCTGGCAGCGAAGGTCGGGCATGCTCTAAAAGCATGCCCTGAACATGTGTTGCCAGCTAACATGGGCCGATTCCCGCACTGGGACATGAATGGACAGGTTGCAGCAGAGTGGGTGTGTTGAGCTCTAGACAGTTAAAGCAGGGTACACTGTATGCTAACTGTATCCCACACGATTAGCACAGGTGCAGCTAACACTACCTCAATAGGTGGAGTTAGGTGCACCTGCACTAATGTTAGAGGACAGACCTCCGCATTAACTGCAGGGGAAATGCTGTCCACACCCTAACACTTTTGTTTATAAGTACTGATATTTACTAAGTACTTACTATCACATCATTAATGAGACATTTGGCATAGAACGATACCTGCATTTTAAGGGAGTGAAAATCTTTCTTGCTGCTGTAACTCATTTTTGCAGCAAATGGTGTCCTGATTGCAATATGATTGAACTAACTGTCCCCAAAACTGAAGGTAAATTCACTAGATCTTAAACATACATCATAGTTTATTGTCGCAAAATATGACTACTGGAATATACCACTGGAATTTAAAGACTGCCTGCAAAATCGATTTGCTGCTTTAGATACAAATGACAGAGCTCCAGAAGAGTTATGGGATGACATCAAGAAGATTGTGTGGGAAGAAAGTGAGAAGTCTCTACAAAAGGTAAAAAAGAAAAAATGACCAAAATGGATGACTGAAGAAAGTCTGAAAACTGTCCAGAAATGCAGAGAAGCTAAAGCCAGAAGAGAAAGAGAGGCAATCGCAGAACTCAACAGAGATTTCCCATGTGCAGCAAGATAAGACAAGAAGAAGTATTATAATGGCACATTCAAGGAAATAGAATCAGAAACTATTAGAGGAAGAACAAGATTGGCTTTCCTAAAGCTACAAGAATTAAAGAAAAAATTCCAGCCTTGAACTGGAATGCTACAAGATGCTCAATGATTCATTTTGAATGTTGCTAAGCTGATCATGAAAAGGTGAATATACAGAGTCATTATACCATAAAGATCAAGTGGACCAACAGCCATTTCAACCTCTACATAATGATCAGGAATCATTGGTGATGAAAGAAGAAGTCAAAGCAGCATTGAAAGCCTTATCAAAGAACAAAGCACTGGGCATTGAGGGCATTTCCATTGAAGTATTACAGCAATTGAATGTAACTATTACTGTACTTACAAGGCTCTGCCAGGAAATTTGGAAGAGAACATCACGGCCAACTGACTGGAAAAGATCTGTGTTTATATCAAAACTAAAGAAAGGTGATCCAACTGACTGTGGAAATTATCACATAATTGCTCTGATCCCACATGCCACCAAGATTCTACTCAAAATTATTTAGCAGAGACTACAACAATACCTGGAACAAGAACTGCCTGAAATGAAAGCAGAATTCAGGAAAGGGCAAGGAACAAAAGATATCATCGTGGATGTGAGATGGATCCTTAAAAAGACCAAAGAATACCAAAAGGATATCTATATGTGTTTTATTGACTACACCAAGGCTTTTGACTGTGTAAATCATGAGAAACTCTGGGCCACATTAAGAAACATGGAAATACCAGAACACCTGATAGTTCTCTTGCACAACCTTTACATTGATCAAGAAGCAACAGTTCAAACGGAACAAGGACAAAGAGAATGGTTTAAAATCAGCAAAGATGTACGACAAATCTGCATACTTTCCCCCTACCTGTTTAATTTATAGCAGAACAAATCTTCATAGAAGCAGGACTGTATGAAGACAACTGAGATGTGAAGATTGGTGGAAGACTCATCAACAACCTTCACTATGCTGAAGATACCACATTACTGGCTGAAAGTGAAGACTATCTGAAACATTTGCTTCTCAAGATCAAGGAACATAGGGGCATGTTTACTAATCAGTGGTAGCGGCTTCTGTGCGATATCGGAGCTACAGCCCCATTGAATTCAATGGGGTCACTGCTGCTTCTGCCAATTAGTAAACATATCCCATAGTCTTAAAATGTGCCTGCACCTTAATGAAAAGAAGACAAAGATCCTTGCAACTGGCAAAACCAGTAAATTCAACATTGATGGAGAAGAAATTGAAATAGTTGACAACTTTGATCTACTGGGATCAACTATCAATAAAGAAATGACAAGCAGTCAAGAAATCCATTGATGCATTGCTCTTGGCAGAATGGCTATGAAGGACCTAGACAAGATTCTCAAGAACAGAGATGTCTTTCTCCATACAAAGATTTGTAATGTCATATGGATGCAAAAGTTAGACAGTGAAAAAGGTAGACAGGAAGAAAAATCAATGCCTTTGAATTATGATGCTGACGATGCATACTATGTATACCATAGACTGCCCAAATAACAAACCAGTCAGTATTAGAGGAGATCAAACCTAAGCTTTCTTTAGAAGCTCAGATGACAAGACTTTGACTTTCATACTTTGGACACATAATGCGAAGAGAGATCATCAGAGAAAGACATCATGCTTGGCAAGGTAGAAAGTCAACGCAAAACAGGAAGGCACTAACAGCAGCTATGGGTGTCACTATTTCAATAATGAGCCACCCGACTGAAGACTGAATAAGTTTAGGACAACTATCCAGAGGGTCACCATGAATAGACACCGACTCGATGGAACTTAACAACAGCATTGTTAGTGCTGCATTTCTAAAGTAAATATAATGATTAGTTCTTCAAAGAATATCATTAATTAACTGTTGAGTACACTGAGAAGTGGTTAACTAGTTAATCCCTGTGGAATCTCCTATAGTGGTCCAAAGGATATCTCTTACAAAGAAAGCTAATGCTGCGATGATTTAAATATACAACCAATATACTCGTGTAACTTTTCCACTGGAATAAAGACCATTATTAAGTTTATTAAGTTTATTTAATAAAACATGTATACCACAGATCTTATACACTCTCCACGGTTTACAGCAAAACATATGAAATAATAAGTGGCAGACATACAGTAACACAACATAAAAAAGAACAGCAATACATATTAGATATTAGAGCAATACGAGACATGAAGCAGTTCAGAAAGGCTATCAAGCACTACCTATTCACTGAGTACTTCGAGCCACCGTAATGCTATCTAATATATCATAAGACAGACTCATAGCCATAAGCATAAGCACTCCACAAGACATACCCCCTAGAACTAAGAAATTTTGATGTAATGACATCTGTTCACTCTATTCTCGCTGTTAGTTGATTTTATGTAAATAGTCCATTGTTATGTTATTGTAGATAGTTACCCTTGTTACCCAAGTTTTTTGCCGTTATATGTAACTCATACGTGTTCAAATGTACTGAGATTGTTTTGTTCTATGTAAACCGCGCTGATGATGAATAGCGCGGTATATAAGAAACTTTAAATAAATAAATAGTTCCCCATAAAACAAAACACGTAAAATAGATCAACCAATTAAAATCAGCATAAAACACTAATTAAAATCCCTACAACTTATTTTTAAAACCCTAAAGCAAAACAAACTGAACATCATTTTTTCTAAGTTAGCACTATGTGCAAAATATTATGTATTAAAGCCAACCTAAAGTAAGGTGCCTTCAATCTCCGACAAATCTTCCAACATCCTCAACTCTTATGGGAGATGGTTCCAGTTAAAGATATCAGCAACAGATAAGATTTGATCAAATAATAATCGAATATCATTCCCGTGAGTAATAGAAGGACAAGATAATTGTCCAGCCCCTTGAGACCCTAAGTTCCGAAGGTTATCATCATAAACTGAACACAGTAATCGAAAAGCAAAAAATGTACATATATTCAGAAATTCTAATGCCAGTCAGTAGCTGCCCAGCTGCATTCTGTACCCACTGTAACAGCCTTAAAGATCAAGCTGGAAGTCCCAAAGAAAGAGTGCTGCAGTAGTCCAAAGGTGATAGAACTAAGGACTGAATTACAGTTTGAAAGTCTGACCAGTCTAAGAAATTCCTGAGTTTTTGATTCTCTGCAATCACAATTTATAAAAAGATCTTCTAATCATTTCTCTGATAAGGAGGTGAAACGACAACAAGGAATCGTATAAGATTCCCAAATATTGAACTTGTTGTGCAATACAAATTCCGTGTCCACTTACATCTACTGCTACTGGCAACTGCAATTCTGATTTTTGATGTATTACCAATGGATCTGTTTTGGACAGATTTGGAGTCATTATTTCACAGAGCAGTATGGGGCGCTGCTGGCTTATGGTGATACAATTTTGGCAGCGTCGCAGGTGCATGATGGGTGGGCTTGGCTGAACTATGACGAGGAGTTCAGGGACATGATGGAAGAGAGCAGGCAGTTATCCTGGGGTACAAAGGACATTAATTTATGGTTAACACGGATGTCCATGAGTAGCCGTATGGTGGGGGCTGGAGGAGGGGGAGGCGGCAAGGCGGTGCCTTCGACTATGACGGCAGGTGCACGGTCCTTTCAGGCATCCGTCACCCCGGCATCTCAATCAAAAGGCGGCGCTGCGGGTGGAGATGTCTGTTGGCGTTTCAACAAATCGTCTTGCCCGTTCCCTGACTGCAAATTTAAGCATGCCTGCTCCCTGTGTGGGAGTGGGCACGCTGCCACTAAGTGTAGTCGCAAAGGGGTAGCGGGAGCCCCAGCGGGGGGCAAGTGAGGGAGCTCTCTGGGTGTTGGCTCCTATGCCCGTGAGAGTGGATGCCATGCGCCCGTGGTTAGTGGAGTATGGGCGGTCTCGACTGGGGGAGGTGTGGAGTTTGCTATTGGAAAGTTTTTCGGGGGGTTTTCGGATTCCGTGTCAAGGTTCGCCGGCAGGGGGCGGGTCACGTAACGCTGGTTCGGTGAGCGCCTTAGCCGAGGTTGTGCTGAGGAAGATTGCAGAGGAGTGCACGCTGGGCCGAGTAGCAGGGCCCTTTTGTGAGCCCCCTTTTTCTCCGTTCACGGTGTCCCCGCTGGGGGTGGTTCCTAAGAAGGAGCCGGACAAGTTCAGGCTGATACACAACCTATCTTCCCCTATCGGAGACTCCGTGAACGATCACATTCCTCGGGAACAGTGCACGGTGCGTTATGCTTCCTTCAACGCAGCTGTCGCTTTAGTTCAGCAGTGTGGGGCTGGTGCTTTGTTGGCGAAGGTGGACATTGAATCTGCGTTCCGATTGTTGCCCTTCATCCTTCGGCTTTCCCCTTGGAAGGTTTCATTTTCGAATCTCGGTATTATTTTGACAAGTGCATGCCTATGGGCTGTGCGATATCCTGTGCCTACTTCGAAACCTTCAATACCTTTCTGCACTGGGTGTTGGAGACGCAGATAGGTGTCAGTAACATAGTGCATTACCTGGATGATTTTTTGTTTGTTGGGCCCGGACATGTGCAAACTTGCGCCACCTTGCTGGAGACTTTTTTGTGCTTAGCGGGTGACTTTGGTATTCCTGTAGCGGCTAACAAAACTGTTGGACCCGCCACTCGCCTTACCTTTCTTGGGATTGAGATCGATACCGAGGGTATGGTTGTGCGCTTGCCGGAGCAGAAGGTCGACCGTCTCAGGGAGATGATTGCCTATGTAGGATCATCGAGCAAGACCACCCTCCGGGTCATGCAGTCGTTAGTTGGGCATCTCAATTTTGCTTGCAGGATGCTGCCCATGGGGCGTCCCTTTGCGCGGCGGTTATCGCTTACCATGGCTGGGGTACAGCTTCCGCACCATCGGATTCGCATCTTGGCAGGGATGCACGAAGATTTATGAGTGTGGAACACTTTCTTGACTGATTTCAATGGTCGCTCCGTTATACAGTTACCGGAGCTGTCGAATGCAGACCTGCACTTGTTTACAGATGCGGCGGGCAGTTCCGGGTTTGGGGCTTATTGTCAGGGGGCATGGTGTGCTGAGTCCTGGCCTTGCGAATGGGTGCAGGCTGGCTTGACTCATAACATCACCTTTCTGGAGCTTTTTCCCATAGTTGTTGCGTTGTGGGTGTGGCCGGAGTGCCTGAGGGATCGGCGCTAGTTTTCTGGTGTGACAACGCCGCGCTGGTGGAAGTTATCAACCGGCAGGTGCCTCGGTGTCCGAGGGTAGCTGCCTTAATGAGGATTTTCGTGCTAGCCTGTCTCCGCCTGAATGTCACCGCCAGGGCACGGCATGCGCCTGGCTCCCAGAATTCCATTGCTGATGCTCTGTCCCATTTCCAGTGGGAGCAATTCCGGCTGATGGCTCCGGAGGCAGATCAGGCGGCTTCCCTGGTCCCGGAGCATCTTTGGAAGGTTGGGATCCGAACCTGATGGTGCTGCTGTCCGTGTCCGTGGCACGTGATACTTGGGCCCTGTATCGGCGAGGATACTCTCAGGTGAGTGCGTTCCTGAGCACTTTAGGTTGGAGTGGGGGGAGGGGTTGGAGCGGGTTCCTGATGGGTTGGTGGGACAATTTGTGCTTTGGGCAAAGAAGGACAGTTGGGCCCGAACGGAAGTTGTGTCAGCCGTGGCTGGGTTTTCCTTCTTTTGTAAGGCGGCGTGATGGAGGAACCCTCAGGTATCGTTTTTAGTCAAGCACCTGTTGGCAGGTTGGGCCAGGGCGCACCCCAGGCAGCGGGACTGGTGGCTCCCGGTTTCCCATGAACTTTTGTTGCGGATTTGCAAGTCGATACCGTGTGTCGCAGCCTCAAGTTTCGAGTCCATTTTGTTCCACGCGTTGTTCGTGACTGCATTTTTTGGGGCATTTCGCGTGTGTGAACTGGTGCCTCGGTCTGCAAGGCGGGGTGCATTCGGTGGTCTCGAGCTTGAGCATGTGACAGTGGCGGCATCTCAGGTCCGTATTTTCATCCCGCGGTCCAAGACGGATCAGGCAGGTAAGGGTGGTTGGGTGATATTGAGCGCTATTTTCCCCGTGCCCTCTTGTCCGGTGCATGCCTTGCGGAGCTATTTGCAGTGGCGCTCAGGTTTGCAAGGTTCTCATTTCTTCATCCACGAGGATGGCAGGCCGGTGACGCAGTTTCAGTTTACGGCTGTGTTGCACTTGGCTTTGCGGTCCTTGGGCTATGACGAACTGAGTTATGCATCACATTCATTTCGGATTGGAGCGGCCACGAGTGCGGCGGCAGCGGGTCTCGAAGGGCGGGTTATCCAGCGGACCGGGAGGTGGCGTTCAGGTGCGTACGAAGAGTATGTTCGCCCTTAGGTCGTCTGCACTGGGCCTGCGGGCTGGATGCAGGTCCGGTACTTGGCAGTTACAATGGAGGGGGAGGGGGGAAAAGGGGGGGTACTAACAGTTTCTTTCCTATTGCAGAGTTGCCTGCTGGTGGCAGTCCAATTTGTCCTTTTCAGATGGTGTGTGCTCCGGTGACTGGTGGATCATCGGCCATTCCTTCGTTTACTGGGCTGCAACGCGGCCGCTGGGACTGCACCTTGGGCTGGCGGATTCCGGTGTTCGGCTTTGTTGGATGGGACAACGTGGGATGCAGTGGTGGCAACTTGTGACATTCGTTCAGGCGCAGATTGCACAGCGGCGGTGGCCAGTCGGGCTTCTAATACACTTGGGTGGCAACGATTTGGCGAACTGGTCATGCTGGCAGATCATCAGAACTGTTCAGAGGGACATCGGTCTGCTTCGGGAGTTACTTCCGGATGTGGCCATCATTTGGTCAGATATCATTCCGCGCCCCACGTGCCGGACACAGCGGCGGTGGTCATGGGGCCTGGTCAAGATCAATAGGCAGATAGGGCGCTGGGTTCAGCAAACAGGTGGGCGGCAGGTGTTGCACCAGTGGGCGGAGGTCAGGTGCGTTGGCTTGTACCACTTGGATGGGGTTCACCTTGCCCCTGTTGGACAAGATCTGTTGCTGAATAACTGGCAGGAGTCCCTTGAGTTTTGGTGTTGGTCGCAGCTATCTTTGGGGGGGGGCGGTGCAAAGATAGAGGTCTACCTTGTGCCGGTGGCGGGGTAGCGAGCTAGCGCTCGCTGACCCGGCGGGGCATTTGAGGCGGATGCCACTTGGCAGGGGAGCGGCAGTGCTATTTAGGTTGGAAGAGACATCACGGTTGTGGTCTCTGCCCGGTGGAAGGCAACTTGCCGGCCTTAGCTAATAACATGGCGAGGCGGGCGGTAGGTGAATGGGGGGAGGATGATGCACCACTTTGCTATAAATGGCTGGTGGGGGACATCATCTGGAAATGGAAAGGGGGGGGGGGGTAATGTTTGACTTAAGAATGTTCAGTTGGCTCATGTTGGGCCGGTTTGCAATATCGTTAATAAAGCTGCGACCAAGTAATTGCTCACCAAAAGTTATGGCGTGTGAGTGTTTTGTTTTGGGAGATAGGGGTGGAGAGATGGGGGAGTGCTCATGGAGCAAATTTGGGCCCGGATTAAGGTGGGGGGGGGGGATGGTGTGGAGGTATGGATGCAAGGCTGCTTGTAGGCAAGGGATGGGCATCCGGATACCTCGGTTAATGCCGCCGTGCCGCAGGGCGGGATCCCGAGGCCTGTTTGTAACCGGGTTCCCAAGGCCCAGATATCCCTTGCGGCAGCAGCGTGGTACAGGTCTGTCGGGGGGGAGCGCTGACGTGCAGCAGGGGCCTGCACCAGCGGCCCACGTGAGAGGTGTGGGGCCAGGTGATTGGTGCTGGTGCCGGTTGGGGGGCGGAGCAGCGGCGTGCGAGGGAGATCGCCAGCGTGCGATCTCCCTCTTTTCAGCGTGGTCGCCGCTGTGAAAGGTGACCCTACCCACCCTCCCTCTTTTTATTGCAGTACCAAAAGGGTGGGGTCGTCGCAGCTGGGTATGGGGGGTCGTTTGTTTCAGCCATTGTGGCGGTAGGGGTAGCGAGCTGGTGCTCGCTGACCCGGTGGGGCATTTGAGGCGGATGCCGCTTGGCAGGGGAGCGGCAGTGCTATTTAGGTTGGGAGAGACATCACGGTTGTGGTCTCTGCCCGGTGGAAGGCAACTTGCCGGCCTTTGCTAATAACATGGCGAGGTGGGCGGTAGGTGAATGGGGGGAGGATGATGCACCACTTTGCTATAAATGGCTGGTGGGGGACATCATCCGGAAATGGAAAAGGGGGGGGGGGGGTAATGTTTGACTTAAGAATGTTCAGTTGGCTCATGTTGGGCCGGTTTGCAATATCGTTAATAAAGCTGCGACCAAGTAATTGTTCACCAAAAGTTATGGCGTGTGAGTGTTTTGTTTTGGGAGATAGGGGTGGAGAGATGGACGGGGGTGCTCATGGAGCAAATTTGGGCCCGGATTTAGGTGGGTGGGGGGGATGGTGTGGAGGTATGGATGCAAGGCTGCTTGTAGGCAAGGGATGGTCATCCAGATACCTCGGTTATAAAACACAGACCTATAGCTAATAATATTGGTTCATCAGATAAATCCAAAAAGTGTATCTGAGACTAGTGGTTCTCAATCCAGACCTTTGGACACACCCAGCCAATCTGCTTTTCAGAATATCTACAATAAATATTCATGAATCTATTTCTATGGACCATTTTCATTGTATGCAGATCTCTCTCATGTAACAAAGTCATTGTGGAGATCCTGAAAACCCAACTGCTTGGGTATGTCCCAATGACTAGTAAAGCCTTTCTGAAAGGTACCTGCTCCTTCTGTGCTGTCTACACCTCCTCTGACAGCAATGAGGACAAACACACACACGACAGTTCGTCCTAGGAACAGATGAACCACCAAATAGCACATTACTAATTATCAAGTCAAAGAAAACAAATAAATGTTTGCATTTACCTTATCAAACTGCTGGCACAAATGCCAGTGAATGGTCAAAATGATATACATTTGTCCTATAAGTTGGAAATGCAATGACTTGCATACTTTCCAAACCAGCCTTGAAACCACCCCTTTTATATATGCATCATCGTAGCCGGCAAATGGAAGTATGTAAATTGTTTGTAGAGTTTGAAAATCCATGATGTGTGGATTACATTTCTGGATGGCTTATCCCCCACTGTGCCCATGTACCACCTGACTAAACATTTGCCCTTTACAGTATGTTCTTGCTTCTTGGTTAACTGCTAAAAATCTGGATAGTGCATGATATTCAAATAGTTTTGCCTCAAAACATTTATTTTTTTTCTATATATAATTATAGCATATGCTTACCCAAACATGTTTGACAACAATGCAAAGAAATAACCTATCCTTATTTATTAGAGTCTGGCACACAGAAGCAGGAAATACTGTACCCATGCTATTCTATCTGACGGAAACAGAGAGAGCATAAGAATTTGCTAATTTGGAGTCCGTGAAAATACTGTATCAGGGTATGCAAGAAACAGAAACTGAAGATGCAAATGTGAGAAATAAGGTAGCAATATCTGCTAAGACAATAGTAGACATGGGCTGCTGTATATAGCAAGGAATATCTGGTGATCATTTACTAACTTGTTTTCATAGCTTAATGCACGGGGTTATCATGCTCTCCCACCACACACACACACACAATAATTTTCCCTGTGGTGTATTAGCTAAGGTTTTATTGTGCACTTGGTAGCCTGTGTCTCTAAAGAGAGAGCTGTGCCTATAACCTTTCAGTGTCAACTGCTCCCCCATAAGATCTTTATGATAGGAAGAATATGCCTAAAGGGGAGACGTTGTAGTGATGTAATCGGATAGTATATTGCCCCTGGAAAATGGGGCTAAGGGGTTTCTTTTGCCTGTTCCACGCTACTGAGAGATAGTTATGACAGTGGAAAGATAACCTGGACCCTGCGGCAAGGTGTTTCTAGGCTGAAATGTGCCTGGGACAGGAGAGAGAGATCCACTTCCCCTTGACCCATCCTTCTCTGTTCCCCTCTCAGTTCTTCTTTCCCATCTTTCTACTCCCCATCAGGTTCCTCCCATTTTTCAAAATGGTACCAGCTTATCTCGGGTACTGCTATGATCACCATATCAACAGCAGGGGTGAGTGGGGGATCCTTTACTGCCACTGAAGACCCCCAGGATATAGGGAGTAAGCCTGGGGTGAATGCAGGGGAAGGGAGTTGGGCTTTCAGAATTTTTGCTAAGTTGGCTGGATCTGAAGCATGGGGTATGTGGTTTATGCATCATACCTTTTTATTAATTTATGGGCTTGGTGGGGTAGCGAGGAGTTGCCACATACACTACACGAAAATGAAAAATAAAAACCCAATATATTATATTCCCAGGAACTACTTCAAAACTTACAAAGTACAACAATCCTGGATAACACTCACTAACATAGTAGTACTCTTACAGAAATTAGAAACAGAGGGTCATCAGAAAAATATTTTTCACTCAATGCACAATCAAACTCTGGAATTCATTGCTGGAAGATGTAGTAAAAACTGTTAGTGTATCTGTGTTTAAAAGAGATTTGTACAAGTTCTTGGAGGAAAAGCCCTTAAAACATTATTAAAGTGGACTAGGGAACTCCACCGTTTACTCCTGAGATAAGCAGCATGGAATCTGCCTACCTTTTGGGAACCTGATAGGTGCTTGTGATCTGGATTGGCCACTATTGGAAACAGGATACTGGGCTTCATGGACCTTTGGTCTGACCTAGTATGGCCTATCATTCTTATGTAGAAATAGAAGCAACTCCCCAGAATCATTGAGCTTCAGCTGGAATGCTCATCTTTTCATTCATCTGCCCAAAGTGACACTTTATTAATGTCTCTTTATATGAATTCTGTTATTTATAAAAATAATAAAAAAAGTAAGAGCACTAGAAACTCCAGTGTCTAATCTTCACCGGAGAACATCCAGCACTCTAAAACTGGCTTAAAACAAGAGACACAACACAGCTAGTTAACTGAGCATGGTGAACCACCATGCCATGATCCGACTCAACAATGAGTTTTGTCATCTGCTTCTGGGATCTGCACTCTCAGTGAAATCATCAGCCTTTCTGTAGCAGAACACCATCTGCCCCATAATATCTCTTTGCATAGAATCTGGCCATATATTTGTGGATCTGTGATGGTTTATTAGCGGGCAAAGAGAGATAGTGATCCTGCTCTGCTTTTAGCCCATTGGGAACAATATTGGATTTTAGAAACACATGCCATTAAACCCACTGGTTTAAATTATTCTGTTGAGCAACTCAGAATTATTATTAAAACTTGCTAAAATTATATTTCTGTTTACTTTTCCGTTGGCTCTCTGTTTTTTTGTTTCAGCTTGATTGCGCAATAAAGTTACTGTGATGCTGTCATCAGTGTAACTTGCATGTGGATGCGGGAGAGAATTTAATGGTGGGTGGCAATCTGCTACAGAAAGGACTCTTTTTTAGTCAGTGGGTGATTTCATTGAGGGCACTACTGGCAATTAGTGAAATGCAGACCCTGAAGCAGACGACGAAACTCAACATTCAGTTGGATCATGCTATGGTGGTTCATTGCAGTTTTATTTATTTATTTATTTATTTCCAGTCTCTTTTATACCGCGCTATTCAACATCAGTGCGGTTTACAATAAACAAAGAACTACACATTTCCTAGGGTACTCTGTGTTTACAATGAACAGGTGTTAAAACTTGGATAACATAGGGTAACTATATACAATCGTGCAACAGAGTTGGGTTCGCCACAATGATCTAGCCCTGGGTGTCTTGTGTGGTATACGTGGTTGGGGCTATATCATCATTATCTACCGGGTAGTAAAGGAGAAAAAGGTGGTGTTTAAAGGCCTTCCTAAACTGGAATAGGTCGGGGATTGCACGGATGTTGGGAGGTAGGGCATTCCAGCATCTGGGCGCACAGAATTTGAAGGCCCTGCTTGCAGTTGACTGGGAGCATTGTGTTATTGATTTTGGGACTATCAGTGTGTTGAGTGCTATCGCTCTTCTGGACCTGTTGGTGGGGGTGGTCTGGATCAACTCAGTTAGAGATGAAGATGAAAACCCATAGATGGCCTTGAATGTAAGCAGTAGGGTTTTGTACCTGAGTCTCATATGTATCGGGAGCCAGTGTAGGTGCTTCAGTATGGGCGTCACATGGTCTTTCTTGGAAGCACCATATAGGACCCTCGCTGCAGTGTTCATCGCAAGCTGCAGTGGATTTAGGGTGGCCTGGGGGAGCCCGTGTAGGATCACGTTTGCATAATCAAAATGTGGTATGATCAGCGCCTGGTAAATTGTCCTAAAGTCTTCTGGCTCTAGCAGCGATCGTAAGGGTCTGAGGGATCTGATCTTATGGTACACCACCCTAACTACATTGCCTATGTGTACCTTCATGTCTAGTTTCTGATCCAAGGTGACACCGAGGTATCTGATCGTAGGCTTGGTCTGGAGATCTGCTTCCTTGACTCTTAGAAAGGGTGGTGTGGAGAAGTTTGGATTCCTTGTCATGAAGAGTACTTCTGTTTTCCTGTGTTGGATCCTGAGGTTTTGGGTTTGGAGCCAGTTGGATACTGCATTAAAGCAGTTTGTCAGTGGCGAGAGGTCTGGATTTTCAGTTGAGAAAGGCATGTATAGCAGCATGTCGTCTGCATATATCAAGCAGTTGACATTGAAAGACCGGATCAGGTTGCAGATAGGCTGCATGTATACGTTGAACATCAAGGCTGAAAGGGAGGAACCTTGCGGGACACCCTGCTTCTGGTGGAAAGGATCTGATGAGGTTGCCCCGGAACATACATGCTGCCATCGGTCTGAAAGGTAGGATTTGCACCAATCTAGCGCTTTGTGAGTGATTCCCTTCTCCTTGAGACGTTCCAGCAGAAGCTCATGTCTCACCAAGTCGAACGCAGCTGTAATGTCCATGAATATGAGGTCAAAACCTTGGCGAATGTTGTCCATTCCTGCTATTAAGTTGTTGAATAGTGTGGTAAGGAGCGTTTCAACTCCATGGGCCTCTCTGAAGCCGTGTTGGCAAAGGTCCAGTCGTGTAGTAGTTTCAATGTGTTCTTGAATTTGCATCTGGACTTCCTTCTCAATTATTTTTGCCAGCAGAGGTATGCTCGATATCGGTCTGTATGAGTCTACCTTCTGTGGGTCAAGTTTGCTGTTTTTTTAGTTGCGGTCTTATGGATGTGTGTTTGAGAGGTTGCGGGAATGTACCTGTTGCAAAGGATTGATCCATGATTCTGACTATAATGGGACTAAAGTCAGACCGTAGATCTTTAATCCAGAATGCAGGGCAGGGGTCAGTTTGAGCAGTAGTCATGTTGATTGCAGCTATGGTGTCTTCAATGCGCTGCTTGGGAGGTGTGGAGAAGATGGTGAGGAGTGTTTGATAACTAGGCTCAAGGGAGGTGTCGGGTGTTGAGGCATTGCTGGTCTGGCATAGCTTGGACTGTAGATAGTCCGCAAATTCTTGAGGGTGGATCACGATTGATTGCTCCGCGGTTGGTTCCTTGTTTTGTGCTCAGATAAGCAACTTTCTATGCTGTGCCTCTCGTTTTCAGCCAGGTTTGGAGTGTTGCTGTGCCGGATGTTCTTCAGTGAAGATTGGACGTTGGAGCTTCCAGTTCTATTATTTTTATAAACAACAAAACAAGATATATAGAAATGATATAAGGAGGCATTAATAAAGTGACCATTTGGGCTGGTGAATGAAAAGGTGAGCCTCCCTACTGAAGCTCAGTAGCCTCTGGGGAGATGCTTATATTTCTGATGGTCCTCTATCTCTAATTTATGGAGGAGTACTGCTATCTGAGTGCCATACACCGCCGGTGGGGGGGGGGGGGGGGGGGGGGTCTTAAAGGCCTTGCAGTCCTTTTAAATTGATGCTCTAGAAAAGATCTAGCCTGGTGATACTCCCAAGGCAAAGTTTGCGAGCAAATATATCTTTTCTTTTAATTTTAAGGCAATATTTTTTTATCACAACAAATTAATGGATGTCTTACATCAGAATAATGATTTTCTATTGTCTCATCAAAGATGAGTTCTGCAGAAATGCCAGTGGGAGGCGCTATGGCCTCTTGCTTGTTCTCTTTCCTTTTAATTAAGTGTTCTCTATACAGCTTTTTGCGTGGAGAAGTAACCTAATGGGGGTAGAGCACTAGATTGGCAACCAAGAGACCAAGTTTTGATTTCCACTAACACTTCTTGTGGCCAGGGTAAGTCACTTAACCCTCCAATTGCCTTGAAAGAAAGGCCTGGAAATCTACTTCTGATCACACTGCCAAGAAAAGCCAGGAGCTGCTGGGTTAACAAGAGTCAGCACGGACTCGAAAGCACACATTGCACTACATTTTTTGAGTAAATATAGTTTGTTTTATAGAATTATCTGTAAGTATTAATGATAGGTATGCGCCTTTGGAAATCTTTTATCTACTAGTTAAAACCTACAAAATGCATCACAGAAACTATAGATTTAATAATGTTTGTGCTTCCCCATGAGTTTCTTTTATGTTTCATTAGGTTTAAAGAAGCAAATTACAGCCTTTCTAAAATGTGCATGGCTGGCATAAGTGAAACAATAATGTGTAAACACCACAGTATATTTTTTCCTAATACAGCATTTCAGTGCACATGACCAGAAATCTGCACTGTTGAAACACCCAGCTGGGTAAAGTGCTTTAATAAAAGCATACAGGTCAATATTCAGTGCCTGTAATGGAGGGTTCAGTGACTTGCAAAAGCAGCAATGGAATTTGCACCCTGGCTTCCCTGCTTCTGAGGGTACTGAACTAACCATTAGGCTATTCCTCCATCATGAACAAATGGGTGACATCAGTTCCAACCAGGGCCAGCACTACCATTGGGCGAACTAGGTGGTCGCCTAGAGCGCCAACCCTCTGAGGCCTGCAGCAGTGGCAATGCTTAAAAAATGTGACACAGTGCTTACCTGAAAGCTATGCTGCTGTGTCTTGATTTCAGTCTCCTCCTATCGGCTGCTTCTGCCCCCCCCCCCCCTCCCGATGCAGACTTCCAGTTTGCCTAACTCTACAACGGCGGGGGGGGGGGGGGGTGGAAGCAGCTGATAGGAGGCGAGAGAAGCCACAACACAGCACCGAAGCCTTTAGGTAAGCGCTGCATCATGGCTTTTGAGCCATCGCCATCACTACAGGCCCCAGAGAGGGGTGGCGGCAGGGGAATGGAGGCCCCACCTAGGGTGTCTCCATTCCATGCACCAACCCTAGCTTCAGTCCTCAGGAAAGCAAACCTAACATGTATAGAAGCAGTGACTCCATCAATGCTTAAACGTATATTTAACAGCACTATTTACAGTATATGGTTTGCTCCACTAAATATATGAATAAAGTATCACTGCAGCCATTGAAATTAAGGCCCAAATTATAAATAGATAGGATATTCAAAAGTGCAGATTACTTTTATTCTCTTGCAAATATTTGTCATTGATTGTCAGCAAGTGTCTCTTAGCTTAGATTCCTCAAGTATTCTCTTCCTTTAAAGGCAGGTCTCTAATACGTAATAAAATTATTCTGTGAAACATGCTAAATAATAGCCCCCTTGTTGCTTCATTCCTGTAATTTTTTCTTAAATTCAGGAAAGACTCTGCCACTGAGCGATTGTGTCTTTTGCATACAGCTCCACTTTTCAGTCCTCATTGACTTATGCCAGTCAGCACCCCCCCCCCCACCCAACCCCCATGAGTCTCTGCACATAATCCTGGATCCCTCCACATCTCCCACAGCCTTCCCTACTTAAGTAGTCTAATATTTTCTAGAGGTACAAATCTGAAATTTTTGCATTCCATTTCATTTGTCGTATTATTCCATATTTTTTCATTTACAGTATCTTCTTTTGTTTTAAGAAGAGTTTTATTCTGAATATTCTCTTTGTTCTTAGACAGCATGCACTAATCAATGTGTACTATGTGGGATAGTGCATGCTAAGCAATATTAGTGTGCACCAAGACTAAGGGGCCTGCTTACTGAAGTACCCAAATTAGTGAGTGCACTGTTAATGCATCAGCGTGTGCTGTAAGTTACCATGCTAGCATGACAGTGCGAGCTAATTCACATGCTAACTTCATGCCATGCTATAAGGCGGGAACTGGGCAGGTTATGGATGGAGAATGGGCATAGACCATACATTGAGTTAGCACATGGTACTTTTTCCACATGCTGTCTTGGCTGCCGATAGCACGGATATACTTAGAGCCTCCTCAAAAGGATCCATTAAGTGTGCCCATGCCTACTAGCATGCATTTAGCTCACCATTCCTGTAACAAAAAAAAAACAATCACCCTGGTCAAAAAAACCACCCTCACTCCCCTATCAGTATCTCTAGCCCCCACCCCTCCGAATCAGTTTCTCCACCACCCCCAACATCTCTAATCAGCATCCCCACTCCCAGAACCCCTTCCCGGCACTTACTGGGGGTGTCGCTGGTGATAGTCAGGGTAGTAGTAGTGCCTGGATGTTCCTGCCCTGTTGCCAGTCTGGTTTCAAAATGGTAGCTCTGACCTGTCGCAGTAGTCTCACGGTGCTACTCCCAGAGGTCAAGCTGCCAAATAAGGAGTAGCCTAATGTTTACAGCAATGGGCTGAGAACCAGGAAAGCCAGGGTGCAACTTCTCATTCTGTCTCTTGTAATCTTGGACAAGTCACTTAACTTATATTGCTTCAGGTACAAAATTTGATTGCAAGCCTCACAGTGATAAGAAGATATCTACTGTGCCTGAATGTATCTCATCCCTCTCCGATGCGTCAGAGCAGCCATTTTGAATCTGGGCCATCAGTGAGGCAGAAACATCTAGATATCACTCCTGCCCTCCACTTACCACCAGGGACACCCATGGTAAGTGCTGGGAAGGACTGAAAGATGAGGGTGAATAGAGATGGTAACTGAGGGGTGAGAGGAGAGTGGGATGCTGATCAAGGGGTAGAGGGTAGTGAAGATGATGTTCAGGGTAGTGGGGATGGGGGCTGGGCAGGGATGCTGATCAGAGGAAGTGGGGAGTGGAGGTGCTGATGTGGGCAGCAAAAACTGCATACAAATCGTGTGGATGCACTCGCCAGCTCTTTGCTGATGCATTTAGCCCGCAATAAGAGGGTCATTTTATAGGGAGATATGAAGGACCTAGTTTACATGACGACGACATGCATAAATGTCAGTATTTTAGCTATTTATGCACATACAAGACCACATCAATGAGCTCTCATAAAATAGCAACTAGTGAGAAAGTATGCACGTTGTGGGCAGAGTGTGCATGGCACAAGCATGTACACACATTGATTAGAAGCTGCTATAATTTAAGGACCCAATATTCAAAGCGATTAAGAGTTTGCAGACCTGCTAACCACGTTAACTGCAGCAGCACTGAATGTCCCTGGCTGCTGCCACCGAAGGCCCTGATGCTAGCCAGCCAGAACTGGGGCAATCTGGGGAGCGGAGCAGGGGCGGCGCCCAGACATAACCCGACAGGGCTATATTCAGCCGCTGCCCAGTTAACCCTAAGTGCTGAAAGTCAGGCACCCTAAAGGCTGGCCTAACATTTGCCACAGAAGCTAACTGGACAGCAGCTAACCAGGCTATTCAATGCCAGTGGCTAGATATGGCTCCAATATTTAATATCTGCATTCTAAGTTTGGTGGCAATGGCTAGCGGCTGTAATCACACTAGCTACCGCCACCGAATGTTCCCCCATTCGTGTACTTGCAAAAAGTAGGCATGTAAGTCCCTGAACCCATTCCCAGTCCCCTGTCCCCCCCGAAGAGCCCCATGTCTGCTTGACCAGCTTGAGATGGAGCCAGGGAGGATCAAAGCCCCGGCTCACCTCTTCACAGCACCGGAATGAAGAGCAGCGTGTTCCTTCACGCCAACAGCTTTATTCTCCTGAAGCATTTCCTGTTTCCCACCACTCAGTGCACTTCAGGAGAACAGAGCTGCTGGATGCCGCTCTTCACCCCGGCACTGTGCAGAGGTGAGCCGGGGCTTCAGGCCTCCCTGGCTCCCCCTGAAGCCGGCTGGCCGGCCCTGCAAACTAAACACCATGTGCAGAGTGGAGTTGGCACAGGGCTTTCTGAAGTGCAGGGCCCTGTGCGAACAACATTCTCGCACAATGGACGGGCTGGCCCTGGATATAACCTATGACATTTCAAATGACTGCATGTCCTTAACATTGTTTTAATTTGAGAAAAACATATTTATAATGTGGCTAATCAGTAAGAGATTGTTTCTTTCTTTATTAAGACAGAAACATGGGAAAATGACTGCATGTCGAAGGTTGAAATAGTAACAGAAAAGAATTAGGAGTACTAGAAGAAAAGAAATAATAAAATCATGTAAGTGATACACAATCCAATATTAGAGGTCACAGTGAGGTCTGGTCTGTGATGGTGACAAGAAAAGAGCCAACAGCATGTCTCTCTCAGAGACTAATATCAAGAGCTGGACTAGGCGCCCTTCAGAAAGAACTACCGCATTGAATAATTAGACGTGGGCCATTCAGATCAGAAAAAAGTGGTTTGAACTTTGACAAATGGAGTTTTTAGGCTTAGATAGGATTAAGTCGCAGCATAGCTGCCATAATCAATTTTACTTACATCTTTCCATGAGTATTTTGGTTATAGGAATAAAAGAAATGAAAAGAAAGAGCCAAGGAGATGGAAGAAGGATGGAAAATACACATATATATATAGCGAGGGGAAAACATCTCCCTCTCTCCAAACACTGGGGCCGGTATTCAGAACCTGTATCCTGATGGCCAACAGGAGGTTGTCTGGATAAGATATTTAGTAGCACTATCGAGACTATCCAAAGACTACCCTGGCACTATCTGGTTAGTACAGGAGGGGTCAAGTGATGGTGGTTTCGGTACTCTCTGGATAAGTCCCAGCATTTACCCAGTTAGCAGGATTTTCAGCTTACACTTAATGTGGACAATTTAGACCACGTGAAAAGCAGGGTATTTTAAGAAGAAAAGATAGAGAATTAGGTGCTGGGCCAGGCATGATTTATAACTGTTTCTCTACAGGTCTATTTAATAATGAACAATTTATTCCTAGTTTCTCCTAAAGGGGGAGGGCAGGGAATTACTGGTGGCAGATGTCTGCTGTGATTTCCTTATACAATCAAGGAAGAAGTGAAATATCTGGGCAACTATCCAGCTAGACATCTGTTACACGGTTTTGGCTTATACTGCAGTTAACGCAGTCAAGATACTGTAGGTGTGACTGAACATTATGATGAGCAAACTGTTGCTCTATCTAGAATAATTTGAGAGGAGAGTTTAAAGCCAGGCATTGAAAATCAAAGATGCTTTAGAAATTAGAATTTTGATGTCATACTTGGTCAAGAACAGTAAATAAATATAGGGCACAAACCTACAGAATAAACTACCTCTTTCAAGTGAAAGAAAAAATATCATGAGGAAAAAAGCACCACGATTTGTCAGGCAGGTTTTTGGAAGTCTGCGACGGAACTATTGTCCTAACACTACAAATTGTGTTTTCTCATCTGCCCATTCCAAATAAGCAGCTTTCAATTAAGAAGAAGAGTGAATGCCTGATTAGCTTGATGGTCCAACACGAATAAGTACTACTTGCAGAATTTGTTCACAAATGTCTCATAAAAGATGATATGGGATAGATACCACAATGTTTACAGGAAAGATGGTATCTGAAAGTGGACAAAGCCATGGTTGACACACTGGGCACATTCTAGGATTTGGGCTGATGCTGGCACGGGGTGGGATGGGAACCAGAGTGATTCAGCTGGTCCTCCTGAGGTTGAAAAGCAGGAGCATCCTTCTAAGGATTCCTGAGGAATCACCAGGGCTGGCTCAACCTTTAGACAAGACTAGGCAGTCACCTAGAGCATCAGTTTCTGAGAAGCAGCAATAGGCAGCAACATTCAAAGCAAAACAATAGATCCTGACAGCCAAACAAACCCAAAGAGCCATCAGTACATTCTTTTACCTGTAAGGATAGTGGGCACACATGCATACATACATACAAAGCAAAGTTTAATATTTAAAAGTCTATGGGGGAAAGGAGGTAGGGGGTAAGGGGCAGGGACGGGGAGTACTTGCCCACCACTGTATGGGATTGTTATTTCCTGCTAAATGTTGGCTAATACTGGCACTTTTAGGGGAGAATGGGCAGGGGTTTGTATAGCGTTCAAGATGGCATAGTTATGTAATACGGATGTGTTTATTTGGGAGGAAAGAGGCAGCGGCTTATAAATGTATAGGAAACCTTACCATTGATCATATGATGAAACTCCTTTGGCTGGTATTTTTATTTTGCTGCAGAGTTGTGTGGCTGAAGAGTTAACTTTACATCAACCATAGGAATAGGAAGTAATATCACATGTTGGGGTGGAGTTACCATGAGAGTGTGTGGCCCGTCAAAGTGGAATCCTAGTTTGGCCCGCCCCAAGGATGGCCTTCCCCAGGATATTAATGAAATTAGAACATTTCTGGCATGTATGCTGAAGGAGCTGTTCAAGAGTCTGTTAGAGACAGGAGAGATTTTGTGAGACTATACAACACTAAGAGGCCAATTTTGTTGTGTGGCCCCCTGCCTGACCGGCCGGTCAGAACCAGGACATGCTCCAGTGCACCCGATTCTGATCCCGCCCAGATGTCCCATCAACTCTCTGGCTAGCCCAGCTTGGCTCCTGCATGGACTGGCGGCGGCATGGCTTCTTGTTGCCAAGCCACTGTGGCTCCATGCAGAAGCCGTGATCTCCGGCAGTGATGGCAGCATTCTTTTCCCCACAGCCCAACCCCCCGATTGAGCCACCGTGGCCAGAGTCGGGCTGTGGGGAACACCTTGCACCCTCTCACCTGCCTTCCCGGACCTGGATCTGTCATCCTCCTCCGTCTAGGGGGACCTATTCCACCTCCGAGGTGGAATATGTCCCCTGTACAAATGGCCGAACCTAGATGTACAGGGCCGACCTTGGAATTGGCCCTGTATATGTCCAGGATTATGGTGCTGCCCACAACCCGCCCCCTCCTGCCCATGAACAGAACTCCCCACAGAGCTCAGATCTATTTGCAGGGAGCTCTGTTTCCCAGATGCAGGCCAGGCATTTAGCACAGGTTCCACAATGCTTGACTCAGAGCAAGCATTGGATTTCCCGGGTCCTCTTTAATAATGGTTTATGGACCTTTCCTCCAAGAACTTGCCCAAACCTTTTTTAAACCCAACTATACTAACAGTCTTAATTCATTCCTCCAGTAACAGATTCCAGAGTTTGAATACGCATTGAGTGAAAAAATATTTTCACTTATTAGTCTTAAATGAGTTATATTGTAGTTTCATTGTGCGTCCCCTAGTCTGTCTACTCTTTTATGGCATAAACAACCAATCTATGTTTACCTATTCCATTCTATTCAAGAATTTATAGACTTCTATCATATCTCCCCTCGACCATCTCTTTTCCAAGTTGAAAAGCCCTAATCTTTTAAGCCTTTCTTTATAGAGGTATCCTTCCACCCCTTTACCATTTTGCTGGTTCTTCCCTGTACCTTTTCTAATTCCGCTATACACTTTTTAAGATAGGGTGACTAAAACTGCATACAATATGCCAAGGTGTGATACAGAGGCATTATAATATTCTTGGATTTATTCTCCATTCCTTTCCTTATGATTTGTAGCATTCTATTTGCTTTCATGGCCGACACTGCACACTGGGTGGAGGGTTTCAACGTATTATCCACCATGACACCTAAATTCTTTTCCTGAGTAGTGGTTCCTAATGTGAAACCTTTCATCATATAACTAGTTTGGGTTGTTCTTTCCTAGGTGCATAACTTTGCATTTATCCACATTAAATTTCATCTGCCATTTGGACGTTCAATCTTCCAATTTATCAACGTCCTCTTGCAATTTTTCACAATCCTCTTGTGTTTTAACAACTTTGAATAATTTTGTGCCATCTACAAATCTGATCACCTCACTTGTTATTCCCATTTTCAGCGGGCCCAGCACAGATCCCTGGGGTACTCCACTATTCACCATTCTTCATCGAAAAAATTGGCCATTTAGCCCTACTCTCTGTTTTCTATCTTTTAACCAGTTCCTGATCCACAATAGTGCACTGCTTCCAATGCCATGGCTTCTTTCTTCCTCTAAACTCACTACCTGCTCTTCTGATCCTATTCTCACTCATTTCCTCAACTCCAGCTCCTCCTCAGCCATCCCTTTCATCTCATACATTCTCAATCTTTCGATTTCCACTGCAACCTTCCCTGTAGCCTTCAAGAATGCTGCAATCACTCCTCTCCTCAAAAATCCCTCACTTGAACCTACTTGTCCATCTTATTATTATTATTGTTTTGAATGAGTGGTACAAGTATGGTGTGCTTAGTAGGGGGAATGCTGGATGTTGTGTAATATAAGATGCGTGGCAGAGAATGAATGATCTCTACAGAAGAGAGCATTTGAAGTGTCTTTACAATCAATTTAAAGCACTCCTCCTTCCCCTGCCAATCTGACCGCTCCATTCCTCACTCCCCACCTAAATTAAACGGCTAAACTATGCTTAATGCAAAGACCCAACCAGTGCCATACATAGCCCTGTGTGAGTGGTGCAGCCACACAGGGCGCAAAAGATTAGGGGCACATTTTGGGCTGCCAACCTCTGCTCCTCCCTGCGCTGCCTGCTGTTGTCCTGCAGCTGCCACGTTTTGTTTTCTCAGTGGCGGTGGCACTAGCAGCAGTGGACCCAACCTGACTTCAAATTTAAAAAAAAAAAAATGCGGGTCTTTCTTCCATGCTTGTCAAAGATCTAATCCTGCCCTCCCTTCTCTGATATAGGTCGCATCAGAGAAGGGAGGGACCGACCAGGCCAGCCACTGAAACGTGGTATTGTAAAGACTCATGTTTGAATGGCTGATCTGGTCCCTCCCTCCTCTGACGCGAACCTACATCAGAGCAGAGAGGGATTGGATCTGCTTACAAGCATGGAAGAAAGAACCACGTGGTTTTTTTAAAAAAATCTGAGGTCAGGTCTGTTCCGATGCTGCCGGCGCCTCCACAAAAGCCAAAAGTGGCAGCAGCAGGGCAAGGGCAGGCAGCCAGCTGGATGGAGGTATGGGTGAGATGGGAGGGGGGGTGCGTGCCCGATGTGCAAGCTGCACAGGGTGCAATTATGGCTTGGTATGGCCCTGGACCCGACACTCATTTGAGTGAAGCATTTTGAAGCTGATTCACAGTAACCCCCACTAATGTTAATGCAGGCTAATCAGCCATTGCCATGGCTATTTACAATGGGGTCACTTCTTTAAATACCACTTGCATTAGCCATGTTAACATTGTTGCAGCTTAGCATACCTCAGTGAACTGGCCTCTTTTAAACTTACAGCTAAAGTTGCTAATGTGTGCTAATATGTTAGCATGCATTAATGCTCTTAATGCATATTATTAGTAACTAAGGCCCATTGCGTTAAATGGGACCTGCAGTAAAATAACATCCATTCTCAGAATCAGCACGTGCTAGCATGATAGCTAGCACACATTAGTAACTCTAGCTCTTAAACTTGGAAACAGGAAGCTGTGTTTGATGGACCTTTGGTTTGCCCCAGTAGGGCAATTCTTATGTTCTTAAACATTTCTCTAAGTTCTGTTTCCACTACTTAATCACTTTTTTGCATCTAAGATTTCTCTATGCTTAATTGCTTATCCTATGCATTCTAAAAGTCTGTTAATGTTTGTCTCCCTACTCACTTCATGAGGGTTTTGCATTCATTTATCATCTTTTGCATGAAAAAATATTTCCTTACGTTGCTACTGAGTCTACCTCCTTGAAGTCTCATATTATAAACCTTTGTTCTATGTCTTCATTGAGAGAAATTTTATCTGAATATTTCAATCTTATCTCTCCTGTTTTTTCTCTCCTCTAGCCTATACATATGTAGAATTTTGAGTTTCATTTCATAGAGTATTAGGGGCAGACCTCATGCCACTTTGGTAACCCTTCTCTGGATTGCCTCTAGCCTATGACCTTTCAGAAGTAAGGACCTCAGTGCTGAATACAATGCTTGAGATGTCCCCAATGATTTCCATAATAGCATAATCACTTCCTTTCTATATTAGTTAGGCTTCTTCCTATGCACCCCAACATCCCTCTGGGTCTGGCCACAGCTGTTTCCCACTATCTCATTACCTTAAAATTATCAAATAAAATCACCCGTCTCACCCCTGTATTATGAACAGCAGTATCCCACAACTCGGCATGTAGCAGTTCCTTGGATTTCTACAAAGTAAATACAATAATTTGCATTTTTTAGTATTGAAACTTAGTCTACTGCTCAAGATTTCTTAAATAATTTCACATCCTTTCTATTCCCTCAGTTATGTCCGCTTTATTGCAGATCTCGGCATCTTCCAGCAAAAGGCAAACTTTTCTTCATAGCCCTTCCTCAATATTGCTCACCAAGGTGTTTGACAAAAATGGCCACTGAATTGTATCCTGGGGCACTCCACTCATCAAATCGTATTATTTAAGGCAAACTCCATTTATCATCATGATATTTTGTCTATCCTTCAACTTATTTCTTAATCCAATGTGTTACCTTAGGTTTTACATCTATACCATTCACTTTATCTAGATCCTCCTATGCAGAACATTGCTGAAAGGAGTTTTGCTGTAATATAAGTACACTATATCCATTCCCCCCCGCCCCCTACACACACCTCCAGTGCAATTTTCTGGTCACCGAATCAAAAGAATAGATTCTTCTGACACAATATGGCTTTGGTAAAATCATGTTGCTCAGATCCCATAAGTTGCTGGTTTCACAATGTTTTACATTTCCTTTAGAAGAGAAATTTTAACTAGTTTTCTTATCAAAGTTGGAGTAATCAGCCTATACTTTCTAGCACTGCTTTTATCAGACCAGACGAGCTGTATTCCATGCTTTAAGAAAAGTGGGAGGCCAAAAAACTGCCAGCATGGTTTAAAGGCAAGGTCAGAAAGGCTGTTGTAGCCAAAAAGGCATCTTTCGGGAAATGGAAAAAGGAGCCAAATGATGAAAATAGGGAAACAACGTAAGCACTGGCCAGTTAGATGCAAAGTATTGATAAGGCAAGCAACGAGAGAATTTGAAAAAAAGCTTGCCATGGAAGCAAAAAAGCATAATAAGAACTTAACAAAAGACCTGTGAGAGAGTCAGTTGGACCTACTGCTACTACTATTAATCATTTATAAAGTGCTATAAGGTGTACGCAGCGCTGTACAAACATATAAAGAAGACAGTCCCTGCACATTGAGCTTACAGTCTAATCAAGACCGACAGAACAATACAAGAGAAACAAGGGGTATTCAATTAGGGAAGGAGACACAAGAAGAACAAGAGATTAGGATTCAAATGCGTCCTCAAAGGGGTAAGTCTTTAGCATGGATGGAATTCCATCATTGAGTGAACCTTCTTAGCCTGGTTGTGAACCATCATTTTATCTGGCTAGGAGAATCCGTTTTAAGTTTCTTCAGCCTCGACAAGACCAAAAAAGGTGTTTCTGACTTGCTGGCTTTACTGTGGGAAAATCTCCTTTTTGTATGTATATGCCATGCAATATTTTTTAGCAGCATTGGACACTGACTTTCTGCATTAAAATGTGTCTGTAGCGGGACCAGTCAACACATGTGTCCTCTGGGGTCCAGCTCCCCAGTGCCACTCCAAAATGTAAATTTAAAAAAATATTCACTAGATTGAAAACTTGCAGAGTACTACTAAAAATTAAGAGGCATGTTTAAGATTCGGCACCTTAATGTGACTTAAGGAACAAAAATTAGCATGGGAGATGTAATGGCCCCTTGCTAACTGTTGAGGGTGTGCCCAGCATGACTCCCTGCAGTTACCACCTCACCATGCTAAAACTGCAATTGTCATTAATGCAGGTGCATTTAACGCCATCTATCGAGGTAGCAATATGTGCACTTATGCTAACTGTAACAGTGAAAATGAGCATCATTCAGCTCCATGCTAACTGCAATGTGTAGTCAACGCCCAATCTACATCTCCAACCCCCTAGTTCTTGCCCTCTCATGTGCTGAACACAGGGATTTTACCACAGATAAATGTTGCCATTGTTCAAGTGGGATAGGCACTTGGATGTATATGTTGGTTGATTGTCCCCTGGTTCAAATTTTCTGGACCAATATTTGGAAGTGCTTTTGTGTTATTTTAGAAATTGATTAAATTTTTTCTGCTAAAATTGTAATTTTTTAATCATTAGTTCTCCAGTCTGTACTTAATAAATAGGGAAAATGATGAGCATTATCTTAATCACCTTAGCCCTGCAAATGATTCCAATTGGAAGAATGCTGCATTATATAGCCCAATGTAGATAGCTCAACCTGTATATATTGCGCCCCAAATCAAGATTTTCCTATCCACACACTCATGAACACTACCTCACATCCACTGTATGCCGACACCCCCGCACTACCCTACTTGATTGGTTTGCAGTGAAATCCGCTTTGATTCAAGGATAAAGCGGGATATAAATACTTTTAAATAAATAAATAAATAAAATAAATAAGTATTACATATGACCTTCTGATGGAACACTATATGCTTGATACAAAGGTACGAGGCTAAAGTAGCTGAAAAGTCAAGAATGGCTGCAGGAGTGGCTAAGACATGGTCACCATTTCTACAGAAATTACCATCCCTGTGATATTCAGGGCCCAATGATTGGTAAATCTATGGTACCTTTTGCTAAGATATCTGTCACTTTAGCGTGAAAGAGATTTGTGTCACTGGACCGCATTATGAGATCAATGCCCCATGTTCTCATCCTTTCCTTCTATGATCATTGTAGTTATCCTCAATTGTTGGTTTTTTTTTGTGGGGGATGTTATAGAACAGTGCTGCATTGAACATTATATTGAGTTTAAAGTATGATAAGAAGGTTTGTAATATATGCTATCTGATAAGACTCTGAGTGTGTGTGTAGCACTGTTCTTTATAGAAACATAGAAACATGATGACAGAAAAAGACCACATGGCCTATCTAGTCTGTCCTTCCATATCAACAACTACAACAGTCCACTTTTTACCTTTAGAGATCCTCTGTGTTGGTCCCATGCTTTTTTGAATTTAGTTACTGTCCTCATCTCTACCACCTCCACTGGGAGACTATTCCACGGATCCACCACTCTTTCCATAAAGAAATATTTCCGCATATCACTCCTGAATCTATCTCCCTTCACCCTCATCCCATGTCCCCTCGTAGCAGAACTTGCTTTCAATTGAAAGAGGCTCTCTCCCTGAACATTTATGCCACGGAGGTATTTAAACATCTCAATCATATCACCTCTATCCCGCCTTTCCTCTAAGGCGTACATATTAAGATCCTTCAGTCTGTCCTCATATGCTTTATAATGAAGCCCACTAATCATTTTAGTAGCCACCCTCTGCACCAACTCCATCCTGTTCACATCCTTTTAAAGGTGCGGTCTCCAGAATTGCACACTATACTCCAAATGAGGTCGCACCAAAGACTTATACAGAGGCATTATCACCTCCTTTTTTCTGCTAGCCATTCCTCTCCGTATGCACCCAAGCATCCTTCTAGCTTTTGCCGTCGCCTTTTCTACCTGTTTAGCTACTTTAAGATCATCAGACACAACCACGCCTAGGTCCCGCTCTTCTTTAGTGGACAAAAGTACTTCACCTCCTATACTCTATTGCTCCCTTGGATTGCTGCAGCCCAAATGCATGACCTTACATTTTTTAACATTAAATCCCAGCTGCCAAATTTTAGACCATTCTTCAAGCTTAGCTAGATCCCTCCTCATGTTATCTACACCTTCCTGGGTGTCTACTTTATTGCAGATTTTGGTATCATCTGCAAAGAGGCAAACCTTACCCGACAGCCCTTCCGCTATATCACTAACAAAGATGTTAAAAAGAACACAGGTACACTACCAAAAAACTGCCTCCAGTTTTGCAACTGATTCCTATAGATTTTGGGGTGCTGAATCCAGGAAAAATAGCCAAAATGTTCCATCACCTCACGTTTTCTTGCAAAATTAGATTTCTTACCCATATAAGGAATGTTCACATAATTTCTTTTTAGCCGACTGCAGTTTATTTTCTTGGCCCAAAATAGAGGTTGTAATGGTTAACTAACTAGAAACACTCCCTCATGATATTTTAGAGTGTTTTGTATTCATTTTATACATTAACAGGACAATTGGGAGGCGGGGGGCTAAATCCAGTACTCGCGCTGGCGCGTGTTCTTTCCTGTTCACCTCGCCTCGTTCGCTCGCTCAAACACGGTGGTTGCGACATGAACGTTCCTGTCAAATTTCAGTTTCTTGCAAGTTCATTATTACCTTTTGTTTGCTCAGTCGTAATCCAGCTTTATTCCGAAGTGGTTCACTACAGTTGTAGTTTGCAGTGCTGTGTATTTGTGATGGCTCACAGAGCCAGAGGTTGCGTCAACTCTCCGGACAGTTTTTGTTTTATTTGTGGGGAATATACCGTGAAAAAGCGGCAGAGGAACATTTCTGCATTTATTAAAAAAGTATATTTCGCCTATTTCAGTTTGAAGTTAGGCGATCAAGACAAACCGTGGGCTCCTCACAAAGTGTGCAAGACATGTGAGGAAGATCTACGCTTATGGATGAAAGGTAAAAAACAAGCATTTCGTTTCGGAATACCTAAGATGTGGCGTGAACAAAGAGACCACAGCAGTGACTGCTATTTTTGCTCTTGCATTGTGAAGGGATACAACTTAAAAAATAAGAACGTAATAAGTTACCCCAACCTTCCCTCAGCAATTAGGCCTATGCCTCATAGCAACGAAGTACCTGTGCCTGAACCACCAAAATCTTTGGATCATATTTGTGTGGACGGTTCTGATCATGATGAGACTCATCAGATGGCTTTTCCCGATGAGTCCAGTACTTCCGAGTTTGAAACTGAACCAGATCCGAAACCTGAACTTTTCTCTCAAGCTGAATTGAATGATTTAGTCCGGGATTTAGGACTCACAAAAGATGCTGCCCAACTGCTAGGTTCTCGGCTTAAACAGAAAAATCTATTGTCACCAGGACCAACTTTATATTGGTACCGCAACCGCGAGACACAATTTTTGAAGTATTTCAGCAAAGAGGAAGATTTGGTATTTTGCAACGATATATACGGAGTGATGGAAAAGTTTAAACTCAAGTATGATCCTGCTGAATGGCGGCTGTTCATTGATTCGTCAAAAGACAGCATAAAAGGTGTTCTTCTTCATAATGGCAACACATTTGCTTCAGTTCCTATTGCTCACTCTGTTATTCTCCAAGAAAAATACGAGAATTTGGCCCTGATTCTTCAGAAGATTCGTTATGATGAGCATAAGTGGATGATTTGTGGAGACTTTAAAATTCTATCCATGCTATTAGGGCAGCAATCCGGTTTCACCAAATATCCCTGCTTCCTTTGCTTGTGGGATAGCTGGGCCCGCGACCTACACTGGGGGAAAAAAGACTGGCCAATTCGGGAGTATTTGAGACCCGGTGAGAAAAATGTTCTTCATGAGAGCTTGGTACCTCGTGATAAAATTCTATTACCACCTCTCCACATTAAGTTGGGTCTCATTAAGCAATTCATCAAGTCCCTTCCAAAAGATGGTGAGTGCTTTCGGTACCTTTGCTCAAAGTTCCCCCGACTTTTTGAAGCAAAGCTAAAGGAAGGAGTGTTTGTTGGCACTGATATAAGGAAACTCATTTCAGATGGAGCATTCGCTGAAACGATGTCTGAGAAGGAAAAAGAAGCCTGGGATTCCTTCAAGGATGTTGTTCTCAAATTCTTGGGGAACAGGCGGGATGAGAACTATAAGGATATTGTTGCCAGGATGCTCAATGCCTTCAAAGAACAAGGCTGTAACATGAGCCTGAAAGTCCATTTCTTGCACTCCCATGTGAACTACTTTCCCGAAAACTTGGGGGCGTACAGTGAAGAACAAGGTGAAAGGTTTCACCAGGACATCAAGGACGCAGAGAGAAGGTACCAAGGAAGATGGAACACCACTATGATGGCTGATTTCTGCTGGTTGCTGCTGCGGGAAACCCCAGATGAAAAATACACCAAGCAGCGCACCAAGAGAAGCATTCGGGGGAAGAAGAAACGGGCCCACCAGGAGATTGATTGACCCAAGAATGACTTTAAAATCTAAACTGTGTTGACAAATATCGTGTTTTTACTAAACTTTGAAATAAAAATTTGCTAGTTATTACCACAGTGTCGGATCTCATTTATTAGAATTTTATTTTCACACCATCGGGTGTTTGTCTTCATGTATTGCAATGGTGCGGTTTGCATTTTCTATTCTTACATACATAACTGTACAACATTTTTTGCACATTTCTTTGCTTTGCTTTGTGTCTAACCTCGCTCTTATATGCTCAATGTTTGTGCACATGTATGTGGCTGTTTTAAGTGCAGACAATTTTGCTACCATCACAGTGTGCTTTGTTGACATTACTCTATTCTTATGTGCTGCCTTGTTACAATTTTCTTTATTCTTATTTGAATAACTACTAAACAATTAGTATAAAGAATTCATCCAAGAAACTTTTATCTCGATCGCACTCAATCTGAAACGTTCACCTCAAACTGCTAACCCAATGTACCAAAAAATCTGTACGTGATGGAGCAAATTGGTTATCAGATTTGGATTCAGCGCACCAAAAAACGTAAAAATCAATCGAAACATTAGAGGCAGTTTAAAAAAAAAATTTTTTAGTGTACCTGTGGAATCAGACCAAGGACAGATCCCTCGGGCACACCACTGGTAACATCCTTCTCCTCAGAGTGAGCTCCATTTACTTGTACTCTTTGTCGCCTCCCACCCAACCAATTTCTAACCCAAGCAGTAACTTTAGGGTCCATCCCTAGGGTGCTCAGTTTGTTTATAAGTCGCCTGTGAGGAACAGTGTCAAAGGCTTTACTGAAATCTAAATACACCACATCTAGAGCTCTCCCTCGGTCCAACTCCCTGGTCACCCAGTCAAAGAAATCAATCAGATTTGTCTGACAAGACCTGCCTCTGGTGAATCCATGCTGCCTCAGATCCTGTAATCCGCTGGACTCCAGAAACCTCACTATTTTCTCTTTCAGCAGCATTTCCAATAATTTACTCACCACCGAAGTTAAACTAACCGGCCTGTAGTTTTCAACCACATCCTTACTTCCGCTTTTGTGTAAAGGCACCACATGAACCTCTCTCCAGTCCTTTGGCACCACTCCCGACTCCAACGAGGCATTGAAAAGGTCAGTCAGTGGAGTTGCTAGAACGTCCCCAAGTTCCCTCAGTATTCTAGGGTGTATCCCTTCCGGTCCCATCGCTTTGTCTACTTTAAGTTGAGCTAGTTTCTCACGAACACAGTCTTCTGAAAATTGTTCAAGATGTCCTTCGCTTCTGTTCTTATTTGTGGGTGTTTTCTGAGGTCCTGCTCCTGGTTCTTCATCTGTGAACACAGAACAAAAATATTTGTTAAGCAATTCCGCTTTATCCTTATCAGCTTCTACATATTCCCTCCCTGCACCCTTGAGTCTGACAATACCACTTTTGCCCTTCCTCTTCTCACTAATATATCTGAAAAATGTCTTATCCCCCCATTTTATTGCACTGGCTATTTCCTCCTCCTTTTGAATCTTTATAGAAACATAGAAACATGATGACAGAAAAAGACCACATGGCCACATGAATGCAATAAAAAGACTGAACTTAAATTGTTGCTAAAAAATACATATATTTACTTTTCAAATTTTACATATATTCATAGAAACAAACAGAGAAAATAATAGTAGATAAAGGCCATGTGGCTTATCCCCTTTCATCTTCATTTTATGACCCCTCGTTCCAGAACGTTCTTTCAACTGGAAGAGGCCCCCTCCTGTTTATTTAAACCATTGAGGAATTTAAATGTCTCCATCATGTCACTCTTCTCCGTCGTTCCTCCAACATATACAAATAGAAATTTTTAAGACTATCCCTATATGCCTTATAGACGAAGACTTCTGACCATTAGAGAAGCCACTCTCTAGACCAACTCCATCCTGTTTATATTCTTTTGAGGTGCAGTCTCTAGAATTATGCATGATACTCCAAATGAGGTTTAACTAGACTCATTCAAAGGCACTATCACCTCCTTTTCCCTGCTAGCCATTCCTCTCCCTATGCACCCAAGCATCCTTCTAGCTTTTCTTTTTATGTCGTCTTTTCTACCTGTTTGGCAACTTCAAGATCATCTGATATGCCAGCCCCAGGTCCTACTCTTCTTTCAGGTAATGAGGTACTTCACCCCCTATATTGTACTATTCACATATGTTTTTGCATCCCAAATGCATGACTTTGTATTTTTTAGGATTTAATCTTAGCTGACAAATTCTCAACCATTCTTCAAACTTTGCTAGATCCCGCCACTTGTTATCTACACCTTTCAGTGTGTCTACCCTGTTGCAGATTTTGGTATCATCCACTCAGAGGTATAGCTTTCCCATCAGGTCTTCTGCAATACTTCTTACAAAAATGTTATAAAGAACAGGTCCAAGGACTGATCTCTATTGTATGCCACTGGTAACATCCTACCGCATCTTCAGAGTGAACGCCATTTACTACTACCCTCTTGTGCCACCCAATCAACCAGTTTGTTACCCACTCAATCACCTTAGGGTCAATCCCTACAGCACCCAGTTTATTTATGAAGCTGCAAGGAAGTAAAGCTTAAAGCAACATCAGAAAATACTTTTTTCACTGAAAATCAGCAATACTACGAATATTTACAAGGAAACTGAATGAAAAAAACTTGTGCCAAGAACCTAAACTCACTCCTTTTCATCGGCAATTCAAGGTGAGTTACATTCAAGTATGGTGGGTATTTCCTTGTCCTTGTAAGGTTTACAATCTGTGCTTTGTGCTCAAGGCAAGTGACTTGCCCAATGTCACAAGGAGCATCAGAGGGATTTAAACCTTGGTTTCCCTGGTCCTCAGCCTATTGCATATAAAGAAACATTTTACAATATTCCTGTATTCACTGGCACAGATTAAGAAATATCCACATTTTGGGGGCAATTTTATAAGGAGCCACCTATTTTTATGTGCCAACACGATACCTAAATCTTAGTATTTTAGTCATTTACATGCCTAAGTGGTCACTTATAAAATACTGACTAGCATAAAAGTATGTGCATTGTTTGCATCATGCATACTTTCACTGTGGGTGTGCACATGGGTGGAGTTTGGGTGAAGTATAGAATACTATAATTTACGCATATACTCGCAAAAGGTAGGTGCAGTAATTTATACCAGCTCTAAGGCTGGTGTAAATCATTACACTTTAACCGTCCTAAGGCATGTTCTCTGCCACTTATGTTAGTATTTTATAGAGTCAAGTATTCAGGTACTTAACTATAAAACGGGCATAAATTATGCACTTGAAAGCGGGTGTTAACTAGACACGACTTTATAAAATTACCCTTCACATAGCCAATAAAGAGAATTTCACTATTATAGAAATAGAGCCTTAGGATGAGACCGTGATCTGCTGGAAAACAAAGGATGCTAATAGCCTTCTCTTTCTTCACATCTTTGGCAGATCTTTCAAAGAAGGCAGTTAAATCAAAACTGTACAGTGACACCTCTACCATCACTTCTACCTTCTTCAAAGGAGAGAGATAAAAGATTTCACTTGAAGGGTAGATTCCCCTTTCTGGGATACACAATGTTGAGTAAGGTATTTTCTTAAATAATTCCAAGGTTTATAAAAGAGAAATGACTTGGAAATCCAAGACCCGAAGTTTAAAAGACCTCAAGGAATTCTCCATGTTTTCAAACTTGCTTATCTTGAATAAGACTTGTCAGACGGCTGCCTAGGGTGAGAACTTACACAATCTTGACGATGCATATATTCATATGATTCTTGCAAGGTATTGTGGGAATTGTAGTTCATTCACTCCCAAACACAGCTGATGACAATAATTTGAGTTGTGAAACCAAGTGGTAAGATCAATAAAATACTTCTTTTATTGATGGGGTTTAATTTACCCAGCACATGTATGCTTGATAGCACTATAAATGAGGTTACTTGCTTGCAGTGTTTAAAATGGATAACAAAAAGTCACAAAGTAAACCAGAAAACAACCTTCAGCTTGTCAGGCAATTAGCTAATGTTTTCTTAGCAAATAATTACCAAATACAAAGGCACAAAGAAAAGAATAAACTTTGCTGGTTAGGTTAACTTCTGCTTATTTTTCCACGCGGATCTCAGCAGTGATTCTCCCTTGCTCACACACACAATCAGGTGCAGCCCTAATTACTGTCAATGGACCAGCTGAAAGCCTTTAGCTGGCTGGCTGCAACTGTGTGAGCCCAAATCCTGCTTTAAGAGCTGTTTGCAGTGGAAATAGAGAACAAAGTTAGGTTTCTTTGTGATGGCTGATGTGTTTGCTCATAGAAAACTAGCAATAGCATTTAGATAAAGAACAGTCCATGTAAATAGTTTCATCTGCTGTATTTCCCCCTGCATCAACAATCATAGGGTCAATATCATACATTGGCACAGATGAGTCTTTCATTAAGGCACTATCATGAGAATGCTTATTCCCTTGCTGCCATTCTCTATTATAGATAGGGTCTGGATCAGTGTTCATACCTGAGCCTCTCCTGCTATCATTATTCCTCTCTGTATAGCCTGGCCAATATGTAATCCAATTCTGATGTCCAGCCTTCCAATCTTGATCCCTGGACACTGGATCTTCTCTCACATACCTTCTGGCCTTGGTCTGAAAGTCCCTTCCACATGCAGTCTTCTCTCTTCCAGGTAGCCACTGGAGATTCCTATCTCTGCCACTCCATTCCTCTGGCTGAATCCAGTCCAATGGACTCTGCCGGCTTTTGGAATACCTCCCAGTATGAGTACTGCCTTGGAATCTCCCAGACCTTCCAATGGCCTTTCTTCTCTTCCTTCCAGAGAGTTTCCTTCTCTCTCTATCTGCTTGGCTTGGCTTCTGTTTCTCCAGGTGATACTGGTGCTTGTAGCCGTTGCTGTCTCTGTATCTCTTCCTCCCTCTGTAGCTGAAACTGTTTCCTGAAGAATAAGCTCTACTCTTATCCTGTTCTAATGTGTGCTGCTCCCTAACACAGCGCAGCTGTGTTGAATCAGGCCCTGCCCTTTGAGATGAGTGCTTAGGGATTACCTCATAGCTCTCTTGATTGCACCTACATTCTCTCACTTCAGCCCCTCTCATGGCTGCTGGAAACCTGGTGCATTCTGGGACTGGTAGTCTTTTATGTGAAAATTCTGTTTTCTCACTTCTACCAGAACTGACAGGTTGCTTGTTCAGAGTCACATCATCTTTTCTATAGCTCCTACCTGAGCTATGATAAGCTTCCTTATCACAGACTTCTATACTGAAGAGAATTATATAGTGCATTCTCTAGTTTCCCAATTTATTCCTCCTGGGAAAATCAATTGGCTTCCTGAGCCTACAATCCAGAGTGTATATTAATAGTCACTAATGTGAATAAGAAAGCTGAACAAGTCTACGAAATCCATGACTTGAGATATTAAGAGAGCTATGAAATTCAGCACAGATATGGTCACACATCTCCAGGGATATTTGGTCGGAAACCTCCAGAGTAAATGTTCTCCCAGCAGAGAACTGAGAATTAAAGTTGACCACCGTCTCTGGACTCCTAAGTACTGTAGTAATCTACGACTAACCAGAAATATATTTTCACTCAAAGTATAATTAAGCTCTGGAATAGATTGTTGGAGGTTGTAGTAAAAACTGTTAGTATAGATGGGTTGAAAATGGTTTGGATAAGTTCCTGGACAAAAAATCCATAAACCATAAAAGTGACTTTGTGGCTCTGGGAAAGAGTGTGAAGCAGACAGTACACAGGTGGTGTTCTCTTCAGTCCTCCCTCTTGAGGGTAAAGGCCAAGACAGAGAAGCTTGCATCCTGGAGATAAATGCATGACGGCATGGATGGTGTCATCGAGAGCATTTTGCCTTCCTAGACTATGGGATGATGTGCAAAAGGCTGCAGAGCAGAGACAGGGTCCATCTGTCCAAGAAGGGTTGATGTGTCTTCAGTAGCAGACTGGATAACCTACTGAAGAGGGCTTTAAAGTAGATTCATTAGGGATGGCTGACAAATGCCCCCAGGTAAGTGAAACATTAAATACCTCTATAGCAATGGGTAAAAGGGGCAACATCTGGAAAGCGGTGTGTATAAATGCCTGTAGCATGGGAAATAAGATCCCAGATATTAAGGCTTTAATGGAAGAGGCTGACTTGGATTTAGTGGCAGTTACAGAGACATGGTTCATGGACAACCATGACTGGGATATAATTATACCAGTCTATACCTTACTAAGGAAAAATAGGGTAGGAAGAAGGGGAGGAGGATGGCACTATATGTAAAAAATAATATTAAAACTATAGAATTACAGGGCTTAAAAGGGAGAGGGGAGGCACTATGGGTTAAACTAGAAATAGGGAAAGAGAAATCCATTTGCATTGGTATGATATACCGACCCCCCTCACAGGGAGAAGAAGTGGACGGAGATTTAATAGAAGACATATGTAGCATTCCCAGGAAAGGGGAAGTGCTACTGATAGGTGATTTCAATATACCAGATGTTGACTGACACATCCCTGCTGCGGTGTCATCTAGAAGTAAGGAGATCCTGGATGCTCTACAGGGAGAATTATTCAGGAAACTGGTAACAGAACCTACACGTGAAGGGGCCATACTGGACTCGGTGCTTATCAATGGAGAAAGTGGGAGATCATCTCACATCCAGTGATCACCAGATAGAATCGTTCAGTATTAGGATTAGGGCTGATAAAATCCATTCAAAAGTGAGGGTCTTAGACTTTAGGAAAATTAACTTTGCCAAGATGGACCAATATTTCAAGAAGTCATTAGCAGGATGGGAACATCTGGGGGATGTAGAAAAACAGTGGGAAAAACTGAAAGGGGATATTTTAAGAGCAACAAACCTTTTTGTTAGAAAGGTAAATAAAGGTAAAAGGAAAAGTAGGCTGCTATGGTTCTCAAAAGAGGTGGCTGAAAAGATAAAGAAAAAGGGGGAGGCCTTTATGAACTACAAGAGATCATAGAGAGAGGAAGACAGGCATCTATATTTGGAAAAACTTAGAGAACCTAGCAAGTACTCAGGAAAGCAAAGATAGAAAAAAGAAGAAGAAATAGTCAATTCAATACAATGGCGAAATACAACATTTTTCAGATATGTTCGTGAGAAAAGGAAGGGCAAAAGTGGTATTGTCATACTCAAAGGTAAAGGGGAGGAATATGTAGAAGCTGATGAAGATAAAGTGGAATTGTTTAACAAATATTTCTGTTCTGTGTTCACAGATGAAGAACCAGGAGCAGGACCTCAGAAAATACCCACAAACAGGAACAGAAGCGAGGAGCATCTTGAACAATTTTCAGAAGACTGTTTTCATGAGTTTCGAGCTAAATTAAAAGTAGACAAAGCGATGGAACCGAATGGGAAACATCCGAGAATACTGAAGGAACTTGGGGACGTTCCACTTACTGACCTTTTCAATGCCTCTTTGGAGTCTGAAGTGGTGCCAGAGCACTGGAAAAAAGCAGAAATGGTCCCTTTATGCAAAAGCAGAAATAAGGATGTGGTTGAAAACTACAGGCTGGTTAGTCTAACTTCCATGATGAGTAAAAGAAAAAATAGTGAGGTTTCTGGAGTCCAATGGATTACAGGATCGGCAGCAGCAAGGATTCACCAGAGGTAGGTCTTGTCAGACAAATCTGATTGATTTCTTTGACTGGTTGACCAGGGAGTTGAACCAAGGGAGAGCCCTAGATGTGGTATACTTGAATTTCAGTAAAGCCTTTGACACCGTTCCGCATAGGCACCTTATTTATTTATTTATTTAACGCTTTTCTATACCGCACTATTCGGCATCAGCGCGGTTTACAAGGAACAGGTTTGTACAATGAGGAACAGCCGTACATTGAACTTACATAGAACAGGGAATTTAACATGGATAACAGGTGAACTTTATACATAATATGCAATAGGGAGATTTAAACAAGGATAACAGGAGAACTTTGTACATTATATACAAAAGAGGATTGCATCATATCTGAGTTTATGATACAGGCCCTAAAGGGGATAGTTGGATGAGGTGGAGAGTTATCATTGGGGATTGGTTAGGCAGCGTTGAATTGATAGGCTATAGGGTCATGTGATACCGTCTAGGTGATGCTGTCGGAGTTACCAAAGTGTTGAATAAATAGGTGCTGTTTGAGGGCTTTTCTGAACTGGGGGAGGTTGTTTATGGACCGGATTTTTGTTGGGAGGGAGTTCCAGCATGAAGGGGAAAACAAACTGAACACTCTAGGGATGGACTCTAAAGTTACTGATTGGATTAGAAATTGGTTGCATGGGAGGCGACAAAGGGTAAAGGTAAATGGAGCTCACTCCGAGGAGAAGGAGGTTACCAGTGGTGTGCCGCAGGGATCTGTCTTTGGTCTGATTCTTTTTAACATCTTTGTTAGCGATATTTCGGAAGGGCTGCCGGGTAAGGTTTGCCTCTTTGTGGATAATACCAAAATCTGCAATAGAGTAGACACCCAGGAAGGAGTAGATAACATGAGGAGGGATCTAGCTAAGCTTGAAGAATGGTCAAGAATTTGGCAGTTGAGATTTAATGCTAAAAATTGCAGGGTCATGCATTTGGACTGCAATAATCCAGTGAGCGGTACAGTGTAGGGGCTGAAGTACCTCCGAACACAAAAGAAGAGCGGGACCTGGGTGAGATTGTGTCTGACGACCTTAAAGTAGCTAAACAGGTTGAAAAGGCAACAGCAAAATCTAGAAGGATGCTTGGGTGCATAGGGAGAGGAATGGCCATCAGAAAAAAGGAGGTGATAGTGCCTTTGTAGAAGTCTTTGGTGTGATCTCATTTGGAGTATTGTGTGCAATTCTGGAGACCACACCTTCAAAAGGATATAAACTTGTTGGAGCCAGTGCAGAAGGTGGCTACTAAAATGGTTAGGGGTCTTTGTTGTAAAGCATATGAGGATAGACTTAAGGATCTTAATATGTATACATTAGTGGAAAGGCAGGATAGAGGAGATATGATATAGATGTTTAAATACCTCCGTGGCATAAATGCACAGGAGAGCCTCTTTCGATTGAAAGCAAGCTCTGCGATGAGGGGACATAGGATGAGGATGAAAGTGGATATACTCAGGAGTAGTATGGGGAAATATTCCTTTATGGAAAGAGTGTTAGATTCGTGGAATAGTCTCCCAATAGAGGTGGTAGAGATGATGACAGTATCTGAATTCAAAAAGGCATGGGACAAACACAGAGGATCTCTAAAGGAAAAAAGAGAACTGTCATAGTGGTTGATATGGAAGGGCAGACTAGATAGGCCATGTGGTCTTTTTCTGCCATCATGTTTCTATGTTTCTATTATTAAAATGGACTGAAGGAAATCCACTGCTTATCTGAGGATAAGCAGCATTGAATCTATCTACCAATATGGCATATCTTATGTTTTAGGTTCTTATTGCCATGTTTTCTGCCCCAACCACATTTTCCCACAGAAAAGTCAACTTCTGGATCACCTCAGAAGACATAGGTTACACTCTTCCCATTGGTGACAGCAAGTGGTCTGACCACAGAACATTAGTCTGTGAGCTAGTGGAATGGGCACAGATTATCCATCAGTACTCAAAGATACTGCACCTACATCTATGGCAACAGAATCACCCAGTGGAAAGGAAGGTAAGTACAGCACAGTATGTGTTCAGCAATTCAGGATTTCTAGAGTTGCAAATGGATACGTTATGCATTTAGAGAGTAATTTTATAATATAGCATCTAGGTTAAGAGGCCAAGAAGGTGCCTGTTTTCCCTCTATATTACAAAGACTCCTAGGTGTCTATGCGTCTTCATAAAATATTGTCACAAATCTGAAAGCATGCTGAACTTGAAGGCACTACATCTTTTGGGAGTAGGTATAAACGCTGGTATGTAGAGTACACAGATATGCACGTGGATTAGTATATTTTATTATCAATGCGACTCTGTCCATGCTTTTCCTGGACCATGCCTCCAGCAATGGCTCCTGCTATCAATGTAACTTTATAAGAGCCATATTACCATGTATATCGCTACTTATGTGCTAAAATAACTTTATAAAACTAACCCCTTAAAGTTTCCCCTTAATAGCAGGTATAACCTGAAATGAATAAGTAACACAGTCATTGGTTAAATGTACATTCAGTAGCACTAGTCATATTTATTTTATTTAACTACTTTTAGATACCACCTTATTAGAATGTCAAGGTGGTTTACTTATTAACAGATATAGTATTTAGCTCATGCCTTTCCAGTAGCAGTTCAAGGTGAGTTACGTTCAAGTACAATAGCCATTTCCCTGTCCCCAGAGGGCTTACAATCTATCTTTGTCCCAAGTCAGTGGAGGGTTAAGTTACTTGCCCAAGACCACAAGGAGTACCAGTAGGATCTGAACCCTTGTCTTTCTGCTTCCATACTGTTGCCCTAACCACTAGGCTACTCCTCCACTTTCAATGGAGTTCTGGCGCTGGGACTTAACTTTAGATGCTCACCAGCCTGGCTGGATATCAGACCCTAAGTTAATTATTAAAACATTCAGATATTCATATTTTTTATTGCTTTATTCTAGGACTTTTTAAACCAGCATAAAATTTTGACCAACCTTTTTGGAAATTACATTCTATGCATTTTTTTCTCAAAGAACTACTTACATTCGTGTGTTATGTTTATGTTTTATTTCATTTGATAAAAACCGCCTTTCAATAGCTAGCAAAGCGGTGTACAATAAAACCAAGTTTAAAAGAAGGCCAAAGCCAATGAAGTAGAAAAGAATTACAATTTCTTGATAGAAAAGCAGTAAAAACAAGAGAGACAAGACCAAAACATAAATGAGAACAAGACACAGGGAAAGTAGAGGGTAGGGCGAGTGGGATTCACACGAAAGGGGAAGGGACATCAAACGCCAGGGAAAAAAGGTGGGTTTTCAGGTTTTGTTTGAATGTGGAGTGATGAGGTTCCAGGCGGAGTGAAGAGGGAAGGGAATTCCAGAGGGCGGGGCCAGCAAAAAAGAAAGCAGAGGAGCGAGTAGATTGTAAGTGGGCGCGGGAGGGGGAGGGAAGGGTGAGGCGATTAAGGTGGAAGGAGCGAGGAGTGTACCTAGGAGAGTGAAAAGAAAGAAGGTCTGTTAAGTATTGAGGGGTGCCTGTATGGAGAGCTTTATGGACCAGGGTGAGAAGCTTGAAATGAGCACGGTGGGGAAAGGGTAACCAATGAAGGTGGAATAGTAGGGGCGTTATGTGATCACGGGGGGAAGAATGGGTGACAAGACGAGCAGCAGTGTTCTGAATACGTTGTAACCGGGACTGTTAGGATTTAGAAAGACCGACGAAGATTGAGTTTGCAAAATCCACCCGTGACATAACCAAAGATAGCAACAAAGTGGTGAGAGCTGATGGAGATAGGAAAGGGCGGACTGCACGGATTTGTTGGAGGAAGAAAAAGGAGGATTTAGTGACATGTGAAATATGAGCATGGAAAGATAGGTCAGAATCAAAGTGAACCCCAAGATAACGAAAGGAGGAGACTAGGGGAACAGGAGAGCCAGAGAAAGAAGGGGCCAGTGTGGGAGGTGGATTGTTGTGAGAAAACCAGATAGCAATAGTCTTAGTAAGATTAAGGTGAAGGCAGTTAAGTGTGTGAGAACAGACTTGCCGCCAAGAATGTGAAAAGGTTTCATTCAATTAATGAGCTGGAAACAGAGAGACATTACATAGCAAATGAGGTTTACGTATGATAACTTTGGATTTGTCACGTAAAAGATGATTTCTTTTCAGCTTTCTGAAAGGACTAAATTTTGCTTTTGTACAGCTTGTAAAACGATAATAAAAAAAAGGCAATGCTATGAAAAGTGTAATAATAAGAGAAGCCTATAATTCTAATGAGCTGAAAATATTGCTGTGATTTCAGCACAAAAGCAGATCAGTACTATATAATAAATAGCTTTAAAAGCCAAAGAAAAAAATCTGGGGGGAGCAGTCTGATATAATTTCTTGCACATATGTTATAACTACATCCGCCTTTTTTGTTTAAGTAAACCACAGAAAAAAATATGCAATGCCAAATAGAAACGGCACTGTTTTTCTCTAAGCTGTGCAACTGAGGGGCATGTTTACTAACCTGTGATAAGCTTTTGCCCAGACACCACACAGGAGCCACACTACATGCAACAAATAGCGCAGGTGCACACGCACTAACTGCAGCTTCATGTAACGCATGCCTAATATTGCCTCACCCCTAACAATGGTGGCAAGCACTTCTGACAGCTATTAGGCTGGCCCACCTTCCCGATCTGTCCAAATTTGTTCTATAAATCTGTCCAAGCTTCTGATCCAACCCCCTAATCCAATCCCCCTCAGTAGAATATAGCTCCTGATCACCCATCGGCACCCCCTCTGATTCCCCCCGCACTAGATGACCCCGCTCCGATCATTCTCCCAGGTACCATATTGGCAATGGGGCAGGCACTGGAAACAGTGCCCACAATCATATCCCCCTTCCCCCCACTGTGACAGCTTAACCTTCCCCTACCCTCCCAAATCCCACCAAGCATTTACATTGCCAAAATCCATGGTGCCTAGCAGGCCCATACCTAGCCCTGTGCGAGCGGAGCGGCCACACAGGGCGCAAAGGCTTAAGGGGCACATTTTAGCTGTTTGTCGTTGCCTGCCTTTGCTGAGAGAAGAAAACGTGATGGCGACAGGCAACGACAGACAGCTAAAATGCGCCCCTTAAGCCTTCTCACCGGCATGCTAAGCAGATCTGTCCCGCCCTGCTCTTGCAGGAAGGGATAGATCTACTTAGCATGCTGGCGACTTGCAGAGTAGACCGGGTAGGAGTGTTCCTGCCCCGTTGCTGCCTGAGTGGAAAATAACAGCTCTGACCTCCAGCAGTACTCTTGCTGTACTACCATTGACCTGCAGTAAACCATAGATATTCTTCAGGTGGCAGATCTTCTAAGAACATCATCTCCTAAGTCAACTATTACAACTATTTAAATAATCTTTGGTAAAGGCAAGGCCGGTTCTAGGGTACATGGTGCCCCCCTGCAACCTATAGATCGGCATAATTCACCTCAATGTGTGGTGTTAGTTGCACCTGTGGCATTTTGCCATATTAAAGAATGGTAACTAAAGGTAGATGTACATGCCTATATGCAGTTGGCCTACAGTCCCAGGCTGGTAGCATGGCCCACATGTGTTACTGTCTAAACCAACAAAAAGTACAAAGACACTCGCCAACGTCCAAGAGCACGCAAAAAAGCGAGAAACTTAAACAGGGACTTTATTGGGACAACTCAGGACAAAACAGTAGGAATACCAATACCACAAGACCCTACACGAGCCGTGTTTCAGACAGAGCCTTCCTCAGGGGTCAAAACCTCTGTGAGATAAAGCATACATAAAACAAATAAAACACCATCAATAAGGGGCCGATTCAGTCCTCTATGCACCCACTTGGAACCAGATGCACAGAGTTAGCCGGGATTCTGATTCCATGAGGCACGTCTAGCCCCACGGGATCAGAATTGTGTCCAGGCCTGTAGGTTCAGGCCAGGACCCCGATTCAGGTTCACCCGGATAACTCAGTCAGGGTTTTTGAATGGAGCCAGGGTGCCCTGGCCGCTAGACCAAAAAGTTCATTCCCCAATGCCCGACCCCTGATCTGGCCTCCCAAGGCCAAGGTTGGGCTGTGGGGAAGTTCCTCTGCCCCCTGCTGCCTCTTTTGGGCCCTGTGCCTGCCCAATCCACCCGACTAGGGGAATTTATTCCACCTCAGAGGTGGAATAAGTTCTCCGTTCAGGCCGCCGGTCCCGGATGTAGAGGACCGACATTGGAATCGGCCCTGTATATCTAGGGCCGGGGACTGCCCACTGCCTGCCCTAATGCTACCCCCACTCTGCCCCTTTCCTGCCCTCATCTAACTTTCCTGTACAATGTGCAGGGAAGTTAGTCGGGGTCGGAAGAGGGCCTGAATGAGCATCCATTCCCGCTATTCATGCCTTGGAATGACCCTGTAAGTAAAGTAAAACACTAAATAATCAGAGTATGCTATAACTAAAAGGCAGATATCAAAACCATAGATAAAACACATAACTAACATCTCTTACAGATAATAATTGTATAACAATATATAAAGCAATCCCTTGTTGACAACCTTATATAAAAAAGCTAAATGTACAGACATGCTGTTGATCACAGATTAAATAAATAATAGACATAGTAATCACTATAGTGATTAAGAAAAATATTAAAAAATCAATAAAGACCATGGAGACCAAGACACAATATTGCATGTTACGAGGACAATTATATAGCAACCACTAAAAACAATAGGTCCTATCATGAAAAAAGGGGGGGGGGGAGTGAGAGGAGAGAGTGGGAGAGGGAAAGGGGGGGAGGGGGAGAGGGGAGGCAATGGAGGTTAGGTGACTTTCCCAAGATCACAAGGAGTAGTAGGGAGAATCCTTAGTTCTCAGTTAGCTGCTCTAACCATTATGCTACTCCTGCACTCCATAGGCACATAGTATTTTATAAAGACACACAGATGTCTATCAAAAATCCTACATAAATCATGATTACATTGAAGGTATGGATATTTCACCTGTTCAAGAGCAACCGTAGAGGTTAGCATGTACTTAAAGTGCATATATTTGTATTTTATAAACTGTGGCTCCGCCCATGCTCTCACCAAACTCTGCCCCCTTGAGTGGCATCTACTTTTAGGCATGATCTAAACTTTTTTTTCTTTTTGAATTTTATATTTATTGAGTTTTAACATCTTTTCCAAGCATATACACTTGTTAGTAAATGTTTTTTATACTGGGGTGACTTGTTAAGATCAGACACACTTCTCTATATGCCACCTAGATACTTGGTTATCTAAGGAAATGGGCCTTAGTAGTATGAATTACACCTTTCAGAATCTCGGCAAACTTCCATATCAAGCTTAATGGTGCCTCAGAATTTAAATTAAATAGGCACCTTGCAACCATATATTAAAAGAAAGGGTGCAGTTGCCTGGCCAAGACATACTCTTTGTTCTCAAGCTTCCAACCATCTAAGAAAAGCTTTGAAACACAAAAATCAGATTATGGGAATGTGCACCAAAATCACTCAGAGAAGGAGCAGTCAAGCACAGATAGATATTTCCTGACTCTTAGAAGCCCAGTGCATCAAGGAAGGTATAAATAAGAGGAGAAGGGATGAAAGAGCGGTGTGAAAAGATGCCTAGAGTTGTGATTAAATGTGGGAATTCCTAGGTATGATGGATAAAATCACTCAGAAGAGCACATCACAGTACAGTGTTGCTATTCATGAAGCATTTTAAGAGAAATAGAAGCAGTTTTCATTTCTCCTGTTCTGTCTGCAGCTCTGCAAGTGTTTCGTATTTGGGCACCAAGGATCAAGGAACTGCAAACTCATTTTGAAAGTGAACCTCCCTGCTATATTTCCATTTCAAAGACTGCCTTTGGGCTGGGTCACAGGGTGGCTTATCCCCTATACTTGGCAGGTAGAAAGAAAGTAGAGATGGAGAAAACATTTGAAGGGATTTTAACCCAGCCCTACCCCCCACTGCCATCCACTACCCCAAGGTCAACAGTAATGCAGCCTGTCAGCAGCATGAACCATTTTTCCCCCACAGAGGACCACAGGCAAATTTCAAAGGAGTGGTTTCTGAAGGTAAACCCATGTTCAACCATGGAAATCCTTTGGAAATTGCCCTCACAAAGGGCAGGTCTTGCTCAGTTATTAAAGAAAATCCTCACTTGTTCGGAGGCACGCGGGACATCGATTTATGGATAAAATATATAACTAATAAGGCTTATTAGACGAAGAGGAATAGTACTTACCAGCCCATTTCAAAGAGGCATTACGTCTGCTGGCTCAAACTGAACCACTTCCTTGTAAGATGCATTACTATTATTGATATTATTATTAATAAGCTTTGGGCCCGATCTTCAGCCTTTAGCAGTCAATGCTTATAAAATGCTTGGCTGCTGCGGGCAAAAGTGAAACCAGAATTTCAGCACCAGATGACACATATCCACCAGCACTGAATGTCCGGTTTTGATGCTAGCCGCATAAAGTTAAGACGGCCATTTATTTGTCCTGACTTATCTGGCTAGCAAGTTGAAAATCACCACAAATCAGATGGGAGACAGGAGCCTCCCAGCCCCACCCACAGACCTTCCCAGGCAGTGGCCAGTGCGTTCCGCTGAATATCGGGCTCACTAGGCTTTATGCTGCAGTAAAACGCAATACTTTACTGCAACTTGGAAATGCCCCTCTACATCTTCTGCGAGATAAACCGATCCAACAACCTGGGGCTCCTTCCCTCCGTACCCAATTTCAAAATTACGTTCTGCCCCATGAATATCAACTTCTTCCTTCCCTCTCTCAATCAGTTTAAAAATAAAGCCCCAGAATCTAATACCCATTTCCTTCCGTAGCCCAATATTAAAAAACAGAAAGACTCCAATAGCCGTTTCCCTCAGTCCCATAAAAGGCCAAAGGGGCAGTGAAGATTCGCCCTCCCTCCCTCGGCACTGTCACAAACAAAATTCCCAATCTCATCTCCTCCCTCTCTCCCTACCTTACTTGTGACTATAAAGGGGTAGTGCTAGGAGATGCCAGTCCCATCCTCCCACCTGTCCAAAGAGGGAAAATGTGGATTAGACAATAAAAGATTTTTTTCAAGCTTGTTTAACGAATGGTCGTCTACTCTGAATAAGGCTTTATTTGCTTTACTTGACTTTGCATTGTCACGGCCCTTCTTACACTTATACAGGCCCATTAGAATCCCAGTCTTACAAACCGTATAAGGTGTTTTATAAAATATCATCAAAAACATTTTTTTTTGGCCTGCCTAACCTTCCTTTGCACTGGACTTTCCAGCCAAGTTGTAACCTGCTCTAAGCCTGCAAACTGTCATTTGTGATAAGGGGGCATTAGACCACTGGCATTTCTTTGATTAAGACCTAGTCTCCTCCCTCCATACAACAGCCATAGCCGTGAACAACAGACCGTGTTTCCTCTAAGAAGCCTATACATGGGCACTTGAATCCCATCTGTAGAGTTAATATTATTGTGCAATTGTTGAAATCCCCTACCCTTGAGAATTATGAACATGGTTTCTGCAGCATCCACAGCTTCCATCATCCTACAGAGCAGAAGTCAGGTTTAGGAACTGAACCGGTCTTCTACATGGTAGTGGGACATCAGGCCAAGAAACAGCATCTTTGTAATTCATTTTCGATAGCATCAAAAATAACCTCAGCACTCTCTCTCTCATCTTGTCTCTCACACTTCTCTCTCTCTCTCTCTTCCTGTCTCTCACACTTCTCTCTCTCTCTCTCTCTCTCTCTCTCTCTCATCCTGTCTCTCACACTTCTTACTCTCTCTCTCTCTCATCCTGTCTCTCACACTTCTCTCTCTCTCTCTCTCTCACACACACTTCTTACTCTCTCTCTCTCACACACATTTCTCTCTCTCTCTCTCTCTCTCTCTCACTTCTTACTCTCTCTCTCTCTCACACACTTCTCTCTCTCTCTCTCTCACACACTTCTCTCTCTCTCTCTCTCTCTCTCATCCTGTCTCTCACACTTCTCTCTCTCTCTCTCTCTCTCTCTCATCCTGTCTATCACACTTCTCTCTCTCTCTCTCTCTCTCTCTCTCTCTCATCCTGTCTCTCACACTTATCTCTCTCTCTCTCTCTCATCCTGTCTCACACTTCTTACTCTCTCTCTCTTTCTCTCTCATCCTGTCTCTCACACTCTTCTCTCTCTCTCTCTCTCTCATCCTGTCTCTCACATTTCTTACTCTCTCTCTCTCTCTCTCTCATCCTGTCTCACACTTCTTACTCTCTCTCTCTTTCTCTCTCATCCTGTCTCTCACACTCTTCTCTCTCTCTCTCTCTCTCATCCTGTCTCTCACATTTCTTACTCTCTCTCTCTCTCTCTCTCATCCTGTCTCTCACACTTCTTACTCTCTCTCTCTCTCTCTCATCCTGTCTCTCAAACTTCTTACTCTCTCTCTCTCTCATCCTGTCTCTCACACTTCTTACTCTCTCTCTCTCTCTCTCTCATCCTGTCTCTCACACTTCTTACTCTCTCTCTCTCTCTCATCCTGTCTCTCACACTTCTTACTCTCTCTCTCTCTCTCTCTCTCTCTCTCTCTCTCTCATCCTGTCTCTCACACATCTTACTCTCTCTCTCTCATCCTGTCTCTCACACTTCTCTCTCTCTCTCTCATCCTGTCTATCACACTTCTCTCTCTCTCTCATCCTGTCTCTCACACTTATCTATCTCTCTCTCTCTCTCTCATCCTGTCTCTCACACTTCCTACTCTCTCTCTCTCATCCTGTCTCACACTTCTTACTCTCTCTCTCTCAAACTGTCTCTCACACTTCCTACTCTCTCTCTCTCATCCTGTCTCATCCTGTCTCACACTTCTTACTCTCTCTCTCTCTCATCCTGTCTCTCACACTTCTTACTCTCTCTCTCTCTCTCTCTCATCCTGTCTCTCACACTTCTTACTCTCTCTCTCTCATCCTGTCTCTCACACCTCTTACTCTCTCTCTCTCTCTCTCTCTCTCTCTCTCTCTCTCTCTCTCTCTCTCTCTCTCTCATTAACTTGCAATTAGAGTAATCACCTTGCTCCAGGCCATAAGGAACAAATGAGTCTGTTCTGGTTTCCAACTTCTTTTCAAAGCATTTTAGGATTTCTTATTATAATATCATCAAATCAGGAGTGGAAAAGCGAAGACTGAACTACCTGTTCCTTTTGACCTAGACAGATGTGGTCACCCCATTGCTACAGTAATCACTTGGTAATGGCCAGGATCTCAATGCTAATGCTACTGTAGCACCACTGGCTTGAATCCCAGGCAATATATTTGAAATATTAGTTACATTTATGCTCCAGCTGCAATAGTCACACTATGGCTTTACTACAGAACCATATATTCTGCTATTAGATGATCAAATTATGCAATATTTAATTTTCAAATTAATTTTACCATAATGTATAGAATGTAAGAAATGCTTCTGAGCCCATTCCGTTCATCTAGAAAAAAATAATTTGATTGAGCAATAGAGGAACCCAAGAGAGTGATAGTAGTGCTCCATAAGCAACAACAGCATAGTGCCCAAGTATGAAAGGGCACTATGTTGATGGTGCAAATGGGGCAAAGGAGGTGGCACATAGGTCATGCAGTGGGGGCTGCTGGTGCACAGGGTGGACCAGGCAGCTGCCTAGGTGGCACATAAGAACATACGATTAGAAAATATGCCAAACTGTGTCAGACCAAGGTTCATCATGTCCAGTATCCTGTGTCCAACAGAGGCCAATCTATGTCACAAGTATCTAGCAGTTTCCCAAAGACACACAGGATCCACAATGTGTGTAATGGGGCAAGCAGTGCATATCCTGGGTCCTCTTTAACAATGGTTTATGGACCTTTCCCCAGGAACCTGTCCAAACATTTTATAAACACAGCTACACTAACAGCTTTTACTACATCCTCCCATAAGGAATTGCAGGGTTTGATTAGGCGTAGACTGAAAAAATATTTTCTCTAGTAGTCTTAAACTGGTTACACTGTAGCCGCATTGCATGTCGCCTAGTCTTTCTACATTCTGATGGCATAAACAATCGACCTATGCTTACCCATTCGACCACAGTCAATAATTTATAGACCTTTATCATATTTCCCCTCAGCTGTCTCTTCCCCAGATTGAAGAGCCTCAACCTTTTTAGCCTCTCCACAAAGGGGTATCCCTGCTATTCGCATTACCATCTGTGATGACCGTCAGGATCCCACAGTGACAGTGGCAGCACACAGACTTGCTACTGCTGGGGAAAGGAGATGTGTCACATGGGGCAGTCCAAGAGTCCTGGCATCCCAGGCAGAGATCCCGGCTGCCCTCACCCTCTGCTGCCGCTGAACCCAGCTATGGGGGAAGAGGCAGATAGGGCCAGCAGCTGTAGACCTCCAGGTAGCTGCAACATGTAGTCATCCAGGGGACTAGCACAGCAGTGGCTGTCATCCTCCCCCCAAGATGTATCATTGACAGGCAGTGATGGGGTTCCTGCAGAGGCAGATGGTTGGGGGAGGCTATGTGGCCATCCATGTATGCCTCTGCCCCCCCCCCCATCCAGACCTTGAACCCTAGGCACCCACCAGCCAGCATGTTGGATGGGCTGTGCTGCACACCACCAACACAGACAGCACATGGGCATGTCAGCATGGTGTGGGGGTGTTGGCAGAGGGGGCAGTGGCACCTGCCTGTAACAGACAAAAGCCATGCCATGGTCCTGTGCACCATGCACATTGCAACATGTGCCAAGGTCTACCTGATGTGAAGCATGTCAGCCCCAGGGAGTTTTGCACCCATATGGCAGCACTGTAGCTCAATGCACACAGTTAGTGTGTATATGAGTGGAGGGTCACAGGTTCAGATCCTGGCTGCAGATCATGCATTACATGTCCCTGTGGCTAAACGTTAGCCCACAGTGCAGGTACAACATCAACATATTCAACCCCCAGTGAATCGGCCAGCAAGGATACAAACATCCATCAGTCACACAGATAGGCTTTACTATCCTCAGCACACTGAGTGGGCATTAAATCAGAGCATCCTACTAGCTCCTACACAATGAGCACACATTGTGATACAGTGGCCAGCACAGAGCCCATGGATACAGGAGAAAAGGAAGAGCTTACCTTACAGTCACCCAGGCAGAAGGCATATTCAGGTTGTAAGGTTCCAGAAAACAGTAGAACAAACTTTCCCTACACTGGCTGTGACGCAGTAGAAAGCCAGAAAACTAATCACTTCCACCTGGGCCAGGAAGCACGTACAACGTGCAGGAGCCAGGAGAATAAAAGTGGCTGGGAAATCCCAGTAAGGGGAGGTGCCACGGGAGGTGCATTGGAAGGCAAGGGAGGAGCAGTGAATGGAGGTGCATTGAGAGGTGTTCGTGCACAGGTCTCCCAAGCCAGAGGGGGCATCGTCTCAAGGAGAGTGAGTAAGTAGCTGGAGGGCGTAGGTCACAAGCAGGAGAGCTTGCTGGGACCAGAAAGCATCGGGTGTGTCCCTGCAGTAAGGAACAGCAGAAGGGAAGCCTTTCCTGAAGCTTACCACAGCCCAGACCAGACAAGTGCTGAGAGGAACTCTCATGGCAAAGCAGGCTACAGCCCAAGTAAAGGTGCCTGGTTAAGAGAGGAAGGAGTGAAAGCTGTTTATCCAAGAAACAAAGCTAAGTACACTAATTTCTCCAGAGGGCAAGAGGTGGGCTCGGTTAGAAAAGCAAAGGCTAATTGCTGGAAGGAAAACCCTTGGTGGAAGGAAGGGGGAAGCCTCAGAGAAATAGGCTCCAGTACGGGTCCCCAGGACTTCCCTTATACAGAACGGTTCCTTGCTCCAAGAGCTGCTGCCTCTCAAGAGAGTTCTGTAAATGATAACTGTGGAAAGTGTTACCCACTTACAAGTTTAGACGCGGAGCAGATGCAATGGGAGAGCACTAATCAGGACATTGATTATAGCCCTATGGAATGCACGCTCTGTGTCTCGGATGAGATTACCTCTTTATATTAATCAAGAAGCAAGAGCATTGTTATACCTGTTTTTGAAAGAAGGTGCATTTTTGGTTATTTTGCTGTGAAGAAACAGTTTCTTTAATCCTTTGTTGCTGTATGAGAAAAACAGGAATCCACACGGGAAAGGGAATAAATCCTCATTATAATTTTGCCTTAAACACGGCTACAGAGTTTTCTTTACAAAGGCAGCTTGCACCATACGCCCTAGGCGACTGCCTAATAAGGACTATGGTAGCAAGCGTCTGACAACATTAACAATGCTCGAGCTGATATCGGGACCAAGGTGGCAGGCAGGAATGCCAACCATCCCCATTTTTGCACAGCGCGTGAGTGTGTGTGTGTGTGTGTGTGTGTGTGTGTGTGTCTATCCATTGTTTTGTGGCTTTCTACACCTCACTGAGCCTCGCAGTGCCTAAGCTGTTTTCAGCATTAGTCTGAAAATGTGCAGGATGAGGAGCAAAGTATTGTGGGTATGGCTTGAAACAGGGTGGATTGGCCAGGATGTGTCTGCATCGGAGGTAGGGTCAATGGCTGAGACGTCATAGTGTCCGTCTGCCATGTGCATGGACTGGGTGCCACAGCAGGACATGCTGGGAGGGCACTCTCACTCTGACTGAGCAGTGACCATGGCAATAGTGGTAAATAGTGTCTGGTTGCAGTGGTGTGGGTGTACTTCTTCTGGTCTCCTGGGGGCCTGATCACTGAACCTAATGTTGGGTGTCCATGCCGTTTATCCCAAGCCTGGGTGCAGACTGTCCGCAGTTGGTATGTGCATGGCTGGAAAACCAAGTGGTGGGCAGCAGGTGCAGACTGACTGTGCTTGCTGTGGGTGATTGTTAGACCTAGGTGGCTGGGACAGGTGGTGTTCCACACCTACTCCCTATGGTAATGGTAGGGCCAACAGGACTCTAGTAACAACCCCATGCAAGCCTAGACGCCCCCCCCCCCTCACCGGTAGTTGGCATCAGCAGTTTAACACTGGGTGTTGACATGCACTGTTCTAGAAAGGTCCCTTGTTCAAGAGGGGCGGATCACAGGACCAGATGTGACTGGTTCATACAACATTCTGCAGGAAACAAGATGACCAGCATATCACACTGCAGACAATACCAACCACACACTGGCAGTGATGAGGATCTGCAGCATGGGCGGCAGAGACCATCTCTAGTACTGCAAGTTCTGGGGACCAGGTTCTGAGCGCACATCCACACCCTCAGAGTAATCGCAGAAACTGCTAAATAGCATGGTTTATAGCTGCTCTGGGCTTGTATCACACACTATCAATGCATCTTACTGAGCTGAGGTAATGGAGAAGTGCATTCTCCAGTTGGTGATCAGCTGTAGATTGCTGTTCTGCATGTGCACTGCATCATGGGTAGTGGTGGGGCTACCCTATACCGGCACACACAGCAGGCATTTTAGGCAGTGACGCGCAGTCTCTTTGTATCAAGCCATTACTGCACAGAGCGATGTGGAAGTGTAGCGTTCTGGTTAATGCAATGTCTCCATAAGCAGGGGACAGGCGTTTGATTCCTACTTGTTCTTTTTGCGACTGTGTGCTACTCGCATCATTTTCATGCCAGTAACAGCCAGGGCTCTGCACATCAGTGCTGCCAGCCCATACCGCCCTCTCTTCAGCTGCCATCCTTCCTTCAGCCCATCTATCTGCCTCTGTTGGCTGTGTACAGTCATATCTTCTTGTGCAAGCTGCTACACCATGACCTACACTGGCACTCTTTTCTGCATTTTGGCTCTTCAAGCTCACCTCTCCTATGCCTGATCTGCACGTCACCACTATTACTCTGTCCTCCTGTCACTGCAAACATCCTGCCACTTCTGGCTCTGCTGGGGGACATGTCTTCCCAATCTTATGTAACACACTGACATTGCAGCACTTTGCATTGGCACCACCCTGTGCATTGGTACAGCTGCCTCCCACATGCTTGCCTGATTTACTGGCTGCCACATAGGGTGCCCACCAATATGGCAGATCCATCAGCTCCCACCTGTCCTTCCTTCCATCAACTTTACATTGACTTTCCTTGGTGCTCTATCCAGCGTTTGGGTTACAGCCGTTTTTGGACCTTAAGGTGCATGCTTTCCACCTTAAAGCATGTTTGTCACCTTAATATGCCTTAAGGTGCATGCTTGCCACCTTAATGTGCGATGTCCTGTTAATGTGCATTAAATGGCCAAGGTGCCCGGTTAATGTGCCTTAAATGGCCCATAGGGCGCTTTACGCCAGAACGCCCCTACCCGCCCAATGCCTTTTAAGGATTAACACTCTTAATCGCTGTCATTAATGCCTGTTACCTTAACATGCTTTAGTAAACATACCCCTTATGTTTCTTCCCCCCCCCCCCTTCCCAGCCCAAGCATGTTCTAATCCAGGGGTCTCAAACTCCAGTCCTGGAGAGCCGCAGACCAGTCAGGTTTTCAGGGTATCCCTAATGAATATGCATGAGATATATTTGCATACAATGGGGCAGTGCATGCAAATATATCTCATGCATATTCATTAGGGATACCCTGAAAACCTGACTGGTTTGCAGCCCTCCAGGACTGGAGTTTGAGAGCCCTGCTCTAATCACTAGTCTATAAAATTAAAATTAACAGCCTACAACTCAAGAGATCTGGGTTCGATTTCCACTGGCAGTTCTTGTGGCCTTTGGCAAGTCACTTTACCTTCCATTGCCTCAGAAGAAAAGGCCTGGCAATCTATTTCCGGCGATACCTTGCCAAGAAAACCAGGGGCTGCTGGGTCGCCAGGAGTCAACATTGACTTGATGGCACTTAAATAAAAAAAAAGAAAAGAAAACTATTAAAGGAATAGAGGTGGTCAAATTCGCTTTCAGGTTTGGCTGAATATCCTCATCAAGAATAGATTAATTAAGGACCTGAAATTAATCTTGAGGTGAACAAAACCCCTTAAACTTATTTGGTATAGTTGTATTGGTACAAGTATCCCTAGCAATTTTAAGTAAGCAACTTAAATATCTAAACAAATCCTTAAAACTAAGATGCAGACAGCAGTCCAGCAGCGAGATGGGAGCTGTCCAGTCTTTTGCACTGTGTCACGTGTGCGATTTTCTCCCAGTTGGTGAGAGGTTTTATATGTGCACTAGGTTCAAGGAGCTCTTTGCTCTCGGGAAACAAGTTTATGTTTATGTTTATTGCATTTGATATACCACTCTTCACATACACAGCAGGGTGGTATACAATAAAACAAATGGTAGAGAAGAAAAAGAAAGGAACATCATAAAGCGACAGGTAAGATAAAAGCAATCATATAGGGAGGGGAACAGGGTCAAAGGAATGAACAGTCAGGATGTCACAGGGGTAATTCCAAGGCTTTCTCAAAGAGGTGGGTTTTGAGCAATAACCTAAACCTAGCATAGGATAGCTGTAAACAGAGGTCAGGGGGTAGGGTATTCCAGAGAGATGGACCGAGGAAGTAGAGGGCTGCGTGATGGGTAATTTCTTATTTACTTATCTATTTCATACTTCATCTTACAATATACTTATAAGAAAACAAAATTAATTCAAGCCTCGACCCAAGCATATGGAAAAAAGCACACATTACAAGATTAAGAAATAAAATTATATAATCAAGCCACATGAAGGAAACCAGAAAAAAAACATAAAAATATTCTCAATACCTATTTTACCAGTCATAACAGAGAAATAATCTAACAACAAATTACTTTACTTGCCCTGTAGAAAGAGGTCTCTAACTGAGAAGACTCAAAAAAGATTTACTGTCTCCTTTGATAAACAACTACACATTTGCAAGGAAATTTGAGGAAGAAGGTTGATCCCAGAGCCAAAACAGCAGGTATCAATGCCAGGAATGCCCTTCTCCTCAATTTTGTAACTTTTGAAACATCCATAAAGATATTTACTTTTTTGGCCACAAAAGGATAAATTCTTCTTTTGAAAAAACAATTACAAAAGGTAATTTCTAATCTGGTCCATGTGACCGGGGGGGGGGGGTGAAGGAGTATGGAGCGGAGTACCTGGTATGGAGATATTCATGATTTAATGGTAGAAAGCCAACATGGATTTAGCCAAGAAAGATCTTGTCTTACTAATCTGTTATATTTTTTGAAGGTATGAATAAACAGGTAGACAAAGGTGGCCAGTTGATACAGTGTATTTGGATTTTCAGAAAGCCTTTGACAAGGTCCCTCATGAGAGACTCTTGGCAAAATTAAAAAGTCATGAGATAGGAGACAGTGTATTATTGTGGATCCGGAACTGGTTAAAAGATAGAAAGCAGAGAATAGGGCTAAATTGACATTTTTCAAAAGGTGAATAACTTTGAGGATTGCGCTTTTGGTATCCCTTTTGGGTGATTGCTGCTTGCCCCTTCACTTTCTATTCTATTTTTTAGGTTTTGCAGGCATATGGTTGAAGGCTTGTGTAACAAACATCTCAGCATATTTGTTGGGTCTCTTGGACAGCCTCGCACTAGTGTGAATTTTTTGATGTGATGGTCCTTTTGTACAGTGTTTTCTTATGGTTTGAGTTTGTTGTGTAGGTGGATTTGGCTGCACTTTGGTAGCTCCTCAAATCTGAGGATAGGACGTTTCAGACCAAGGTTTAGGAGTTTTTACGTCTTATTAGCTCTATATGTTTTTATGTTTTGATATCTACATTTATTACTGTATTTATTTGGCATCATTTTTATGTATTTATGTGCTTGTTTATCTCTTCTGTCTATTTATTTTTTGTAGGTTTTAGATTGAACAACACATAGAAAGAAGAATCTGACATCGTTCTTAGTACATTGGCGCGCCATTAGGGGCATCGGGCCACGCCACACGCCTCCCCAGCGGCCCCTTCTTCATTGGAGCGCCATCGGGTGCATCGGGCCATGCTGCATGCCTTCCCAGTGGCCCCTTCTTCATTGGAGCACCATCAGGCGCTTCAGGCCATGCCACACGCCTCCCCAGCGACCCCTTCTTCATTGGAGCACCATTGGGCACATCAGGTCACGCCGCATGCCTCCCCAGCGGCCCCTTCTTCATTGAAGCACCATTGGGCGCACCCGTGCCTGGCGGACCCGTGCCTGAGGGCCTCGCCAGAGGGCCCTTTGGCTTGGCCCTTAGGCGAGGACCAAGAGCGCCCTGGCGCAAACCATCAAACCCATCCCCAGGCACCCTGCTAGTGCTTTTGCTTCCCATACCTGCTTAGAACTTGCTGTCTCCCATCAATTGCCTAGATCTTGCTACCCACAGTCTGCTTAGAACTTGCCTCCCTTTGCCTTTGCCTGCATAGAACTTGCCTCCCATTGTTTGTATAGAACTTGCTTCCCAGTGTTTGCATTGAACTTGCTTCCCATTGCCTGCATAGAACGTGCCTCCCATTGCCTGCATAGAACTTGCTTCCCATTGCCTGCATTGAACTTGCTTCCCAGTGTTTGCATAGAACTTGCTTCCCATTGCCTGCATAGAACTTGCTTCCCATTGTTTGCATAGAACGTGCCTCCCATGCGCTCCTTAGCCACCCACTGCGTTGGAAATAACATACGCTCATAGCCCCCACTACTCCTCTACTATGGCCCCACACTACATTGTCCTTCTCTTCCTCATACTCCCCAACTGTCTCCCCTCCTACCAACACCCTCACTCCTCTCCCCCTCCTCCTTCCTCACCTCCCCCTCCATCCTGTCCTCTAACCTTGCATCTGCCCTTGAGCTTCATCACACCCTCCCCCTCATTCAACCATCCCCTCTCTCTTTAATGCAACCCCTTCCTCTCTTCTTCCATACTGCCTCCGCTTTATCCCGCTCCCTACTTCTCCTCCTCCTCCTCTCATCAGGTAATATCAACCCCCCTCGATTTATTTCTCACCCTAAGAAGAGTTCCTCACGTACCCTATCAGTTAATCTGAAATGTATATGTTCTGTTTGATGCACACCGCACTGATGTCAATAGCACGGTATAAAAGAAATGTTAAATAAATAAATCTAATCTCATCCATATCCCACTCCTTTCCCCACCCACCCTCCCTCACTCACACCAATCATCCATAGATGTTAACCCAAACCCTACTCCCTCCAGAGCTCTGTCTCTGTCTCACTCTAAAAATAGATCCTCACGAATCCTACCTGCTAGACACACCCACCTGTACCCTGGCCCGTCTAGACCTCAGTATCATTCTGGAAATAGCTCCCTGCATAACGGCCCCACTAGACTGCCGTCTTACTATGGAAAGAAATCCTCCCGTAACTTGTCTAACCTTATCCATATCCCTCTCCTTTCTCCCTCCACTCTCCCGTTCTCATGTGCCCTATGGAACGCATGCTCTGTCTCTAAGAAACCTGTTCTTACGCATGATCTCTTCATATCTAAAGCACTTCACCTGCTTGCCCTAACTGAGACCTGGCTCCTCCCAGATGATACTGCATCCATTTCTGCCCTCTGCCATGGGGGCTACCAGTTCTCCCATACACCTCGAACCACTGGTCGCGGTGGAGGTGTTGGGCTTCTACTTTCTCCCTCTTGCCAATTCCAACCTCTCCCTCTGCCTCAGTCACACCACGCCCTCTCTTTCGAAGTCCACTCCATTCGCCTCTTCTCACCACTTCCCCTCCAGGTAGCTGTTATTTACCGCCCACCCGACAAATCCGAATCGATTTGGAGCAGCTGGTTCATGAACCAACCAGAGGGGAAGCCATATTAGACCTAGTCCTTAGTGGAACACCAGATCTAGTGCAAGAGATAAGGGTGTTGGGGCCACTTGGCAATAGTGATCATAGCATGATCGCCTTTGATTTAATTAGTGGAGGAGGGATAGTAAGGAAATCCACAGTACCACCTTTTAACTTTCAAAAGGGAGACTATGATAAAATGAGGAAAATAGTTAAGAAAAAACTAAAAGGAGCACAGATCCACAAGATCACCCTCCAATTCCCCACTCCATCATCTACCTCCCCCCTCCCCAATTCTCCTCCCCAATCCATACTTCCTCTGCTACCCTCTCCTCCTTCCCTTCGATCTCCGAAGAGGAAACCGCACTCCTCCTCTCCTCTTCCAAACCTACCACCTGTTCCTTTGACCCTATCCCCACCCATCTCCCCCACCATTGTTTCATCCATCTCTCATATTCTCAACCTTTCACTCTCCACTGCAACTGTCCCAGTTGACTTCAAACATGCTATTATCACACCTCTCCTCAAGAAACCCTCACTCGATCCCACCTGCCCTTCTAACTATCGACCCATCTCCCTCCTTCCCTTCATTTCTAAACTACTAGAACGAACAGTCCACCGCGGCTGCCTCGACTTCCTCATCTCCCATGACATCTTGGACCCACTACAATCAGGCTTCCCGCCCCTACACTCCACTGAAACGGCCCTTACAAAAGTCTCCAATGACTTGCTCCTGGCTAAATCTAAGGGGTATGTTTACTAAACTGTGTTAGTGTGATTCGCGTTAGGAGCCGCGTTAGTGAAAGAAATGCCAAAAAAGGACATGGGCGGTACATCGTTAGTGATAACGCGCACTATAATGCGCTGCGCAGCAATGAACGTTACAGGGCACGTTACTGCGCATTAAGCGCAAGATGGCGCGCAGACACCCAAATACAGAAACAGAGCTGTAGCACAATGCTTACTACACAGACTGATGGTGCAAGGGTCATGGGTTCGATTCCCCAGTGTGCCTAATGAATAAGGCTGGCTGAGGCATCATGTGTAACCCTTTGAAAGCTGACTATAATATTTTAATCCACAGTCTGCAGCCGGGTTAAAGTTTGCATATGTCAGGAAAATTGTACCCGTCTTATGCAATATGTTCCAATAGTGATGTTCCCTCTGACATGGTCATGTATTATATACCATTTGATAGGAATATTTAGGCGCGCCCTATAGGGTGACTTGTAAGGCGCGCCCTATAGGGCGACGTATAAGGCGCCCTATAGGGCGACTTGTAAGGCGCACCCTATAGGGCGACATATAAGGCGCCCTATAGGGCGCCTTATGAGCCACCCTAAGGTGACAGTACCCTGATGGTGGTTCTGCTGGCAGCACTAATATACAATACAAATAGACAATGCCTAAGACAGCCCTATCGATAAACCCCACTGTGGGTTGTGAACCTATGACCTCTGGCTCCATGGGCATTGAAGTAACCAGTGGGCTAGAGCTGCTAATAAACACCTGGCTGGCTACAGGAGGACTGCACGGCACCACACCCACATTCTGCTGTGGTTACCAGGGAGATTACATACCACCACCCAACGCACCCTCTGGGGCTAAGGTGGGGAACAGGATCTCCCGCCAACAGATCCACTTTTAACCCCCTGCAATGGTGGCAGTAGAGGGGACCATCACCCCAGTCCTGCTAGGGATCAAACACCCTACAGGGCAGGCAATGCAGAGCAGTACACATCCATAACGCAATAGCAGACAGACGGCAGGTCTGGAAATGCTCAGCTGCCCCCCACCATTATCTGACATTCTCCAGCAGCAAGCCTCCAGCCGCTGCACCCTGCACGGTGTTCCAGCAAGACACATACTAGCTGCATACAGTCCGCCAGCTAGTCCATAGTGCATGGTCCTGGAGGAGATGCATGTACCCAGAACGGGGATATCAGCATACACACCAAGCAGATAAGTCAGTGATTGGGCCCCAAAAGAAAACCCATAAATATCACATAAGAGAAATACTATATAGCACTATGGGGGAACCTAGCAATGCCATGGTCACTGCTCAGTCAGGGTGAGAGTGACCTCCCAGCAGGACATGCTATGGCCACCCTGTCCGTGCAGGTGGTACCGGGCACTACAATGTCCGGCCATTGCCCTATGCCCTGTGCAGATGCGGACAGGCCAGGCCACCCTACCCAGGCTATTCTCACGGTACCTTTCTCCTCATTATGCACATTGGCAGGCCAATACTGGCAACAGTGCTAGCAGTGTGGGCTGTGGAGGGTGTTGGCAGCCACCATACACTGGATAGACAGACACACACTCCCCACACCTATGCCAGCATTGTGCAACTATAGAGGTGTTGGGCAGCCCAGGCCACCACACCAGTCCTGGGCACAGTGCAGGCATGGCTATGGTATGCAATACTGTAGGAGTCACTCCCCAGATTGGTAAACACTGTCAGACACAAGACCTGTAGCACACTCCACAGACATCAGAAAGGTTGCTATGATGCAGCTCACTCCGAAAATTGTACTTAACCTAGGAATTGCTATCTGCCAGTAATCATAGCAACCTTTTGATAGATGTGTACCATATTCCCAGGTTTAGGGTGGCATTACTAAGGTATGCAAGTGCTAGTATTGGGAGATGCACACAGGGCCCAAAGTCCTGCCTCTCCAGGAGGCTTTGGATAATGGGGCCTGTGGGTGCGGGTGTGTCTGCCCCTGTTGGCTGCTGCTTTACGGCAGAGGTTCCCAACTTCAGTCCTGCGGTGCAGAACACTGTTCGGGTTTTCATGCTGTCCCTCATGAATATGCATGAGATACATATGCATACCATGGGGGTGGCGCATAGAAATGCAGCACAGGCATCTTTATCAGAGACAGCATGGAATCTGAATGGTGTTTGGCCCTCCAGGACTGCATTTGGGAGGCTCTGCTCTAGGTAATGTGCATGTTTATGGTGTCTGTGCTCTGTAGGGTAAAATGTAGGTGTTTTGGGCATGTTCACGTCATCTGCAAGAAAGGTTCTGTCTGTATTAGCACGTTATAGTAGTGGGTAAAATATGAGGACTGGGTTGGCAGAAACCACAGCTGGGACTTGAACCTGTGACCTTCTGCTTCTGAATACACTGGTTTTGTGCACTGCACCACCATGTTGTCACAGAGGTAGTGCATTCCCTGGTGATACCATGACTGTTGGTCAGACAGGGCCTGTCTATTGCAGTGCATGGCACCCTCCTACACAGGGCTAGGCCACGGTCTGCTCTGGGAAGCTGCCACTGCCCCCTCCACCACCAGTATCCCTCAGCCACCATGCTGACATGCCCTTCTGCTGGTGGAGCTGGTGGTGCGCAGTCTCAGGCCATCCAGTGTGCAGGTAGGCGGCTGCCTATGTTGCGGGTTCTGGGGTAGGGGTGCCTGCATAGACGTCCATGCTCCCCCCCCCCCCCAGCCCTGCCTGAAAATGTTCCGTGCCCTTGGGGGTTGCTGTTGGTACTATCCCCTGTGACACTTTGGGAAACCCACTCGTGCCCATGTTGGGCCTTCAGCAGTTGCTGTCTGGCTGCTACGCTGTTTCAGCATTCGTATGGGCCACCTAGGCATCACCCTAGTCCGCACTGTGGCCCAGCTCCACCACAGCATGTGCCGCCTGCGGCCCTCTGTATCCCCTTCTCCGGCATCTGTCCAGTTGCCGTTCTGACATGCCCGCCCTGCTGTTGTGGGACATGTGCACGCCATAGGAACCCTGTCTGATGGTGGAGAAAACCCTGAGCAGTGCTATTTCACTGTGGGCCCATTCACTTTGTATGGGGACGGAGTATAGACCCTTCCACGATTTATATCTGTTCTATGGTGCTTACTCGGGGGGGGGGAGGGGTTGATGTTTCTCATTGATACCACTATTGGCCAGCTTGGTAATTGTTTTTTTCCAGTTTGTTGGGGTCATTTTCAGTGTTTCTGTGCCCTTTTGTTCTGTGGACATGTATCACACTTATCACTTTGTTTTGGTTTCCCTGCCTTGGCTGTACATTGCTGACATTTAAATGGTTTCTCTCCCCTTTAATATGCCTTTAACGGCAGGTTTTCATTCGCTTTTGAATTCAGCTCTGAAAATCAGCGTGTTAGTGTGAGGGGAGCCTCTCCCCGCCCACTCTCCGCCCATTGACCCCTTCTCTCCACCCTCTCTCCACCTTCTTCTATAAAGTCAGTCCCATGTGGCCATATATGCGTGTAAAAGACCTCTTCTAAAATCACAACCAGGGAAAAAGTACATGTTTAGGCATGAAGACGCGTACTTTTCTATTAGGTGTAGCCGAGGGCACGATGTGGGCAGAACACAGACAGACCTTTTGTGTACACACATAGATTATAAAATACCTTAATATAAAATATGTGCATTTATTTAGAACTGTTCTCAGGGATGCAGATCCGGGCAGAGCTTGCCCCCGAAAGGAATGGTAACTCCTAACAAAATAGGCTTTTGTTTTTGCTAGTCATTTCCTCCACTCAAGTGTCTCTTTTCTTAACTTTCTCTTTGTTATTTTCAATAGTCATATAAACCATGATTATAAATCAATAAAAAGAGCAATGGGAATATACAAAACAAAACAAAAATGTATTGATAATGCATATCTAACATATTTATGTAAACTTACTGCAATATTAAGTGGAAGTCCTCAAAATGAGAAGAACGCAGAGGAGGAAGAGAAGTTGGAAAACACAATGTAAATGTAAATGTCAAGCAAATATGCATCCTATGAAGCTGCCATACATATAACAAACAGTACAAAGACGTGAGCAGTATATAAAACTCACAACTCTTTATTGGTCCATATATAATGCAGGGGGGCCAAACCCAACACAGGCCGTGTTTCGTAATATACTTCTTCAGGGGTGAGGCACACCAAGAAACTTAGGACCATAGGCTAATGTATGAAGTCGCTGAATCTCAAAAAGGTGTCCTATATACCAAGAAGCCAGACTCTGCATCAATGACTTATCCAGAACTGATTTTTTGGTGGAGCCTGGGGTTAATATAGATGGACACAAAGCAGTGCAAATGTTGACACTGCCTGCAGTAATCCTCTCATTCAATTGTTCTGCTGCCTCATGCCAAAATGTAGGAGCCACGGCCCATGGTTGCCAACTGGCTCCAGATTCACCTGACAGGCTTAAAACAATCCTGGGTTTACCCCATTGCATTGATTCAGAGTCTGGCTTCTTGTTTTAAATAGGTGTTAAAGCCAAGTGACAGATCAAAGGGGCATTTTGAAGGACTCCCTTTATCCAAGCAAGGGCTGTGTGAATCATCCAGGCAGCTGGTCACAGATTACCTTAGAAACATTAGACAGGGTACTGTGTAGCAGCCAGCTTTTAATAATTCTTCTCCCCCTCCCTGCCTCCCACCCACACCTGGGATAATCATAGCTTTATAGGTACTTAAACCTCTTAAAGGAAAGGAGGTGCCATATTCACTCCCAGGTGCAGCAGTTTATTCTCATCAGGCATAGATTAAGAACCTGAGATTAGTTAAACTTGAGATGAACAAAGTCCATTAAACATATTAGGCATAGTTTTATTAGTAAAAGTATCCCCAGCAAACCTTAGTAAGTAAATAACTTATACCTAAACACAACCTTAAAACTAAGATACAGACAGCAATTCAGCAGTGAGATGGGGGCTTTCCAGTCTTTTTCATTGAGTGTCACATGTATGGTTTTCTCCCAGTTGGTGAAGGATCTTACGTGTGCACTAGGTGCAAGGAACTCTTTGCTCTCAGGGAACAAGTCCAATCTCTGGAGGACAGAGTAGCAGACTTGGAGGACATAAGGAAGACAGAGAGGTACATAGCCGAGACCTACAGGGATGTAATACTGAAGTCCCAACTCCAGTCTGGCAGCATCCCTGTTGCCATGGAGGAGAGAGGTCATGTGACAGAAAAGCATCACCCTGGTGTGGCAGGAAGTGATCCTGTAGCTAGGATCTGTCCCCCGGATTATGTAAAACCCTCTCGCACCGAGGAGGTTTCTCCAGGACCATGTGCCCACAAGGGAAGGATTAGGACAGCCATTATAGTTGGTGATTTGATCATTAGACATATAGACAGCTGGTTGGCTGGTAGATGTGAGGATCGCTAGTAACATGCCTCCCTGGTGTGAAGGCAGCAGACCTCACGTGCCACCTAGACAAGGTCTTAGAAAGTGCTGGGGAGGAGTCTGCTGTCTTGGTACATGTCAGTACCAATGATATAGGAAAGTGTGGTAGAGAGGTTCTGGAGGCCAAATTTAGGCTTTTAGGCAGGAAGTTGAAATCCAGAACTTCCATGGTAGCATTCTCTGAAATGCTTCCATTAAACACACAAGACCCAAAAGGCAGGCAGAGCTCCAGAGTCTCAATGCATGGATGAGACAATGATGAAAGGAAGAGGGTTTTGGATTTGTTAAGAACTGGGAAACATTCTGGGGAAAGGAGGGGCTTTTCCGAAGGGATAGGCTCAACCTTAACCAGGATGGAACCAGGTTGCTGGCATTAACCTTTAAAAAGGAGATAGAGCAGCTTTTAAATTAGATAATAGGGGAAAGCTGACAGTCGCCCAGGAAGGCATGGTTCGGAACAATGTATCCTTGAAGGATACTAGCAAAAGACTGAAGTTAGGGCATATCAACAGAGGTTCCAGTAAAGACAAAAGTAACCCAAATGCCCTTGAGTACAGAGCAGACAGATCTTAAAGATTCCAAATAACCCCTGCCTACTGATAGCCAAATTAATATGAATAAAATACAGCCTCTAAAATGCTTGTATGCAAATGCTAGAAGTCTAAAAAATAAGATGGGAAAGTTAGACCATATAGCACTAAATGAGAGGTTAGATATGATTCGTATCTCAGACACATGGTAGAAGGAGGACAACCAGTGGTATACTGTGATACCTGGGTACAAACTGTATCGTAATGATAGAGCAGATCAAATTGGTAGAGGGGTTGCACTCTATGTTATAGAGGGCAATGAGTCACAAAAGATTAAAGTTTTGCAGGAAACAAAATTCACTATAGAATCTCTATGGATTGAAATTCCATGTAAAGAGGGGAAGGCGAAGGCAGTGGGGGTGTACTATCAACCAGTTGGCCAGAATGAACAAATGGATGATGAAATGTTCAAAGAAATCAGGGAAGCTAACAAAAGTTACACAACAGTAATAATGGGTGATTTCAATTACCCCGGTATAGAAACATAGAAAAATGACGACAGAAAAAGACCATATGGCCGATCCAGTCTGTCCTTCCATAACAACAACTACAACAGTCCCTTTTTTCCTTTAGAAATCCTCTGTGTTTGTACCATGCTTTTTTGAATTCACTGTCCTCATCTCTACCACCTCCACTGGGAGATTATTCCATGGATCCACCACTCTTTCCGTAAAGAAATATTTCTGCATATCATTCCTGAATCTATCCCCTTCGCCCTCATCCCATGTTCCCTCGTAGCAGAAGTTGCTTTCCATCGAAAGAGGCTCTCCCCCTGTGCATTTATGCCAAGGAGGTATTTAAACATCTCAATCAAATCACCTCTAACCCGCCTTTCCTCTAAGGTGTACATATTAAGATCCTTAAGTCTGTCCTCATATGCTTTATAATGAAGACCACTAACCATTTTAGTAGCCACCCTCTGTACTGACTCCATCCTGTTTATATCTTTTTGAAGGTGCGGTCTCCAGAATTGCACACTATACTCCAAATGAGGTCGCACCAAAGACTTATACAGAGGCACCATCACCTCCTTTTTTCTTCTAGCCCAGTGATGGCGAACCTATGGCACGCGTGCCAGCTGTGGCACGCGAAGGCCTTGCAGCTGGCACGCGGGAAGGTCCGCAATCAAAATATGCGGCATTAAAAAAATAAAAAATAAAAAGCTGCCGCTGCCGGGGCCGGGGCCGCCGCGGCAGAATCGAGTGTGCCGCGGGGCCCCCCCGCCCAGCAGAGCCTGCCCTCCGTCCCCGGTATCACCTTCTCTCAGCTGCCTCTAGTCAAACGCGCCTGCTTTCAGAGCGCGAGTGGAGTTTCTTCCTCGCTGCTCTGTTATGCCCGCGGGGGCTGATGGGAAGTTCCCATCAGCCCCTGCGGGCTTAACAGAGCAGCGAGGGAGAAACTTCCCTCGCGCTCTGAAAGCCGGCGCGTGTGACTGGAGGCAGCTGAGAGAGGTGATACCGGGGACGGAGGGCAGGCTCTGCTGGGGGGGGGGGCCCCGCGGCACACTCGATTCTGCCGCGGCGGCCCCGGCCCCGGCAGCGACAGCTTTCTTTGTAAAAAAAATTTCGCTGGGGGGGGGGGGTTAGGAGTGGTAATGGCTGGGGGGGGGTTAGGACGTGGGATGGGCTGGGGGGGGGTGAGCAGTGGTAATGGCTGGGGGGTGGTGGGGGGTTAGGACTGGGGGTGGGGTGGGGGGGGGGGCTAGGACAGGAAATGGGCTGATGGGGGGTTATGATTGGTAATGGCTGGGGGGGTTAGGACAGGTTATGGGCTGGGGGGGGTTAGGATTGGAAAAGGCTGTGGGCAGTTGGGGGGTTAGGACTGGTGATGGGCAGGGGGGGGCTAGGACAGGAAATGGGCTGATGGGGGGTTAGGAGTGGTGATGGGCTGGGGGGTTAGGAGTGGTAATGGGCTGGGGGGGTTAGGAGTGGTAATGGCTGTGGGCTGTTGGGGGGTTAGGACTGGTGATGGGCTGGGGGGGTTAGGAGTGGTAATGGCTGGGGGCTGTTGGGGGGGGTAGGACTGGTAATGGGCGATGTGGGGCGCGGACAGGACATGGGCTGATGGGGGGGTTAGGAGGGGTGATGGGCAGGGGGAGGTCAGGAGTGGTGATGGGCTATGGGGGGGCTATGGGCTATGGGGGAGCTAAGTCTATATGGGCTGATGGGATTAGGACTGGAAGTGGGTTGATGGGGGCTTAGGACTGGTAATGGGCTATGGGGGGCTAGAACAGGAAATGGGCTGATGGGGAGGGGTTAGGACTTGAGGTGGGCTGTTGGGTGGGGTTAGGACTGGTAATGGGCTATGGGGGGCTAGGACAGGAAATGGGCTGATGGGGAGGGGTTAGGACTTGAGGTGGGCTGTTGGGTGGGGTTAGGACTGGTTATGGGCTATGGGGGGCGAGGACAGGAAATGGGCTGATGGGGAGGGGTTAGGACTTGAGGTGGGCTTTTGGGTGGGGTTAGGACTGGAAATGGGCTGATGGGGGGTTAACACTGGAGGTGGTCTGATGGGGTTAGGACTGGTAATGGGCTATGGGGGGGTTTAGGACTGATAATGGGCTATGGGGGGGCTGGGACAAGAAATGGGCTGATGGGGAGGGGTTAGGACTTGAGGTGGGCTGAAGGGGTTAGGACTGGTAATGGGCGGTGGGCTGATGGGTGGGGTTAGGACTGGCAATGGGCTATGGGGGGGTTAAGACTGGTAATGGGCTGTTGGCTGATGGGGGCTGTCTGGTAATGGGCTATGGGGGGTTAGGACTGATAATGGCCTATGGGGGGGCTTGGACAGGAAATGGGCTGATGGGGAGGGGTTAGGACTTGAGGTGGGCTGATGGGGTTAGGACTGGTAATGGACTGTGGGCTGATGGGGGGGTTAGGACTGGTAATGGGCTATGGGGGGCTGACTGGAAATGGGTTGATGGGGGTTAGGACTGGAAGTGGGCTGATGGGGGGGTTAGGACTGGAAGTGGGCTGATGGGGGTTAGGACTGGTAATGGGTTATAGGGGGGGCTTAAACTGAAAATGGGGTGATGGGGGGTTAGGACTGGAAGTGGGTTGATGAGGGGGGGCTAGGACTGGTATTGGGTTGGGGGGTTTCTAGGACTGGAAATGGGTTGGGGGGCTGCTAGGACTGGAAATGGGCAGATGCAGGGACTAGAAGGGAATGGATGCTGGGTGAGGCTGGAACTAGAAGGGAGCTGGTGTTGGGGGAGGATTAGAATGGGATGGGGCTGGGAGAGTAAAATGGAGAGGGAAAAAATATTTTGTGTGGGAGGGATAAAAAATCTACAATTGGCCGGGTATTGGGAGAATAAGTGGGGATTGAGGATGGAGGGGTAAATTTTGAGTAGATGAAATAGGAATGAGGAAAGAGCAAATTGAGAAAGATTAGTATGTTAAAGCAGATGTAGAGAGAGAATGGAAAAAAAAACCAAGAAGACAGAAGAAAGGACAAATGGACAGCAGATGGAGAGTTAGCAGAAGACACGAAGAAACCAGAAGAAAGTGGCTGGAACAATTGCAACTGAAAAAAAATGCACAAAAGGTAGAAAAATATCTCTTTATTTTGAATTTATTAACTGGAATATGTCAGCTCTGGGAAATGTGCATCATTAATTTTTGCGCTTTGTTTAGTACAAGAGGAAATTAATTTATAGTTTTATTTCTACAGTGTTGTTGTATATTCCAAGTTTGGCTTTTGGGGTTCCCAGTTTAATTATTGTCTTCCTGTTTCTAAATTGTGATTCCTTGTTTGGTGATGGTCTGTTCTGCATGTGTAACTGAGCTGAGGTATTCTGTTTATATAATTCCTATTTGACATTGCCACTTGTTCTTTCCCCAGTAGGTCATGTATTGTTGTTCTCTGAAATGTATTGGTTTAATATTTGCAGTGTTGCCTTTTGATAGTTAGGGTATGGTGCTTTGTGAGTCCTGGTAGTGCTGTTAGGATACGGCGGGTTTGCTATGGGTTCTAAATGGGCAGCGTTTGTAGTAGTTCCTAATGTGCCTGGCGGTTGGTACTGGATTATAGTAATGTAGAAACCTTTTAGTCTTTCTTTATCCATATACTCATTAAGAGGCATGTTTACTAAAAGTTAGTGTATGGTAACATTATGCAAATATTTATGCAAATGAGGCACCTTATGCAAATGAGGCTTTAATTGACGTGCTGGCACTTTGAGGAAATTCTTTGGTTTTGTGCGGCAGTTTGGGCACTCGGGCTCAAAAAGGTTAGCCATCACTGTTCTAGCCATTCCTCTCCATATGCACCCAAGCATCCTTTTAGCTTTTGCAGTCACCTTTTCTACCTGTTTAGCTACTTTAAGAGCATCAGACACAACCACGCCTAGGTCCCACTCTTCTTTAGGGGACAAAATACTTCACCCCCTATACTATATTGCTCCCTTGGATTGCTGCAGCTAAAATGCATGACCTTACATTTTTTTAAATTAAATCGCAGCTGCCAGATTCTATCTAGACCATTCTTCAAGCTTAGCTAGATCCCTCCTCATGTTATCTACACCTTCCTGGATATCTACTCTATTGCAGATTTTGGTATCATCCGCAAAGAGGCAAACCTTACTCGAGAGCCCTTCCGCTATATCACTAACAAAGATGTTATCGACTGGGTCAGTGTCACGGTAGGACATACTAGAGAGATAAAGCTTCTAGATGAAATAAATGACTGCTTCTTGGAGCAGCTAGTTCATGAACTGATCAGAGGGGAGGACATTTTGGACCTAGTCCTTAGTGGAACACAAGATCTAGTGCAAGAGATAAGGGTACCCGATTCTGAAACCACGGATATAGATTCACCTGTGGTCCCAGAATCAGGCAGATATTCATTTCCATCGTGGCATGAATAACACATCTGGGGTAACATGGGACCTCATTGCTATAATGGGACTAGGGCAAATGCAGCAAATGGCCTGTATGTCCCCATGCTCACCATATTTAGAAACGTTAGACGTTTGCGATGCTTCCTGTCTCTGTGCGGCCATGCCTCTGCTAGCAAAACATATATCTCCTAAGTTGATGCACATGCTGACAGTGGTGTGCTCATGCAATTGACACATTAATACTGATGAAAAGATAAGGTCATGCAACCCAGACTATATATACTAGTTCTGTTGCATTCCCATAAGACGAGTAACCAGAACAGTGCAGGGAGGACACGGCCACACCTCCTAAAAACAAAAAACCTTTTATTTCATAAAACCTTCAAAGGTACAGACCCGACTTGGCCAAGTTTCGGCTGTCAGTCTGCATCAGGGGTCAAAAAATATTAAAAATACAATAATATTCTCTAAAGTGTACAGTAAAAAACAAAAATAAAATACAGAAACAACATACAATACCAATTAAGATTTAATTGCATATATATTCCAATGGCAGTCAGGACATTGTAACAAGAGCCTATAAATAAACATACATACGTAACTTAAAAAGTGCATACGAGGCAGTGCAATTGCTACAGACAATACCATAAAATTCTGCAGCTAACTTGCTTAATTGGTATTGTTTCTGTATTTTATTTTTGTTTGGTTTTTTACTGTACACTGTACAGTATACAGTAATAATAATAGTAGTAATAATAATGGGTGATTTCAATTACCCTGGTATCAACTGGGTAAGAGTCACGGCTGGACAAGCTAGGGAGATAAAGTTCCTAGATGAAATAAATGACTGCTTCTTGGAGCAGCTGGTTCAAGAACTGACCAGAGGGGAAGCTATATTGGACCTAGTCCTTAGTGGAACACCAGATCTGGTGCAAGAGATAAGGGTGTTGGGGCCACTTGGCAATAGTGATCATAGCATGATCGCATTTGATTTAATTAGTGGAGGAGGGATAGTAAGGAAATCCACAGTACTACCTTTTTACTTTCGAAAGGGAGACTGATAAAATGAGGAAAATAGTTAAGAAAAAACTAAAAGGAGCAGTTGCAAAGGTTAAAGACTTACATCAAGCTTGGGTGTTGTTGAAAAATACTATCTTGGAAGCCCAGATCAGCTGTATTCCACACTTTAAGAAAAGTGGAAGGAAGTCCAAAAAACTACCAGCATGGTTTAAAGGTGAGGTCAGAGAGGCTGTTGTTGCCAAAAAAGCATCTTTCAGGAAATGGAAAAAAGAGCCAAACGACGAAACCTGGAAACGACACAAGCACTGGCAAGTTAAATGCAAGGCATTGATAAGGCAGGCAAAGGGAGAATTTGAGAAGAAGCTTGCTGCAGAAGCAAAAACGCGTAATAAAGATTTTTCAAGTATATTTGTAGCAAAAAAACTGTGAGAGAGTCAGTTGGTCCATTAGATGACAGAGGGGATAAAGGGGCACTAAGAGGCGCCAAGACGACAGCGGAGAGACTGAATGAATTCTTTGCTTCGGTTTTACTGAGGAAGATGTAGGGATGTTACCTATGACTGAAGTGCAGAAGAATTGAAGGAAATATCGATACATCGGGAAGATGTATTACAACTATTAGATAAACTGAAGAGTAGCAAATCACCTGGGCCGGATGATATACATCCAAGGGTGTTGAAAGAACTGAAATATGAGATAGCTCACAGATTATTAATTGCAGGTCTGCAATCATTAAAATCATCTGTAATACCTGAAGATTGGAGGATGGTGAACGTAATGTCAATTTTTAAAAAGGGTTCCAGGGGTGATCCAGGAAACTACAGACCGGTGAGCCTGACGTCAGTACCAGGAAAAATGGTAGAAACCATCATAAAGAACGAAATTTCTGAACATGTAGATAGTGATGGCTTAATGGGAGACAGCCAACATGGCTTTAGACAAGGAAGACCTTGTCTTACTAAACTATTATGGTTTTTTTGAAGGTGTGAATAAACAGGTAGACAAAGGTGAGTTGGTTGATATAGTGTATTTGGACTTTCAGAAAGCCTGTGACAAGGTCCCTTATCAGAGACTTTTGGCAAAACTAAAGAGTCATGGGATAGGAGGCAGTGTACTATTGAGGATCAGGAACTGGTTAAAAGATAGAAAGCAGAGGGTAGGGCTAAATGGCCAATTTTCTCAATGGAGAAAGGTAAATAGTGGTGTACCCCAGGGATCTGTGCTGGGTCCACTGCTTTTTGACATATTCATAAATTACCTGGAAAAGGGAATAACAAGTGGTTATCAAATTTGCAGATGACACAAAACTATTTAAAGTTGTTAGCACCCAAGAGGATTGTGGAAAATTGCAAGAGGATCTTGATAAATTGGAAGACTGGGCATCGAAATGGCAGATGAAATTTAATGTGGACAAGTGCAAAGTTATGCACCTAGGGAAGAACAACCCAAGCTATGGTTACATGATGCAAGGTTCCACATTAGGAACCACCACCCAGGAAAAAGATTTAGGCGTCACTGTGGATAACATGTTAAAACCCTCGGCCCAGTGTGCAGCGGTGGCCAAGAGAGCAAATAGAATGCTAGGTATCATAAAGAAAGGAATGGAAAATAAAACAAGAGATATTATAATGCCTCTATATTGTTCCATGGTGAGACGGCACCTTGAATATTGTGTGCAAATCTGGTCGCCGTATCTTAAAAAGGATATAGCGTGGGGGGGCGGAGCCTGATGTCCAGCGGGTAAGACGCTTCGCGCTGAAGCTCCCGAGAGGCCTACTTAGAATCCTGACTTAATACCTATACAAACTTACTATTTCGCTCCGAACTGACCGGGGTACCTCGGGAGGGATGGCGGCCCATAAGCCAGCGCGCTTGGACTTCGGGTCTCCTTCTTCTTCTCACGGAAAACACTCCAAAACAGAGGTGTCCTCCCCACAGAAGATGGTTCCATTTCGTGAAAACCCCGAAATGCACCTGGAGATTTTAGAGGAAATACGCGGCGTGAAGGAATTGGTGCAGTCCAATGGAGAAGCGCTTCGAGCCATGCGAGAAGACTTTGGAGTGCTCCAGGACCGACTTGAAAGTCTCTCATTACGGCAGGACAACATGGCGGGGGTCCTCGACTCGCACGCGGAGCGCTTGGGCAAACTGGACAAAGCTGAGCGCCAGATACAGAATCTTCAAAAGGAGCTAGAAGATAGCAATAATCGAGCCCGTCGCAACAATGTGAGGCTCATTGGAATACCGGAGGGGGTGGAAGCAGGAGATATAAGAGAATTCTTGCTCAAAGCTCTTCCCTCCTTGCTGAAGATCACTTTTCATAGAGAACTGGAAATCGATCGTGCACATCGTGTTCCTACCCACATGGCGCTCAACCGCACGACCCCCCGGCCTATTATCTTTCGCTTGCTACGATATCAACAAGTGGAACAAATTTTAAATGCTGCCCGGGCGAATCATCATTTGGAATTTGAAGGTCACAAAGTCTCCTTCTTCCCTGACCTGGCAAAGCCTACCGTTGACCGTCGGAAGAAACTCCTTGCTTTTCGCCCTCGACTTCAACAGCTACAGGCTCGCTTTGGCCTGTTGTATCCAGCGAAGCTCCGAGTGACTCTCCACAACCAAACCAGGACATTCGAAGATCCTGATCTACTATCAACATTTTTAGACACCAAAGAAGCAGAGCAGATGCGCTAATCCAAAATTTGGACTTTTTATCTGCCGGCTCTGTCCGCCATTTTGAAGGGCCCGATGCGGCGGTCATAGTCAAGCACAGAGACTACCTGGACTTTCTTTCTTTCTCTATATGACTTTTGGTTTTTTTGGTCTCCTATCCCTCCATGATGTGTGCCTCGGTCGGATTCGGAGCACGCACAGTCCTACAGGTTATGTGTTTTTCAATTGCGGCCTTCTCTGGGGTTTCTCCCCGCAGACACATGGTCGCCAGTAATTTTTGGGGTTCTGCTTCTTCTCTACCGCGCTGCGGTTTTTCTTTTTTAATGTGGGGCGCTTCATTGTATTATATTAGCTTATTTTCTTTTATGTCATGTGTACAGCCAGATACAGTCAATATGAGGGACATTGTGAAACTATGTGCGCTATCATGCTCAGAATTTTTCACTTTTCTGAATGGCCTTATGTAAAATCTTATCACTCAACGTAAAAGGCATTAATAGTCCAATCAAAAGAAAGAAAATCCTTAGCTATCTTAGCCATGAGCATGCTGATTTAGTGTTTCTTCAGGAAACGCACCTAAACTCTGCTGAAACACTGAAACTCAATGCTAAGCCTTACATGGTGGCTGCCTATTCTCCCGCCGTTTCTAAACGGTGCGGGGTAGCCATTCTGGTTAAGAAGTCTTTGCAAGCTACTGTAATTGATACCAGCGCTGACAAGGAGGGTAGATGGGCCCGTGTACACCTTAAGGTTGGAGATAGTGAATTCACGTGTATTTGCATTTATGCCCCGAATGTGGACAGCCCTGCTTACTATGCAAGTATTGCGCAGTTGGCACAGGCCTCTGCCAATGCTCCATTAATACTTGGTGGTGATTTTAATCAAGTGTTAGACCCTTTGATAGATAGACAGCCGCCTAGAACGAGTAGTCCACCCAAGAGTCTTGCTACCCTTAAAGCTCTGATGCAAGATCTTGCGCTGGTAGATATATGGAGGCTGCTTCACCCCTCCGACTTAGAGTTTACTTTTTTCTCTGCCCCCCATCACTCCCAATCTAGAATAGATTTCTTTCTCATTTCCAAAGCACTGATTTCCCAAGTGGACACGGCTAGGACTCATCCTCTCCATATTTCAGATCATGCTGCCATATCTTTATCATTACATGTTACTGCGCGGGACGACTCTCCCCGAGCTTGGTTTTTTGATAGATCCCTACTAGGTCAAAAAGATTTTCAGGTTGATATAAAGGCCGCTATCCAAGATTATTTTCATTTTAACTCACCCCATGACACAGCGAGCTGGGCTTGGTGGGAGGGTTTTAAAGCATCTATCCGTGCAACTATAACTAGCTATCAAATTCGGCAGGGGAAACAAAGAAAGCAGCACTTACTGATTCTAGAGCAGCAGATACAAGCTGGGGAGCGTCTCCTCACGTCCCGTACTGACCCATGTATTTTACTCCGTTTACAACGCTTGCGTTTTCAATACAATCAGCTTTTGTACACTGCTGCTGTTAAAAATATTGAATCACAACAAGGGATATATTACCGGGAAAATAACCGTGCTGGCAAATTATTAGCAAATGCCCTAAAAGGTCAAAAAGAAGCCAAGCGTGTTACAGCCCTCCGTAATCTGTCGGGGGGGGGGGCTTGGTCACTAAAGATACAGAAATCTTAGAACTCTTTCGTGATTTTTATACTCGGCTTTATCAATCTGAATGTGATTTTGAGCCAGAAGTATTTGACCGCTTACTTTCAGGGGTACAAAGACCGACCCTATCTGACGAAGATAGAGTGGCCATGGACAAACCATTTACTTTATCAGAAATTCATTCTGCTATTAAGAAATGTGCCTCAGGTCGAGCCGCAGGCCCAGACGGTCTCCCTGCTGAATTCTACAAAACCTTTCACGCTGACTTAGCTCCAGTTTTGAAACTTTATTTTTCTGCTCTGGCCGAGGAGGGCTCCCCTTCTGGGTCCTTTTCAATGGCAAATGTAGTAGTTTTTGAGAAAGAGGGGAGAGACCCGCAACTAACAGCTAATTATCGTCCAATTTCCCTCCTAAACGCGGACTATAAAATATTTGCCACCATTCTCTCCACCCGGCTCTCTGATAGGATGTCTACCTTAATACACCCAGATCAATGCGGTTTCATTCCTGGTAGATCAACTGCTGACAATGCTCGGACTCTATGTCATGTACTAACTGCCGCAGTTAATCTTAATCGCCCATTTGTTGGCCTCTCACTTGATGCTGAGAAGGCCTTTGATCGCTTAGAATGGCCCTTCCTGTTTGCAACTCTCCGCTGGTACGGATTCGGAGAAGGTTTTCTCCGTTGTCTCCGCACCATGTATGCACAGCCTACAGCCAGTATATGTGCCAATGCTTTAAAGTCTCAGCCTTTTCCCCTTCAACGCGGTACTCGCCAGGGATGCCCACTGTCTCCACTTCTTTTCGATCTAGCACTCGAACCCTTGGCTTTACTAATCCGGCAATCGGAGGAGATTCATGGAGTCCCCTTCTCCCATAGGGAAATCAAAATTTCAGCGTATGCTGATGACCTTATGCTTTTTGTTTCTATAGACTCAGTACCGGCTGTCCTAGAGCAAATTGGTAAATACTCACAACTGTCTGGTTATAAGATAAATTGGACCAAGTCGGTAGCCTTTCCATTAAATCCTTTGCTTCATCAGGCAGATATGCAACCTTTCCCCTTTTTATGGCAACCTCGCATGGTCAAGTACCTTGGGGTCCACTATTGTTCTCCTTTGGAAGACACTATCTCCTTCAATGCCAAAGACTTAACCTCTAAAGTCCGGGCGCTTACTCACCGCTGGACTCCTTTAACACTTACCTGGTGGGGTCGCTTAGAAACCATAAAAATGATGATTGTTCCGAAAGTGAATTATATTTTAGAAATGTTGCCCTGTCTCTTACCTCGACGTACATATAAAGATATAGAGGGCCTTCTGACTAGATACCTATGGCAAAACAAGACACCTAGGATAGCGAAACATAAGCTGCAAGCAGATAAGGAAAATGGGGGTGTCAGATTCCCCGATTTCCTGAAGTACCATCAATCTTTTCTTCTCAAACAAGGCGCTCGTTGGCTGGACGATCTAGTACCGAGTAGACCTGTGTGGCTAGACATAGAAGAGGACCTTTGCAAGCCGATTCCTCTTACTTTCCTCCCTGGTATGACTCTCCCATCAGACTCCCACTATCCACCAATGCTTTTAGACACTTTAGGTGCCTTTAATACTCTTATGCAATCTTTAGACTCCCGACTCTGTCCGTTAGACAGGCTCCCGCTTTGGTACAATACTCGATTTCGCATACAAAATAAGCCGATGGCGTGGAGCCCCTGGTACACTAGGGGCATTTGGATTCCTAGCCAGTTGTTCCATGATGGTCGCTGGAAAACTTTTAGTGAATTGCAAATTGAATTTGGTCTCCCAGCGAAACACTACTTTCAGTTGGTGCAACTTCAGCATTGCCTTCGGAGTGCTAAGGTGCTCCCGCCATCGGCATCCCCTACACAGGGTTGGTCGGAGACTATCCGATCTATCGGTAGTTCACCGGGTGTAGCATCCAATTTTTACAAAACCTTATGTAATGCTATAACTAGAGATACCCCTATAGCGCAGAAAGCATGGGAGATAGAATTGCATGTGACTTTGACCCCGGAGCAATGGAGCCTTGTCTGGAGTAGAGTGACACGGGTCTCCCGATCCGCCTCACTCACTCAGACACTCTTCTTTCTAGCCCACCGGTGTTTTTACACTCCTGACAGATTAGCCAAATGGAACACTACTCAGGGCAATAGTTGTTGGACATGCCATGCGGCCATTGGTTCACTACCTCATGTTATGTATGAATGTCCCGCACTACAGTATTACTGGCGTCGGGTCTGGGGTCGTATCCAGTCTATTTTGCACTTTCAAGAGCCCCTTTCTTGGAGGATAGTGGGACTTCGCTCAGCTGCGGGGATCCCCTCTCTTCCAAAAACGGCTTACTTCCTTTTGGACTTTATGCTTGGCATTGCTATTTCCCTAATTACGAAATACTGGAAAAATAGCTCCCATCTGAGCCCCAATGAATGGTGGAATCATGTCTGTCTCTACAGTAAATATGAACAAATACCTCGTATGTTTGCTTCCCCCGTTCAGACTCCTCATCATCGGTCCAAATGGAAGTTGCTCAATGACTATGTATATTCTGCTAAATGCTCTCATCTGACTGTCTAAATTTGTATATATCTCTGTCCCATGATCATACTGTATTGTAGATACTCTTTTGATCATTTTGATGTATAATCACTGTTGTTTGGAAGCGCTCACATGCTGACATAATCGGCTAGAGAAGAAGCATGGGGGTGGGGGGTAATTGGGTTTACTTTTCCTTATTGTATACTTGTTCTGTCTCCTTTGGTGTGTTGTTTCTTTTGTTTGTTGCAAAATGAAAATAAAAGTTTAAAAAAAAAAAAAAAAAAGGATATAGCGTTATTAGAAAAGGTTCAGAGAAGAGCCACCAAAATGGTAAAGGGCATGGAAGGATACCCCTATGAAGAAAGGCTATAAAGGTTAGGGCTCTTTAACCTGGAAAAGAGACGGCTGAGGGGAGATATGATAGAAGTCTATAAATTAATGAACGAAGTGGAACAGGTAAACATAGATCGATTGTTTACGTTATCAGAATATAGAAAGACTAGGGGACATGCAATGAAGCTACAGGGTAAATTATTTAAGACAAATAAGAGAAAATATTTTTTCACTCAACGTGTAATCAAACTCTGGAATTTGTTACCGGAGGATGTAGTAAAGGCTGTTAGTGTAACTGGGTTTAAAAAAGGTTTGGACAAATTCCTGGAGGAAAGGTCCATAAACCATCATTAAAAAGGGACCCAGGATATCAATGCTTGACCCCAATACAAGCACTGTGGAACCTGTGTCTTTTGGGGAAACTAATAGGTACATATGACCTAGATTGTCCACTATTGGAAACAGGATACTGGGCTTGATGGACCTTTGTCTGACCCAGTATGGCATAACGTATGTTCTTATGCTTTAGTCAGGGTGGAGAAAAGAAGCAGAAACTGGGAGAGTGAAATGGGTGAGAGATATTGTGTGTCTGGGGGTGAAACAAGGTCATATATGGAGGAGGATTGAGAAGGAGGGGTAAAAAATGGATGCACGGATACGGAGGATGAAAGGCAGGGTTACTATATATAGAAGATGGATGAGCGCTGGGAAAGAGGATTCAGATGCAGGAGGGGCAGGTACTGGGGGCATGGGGATGCAGGAAAGCAGGAACTTGGATTAAATGGTGACTCTAAAATTGGGTTGAACAGAAGAAGATAGAGACTCTAAGATTGGCTGGTTACTGGGAATGTAAGTGCGGACCGAGGTCCTGGCTAAAGTGGGAGAGTGTGGACTATTTAAGACTAATAAAAGAAAATATTTTTTCACTCAACGTGCAATCAAACTCTGGAATTTGTTACCAGAGGATGTAGTAAAGGCTGTTATGTAGTTGGGTTTAAAAAAGGTTTGTACAAGTTCCTGGAGGAAAGGTCCATAAACCATTATTAAGAAGGGACCCAGGATAGAAATATAGAAACATGATGACAGAAAAAGACCACATGGCCTATCTAGTCTGTCCTTCCATAATCAATGCTTGACCCAGTACAAGCATTGTGGAACCTGTGTCTTTTGGGGAAACTGCGAGGTACGTATGACCTAGATTGGCCACTGTCGGAAACAGGATACTGGGCTTGATGGACCTTGGTCTGACCCAGTATGGCATATCTTATGTTCTTATGTTATCCATGGCATTTGAGGAACACCTTAGTTATTCTTTCAGTGGTCATTGTTGAAAACAGCACTTGCAATGCTAAGAATGGGCCAGAAAAAACTGAAATGGGTCTGTACAGCTATATGGCAAACATATCCCTGCCATTCATAGGAAATCATCGGGATGAGACCATGCAACAGTGCAAACATCAGAATCACATTCCCAAAAGCACCATCATCTGTCCTGATAAATGTGCACAATGCTGGAGACCTCTGATGGTGCATTTGGATATGTATTAGTGCTGTTTGCACTGCGGCATGCCCAAACTCCGAGGGTCCCCACCACTGACAGGGACTTGTCCTGCTATGTTGCTGCAGAGCAGCTGTCCAGAAGTTACTGCCCATTCACACTGGCACCTGGTGATGCTGTGGTCAGCCCTATGGTCCAGGGACTGGCCATGTATACATGTCACCCCAGAGTTGCGGATCAGCACGCCAGGGCCTCGCCTGCAGCCTGCATACCACACACACACAGTCTTGCCTGCGGTCACAAATAATATACCCCTGTCAAAAACATGCCCTGCACATATAAACAACTGCTAGTAATACATAATAGCAGGACATCTCAGGACCACACCTCTCAGCCAAACACGCCTCTGCTCAGTACTAACCCACACACCATCCCTACATCTACATTCCTATTGCTCTGAACACAGGAATTGTTAGGGAAGCCTAGAAAAGCCCCGTTAGCACAACCACCAAATGCCAGCATAGCCATTATAAAGACTACTGCAGTGCTGTATATTTCTGTGGGATGCTTTTTATTGTTACTTCACCTTACAAACGTCCCTCACCTGTGCATTCTATTCTTTACAGCTGCATCTTTTGCCCTCCAGGACAGCAGACACACCATTCCAGTACAGACATGTCACAGCATCGAAGATCAGAGCAGAAATTCTTCTAAGTGCTGGCCTTTTCCATGTTGGCGCTGGTACAAGGGAAGCGTCCACGGGTTACACTCTTGACATATATGGGCCTATCCTGAATATGCTTTATAGATCTCTGTAGAATCAAGACATGAAGAACACCATAATCCCCATAGACAACACAATCTAATTTTTGTCGGGAATAAACCGCAGGAGGAAGAGAGAAATTTCACTTGCTCCCACGCAGTACATGCCCCTTTTATTCGTTTTTATTCAAAATGGTTTTTTCGTTCCTTATTCACAAAAGTATAAAATCCACACTTATCTTGATCAATCACACACGACGTGCACGTTTCGAAGCGAAAGCTTCTGTATCAAGTGCCCATGATATGAAGAAGTGCGTCCATCCTTGCCTTGTAACTGACAAAAAACGCCAAGATGAATGGCCAGTGACGTCCTTCCATTCATCTTGGCGTTTTTTGTCAGTTACAAGGCAAGGATGGACGCACTTCTTCATATCATGGGCACTTGATACAGAAGCTTTCGCTTCGAAACGTGCACGTCGTGTGTGATTGATCAAGATAAGTGTGGATTTTATACTTTTGTGAATAAGGAACGAAAAAACCATTTTGAATAAAAACGAATAAAAGGGGCATGTACTGCGTGGGAGCAAGTGAAATTTCTCTCTTCCTCCTGCGGTTTATGCCCGACAAAAATTAGATTGGGGTTGTCTATGGGGATTATGGTATTCTTCATGTCTTGATTCTACTTTGTTGGAATACCAGTTAGCTGAGTTTTCTATTTTGTTATAGATCTCTGTGGCTTGCCACACCCCCTTACACCCATATTCTGAGATCCCCGTTTTAGTGCCATATACATGCATGGTTTCAGCATATATTTCTAGACATTTTCACGAGAAAAACATCTATCCCACATGTCCAGGTGGCCTATTTGCATTTCAGAATGACCCCCATTGCGTGTAGTGACACAAAACCCTGCAAATGAATACTCAAAGGCTGACAATACCACACCAGAATAAAAGTCCAAAAATTTAAACTGCATCAAGCAGCTTGTCGTGCTGTGAGGGCTTGTGTGCATCAGTGATGCTGAGACTTACACTACCGGTAGTTTAACTACTGGCAGGGTCTCCCAAGATGGAAGGTCTCAGCTAAGGTGCCTGACCAAGACAAACCACCCATCTGGGCAGCAGCAGAATGGGATAGTGTTGACGGCGGAGGATCACATTTCTGTGACAACGACAACAACATCAAACTTAAACTGTGCGGAAGAAAGGCCCGGCAATCTACTTCTGTATCTTGCCATGAAAATCCAATGGATAGTTACAACAAAACAAATTGTGCTATATAAGAACATAAGAACATAAGATATGCCATACTGGGTCAGACCAAGGTCCATCAAGCCCAGTATTCTGTTTCCAACAGTGGCCAATCTAGGTCTTATGTACCTAGCAGTTTCCCCAAGAGACACAAGTTCCGCCATGCTTGTACTGGGTCAAGCATTGATATCTTCGGTCACTTCCTAATAATGGTTTATGGACCTTTCCTCCAGGAACTTGTCCAAACCTTTTTTAAACCCAGCTACACTAACAGCCTTTACTACATCCTCCGGTAACAAATTCCAGAGTTTGATTACACGTTGAGTGAAAAAATATTTTCTTTTATTAGTCTTAAATAGTTTACCCTGTAGCTTCATTGCATGTCCCCTAGTCTTTCTATATTCTGATAAGGTAAACAATCGATCTACGTTTACCTGTTCCACTCCGTTCATTAATTTATAGACTTCTATCATATCTCCCCTCAGCCGTCTCTTTTCCAGGTTAAAGAGCCCTAACCTTTTTAGCCTTTCTTCATAGGAGTATCCTTCCATCCCCTTTACCATTTTGGTGGCTCTTCTCTGTACCTTTTCTAAAATCGCTATATCCTTTTTAAGATACGGCGACCAGAATTGCACACAGTATTCAAGGTGCGGTCTCACCATGGAACGATATAGAGGCATTATATCTTTTGTTTTATTTTCCATTCCTTTCCTTATCATACCTAGCATTCTATTTGCTCTCTTGGCCGCCGCTGCACACTGGGCCGAGGGTTTTAACATGGTATCCACAATGATGCCTAAATCTTTTTCCTGGGTGATGGTTCCTAATGTGGAACCTTGCATCGTGTAACCATAGTTTGGGTTGTTCTTCCCTAGGTGCATAACCTTGCACTTGTCCACATTAAATTTCATCTGCCATTTTGATGCCCAATCTTCCAATTTATCAAGATCCTCTTGCAATTTTTCACAATCCTCTTGGGTTTTAACAACTTTAAATAGTTTTGTGTCATCTGCAAATTTGATATCCTCGCTCGTTATTCCACTTTCCAGGTCATTTATGAATATGTCAAAGCAGCGGACCCAGCACAGATCCCTGGGGTACACCACTATTCACCTTTCTCCATTGCGAAAATTGGCCATTTAGCCCTACCCTCTGCTTTCTATCTTTTAACCAGTTCCTGATCCACAATAGTACATTGCCTCCTATCCCATGACTCTTTAGTTTTGCCAAAAGTCTCTGATGAGGGACCTTCTCAAAGGCTTTCTGAAAGTCCAGATACACAATATCAACCGACTCACCTTTGTCCACCTGTTTATTCACTCCTTCAAAAAAACATAACAGATTAGTAAGACAAGATCTTCCTTGTCTAAAGCCATGTTGGCTGTCTCCCATTAGGTTGTAACTATCTACATGCTGAGTAATTTTATTCTTTATGATGGTTTCTACCATTTTTCCCGGTACTGACGTCAGGCTCACCGGTCTGTAGTTTCCCGGATCACCCCTGGAACCCTTTTTAAAAATTGGTGTTACATTGGCGATCCTCCAATCTTCAGGTATTAGAGATGATTTTAATAATAGTTCACAGATTACTGATAGCAGGTCTGCAATCTCATATTTCAGTTCTTTCAACACCCTTGGATGTATACCATCCGGCCCAGGTGATTTGCTACTCTTCAGTTTATCTATTAGTTGTAAGACATCTTCCCGATGTATCGATATTTCCTTCAATTCTTCCACACCTTTAAATACCACTTCAGTCATGGGTAACATCCCTACATCTTCCTCAGTAAAGACCGAAGCAAAGAATTCATTCAGTCTCTCCGCTATCGCCTTGTCGCCTCTTAGTGCTCCTTTAACCCCTTTATCATCTAATGGACCAACTGACTCTCTCACAGGTTTTTTGCTAGGAATGTACTTGAAAAGGTCTTTATTTCGCGTTTTTGCTACCGCAGCAAGCTTCTTCTCAAATTCTCTCTTTGCCTGCCTTATCAATGCCTTGCATTTGACTTGCCAGTGCTTGTGCTGTTTCCAGGTTTCGTCGTTTGGCTCTTTTTTCCATTTCCTGAAAGATGCTTTTTTGGCAACAACAGCCTCTCTGACCTCACCTTTAAACCATGCTGGCAGTTTTTTGGACTTCCTTCCACTTTTCTTAAAGTATGGAATACAGCTGGTCTGGGCTTCCAAGATAGTATTTTTCAACAACACCCAAGTTGATGTACGTCTTTAACCTTTGCAACTGCTCCTTTTAGTTTTTTCTTAACTGTTTTCCTCATTTTATCATAGTCTCCCTTTCAAAAGTTAAAAGGTAGTACTGTGGATTTCCTTACTATCCCTCCTCCACTAATTAAATCAAAGGCGATCATGCTGTGATCACTATTGCCAAGTGGCCCCAACACCCTTATCTCTTGCACTAGATCTGGTGTTCCACTAAGGACTAGGTCTAATATGGCTTCCCCTCTGGTCGGTTCATGAACCAGCTGCTCCAAGAAGCAGTCATTTATATCATCTAGGAACTTTATCTCCCTAGCATGTCCTGCCGTGACACTGACCCAGTCGATACCGGGGTAATTGAAATCACCCATTATTATTACTGCGCTGTAACTTTTGTTAGCTTCCTTGATTTCTTTGAGCATTTCATCATCCATTTGGTCATTCTGGCCAGGTGCTCGATAGTACACCCCCACTGCCATCGCCTTCCCCCTTTTATATGGAATTTCAATCCATATAGATTCTACAGCAGATTTTGTTTCCTGCAAAACTTTAATCCTTTCTGAGTCAATGCCCTCTCTAACATAGAGCGCAACCCCTCCACCAATTTGATCAGCTCTATCATTACGATATAGTTTATACCCAGGTATCACAGTGTCCCACTGGTTGTCCTCCTTCCACCATGTCTCTGATATTCCAATCATATCTAACCTTTCATTTAGTGCTATATATTCTAACTCTCCCATCTTATTCTTTAGACTTCTAGCATTTGCATACAAGCATTTTAGAGAATGTATTTTATTCATGTTAATTTGGCTATTGTTAGACATGGGTAAATTGGGATCATTAAGCTCTGTCTGCTCCATATTTGAGGGCATTTGGGCTACTTTACTCTTTTGTGGAACCTCTCTGCTTTTGGTAGTATCCTTCAAGGATACATTCTTCCGAACCATCCGCTCTTGGGCGACTGTCGGCTTTCCCCTAATATCTAGTTCTGGAAGATGAGACCCCCAGGTCGGAAGGCACTCAACTAGCTACTGGGGAAGAGCTGAAGACTTTTCAGAGTAAAGCCAGTATTTATGATGTGGTTGGATCAAAGCCCTCGGGACGTCTGACTGCTGATGTAGCTGCGCATGAAATGAGAGTCAGAAGCTGTAAAGATGTCTTACACATTGGAACCTGGAAGGTACGAAGCATGAACCAAGGGAAGTTGGAGGTGTTCAAGAATGAAATGGAACGTGTACAACTTGATCTGTTGGGTGTCAGCGAACTAAACGACTGGCATTGGGCACTTTGCATCAGATGATCACATGGTCTACTATGTTGGAAATGAAAGACAAAGAAGAAATGGTGTTGCATTTATAATAAATAAGAAACTTGCAAGAACTGTAATGAAATACAATGCAGTCAGCGAATGCTTAATCTCTATTCGTCTACAAGGAATGCCTATCAACACAACTATAATTCAAGTATATGCCCCAACAATAGCTGCAGAAGAGAATGAAAGTGAAGAGTTCTATGAACAAGTACAAGCTGAAATTGACAGAACATGCAAACAGGATATCCTGATAGTCATGGGTGACTGGAACACAAAGGTTGGCAACAAAGAAGAAGGCAAAGTAGATGGAAAATATGGACTTGGCAATAGAAATGAAGCTGGAGAAAGACTGATAGAATTCTGCAAGACCACTGATCTATTCATCTCAAACACCTTCTTCCAGCAACACAAGCAGCGACTGTACAGATGGACTTCACCCAATGCATTGCATAAAAATCAAATTGACTACATCTGTGGAAGTCAACAATGGAAAAGCTCTATAACATCAAAGACAAAACCTGGAGCTGACTGTGGTACAGATCATCAACTACTAGTATGCAAACTCAAGCTAAAGTTGAAAAAGAGCAAACCACTCATGAATGCAGCAAAATATGACCTTGAGAATATACCACTAGAATTTAAAGACAGCCTGCAAAATCGATTTGCTGCTTTAGATACAAATGATAGAGCTCCAGAAAAGTTATGGAATGACATCAAGAAGGTTGTGTTGGAAGAAAGCGAGAAGTCTCTACAAAAGGTGAAAAAGAAAAAAACGGCTAAAATGGATGACGGAAGAAACTCTGAAAATTGCCCAGAAATGCAGAGAAGCTAAAGCCAGAGGAGAAAGAAAGACAATCACAGAACTCAACAGAGATTTCCAACGTGCAGCAAGACAGGACAAGGAAAAGTACTACGACGACGCTTGCAAGGAAATAGAAGCAGAGACTATTAGAGGAAGAACAAGATTGGCTTTCCTAAAGCTACGAGAGTTAAAGAAAATGTTCCAGCCTCGAATTGGAATGTTACAAGATGCTCAAGGTTCTATGTTGAATGATGCTGAGAAGATCAAGAAAAGGTGGACGGAATATACAGAGTTTTTATATGATAAAGATCAAGTGGACCAACAGCCGTTTCAACCTGTACCTCATGATCGGGAACCATTAGTGATGAAAGAAGAAGTTGAAGCAGCATTGAAAGCCATAACAAAGAACAAAGCACCAGGCATTGATAGCATTCCCATAGAAGTATCACAGCAATCTGATGCAGCTGTTACCGTACTTACAAGGCTCTGCCAAGAAATATGGAAGACAACATCATGGCCAACTGACTGGAAAAGATCTGTGTTTATACCAATAGTAAAGAAAGGTGATCCAAATGACTGTGGAAATTATCGCACAATCGCTCTAATCCCACATGCCAGCAAGATTCTACTGAAGATTATTCAAAAGAGGCTACAACCATACCTGGAACAAGAATTACCTGAAGTGCAAGCAGGGTTCAGGAAAGGGCGAGGAACGAGAGACATCATCGCGGATGTGAGATGGATCCTTAAAGACTAAAAAATACCAAAAGGATATCTATTTGTGCTTTATCGACTATAGCAAGGCTTTTGACTGTGTAAACCATGAGGAACTCTGGGCCACATTAAGAAGCATGGATATACTAGAACACCTGATCGTACTCTTGCGCAATCTGTACATTGATCAAGAAGCAACAGTTTGAACAGAACAAGGAGAAACAGAATGGTTTAAAATAAGCAAAGGTGCAAGACAAGGCTGCATACTTCCCCCCTACCTGTTTAATTTATATGCAGAACAAATCATCAGAGAAGCAGGATTGTATGAAGACAACAGAAGTGTGAAAATTGGTGGAAGACTCAGCAACCTTCGCTATGCTGATGATACTACATTACTGGCTGAAAGTGAAGATGATCTGAAACATTTGCTTCTCACAATCAAAGAACATAGTCTCAAAACGGGCCTGCATCTTAATATAAAGAAGACAAAGATCATGACAACTGGCATAATCAACAGGTTCATCGTTGAAGGAGAAAAAATTGAAATCGCGAACAACTTTAACCTACTTGGATCAACTATCCATAAAGAAGCAACAAGCAGTCAAGAAATCAGATGACGCATTGCTCTTGGCAGAATGACTATGAAATACCTAGATAAGATTCTCATGAGCAGAGATGTCTCTCTCCATACAAAGATTCGACTTGTTCAAGCCATGGCATTTTCACTAACATCATATGGATGTGAAAGCTGGACAGTGAAAAAGATAGACAGGAAGAAAATTGATGCCTTTGAATTATGGTGCTGGTGGTGAATACTGTGTATACCATGGACTGCCCGAAGAACAAACCAGTCGGTACTAGAGGAGATCAAACCTAAGCTTTCTTTAGAAGCTCAGATGACAAGACTTTGACTTTCATACTTTGGACACATCATGCAAAGAGAGAGATCATTAGAGAAAGACATCATGCTTGGCAAGATAGAAGGTCAACGCAAAAGAGGAAGGCCAGCAATGAGATGGATTGATATAATAACAGCAGCTACGGGTACCAGCCTGTCAACAATGAGCCACCTGACTGAAGACCGAACACAATTTAGGATAGCTATCCAGAGGGTCACCATGAGTCGACTCTGACTTGACGGCACTTAAAAACAACAACAACAACAATCCTACCTATGAAGTCAGTAGTGAAAATATTCTAGTACATCAGCACACTGCCAGTGGGGAAAGAACAGACCAGGCTGCTACAGATTCCTACATAGAACCAACATGTTAACAGAATCTCTCACTTCTGCTGCATATGAAAAACAGACCATCATCATAAAGAATAACCAACTACAAATATGCAGATAAAAAATGAAATCGAAACCCCAATAAACAGACTCTGAGAAGTGAAACACTAAAGAAAGAGAAACAGAAATGCATTTTCTCCTGTAGTGAACTATAAGGAAAGCACATTTTCAAGGCTGACATATTTCATTTTCAAGACTAACATATTTTGTATCTTTGTTATCCAATCATTTTATTTTTCCAACTAGGTTGGCCCTAGTTTCACTTTACCACTTCCTCATCTTGATTGTCTCCTACATCCTTTTCCAGGATCTCATTTCCATTTTCTGTTTTTCAGTCTCCCTGTCTCCTTCCCTTCCTTTCCTAGATCTCTCTATGATGTTGATCCTTCTGGCTTATTTTTATCTCTCATCTGCCTCTTTATCTAAACTATAGCTGGATTTTATTCCTCCTTGTCTCTGCCCTTTAGTCTCCCTCTTTTCACCTTTCACCACTTACCAACTTTCCATTTCCTACTCTTGCCTTCCCAGTCCCCTCATTACTCATCTCTGTCTCGTTCATTCCCCAACCTACTCCACCATCTTTCATCCACTTTCTAGTCTCCCATTTCCTCCCTGTACTCATCCCCTCTCCAGCCTCATTTACATTCTTCAGTTTCTCATCCCCTAATCAGCCCCAGCCCCTTCCTTATCACTCTTCCCCTCTCCACCTTGAATCCCTTTCTTACATCTTGCCCCCTTATCTAAGCATCCATTTGTCCTTTCACCTCCCTCATTTTTACCCTCTCCGACCTTCCAAGACCTGTCCTCTTCCTTTGTCTCTCACACCTTTTCAACTGCCTCTCAACCCCTCCCAAATCCTCCAGGTCCTTCAAACCCTCTCCCCTCACCATATTTCTCACAACTCTGCTCATACCCAACACCACTTAGCCCCTCTAATCTCTGGTCCCTAATTTTTAAGTCTTCAAACTTCAGATATACTCAAGTCCACACTCTCCCACTTTAGCCAGGACCTCGGTCCGCACTTACATTCCCAGTAACCAGCCAATCTTAGAGTTTCTATCTTCTTCTGTTCAACCCAATTTTAGAGTCACCATTTAATCCAAGTTCCTGCTTTCCTGCATTCCCATGCCCCCAGTACCTGCCCCTCCTGCATCTGAATCCTCTTTCCCAGCGCTCATCCATCTACTTCCATCTTCTATATATAGTAACCCTGCCTTTCATCCTCCGTATCCGAGCATCCATTTTTTTACCCCTCCTTCTCAATCCTCCTCCATATATGATCTTGTTTCACCCCCAGACACACAATATCTCTCACCCATTTCACTCTCCCAGTTTCTGCTTCTTTTCTTCACCCTGACTAGAACATAAGAACATATGTTATGCCATACTGGGTCAGGCAAAGCCCATGCCAAAGGTCCATCAAGCCCAGTATCCTGTTTCCAATAGTGGCCAATCTAGGTCATATGTACCTAGCAGTTTCCCCAAAAGACACAGGTTCTCAGTGCTTGTATTGGGGTCAAGCATTGATATCCTGGGTCCCTTTTTAATAATGGTTTATGGACCTTTCCTCCAGGAACTTGTCCAAATCTTTTTTAAACCCAGTTACACTAACAGCCTTTACTACATCCTCCGGTAACAAATTCCAGAGTTTGATTACACGTTGAGTGAAAAAATATTTTCTCTTATTTGTCTTAAATAGTTTACCCTGTAGCTTCATTGCATGTCCCCTAGTTTTTCTATATTCTGATAACATAAACAATCGATCTACATTTACCCGTTCCACTCCATTCATTAATTTATAGACTTCTATCATATCTCCCCTCAGCAGTCTCTTTTCCAGGTTAAAGAGCCCTAACTTTTTTAGTCTTTCTTCATAGGGGTATCCTTCCATGCCCTTTACCATTTTGGTGGCTCTTCTCTGAACCTTTTCTAATAACGCTATATCCTTTTTAAGATACGGCGACCAGAATTGCACACAATATTCAAGATGCGGTCTCACCATGGAACGATATAGAAGCATTATAATATACTTTGTTTTATTTTCTATTCCTTTCCTTACCTAGCATTCTATTTGCTCTCTTGGCTGCCACTGCACACTGGGCCAAGGGTTTTAAGATGTTGTCCGCAATGACACCTAAATCTTTTTCCTGGGTGGTGGTTCCTAATGTGGAACCTTGCATCGTGTAACCATAGTTTGGGTTGTTCTTCCCTAGGTGCATAACTTTGCACTAGTCCACATTAAATTTCATCTGCCATTTTGATGCCCAGTCTTCCAATTTATCAAGATCCTCTTGCAATTTTCCACAATCCTCATGGGTTTTAACAACTTTAAATAGTTTTGTGTCATCTGAAAATTTGATAACCTCACTTGTTATTCCATTTTCCAGGTAATTTATGACTATGTCAAAAAGCAGTGGACCCAGCACAGATCCCTGGTGTACACCACTATTCACCTTTCCCCATTGGGAAAATTGGCCATTTAGACCTACCCTCTGCTTTCTATCTTTTAACCAGCTCCTGATCCACAATAGTACATTGCCTCCTATCCCATGACTCTTTAGTTTTGCCAAAAGTCTCTGATGAGGGACCTTGTCAAAGGCTTTCTGAAAGTCCCAAAACACTATATCAACCGACTCACCTTTGTCTACCTGTTTATTCACACCTTCAAAAATACTTAACAGATTAGTAAGACAAGATCTTCCTTGTGTAAAGCCATGTTGGCTTTCTCCCATTAAGCCATGACTATCTACATGTTCAGCAATTTTGTTCTTTATGATGGTTTCTACCATTTTTCCTGGTACTGACGTCAGGCTCAGAGGTCTGTAGTTTCCTGGATCACCCCTGGAACCCTTTTAAAAAATTGGCGTTACGTTGGCCATCCTCCAATCTTCAGGTATTACAGATGATTTTAATGATGTAGTTCACAGATTATTAATAGTAGGTCTGCAATCTCATATTTCAGTTCTTTCAACACCTTTGGATGTATATCATCCGGTCCAGGTGATTTGCTACTCTTCAGTTTATCAAATAGTTGTAATACATCTTCCCGATGAATCGATATTTCCTTCAATTCTTCCACACCTTTAAATACCACTTCAGTCATGGGTAACATCCCTACATCTTCCTCAGTAAAGACCGAAGCAAAGAATTCATTCAGTCTCTCCGCTATCGCCTTGTCGCCTCTTAGTGCCCCTTTAACCCCTCTATCATCTAATGGACCAACTGACTCTCTCACAGGTTTTTTGCTACGAATGTACTTGAAAAAGTCTTTATTACACGTTTTTGCTTCCGCAGCATCTACCAGCATCAGTTCCCTTCTAGTTCCGGCCCATGTTCAGTTCCCCCCATAATCCCCACATCAGCCCATTTCCTCTTCCAGCCCCAGCATCAGCCCCTTTCCAATCCCCATAGCCTCCTTACTCCTTCCTCCCTCCACCCCCCCCTACCCCCAGTATCAGTCCCCTCTCTGCTTTCTAACTCAAAAGTCACTGGTTTGAGACCAGCCCCTGCCTGAGAGAAAAAAAGTCACTTAGAGGTTTCAGGCAAGTAAAAAAAAACATCAACCTTTCAGCTATGTTTTTGTGTGGATAGCAGCTACAGCTGCATAATTAACAAACAAAATGCCCTGAAATGAAAATTTATAAAAATAAAACAAAACTAAAAGTTATTAAAATAAAACAAAACAATTTGCAAATGACACAGAAAACAAAACAAAACAGAATTGTTTTGTCTGCACATTCCTAATAAATACTGTATGACATATCACATTTAGTAGAAATAAATAGAAGGCTTTAACAATTTACTTTTCTTCATGTCCTTAGCTGTTATCATATTTTGAGTCTTCAGCTGTCCTGAATGAGCTGGTCTCTGAAGCTAAACAGGGTCAGGCCTGGCTAATCCTTGAATGGGTAAACACCTTTGAATACCACTGTAAACACATTGCATGGAAAAAAGGCCTGCCAATCTATTTCCAGGAGTCGTTATTGGCTCAATGGCATGCATTATCGTCATATTTTACGTAGACAACTTTCATCCCACCACATATTCTTTCTTAAGATTCCCGAGTCCAGCCCCTACTGCCAAGGATGGTGTGAAGGCAGCCTTCATAGTATCTGGCTGAAGAGGGTATCATTGCCTTCAGACAGCAGAAACACTTATTGATGGGTTTCAGGGTGTGCACAAGTGAAAGGCAATTTTATAATCAGGGTCCTAGGCTGTGAAGGCACATAGATGCATATGTTGCACTTATTTTATAAAGGTGACACATGCATTATACTAATTAATGCCAGGTCAAAAAGAAATAAAACTCACATAATACATGACCTCATCACTGATACAAAGCCTGATATTCTATGCATAACCGAAACAGACCCAGTAATCATCAATCAAATAAGCAAACCTGGATACACAACTTATAATTGTCCCCGCTTCAAGAAAAGGGGAGGAGGAGTTCTAATTATTGCCAAAACAGCATTATCTCTAACAAGTACACCACAAAGCATGCTCGACGGCATAGACATAATCAAAATTGAAAACAAAACCATATCCATATGTGTTATCTACAGGCCACCCACATCCTCACATGAATCCCTGGCAGCAGCTCTGGAAGTCATCTCTTCTACTGCACTCAAAAAACCCAGATCATCCTGGGTGACCTAAATCTAGCTTCTACCCCTGCAGCACAAGCAAATATCTTCCATGAAGCTATGGAGCAACTGGGATACGAACAAATCATACATGACGCCACTCACATCAAAGGCAATACACTAGACATGGTGTTTCTACCCACTAAGCATCCCAAGCTATTGAAATCTAAACCGCGAATAACGCAAGTACCATGGTCAGACCATCATCAAATTGAATTCTCCTTACTTCTCCCCAACGTACCTGACCGGTCGCAACCCGAGCAAACCACACACCAACGAAGATGCTTCCAAAAATTCAACAAAGAAGCTCTGCTAGAATCCATAGCTGCGCACATACGCTCGGATCTCTCGGACCTCGAGTATCTGACAAACCTCTGGAATGTAGGAATCGAGGCTACCTCAAAACCCACCTGGAGTCACCCAAGGAACCCAGCCAAAAGCAAGTCAGAACCATGGTACACCTAAAGCCTACAAGGTTTGAAGAGGGATCTGAGAAAGCAAGAAAAAAAATGGAGGAAACTCAAAACCGAAGAGCAGAGGAAGGAATACCTCAGCCTCCTAGCAACATATAAGAATGTAGTCAACCAGGCAAAAAAGACACACCATACAAACACACTCAATAAGGCCCTCAACAGGCCTAGGGAGCTTTTCACACTCGTCAAATCTCTCACCAAGGCTCCACATGACTGCAATCCCAGCGGAACCATAACTGCCCAACGGCTAGCAGATCATTATGCTAGCAAGCTTAATCCCACAGCGCCTGCCCTCCTCACTCCAAAGCTAGATGCAGTGAACTCCCTACAAAAAATTAACACCCAGGGAGGACAAGACCAGGGCAAAAAATGGTCCACCTTCCAGAGCGTGGAAGTCCAGCAAATAAAAAACATCATTACCAACTTAAACACCACAACCTCCCCTCTTGACCCCTGTCCAGCCGCCTGGATCAAGGCAACCAAGCAAGAAATGGCACAGCACATCTCTCAAATAGTGAACCTTTCACTACTGCAAGGTCTCAGGCCATCACTTCTTAAAAAGTCACTCATACGACCCATTCTGAAAAACAAAGCACTCAATAAGGACGACCCAACCTCCTACTGCCCAATATCAAGTATATCCTTCCTCGTCAAGATTATTGAAAAGGCAGTTCAGCAGCAGCTGCAGGACCACATTGACGACGCAAATGCCCATCAATACGGGTTTCGTCAACATCACGGTGTAGAAACTCTCCTGCTAGCCCTAATGGACAACCTACTCAAAGGTCTAGAAAACAAGTGCAAGATGTATATGCTTATATTCATAGATATATCAGCTGCCTTTGACTCCGTGCATCACCCCACACTTCTGGAGCGACTCGCATCCATAGGCATTTCAGGTAACCCGCTAAAATGGTTCTCCTCCTACATAACCAACAGAATGCAGCAGGTCCAATTCAACAATGACAAGGCAGCCCCCTTCCCACAAACTCAAGGCATTCCGCAAGGCTCTGCCCTCTCCTCCCTCCTATTCAACTTATACCTACAACCTGTATGCAAGATTTTCTAGGAACACGAGATCAACTACCATATATACGCAGATGACCTAATGCTATATACACAACTCGACGTAAATAACCCAAACCTCAACAAACTTGAAAAATGCCTACTTGAGCTACAGACCTGGATGCAACGAAATAACATGTCCATAAATCACAAAAAAACAGAAGTAATGTGTATCTCCAGGAAACCGGGCTTCAAGCCCCCAGCAACGGTCACCATGAACAATAACATTTACAACATCAAGACTGAGATAAAATATCTAGGAGTGATGCTTGACAACAACCTATATATGGACAAACACCTTCGAAATACCAATCGGGCCATCTTCCACAAATTAAGAGTCTTGCAGCCCTTACGTAACATCCTCGATCATGCCGACTTCAGGTCAGTCGCACAAGCACTCATCATTCCACATCTAGACTATTGCAATGCCATACTGCAAGGCTTGCCAAAGAAAACTATAAATATTCTGCAATTGGCACAAAATGTTGCTGCCAGAATCATTATGCAAAAAGGCCTCTCTGAGCACATTACACCTGTACTAATTGAGCTACATTGGCTCCCCATTGTGGCCCGCATTCAATACAAAATGTGTGATAAGGAAGCTTATCATAGTTCAGGAAGGAGCTATAATAGAGGTGAAGTGACTTTGAACAAGCAACCTGTCTTTGCTGGTAGAAATAATAAAACAGAATGTTTCCATAAAAACCTACCAGTCCCAGAATGCACCAGGTTTCCAACAGCCACTAGAAGAGCTGAAGTGGGGAAACGTGTGTTCAGTCAGGAGAACTATGAGGTAATCCCCAAGCACTCATCTCCAAGGGCAGGGCTTGATTCAGCACAGCTGCGCTGTGCTAGGGTGGAGCAGCCCTCTAAACAGGTTAAAAGTAAAGCCTATTCTACACATCAGAATCATCAGCAGAATCTTCATGATCATCATCAGCAGGAGCAGAGGCAGCAGAAGCCAGAGCCCACGGACAGAGAGAGCAAGAAACACTTTGGAAGAAAGAAGAGAAAAGCATCTTGGAGGTCTAAAGGAGTCCATAGCAGTACGTGTGCTGGGAGGCATTCCAGAGGCAAGCATACTCCATTGGACTGGGGAAAGCCAGAGGAGTGGGGTTACAGAGCCAGGAATCCCCGGACGGCACCTGTGAGGGAGACGGCTGCATTTGGAAGGGGCCCTAAGACCAGTGCAAGAAGGTATATGAAGAGAGACCCAGTGTCCAGGGATCTTGATTGGAAGGCTGGACATAAAAACTGGACTATATACTGGCCAGGATATTTAGAGAGGAACCCTAACAGCAATGGAAGCTCAGGTGTGAACACTGATCTATGCCCTAGCTATTCACTTGGAAGACAGCAGGGAAACAAGTATTGTTCTGAGAATGCTCCATTAAGAAATTCCTCTGTGCCAATCCATGATATTGATTCTATGATAGTGGAAGAAGAAGGGAATATTGTAAATGAGCAGTGTGAATACATGGATTGCTCTCTGTCTAAACTTCTGTGGTAATATACTTTTACAAAATACAACAACCATCACAAAGAAATATAAACTTGTTCTTTGATCTACTCAGAAAAGCTTTTGAGCAGGATTTGAGCCACGTTTAGAAAGTAAACCAGCCAAGAGGTTTGCAGCTGGTTAATTGTTAGCAATTGAGCCTTGCCTAATTGCCTGTGAGCTCTGAAGAGACACTTCTGGGTGTGTGTGAAAATACCAGAAGTTAGCCTTGAAAAAGAACAGCTTTTCATTACTTTGTGGGTTTTGTTTGTTTTTGAAGCACTGCTAAAAAGATATTAGCAGGAGCCTACAGAAAAGACCTTTCTGTTCCCATCAAGGTCTTTATGATTTGATTTGATTGCTTAAGAAATTCAGTTGTTGTTTTTCCTGATTTGTTTTTCTAAGTATAATACTGAAAGCAAGTATCCTTTTCTGTGCTACCAAGCAAATCTGTGTTGGGAGAAATAACCCCATAAATAAAATATATTTTCTTTGCTTTACACTCGAGCAAGCACAACTAATTTATTGTGAACGGCTGATTCTGGTATGAATGGACTACATTTCCCACAATCCTTTGCAAGTCATATTAATATTTGCCTTTGCCAAGACTGTGGACATTCTCACCCAGCGCCCCCGTTTACAGTTGGCGTAGTTTTTCGGATTGCTTTTGCGCAAAGGATTTACATGCTAAGGATTACAACTGAAGTCTGAAGAAAAAAAGAAAGTTCAAGTTAAAAGCTGAAAAAAAAGATTTTTCCTTTAACTACACTTTGGAGAAAAGAAGTGGCTGATCCAGGTAGCTGTCCCAGGAGGAAAAGACCCTGTGTAGAGCTGGATTCATCACTGGCATAAGGTAATAAGTACCTGGGCATGTCTAGTGGTGGATGGGAGTAAGGCACAGGGGTAATTGAAAAAAAAATAAATTAGGAGAAAAACACCTGTTTGGAAGGTGTTGCACTGTGTTTTTTTTTTTCTTTTGTTTTCTTGCAGGGATCAAGATGGATCCGAGGGAAATGGCCAGCTGGATGGCAGCCCAGTTTAGCAGGCAACAGGAGCTAGCGCAGCAGTATCAGGACACTGCTATGAAAGCCTTAATGGACCAGCAGAGGCCAGTGCTTGATCTGGTGAAAGCCTTGGTTAATCTGCAGAACCAAAGTGGACATTCTCACCCAGCGCCCCCATTTACAAATGTTAGTCACTACATTCAAACTCATTCATAACTTAGCACCCTCACACCTCAACAGCCTAATCTCCAATCTACCCAACAACAGGAGTAGAAGAACAGTAAACCTCAATACCCTCTGTCCCCCAAAGTGCATCAGAAATGTTAATGCATGTACAAGTAAAAGAGCATTCTCACTTATAGCTCCACTACTCTGGAACCGGCTGCCATGCGAACTACGTGCAAACTGTGACTTGAAAGACTTCAGAAAAAAACTTAAGATGCACCTCTTCCAATCGCATTACAATGTAACCTAGACACTGTACCCCACTACCACTGTATCCCACCACCAATTGTCTACCATGCGTGGGAAAGCTACTGTACCCCATGTAACCTCACAACGAGAAATGCATTCAGTTTATGTGTAAATATGTACATAATATATCCTGTGTGAAGTGTTTCCCATCGATCAACTGTAATCTGTAACCCTATGTTTGCTGTGTACTATCTCTCTCCCAATCACAATGTATATCCTTCTAATTCCTGGCCGGTACAGCCACCCTTACCATGTATAGCAACCGCTGCTGATCGCTGGAAGCAGCGGGATACAAATGTACACTAAATAAATAAAATAAATAAATGCATTTATGTATCATTATTATCGCCCCAAAATCTCCTGTACAAATTTACACTTGCTCTGAGGCAGTTGCAACTTTTCTGCCTATGTTAATGCAGAAAGATCTGTGCATTACTGAAGCAATAGCATACTACATGGCAGCAGGTAAAGACCACCACGGTCCATCTAGTCTTCCCATTAAGGTGGCTACAGTTATATCTGCCATTCCATGTAGGTCTCCCCCTCTATGCCTTTGTTTAGGATTCCCCCCACCCCCACTTCATGCAGGTTGCCCCCTCTGTAACTTTATTTACAGTTGGACCTGCCACTTCATATAGGTCCCTCCCCCCCCCCCCCCACCTAGTTTTTGAAGAATAAAAGTTATTTAAGTTTGTGTTGATTTCATCCACTTGCTATATAGGGATCCTTTGTGTCTGTCCCATGCCTTTTGGAATTCTGTCACTGTTTTTACCTCTATCACCTCCATCAGGAGGGCATTCCAGGCATCCACCACCTTTCCATGAAAAAGTATTTCTCTAATGTCGCATTTGAGTTTAACACCTTTTCAGCTTCTTTTCATGTCCTCTAGTTCTACAGCTTCCCTGGCCTTTGAAAAAGTGTTGTTGTTCATAAATATCCCTTAAATATTTAAATGTCTGTATCATATCTCCCTTATCCCCCTTCTCCTCAAGGGCATATATATTTAGATCTTCTGCAGAACCCCTATCATTTTGGTTGCATTCCACTGAACCATTTCAAATCTTTTATATTCTTTGTGAGGTACAGTTTCCAAAGGGCTAAACACAATACTCCAAGTGAGGCAACATCAATGCCTTATCACATTATTTTGCCATCTTGAGATCCTCAGAAACTATCACCCCAAGGTCCCTCTCCCAGTCCATGCACATCAGTGTTTTGCCTACTATTGCATACTGCTTCTTTTGATTTTTGCATCCCAAGAGCATCACTCTGCACGTCTTCATATTATATCTTAACTGCCATACATTAGACATTTCTTCTAATCTTTTCTTGTGTTGTCTATTCCCTCTGAGGTATTCACTCTGTTGCAAACCTTCATGTCATCCGCAAAAAAAGCAATATTTCCTCTTCGCCCTTCAGCAATATCACTCAAAAAGACGTTGAACAATACCGGTCACAGGACCGATCACCGAAGCACTTCACTACTCACCTTTTCTTCTGAGCGATTCCTTTTACCACCACCCTCTGTTGTCTCTCAAACAGTTCCAGATCCAGCTCATCACCTTGGAACTCATCCCTAATCTGTTTAGTTTATTCATAAGCCCCCTATGAGGAACAGTATCAAAGGCTCTACTGAAATCTAAGTAGATCACATCCACAGCATGCCCTTGATCCGGTTCTTTGGTCACACCATCCATATTATCAAATAAGTTTGTTTCTCATTACTCTACTCATGGGAATGAATATGCATATACTGGGTAAAAGTATGGGCTATATGCATCGACAGAGCATACTCTTATGTATGTATATTCTGAACATAAGAGAGGTCATTTATAAAGTTGTGTTCTCATGCAGGTGGGTACACACATGCATAAATGGCCTTTTATAAAATTCCAACTGGTGTGAAAGTACTCAGTTTGACATAATAGCATATACTTGGCCTGTTATCATGCACTCTTCCACCCTCTCATCATCTTATGTCTAGACTATTGCAAATTGCTCCTCACTGGTTTCCTTCTAAATTATCTATCTCCTCTTCAATCTATTCAAAACAGCTGCACAGCTAATCTTTCACCAGCATCACTATGCTCATGTAACCCCTCTTCTTATGTCACTTTATTGACTCTCTATCCATTTCCTCATAAAGTTCAGACTTCCCCTACTCGGCTACAAAAGCATTTATTCTGTAGCTCCTCATGACCTCTCCTCTCTTATCGCTCCCTACACTCCTCCTCGGCAACTCGACCCATCAAGCAAATCACTTTTATTCATACCCTTCTCTTCTACTGCCAACTCTAGACTCCATTTGTTCCACCTTGCTACACTGTATGCCTTGAATAAAACTACCTGGATCGGTACATCTCTGGTCCAGTTCAAACCTAGGCTAAAAATTCATCTCTTTGAATCCTGATCCCCTTAGTTTCCGGTCTAAATCTATGTGCATTTTAATAATTTCCCTTAAGAATTACCTTAGTCCCCTGTTTGCTCTGTTTTTCTGTCTTGAACTGATTGTAAGCTCTGTGAGGCAGGGACTATCTCTTATGTGAAGGTGCACAGCACTGCATATGCCTAGTAGTGCTACAGAAATGATAGGTAGCACTAGTAGTAAGTAGCACAGGGAAGGAGTCTGGTCTGAGTGTGGGAGGAGTGCACAAGTACTCGCATAGATTATAAAATTCATATAGGTGTTGACATTTGCACTAGCTCCAGGGCTGGTATAGATATCCAGGCCTATGAAGTAGGCATGAAATCTGCCACTTAAGCTAATATTTCATAAAGACAACTTGGTGCCTGCTTGTCTTTAAAACATTGCTTTAATATAGGTGACTGAAAACCTTCTTAATGTAATCAGTAGGTTAAAATAAATAGATTACGTGTTTGATCCCCCAGAAGAGGAGCAGGTATCATTCCTAGGACCCAAAGAAAGCACTGAAGCCTCAGATAAATTAAAAGAAGTGTAATCCTAGATTTGCAGGTTTTAAAAAGCTTATTTTAATGCTAAAAATGAAGGTTTTTTTTTAAAGATAAGCCCCGACCTCATTGGAAAGTATTATATGTGCTGGGATCTCTTTAGTGAGCAGTCTTTCAGGAGAGGAACTGCAGAGACTAATTCAAAGAGGCAGTATTTAAATTTGCTGCTTCAGATGCTTACAGAAACAGCACAGAAACCTAGCCTAGGCTATATTCTAATTTTTTATTTTTATTTTTTAGTGCCATCAAGTCAGTGTTGACTCATAGCGACCCAGCTACCTCTGGGTTTTCTTGGCAATGTATCACTGGAAGTAGATTGCCAGCCTTTTCTTCCGAGGCAATGGCGGGTAAAGTGACTTGCCCAAAGTCACAAGGAGTGCCAGTGGGAATTGAACCCTTGATCTTCTGGGTACTAGGCAGTTGCTCTAACTACTAGGCTACTCCTCCACTCTACATCGTCTAATTGGATGTGGAAAAATAATTGTAATTGGAGATTTGGGGGGGGGTTGCCCTTTTCCAGAGCAGTGCTGGGGTACTATTTGTAGTTCTAACAGTGGAAGACCACTAAACAGGTGATCTTGGGAGGACTGAAGTGAAATTGAAAGAGACAGTTGGGGCTGGACAAGAAGAGGGGAAGGAGTGTGTACGCTGTGGAAGACTAAGGTAACTGGAAATTGGGTTAAAAAGGTTTAACTTTCTTCAGTAATTGGTCTGCTTATTGTTTAATGCCTGCTTAGAGAGATAATTGGAAGACAGAGTTAACAAACTCTGAGTTTTATTAACTGTGTCATGTGTGTGAAGCACAGGTTTGCTATGTACAAGGAGGGAAAGGAATTGCTCAAACAGCTCTGAGCAAAACCTTCTGCCTGAGTTTTCATTTTAAAAGTTCTGGTCTGGACAAAACTAAAATAGAGTGTAGAAGGAAGGAAGGAACAGAAAGGAGCTTCTTTAAGGAGTTCTTTGAAGATGGAGAAGCTTCTGAGCATAACGATTGGGCTCAGCTTTTGTCTGTTGAGAAATAAAACCTAAAATCCTGAAAAGGGATTTCTTGGAGCTGGGCTTGAAAAGAAACAGGGAAACTTTTCCTACTTTGTAAATTGGAAAGTTTCTAAGGAATATAGAATTAAGCTCCTTCAAGGAACTAAATATTTTGAAAGTTAAGATTGTAGTAAAGCTTTGTAGAGAAAAGAAGCACTTTAAATCCTGTGCAGAGGATCTGGGATTTCTGCTCAGTGTGGCAGTTTGAAGTCCTCTGAGCAGGGGGGAAAGAAGAAATTGCCTTTTTTTAAACAGCTTGAGAAGTAGAAAGGAAAGCTGTAGTGAACTCCTCTAAGGAACCTGAAAATACTGGAAGCTGAAACTATAGAGAAGTTTCTTTGAAAAATATATATGTTTAATCTTATGAAGGAATCCAGATAGCTCTGCTGAGACTGGGCAGTTTAGAATCCTCAGAGTGGTGACACTGCTGCATGCTATTGAAAACAGTGAAGAGGGAGAGAGAGAAGCACTGGTTTAAACTTGAAATTCATAAGCTCTTAAAGGAATAAATGTTTATGACTGTGAAAGGTGTGACTGGACAGTGTTTGTGTGGGCTTAGATAGGGACATTCAATTATCTTTTATTTTTGGAGATGAATAGGGACAGTATTCTACATCAGATCCCAATCAACATATTAACCCCCCAAGTGACTATGGACACAGCCTCAATTTAGATTGTTTTATTTATTGATTTATTAAAGTTAGGGAGTAGATAAAGACTGGATCATTGCTGGACCAGAGGAATCCTGATTTCCTGTGACATCAGATCTACTGAAAGGGCACATCGCAGGACTTCTAGAAATTAGACTGGGCCCCTTCACAAGAAAGTTTCTGGGGAGAAAGGTACCAGTGCACAAACACCCTGAGAGACAAAAAGAACTACATTTATGAGCTCAGAATTTACATTACCTATTGGAATATAATAAGAGAATTTACCTGTTAAAAAGAAGTTCCTGTATAAAGAAATATATTCATAGGAAGAGATAAACTGAAAAGATTAGAATGAAGAGGAAACAAATGAAGTTTCAAAAATAATTCTACTTACCTGAGACCACTGTAAAGAGAAAAACTGAAATGAGTATTTTTATTAGAAGACTGAATGTTGATTTATTTCTGAGTTCTAAGGTGCAACCGTGTATACATATCTTATTGATTTAACTTGTTTAGCTAACTGTTAAAATTTCTGAATCCATCTTTAAGCTTGTTCAACAAGCTTAATAAATGTATCTGAAAATTCTGTTTATAGACACTAAGGTGTTCTGTGTTCCATCCTTGTAAAATCTACCCTATCACAATAATTGTAATATCACCTCGGTAGGGACTTATCCAAATTAGTTTATTTTTCCTCTCATCCTTTCTTCACCTAACAGTGGAGCTGGATGATACGAGTTTAGTGACTTCTGTAAGCTTCCACCAGAGGGTAACAGCAGACTTTCAGGTACCTACTTGGCACACCAACTACATTATAACATCCCGGGTATTGTTGCAAAAGTCTGGCCACACCTTCTCCGGGAGTGGGGGCTACATTAAATAGGGCGCTTTCTTATAAAATTACCTACAAAATGCTATCTAGTGGGCATGAAAGGCTTATAATATCACCTCCATAGTGACTGGGAATTGAGGTTGTAAAGATGACAAGTTACCCTGTTCCAGGAGGAAGACTTTCTGGCCAATCCTAAAATGGTGTGGTCCTTGAATCTACCCATTGAAATTAGAGCTGCAGGTCCCATAATGCATCAGGAAGGAGTTGCATAAAATCCAAGACTGGCCTAAAATCTCCCTCTTCAAACTGGATAACTTGGCAGCTCTAGTTTTGTGGATTTCTACCAAGAATAGATACTGCAATGGCTAACATATAAGGGGAGGAAATGGAAAGAATCAAAATAGGGGAGAACAGTGGATAGCTGTGAATGAAGGCCCTTGATATCATAACCCTAGATAGAGCAAGTTATGATTCAGCAAGTCCAAAGGAGCAGGAAAATCTTCCAGACCCAAAGTAAATCAATACAAATGGCTGGGGTAGAGAATAAGAGTGAGGGTATGCATCCAGAAAAGAAGTGAAGGGGAGGAGGAAAGATTTGGTCAGTCATGTGGAGAGAGAACGGGAGCAGGAAGGAGAGAGGAATGGTACAAAGAGTTTTATAAGGACTACAAAAGGGGGCTGCTACTTCTAGAGAGAGATCTGCAATTGTATTTACTTCTGGGAATTTTTCTAAATCTTGGGGGAAAAGGAATTCTTTAGATTAAAGCTGATTAATCTGTGAACCCAGTGTATTTGTTAAATCAGTCAGGGCCTTGTAGCAGCAAAGAGCTTTCACTTTAAATTTAAAACACAGCAGAAAGCTTTCTGGTTAAATTTAGACCCCAAGACTCTCTCTATCTAAGCAAGCACTGTGGGACTCCCCTTGGAGATTGGTCACAGATTACCTTAGAAGCACAGGACAGGGTACTGTGTAGAAGCCAGCTTTTAGTAAGTCGTCTTCTCCTCCCTCCCTCCCCGACACCCACCCTCCCCTGGAATGCTCATAGCTTTATAGGTGCTTAAACCTCTTAAAGGAAAGGAGGTGCCATATTCACTCTTAGGTTCAGCTGTTTATTCTCATCAGCATACATTAAGGACCTGAGATTAATTAAGCTTCAGGTGAACAAAGTACATTAAATGTATTAGGTATAGTTTTATTAGTATAAGTATCCCCAGCAACCCTTAGTAAGTAAATAACTTAAATATATAAACACAACCTTAAAACTAAGATGCAGACAACAGTCCAACAGTGAGATGGGGGCTTTCCAGTCTTTTGCATTGAGTGTCACATGTATGATTTTCTCCCAGTTGGTGAGGTGTCTTATGTGTGTTGTGATAAGGAAGCTTATCATAGCTCAAGAAGGAGCTATAGAAAAGGTGAAGTGACTCTGAACAAGCAACCTGTCAGTTCTGGTAGAAATAAGAAAACAGAATTTTCCCATAAAAGACTACCAGTCCCAGAATGCACCAGGTTTCCAACAGCCATTAGAGGAGCTGAAGTGGGGAAACGTGTGTTCAATCAGGAGGGCTATGAGGTAATCCCTAAGCACTCATCTCAAAGGGCAGGGCCTGATTCAGCACAGCTGCGCTGTATTAGGGGGGAGCACTCATCTAAGCAGAATAAAGGTAGAGTTTATTCTACAGAGAATTATCCTGAGAATCAGCTGGAGCTTGATCATCATCTTCATGATCAACTTGGATATCCTCATCCTCAGTTTCATCTGGAGGATCATCAGAAGCAGAAGCCAAACCGGACGGACAGAGAGGGCAAGAAACTCTTTGGAAGAAAGAAGAGAAAAGCCTTTGAGAGGTCTAAAGGAGTCCAGAGCAGTACGTATACTGGAAGGCATTCCAAGGGCCAGCATACACCATTGGACTGGGGAAAGCCAGAGGAATGGTGCTGCAGAGCTAGGAATCTCCAGAGGGTACCTGTGAGGGAGACGGCTGCACGTGGAAGGGACCCTAGGACCCGTGCCAGAAGGTATGTGAAGAGAGATCCAGTGTCCAGGGATCTGGATTGGAAGGCTGGGCATAAGAACTGGACTACATACTGGCCAGGCTATATAGAGAGGAACTCTAACCACAATGGAAGCTCAGGTATGAACACTGATCTATGCCCTAGCTATAACCTTGAAAGACAGCAGGGAAACAAGTATTCTCCTGAAAGGGCTCCATTGGGAGATTCATCTGTGCCAATCCATGATATTGAACCCATGCTTGTTGATGAAGAAGGGGGAATGATTGCAGATGAAGAATGTGTTTATATGGACTGCTCTCTGTCTAAACTCCTTTGGTAATTTTCTGTTATGAAGTACAGCAACCATCACAAAGAAATACAAACTTGTTCTTTAATCTACTCAGGAAAGCTCCTGAAGCAGGATTTGACCCACGCAGTAGAAAGCAAGCCAGCTAAGGGGTTTCAGCTGGATAACTGCTAGCAATTGAGCCTTACCTAATTGCTTGTGAGCTCTGAGAGAATCACTTCTGAATCTATGTGGGAAGATATAAGAAGTTATCCTGAAAAGAACAGTTTTTTCCCTTCTTTGTGGATCTTGTTTGTTGTTTGATACACTGCTAAGAGAATATTAGCTAAAGCCTACAGAAAAGACCAGTTTGTTACCAACCAGGTCTTTATTCTTTTGCTTTGATTGCCTGACAAGTTTAAAGGTTGTTTTCCTGATTTTGGGGGGTTTTTCAAGTTAAACACTGAAAGCAGGTAACCTGATTTATGTGCTACCAAGCATATCTGTGTTGGGAGAAATAACCCCATAAATAAATATCTTATTGGCTTTACACTTGAGCACAACTAAATTATTGTTAGCAGCTGTGTCTGGTGTGAATGGACTGCATTGACCACAATCCCTTGCAAATAATATTGACATATGCACTTGCCAAGACTGTGAAGATTCTCACCCAGGCAGCCGTCTGACAAATGGTGTAGTTTTTCGGATTGCTTTTGCACAAAAGGGATTTACTTGCTGAGGATTACAACTAAAGTTCAAGTTTAAAGCTGGAAAAAAAGATTTTCCCTCAACTGCCCTTTGGAGGAGAAGTGGAGGTTCCAGGTAGCTGTCCCAGGAGGAAAAGACCCTGTGCAGAGCTGGATTCATCACTGGCACAAGGTAATAAGTACCTGGGCATGTCTAGTGGTGGATGGGAGTAAGGCACAGGGGTAATTGAAAAAAAAAAAGTAGAAAAAAAAACACACCTGTTTGGAAGATGGTGCACTTTGGGGGGGGTTTTTCTTTGTTTCTTGCAGGGATCAAGATGGATCCAAAGGAACTACCTCAGTGGATGGCAGCCCAGTTTAGCAGGCAGCAGGAGCTAGCACAGCAGGCTCAGGACACTGCTATGAAAGCCTTAATGGACCAGCAGAGTCCAGTGCTTGATCTGGTGCAAGCCCTAGTTAAGCTGCAGAGCCAAAGTGGAACAGATGCAAGACCAGCAGTAAATACTGGTACACCACATGTGGACAGTGTGGGACTCAGTCAAGGGATTGGGGCATTTAGTTTTGGTAAGCTAACTCCAGATGATAATGTTGATGATTTTCTAGAGTCTTTTGAAAGAGTGGCACAAGCATTAGCATGGCCAGAGACCCAGTGGGCAGTAAGGCTGGCAGCCTCATTAACTGGAGAGGCGCTTGCAGCTTACAGAGCAATGCCAGCAGCCCAGGCTTTGAATTATAAGGATGTAAAGGCTGCTATTAGAGACCGCCTAGGGTTGTCTATTTCAGAGTATAGGCGAATGTTTAGAGCTATTACATTGAGAGTGGGTGAAACACCCAGGGCTCTGAGTCAGAGAATCAGAGGTTTAGCTGTAAAATGGTTGGAGCCTGAGCAAAAGACGGTAGAAATGTTATTAGATATTATAATGCTTGAACAATTTATGTCTGCGGTCCCTAAAGATTTGCACACTTTCCTTATACAGCAAAATTGCCAAAATCTTGGAGAGGCAACCATGCTAGCAGAGAGATTCTTGGAAGCCACGCAGGCTTGCTATAGAATGGGTGGCCCTCTGAAGATTGGTGCTGAGGCAAGATGTGCTGTATCAGAAAAGAAAATAATTAAAAATGTTTCTGAAAATGAATGTACTGCATCAAACCAGATGACACAGTGGAGTAGAAAGAAATGTTTCAAGTGTGGAAAATGGGGACATTTAGAAAAGGGATGCCAGTCACACACTAGCTTAGTAGGTGTGGATTTAAAACAGCCCAAAGAAGGATTTCTTTTGATGGTTGATGTGCAAGGAATTACCACAAATGCTTTGTTAGACTCTGGGGCAGACCAGAGTATGATGTCAAAAAGGCTTTGGAAGAGTATAGAGGCCCAAGAAGGATTTGTGCCTAGAACCCCTGAAAGCCAAGTTCACATCAGATGCATTCATGGTGCTGCAACATCATATCCCACCTATAGGCTAAAGGTTAAGTGCCTGGGGGAACAAGAGGAAGTCCTGTTAGCAGTGGTGCCTAGGCTACCCTTTGATTTGGTTCTAGGAAGAGACTGGCCAAGATTTAAGCAGGGTCTAGTGGAAGGACTAGGAAAGAAGGAGGGAGAAGGTTTAATGGTAATAGCTCCCGGGCCTTTATTTGGAAGTCCTCAGACCCCAGCTAAAAAGATGGTTAAGCGTCCAGAAGACCAAGCTACCCCAAAGCAGACATTCGTCCTAAAGTACCATAGGGTCACAGAGAAGGCCCAAGCTCCTAAGCGGGCAACCCCTCAAGCTGCTGGGTTTGACCTATGCAGCATAGAAAATGTGACTGTACCTAGCCAAGGGAGAGCCCTGGTTAACACCGGTCTCCAAGTGGAAATACCTATTGGATGCTATGGGAGAGTAGCCCCAAGGTCCGGATTACCCCTTAAATATTTCATCGATGTGGGTGCGGGAGTAATTGATCCCGATTACAGGGGCAATATTAAAGTTCTGTTATTTAATTTTGGACAGAATGACTATCACGTGAAGACAGGAGACAGAATTGCCCAATTGATCTGTGAGAGGCTGGGTTTTCCACCTGTGGAGGAGGTCACATCCCTGGAAAATTCTGAGCGTTGTGACGCAGTGGCAACTTCAGAAGCCATGGAAACTGATACTGACCCTCTGGTTGGTTCAGGTATTGCAAGAAAAGACAGGGTTTTCCATTCTCAGCATAACCTACAGGCAACTAATCAGCTCACCTCAGGGGAGGGGAGAACCAGAGCTGTGGATTGGGCACGCCCTAGTAGGAGGCGGGCTTCCCAGAGCAGGGGCCCCTTGTTAAGCAGAGAGAGGGAAGACAGTAGTATGAGATGGAGAAGGAGAAGGAGTAGGACGGTGATGAGAAGGAATGGAGAAGTGAGCACTACAAATGGAATGAGAAGTGAAGGTGGTTTGAATCCACAAGAGAGAAGGCAAAAGGCATTGGGAAGGCAAGAAGCTCTCTTGAATGCAGAACCCTTTGACCCTGCTACAGAAATACTGCCCAGCTGCAACAGAAGGGAAACTGATTCAGAACCAGGAGTAAAGCCTAGGTTGTTGGGAGACAGCATTTACCCTTGGAGAGAAAGGAACGCTGGCAAGGCATTTTCTGACAAGCCTCATTTTAAGGTACCTGCTGCACTTAATTCCTTTAACAAGTTTTATAAGCCAGAAAGAGGGAGTCCTGATTTTAAAGTACAGGATAGTTTCAGGCAATGTGAGAGACGTTGGTTACAGCCTGAATGCTCTTTAACTAAGCCAAGCTTTTCTCAGCCAGCAGTTCCTGCTTTTAACAAGCAAGCTGACGAGAGGAATTCAGCTAAACTGTTTACAAGAGAATTAGGCTATACTGATACAGAAGGTCCTACCTTTGAAGCATTCTTTAAGAGCAGAGCTCGTGCAGAGGAACGTGTGATTCCAACACTCACTAACAGAGATAAGTGGGAGAGGGGTAACTCCACCACGGGCACAGAGTGTCTAAACAGGGAGAGCATTGTTTGTTCACCAGAAGCAGATAATTACTTGCCCAAGCAAGGAGAAGGTTCTCCCAGTAGTCCTGCTAGAAGACAGGCAGAACTACTCCTGAATGAATTCAAACAATTCCTAAATAGAAGAGCTGTTTCAGAACAGACTAGCATTCAAGCAGGAAGTAATCCTGAGATAGGATTTCCCACACCGGCTCCAGTTCCCATGATTGAAGTTAACCAGCCAATGGACTGCTCGATTGGTCTAATAGATAGAGCTGACAAGAGCCAAGCTTGAATGATTATACCTGACATTTTATTCTGGTTATGTTAACCAAAGATGTGTGAAAAGCTTATGAAATGAATACTGTTTGAGCAACTGAAAGGAAAGCTTATTGAAGCACTGAAATAAGCTGGACTGTAACCTGATTGCAAGAGAAAACAGTATTATTTCTTACCGGAGTATTTGTAAATACAGCACAGAGAAGACACATGGTGTAATGTGCTTCCTCAATGAAGATTAGGCTGAAGCACAGTATTGAAAGCCTGTAATTTGCATTGTTCCTGATTTGGTTATTCTTCTCACCTGTTCCTGTCCACCAAGGAGCGGGGAAAATAAAATCCTTGTAAATATAAATGTCTTGTTCCCGACTTTCATTGGCCCCCACAACTACACAAGGCCCATCCCTCCTTAACCCTCAAGGTTAGGGAGTGGGTGCAGGGTGACAGCGTGGAACCAAAGGCTTTGGTTCTACTGACGTCAAAGGGGTTAAAAGCCTAGCTGCCACCTGTGCCCGAGAGAGGGAGGTGAATTTTAGAGGAAGATTTGGGATCCCAGGTATCTGATTGTAAAGAAAAATCAGAGCCCCAAATAGGGGAGGACCTGACAGTGGTACAACAGGAAGAAATTAGGAAATTGCTTAAAGAATTCCCAGATGTGTTGACACCCATACCTGGGGAGACACATTTGGTTGCCCATGAAATAATAACTCCACCTGGGAAATTAGTTCGTCAAAGGCCATACCGCTTGCCTGAAGCCAAGAGACAGGAAGTAGTGGCACAAGTCCAGGAGATGTTGGACATGGGAGTAATAGAGGAGTCAAAGAGTCCCTGGAATAGCCCCATAGTCCTGGTGCCGAAGCCTGATGGATCTTTAAGATTTTGTATTGACTTCCGGCAGGTAAACGCCATATCAGTTTTTGATGCATATCCAATGCCAAGAATTGAAGAGCTGTTGGACCAGCTGGGACAGGCTCAATACTTAACCACCCTTGATATGACAAAAGGATATTGGCAAATCCCTCTCACCAGGGAGTCAAAGCCGAAGACTGCGTTCAGCACCCCCGTTGGCCTTTTCCAGTTCAAGAGGATGCCTTTCGGACTGCATGGAGCAGCGGCTACCTGCCAAAGGTTAGTGGATCAGGTACTTCGACCCCACAAAAATTATGCTTTTACATATATGGATGATGTCATAATCCATAGTAACACCTGGGCGGAGCATCTGAAGAGGATCAGGGCAGTCTTGTGCTCCATGAAGCAAGCGGGAATCGCTTTAAACCCGAAGAAGTGTGCCTTTGCAAATAGGGAGGTAAAATACCTGGGCCACCTAGTGGGAAGAGGAAAAATTAAACCTCTAATGAGTAAAGTAGATAGCATCAGGAATTTTCCTCCTCCAACAACAAAGAAACAACTAAGAAGTTTCTTGGGACTAATTGGATACTACCGCAGATTTATACCGCAATTTGCAGAGAAAAGTGCAATTTTCACGGATATGCTGCGGAAGAATTGTCCAAACCAGCTAAAGTGGACACCTGAAGCTGAAAAAGCTTTTTCAGTCCTAAAAGGAAAATTGTGTACAGGACCGGTACTGAAAGGGGTGGACTTCAAGAAACCCTTTCTGGTTATTTTATTTAATTTATTTATTTAACATCTCTTATATACCGCGCTATTAAAATCAGCGCGGTGTACATCGAACAAAATATACTGCAATGTGTACAGGTAACATCGAGTTTACAGAGAACAAGGGAATATATAACATGGAATAACAGGGATAACTATGTACAATCAACATTATACTATATATATGCTTTTATTATATAACATATTTATATACAAGTTGGTTCAAACAGATGCATCGGATGTAGGGCTAGGAGCGGTTCTATCCCAGTGTCATGAAGGGGAAGAGCATCCTGTGATGTACCTGAGCAGGAAGTTGTCACCGGCTGAACAAAAGTATTCCACAATAGAAAAAGAATGTTTAGCTATTAAGTGGTCAGTGGAGGCGTTAAGGATTTACCTTACAGGGAGAAAGTTCCAGTTGGTCACAGACCATGCCCCACTTAAGTGGTTGCAGCAAATGAAGAACCACAATGCCAGGTTGACACGCTGGTACATGGCCTTACAGGCATTTGATTTTCAAGTTGAACATCGTGCTGGGAAGTTACACAAGAATGCGGATGCCCTTTCCCGTATTACGGACTGTAGAGAAGAAGTTTCACCAGTGACACCAGTCCGTAATAACTTAAGCAGGGGGGTATGTGATAAGGAAGCTTATCATAGCTCAAGAAGGAGCTATAGAAAAGGTGAAGTGACTCTGAACAAGCAACCTGTCAGTTCTGGTAGAAATAAGAAAACAGAATTTTCCCATAAAAGACTACCAGTCCCAGAATGCACCAGGTTTCCAACAGCCATTAGAGGAGCTGAAGTGGGGAAACGTGTGTTCAATCAGGAGGGCTATGAGGTAATCCCTAAGCACTCATCTCAAAGGGCAGGGCCTGATTCAGCACAGCTGCGCTGTATTAGGGGGGAGCACTCATCTAAGCAGAATAAAGGTAGAGTTTATTCTACAGAGAATTATCCTGAGAATCAGCTGGAGCTTGATCATCATCTTCATGATCAACTTGGATATCCTCATCCTCAGTTTCATCTGGAGGATCATCAGAAGCAGAAGCCAAACCAGACGGACAGAGAGGGCAAGAAACTCTTTGGAAGAAAGAAGAGAAAAGCCTTTGAGAGGTCTAAAGGAGTCCAGAGCAGTACGTATACTGGAAGGCATTCCAAGGGCCAGCATACACCATTGGACTGGGGAAAGCCAGAGGAATGGTGCTGCAGAGCTAGGAATCTCCAGAGGGTACCTGTGAGGGAGACGGCTGCACGTGGAAGGGACCCTAGGACCCGTGCCAGAAGGTATGTGAAGAGAGATCCAGTGTCCAGGGATCTGGATTGGAAGGCTGGGCATAAGAACTGGACTACATACTGGCCAGGCTATATAGAGAGGAACTCTAACCGCAATGGAAGCTCAGGTATGAACACTGATCTATGCCCTAGCTATAACCTTGAAAGACAGCAGGGAAACAAGTATTCTCCTGAAAGGGCTCCATTGGGAGATTCATCTGTGCCAATCCATGATATTGAACCCATGCTTGTTGATGAAGAAGGGGGAATGATTGCAGATGAAGAATGTGTTTATATGGACTGCTCTCTGTCTAAACTCCTTTGGTAATTTTCTGTTATAAAGTACAGCAACCATCACAAAGAAATACAAACTTCTTCTTTAATCTACTCAGAAAAGCTCCTGAAGCAGGATTTGACCCACGCAGTAGAAAGCAAGCCAGCTAAGGGGTTTCAGCTGGATAACTGCTAGCAATTGAGCCTTACCTAATTGCTTGTGAGCTCTGAGAGAATCACTTCTGAATCTATGTGGGAAGATATAAGAAGTTAACCTGAAAAGAACAGTTTTTCCCTTCTTTGTGGATCTTGTTTGTTGTTTGATACACTGCTAAGAGAATATTAGCTAAAGCCTACAGAAAAGACCAGTTTGTTACCAACCAGGTCTTTATTCTTTTGCTTTGATTGCCTGACAAGTTTAAAGGTTGTTTTCCTGATTTTGTTTTTTTTTTCAAGTTAAACACTGAAAGCAAGTAACCTGATTTATGTGCTACCAAGCATATCTGTGTTGGGAGAAATAACCCCATAAATAAATATCTTATTGGCTTTACACTTGAGCACAACTAAATTATTGTTAGCAGCTGTGTCTGGTGTGAATGGACTGCATTGACCACAATCCCTTGCAAATCATATTGACATATGCACTTGCCAAGACTGTGAAGATTCTCACCCAGGCAGCCGTCTGACAGTGTACTAGGTGCAAGGAGCTCTTTGCTCTCAGGGAATGAGTCCAATTTCTGGAGGCTAGAGTAGCAGACTTGGAAGACATAAGGAAGACAGAGAGGTACATAGATGAGACCTACAGGGATACAGTCATGAAGTCCCGCCTTCAGTCTGGCAACATCCCTGTTGCCATGGAGGAGAGAGGTCACATGCAGGACAGCATCACTCTGCTGTGGCAGGAAGTGATCCTGTAGCTAGGACCTGTTTTCCAGGTGATGTAAAACCCTCTCACACCAAGCAATTTTCTCCAGGGCCATGTGCCCATGAGGGAAGGGTAAGGACAGCCGTTACAGTTGGTGATTCGATCATTAGGCATGTAGATAGCTGAGTGGCTGTTGGACGTGAGAATCGCCTGGTAACATGCCTGCCTGGTGCGAAGGTAGCGGACCTCATGCGCCACCTAGACAAGGTCTTAGATAGTGCTGGGGAGGAGCTGCTGTCTTGGTACATGTCAGTACCAATGACGTAGGAAAATGTGATAGGGAGGTTCTGGAGGCTAAATTTAGGCTTTTAAGTAGGAAGTTGAAATGCTTCCCATTCCACGTGCAGGACGCAAAAGGCAGGCAGAGCTCCGGAGTCTCAATGCATGGATGAGACAATGGTGCAAGGATGAGGGTGTTGGGTTTATTAGGAACTAAGGAACATTCTGGGGAAAGGAGGGGCTCTTCTGAAAGAATGGGCTTCACCATAACTGGGACGGAACCAGGCTGCTGGCATTAACTTTTAAAAAGGAGATAGAGCAGCTTTTGAACTAGAAAATAGGGGAGAGTCAACAGTCGCCTAAAAACACATGGTTTGGAACAATGTATCATTGACAGATATTACCAAAAGAATGAAGTTAGGGCATATCAGTAGAGAGTTTCCAATAAAGATGAAAGTTAGATATCATTGGTATCTCAGAGACATGGAGAAAGGAGGACAACCAGTGGGACACTGTGATACCTGGGTATAAACTATATCGTAATTATAGAGCTGATCAAATTGGTGCAGGGGTTGAGCTCTATGTTAGAGAGGGCATTGAGTCACAAAGGATTGAAGATTTGCAGGAAACAAAATTTTCTGTAGAAACTCTATGGATTGAAATTCCATGTAAAAAGGGGAAGGCGATGGCAGTGGGGGAGTACTATCGACCGTCTGGCCAGAATGAACAAATGGATGATGAAATGCTCAAATAAATCAGGGAAGCTAGCAAAAGTTACAGCACAGTACTAATAATGGGTGATTTCAATTAACCTGGTGTGGACTGGGTCAGTGTCATGGCAGGACACGCTAGGGAGATAAAGTTTCTAGATGAAATACATAATTACTTCATTTTGGACCTAGTCCTTATTGGAAAACCAGATCAGGTGCAAGAGATAAGGGTGTTGAAGCCACTTGGCGATAGTGATCACAGCATGATCACGTTTGATTTAATTAATGGAGGAGGGATGGTAAGGAAATCCACAGTACTACCTTTTAACTTTCAAAAGGGAGACTATGATAAAATGAGGAAAGTAGTTAAGAAAAAATTAAAAGGAGCAGTTGCAAAGGTTAAAGACTTACATTAAGCTTGGGTGTTGTTTAAAAATACTATCTTGGAAGCCCAGACCAGCTGTATTCCATGCTTTAAGAAAAATGGAAGTAAATGCAAAACACTGCTGGCATGGTTTAAAAGTGATATCAGAGAGGCTGTTGTTGCCAAAAAAGCATCTTTCAGGAAATGGAAAAAAGAGCCAAATGACGAAAACTGGAAACAGCACAATCACTGGCATGTTAACTGCAAGGCATCGATAAGGCAGGCAAAGAGAGAATTTGAGAATAAGCTCACTGTGGAAGCAAAAACGTATAATAAAGACTTTTTCAAGTACATTCATACCAAAAAACCTGTGAGAGAGTCAGTTGGACCATTAGATGATAGAAGGGTTAAAGGGGCACTAAGAGGGTTCAAGGCCATAGCGGAGAGACTGAATGTCTTCTTTGATTCAGTCTTTACTGAGGAAGATGTAGGGATGTTACGCATGACTGAAGTGGTATTTAAAGGTGATAATGAGGAAGAATTGAAAGAAATATCGATACACCATGAAGACGTATTACAACTATTTGATAAACTGAAGAGTAGAAAATCACCTGGACTGAATGGTATATATCAAAGGGTGTTGAAAGAACTGAAATATGAGATTGCAGACCTGCTATTAGTAATCTGTGAACTATCATTAAAATCATCTGTAATACCTGAAGATTGGAGGTTGACCAATGTAACACCAACTTTTAAAAAGGGTTCCAGGGGTGATCTGGGAAACTACAGACTGGTGAGCCTGACATCAGTACCAGTAGAAACCATCAGTACTAGTAGAAACCATCATAAAGAACAAAATTACTGAACATGTAGATAGTCATGGCTTAATGCGAGACAGCTAACATGGCTTTAGACAAGGAAGATCCTGTCTTACTAATCTGTTATGTTTTTTTGAAGGTGCGAATAAACAGGTAGTCAAAGGTGAGTCGGTTGATATAGTGTATCTGGACTTTCAGAAAGCCTTTGACAAGGTCTCTCATCAGAGACTTTTGGCAAAACTAAAAGTCATGGGATAGGAGGCAGTGTACTATTGTGGATCAGGAACTGGTTAAAAGATGGAAAGCAGAGGGAAGGGCTAAATGGCCAATCTTCCCAATGAAGAAAGGTGAATAGTGGAGTATCCCTGGTATCTGTGCTGGGTCTGCTGCTTTTTAATATATTCATAAATGACCTGGAAAAGGTAATAACAAGTGAGAGCAAATAGAATGCTAGGTATCATAAGGAAAGGAATGGAAAATAAAACAAAGGATATTATAATGCCTCTGTATCGTTCCATGGTGCCACCGCACCTTGAATATTGTGTGCAATTCTGGTCGCCGTATCTTAAAAAGGATATAGAGTTATTAGAAAAGGTACAGAGAAGAGCCACCAAAATGGTAAAGTGGATGGAAGGTTACACCTTTGAAGAGATTCTAAAAAGGTTAGGACTCTTCAACCTGGAAAAGAGATAGCTGAGGGGAGATATGCTAGAGGTCTATAAATTAAGGAATGGAGTGGAATGGGTAAACGCAGATCGATTGTTTTGGTTATCGGAATATAGAAAGACTAGGGGACATGCAATGAAACTACATTGTAAACCATTTAAGACTAATAAGAGAAAATATTTTTTCACTCAACGTGTAATCAAACTCTGGAATTTGTTACTGGAGTATGTAGTAAAAGCTGTTAGTGTAGCTGGGTTTAAAAAAGGTTTGGACAAGTTCTCGGAGGAAAGGTCCATAAACCATTATTAATAGGGACCCGGGATATTACTGCTTCACCCAATGCAAGCATTGAGGAACCTGTCTCTTTTGGGGAAACTGCTAGGTACTTATGACCTAGATTGGCCACTGTTGGAATTCAGGATACTGGGCTTGATGGACCTTGGTCTGACCCAGTATGGCATATCCTATGTTCTTATATTCTTACGAGGAAAACTGCTAGTGCTATGGGAAACAATATCTTTAACACATCTGTGTACAATAAAATCCAGAGCTATATAGAACTATTTTTCTCCTCTTCAGGACAGTTTACATTCTCAGGAGATGGAAATTATAAGAATATAAATTTATTACAGCATAAAGAGGCTATGAGAACTATTTTCAAAAAGTTTTACCTTGATAGCTAAGTTACATGTGTAAAACTAAGGACTGAAAATTGCCTTCCACCTCTATTTCACCCATTCTGCAAGGGGGTGGGGCAGGAAGGACAGAGCCAGCAGTTTCCCTTTGAAAATGTGCTTGCAGCCCTGTGTGCGCATGTTCTAAAAATGCTCCCTAAAAGAGTCGCTCCATGTCCCTCAGTAGGTGTTCAGCAGGGGAATTATTTAGCCATGTCTCTGAGCTAAACTGCATTTCCAGCCTTAAAAGTCTTTAGCTCAAAAACTCATCCCTGAATGTGATGCAGACACAATTCATTTAAACATTGTGTCCTTACTGCTACTGGTTTTAATAGGTTCGTATTTGTGATCCCAGCTACAAGCTCTTCCCAGTTCAGCTCTGCTTATAGAAATCAGTTGGTATGAGCCAGCTCCTGTTAGCTGAATTCAGACTCCCAAATCTATAATTATAACTGAAATGTGTTACAGCCTGAAACCATTATGCTACTTAGTTGCATTCTGATTATATGACATCAAATGTATTTGCTAAATCATGAATTAAAAATTAATACATGCAATATCTGTTCCTGAATGAATACTTAAAATGAATACTTAATTTTTTATTGTTATGCATCTGTTTAACTCTGCCAGCCAACTATTTCTAAATCTGAAAAGGAGCTATCAGGCTCTGGTTCCCAACGAGAGACAGATAGGATGGTGATTAGTGGCACACACACCTCTGAGGCAGTACCTACCTCTTCTTAGTGCTTGCCAGACTTTCAGATCCATTTGTGACATATTAAAATAGAACAATCAGTAAGAGAACACGGGGGTCATTGTAACAGTCAGGGAGGAAAGTGATGTCTTGCAACTAAGAATCTTCTGAGGAAGGGGGAAAGGAAAATTAGGTCTCTCAGTCGCCAGACACAGGGTTTGACCTTAATAAACTGAGGTCTTCCCTGATAAACTATTAGCATAGTATAACAGTTTTTCAGCTGACACGGTTTCATAAGGTCCAAAAAAATTGATTTACCCATCTTTAACCTTATTGTAGCAGAGCATCACGCATGAATGCTAAATCCAGATCATCTCCCTATATACCTATAAATAAAATCTTGGAACTAAATTTGACATGTTTGAAGCACAATGCATTGCAATTAGTCTATTGCCAGCAGCTTACTGTTAAAGGGTTTTTTGTTTTTTTTAATTTTAAATCGCTAGCCATTCCTTTAACGACACTAAATAGTACGCAGCCTGGTTTAAGAAAATTTTTCATCTGTTTGACTCTAGTGACTTCCATTTCCCTTTCAACCCCATGGAATTTTTTTTTTTTTTTTTTTTTGCTATTCTCCATCATGAAGGTGCCAAAGACCAGAGTAAATTCAAGCTAGTTAAAACTGGTCAATGAGGCATGCTGTTAAGCAGCAATAACAGAATTAGAAGCACCTTGAATTATTTCACATGATTTCCTATTATTTTTACCACCTTAAGTGATAGGCGGATTCTGTTTCTCTTTTCCCTTTTGTTTTTTCCCCCCCACCTTTCGAAAGCACGCGAAGAACAAGACAACTTTTTATTCCAAGTCATTCTATAATTTACACATTTTTGTATTGGCCCAATTACCAGTGACATACATAAGTGTTTCCTCTGAACAGATTTAATTTTTAATTTTCCTGAATCAGTGTTAACCAGGAAAAAAAAAAAGGTAATTGTTGTCAAGAGTATTCAAACTGTCAGAATATCCTTCAATCTAAAAGCTGTTAGAATCTGTGCAAAAGTAATTACTTAAACTCTATTCAGCTGTAATAATAACCTGCCACTGATGACAGCAATTACTGGGAAAGTGTAACAGAAATCAAAGGCGTATTTTTCTCTGACAAGTACATTTCTAACTAAGGTTTACTTTGGTTGAATAGTGTTGACAATTGTGATGTGCTGTATCATTCTTAATCATGGCTGGCAAGATGTTAGAGTTGGAGTCGCTCACTGGCAGAGGGAGGCTAATTGTGTGTTTCAGCTGACACTGTCCAGGCTTTCTTTACGTGGGACTATATATTTGAGATGAATAGAGGTTAAGTGCTATGTCTCCTTGCCTGCTTCACGTCCTTTTTAAATGTAGGTTAGACATACTGTTGCATCTAAAGCAGAGGCTCCTAATGTTCTGACCAAAATGGTAATGATACGGCATTTAAAGTTAATTTTAACATGCCAGGTTGCTGCTGGTTTTCATAATATTGTATCAAAAAAACCAGCAGACTGCAAGGTGACTAAAACACTTGTATGCAATTCTAAGGGAAGTATAAAAAGCAGCAAGTAATTTAAAATGAAGGCTAATGCAGCAGGTTCAGACCAAAGCAAGAGTTGCATAGATGTCAAAAATGAAATTCAAACATTTTAAATAAATCATACAAAATGCATTTAATAGCTGTAACCGTTAATGCATTGCCGTGTGCCCGTCTCTGCTGCCTATGGGGCACAGTTTACTAAAAGCAATGAGCATATGCATGATGTACTTAGTTTAAAATCTGCACATTAGGGTTGCATGACAAAGCTTAAAGCCATTACTCCTGAATCACAATTGAAAATTCATTGCACAAGTGACCCATGAGAACCATATGTGAAAGCATCAGTAAACAACCCTTTTAAACTACAAAAGATGCTGTATCCATTTAGTACATGCCAAGTTAGTTGCTGTTAAGGGACGTACTATGAAGAAGAGAGTACTTAGTGGCTTGTGGATAGGATTAGTGCCTTGTTTCTCCTGGCATTGCTTACTGCAGACTAACATACAGCTCTAGCTTTTTGCCCACCCTTCTGCGTACCTGGCTTCTCTGTTTTCTCTTTTTCCCTCACCTGCCAGCTTGTGCCCCTCTCTGTGTAGCAAGCACATTTACCTGGTTGCTGCCAGCTCTGCATTCCAAGTCTGAGTTAGCTCTGCCCACAACTCCTCCAGAAGCAATGTCAGCTTAGTGGCTTCGTGCCACTGTGGCATATGTCTAAGGAGTTTCCATAGGCATCTCTAAGGGTGTGTTATGCCGTTGCTTATTTTTTGACTCCCTTGTTCACTTGTGATCCCTGCCACAGATCCCATGGTTCTTTGCATCCATCCCCCTGACAGACTACCTATGTAAGAGTTGTAAAAGGTTTTCTAAACCTACTGTTCGCTTTCTCACCCTGGTACCATGCTCTAGTCTGGGAGCTAAGACTGCGATGGTAATCACACAACCACATGGCCTGCAGGTAGGTCAGTTAGAAATAGAAGGACACGTCTGTCTGATCTGATCCAGGAGAAGCAACTACCAATTTTCTGTAGTGCAGAAACTTGACCTCAAAGGTGGGGAGGTTTCCAACCTTCTCCAGTCCAAATCTCCTCCTTTATATTTAAGAACAGGGCTAGCAGGTTAGATGGAAGGGTAGCCCAATTTGACTCCATTCTGTGTCTGTCTCAGAGCTTGCCTTTAATCAATTGTAGACTCTGAGGCTTTATATGCTTAAGTGAAGTTCTACCCCACTCTCACCCTACTTCTGATTTACAACCCACCATCCTCATGTGTGACGTCCATTGATAAACTCCTCATACTAATCTCCTACTTCTACTACTATTACTGATCATTTGTAATCTCTGAGGTTTCCTCACATTTCTCAAATCTGCTAATTTTAGCAATTTTAATATTCATGCTGATAACCCCCCAAAGAGCTCAGGATAAAGATCTGCTGTTTCTGATGGATGTGCTAGGCTTTACCCAGCATGCCACTGCACCCTCCCACATTGCTAGTCACTCGGTGTATCTTTTTATTTTTAATCAGATCCCACAATTATAGAGGGTAATAAGATATCCAACACTGCCTTCTTGTAGACAGACCACTCCCTAATAACCTGTTATCTCCTCTTCCGATTATTGACCCCCTCCAAGCTAAAGGCATTAGATAGTCAACAGGGCATAACAACATAGACTTAGAAGATCTAACCATGAAATGCATTGCCCTCCCATCCAACTTTCCAGATATCTCACTAGAGGACCAGGCCACTAGATGGAACAATACAATGAGCTCACTGACCTCGTACTGAGAGGGCATAGGTTAGTTGCCAGACATGATCACTGAGATCACAAGGGACTGCACCTGCTGGGAAAACAGGGAAAAATGCTTAAGGGAGGTTGTAAAGTAAGGTCAGCAGCAAATTTAGCACTTTGAAAAGACTACTACTCTGATTATCAGAAGAATATACACTTGGCAAAAAAAAAGACGTTCTTCTTGCAACTGATTCGAACAAATGAGACCCAACCAGTTTTATTATTATTGCAAACCGCTCTGGTGCCAGGGCTGCCTTGGTGGTATATCAAATGGCAAATAAAGATAAAGACAAAAAGATAACCTTATACTGTACATTCTTTAATATTGTTGTGAAGTTGTCTAATCCAACATCCTGCAGAACTCTAGTCACTGCCTCATAGCCTGATGACTTTGTCAACTATTTCTCTAACAAAGCATCAAAACTCAAAACTAAATTGTCTTCTTCTCTAGCCAAAACACTCCCTCCTCAAAGTGAAACACTCAGTGGCACTTTTCACATTCCAAGAAATGCCTTTAATCTCTCTATATCCACTTCCCCAAAAGCCCCTTCCCTGCCCAATTTATTAAAAATCCATTGCTATGTCTGCTCCAATCCATTTTTGTAATGGTGAATGCAAGTTTCACCTCAGGTTCCTTCCCTAAGTGCTGGGAGCAAGTAATTTTCTATCATCTCCTTAGAAAACTAGATTTTTATGCCAGCCAACATCTCTCATTTTTGCCCTATTTCAAACCAACCATGTTTATGTCTAATGTACTAAGGAAAGTCATTTTGGGGTGCCTTTCCAACTTCCTAGATAAAATACAAGTCCTTCATCCCAAACATTACGGTTTTCACCCAGTCTGTAGCACAGAATCAGGACTCGTGACCATGATAAACAAGGTACATGACACATTCCTCTAGATGTGGGAAAAATGCTATCACAGTACTTCTGGATCTGAGCACTTCTTTTGCTCTGGTTGATCACACTCTTCTTATGTCCCCACTCTCAGAACTTGGCTTAGGGGGAACTGTGTTAGATTGGTTCATCTTTTTTCTTAGTAATAGGATCTTCAGAATTAATTGTGCATAATCTTTATCCCAAACCCCCCCCCCCCCCTCCCACACACACACACACACACATGCACTTCAACATGCTCCTTCTTCACTTTGCTACATTTATTCAAATCTTCATCATTAGAAGGTTTCTTTTTTAACACAAATATCCAGATTGTTGCCTGCACTGACCCTACCAATACAGACTTTAACGCAGTAGCAATCCTCAAGGGGTTGGCAATGGGTAAAGTTTTCAGGATATCCCTAATGAATATGCATGAAAGATTTTTGCATGCATGAATGCATTCATGCTGCCTCCTTTGTATGTAAATCTTTCTCATGCATAGAGGTATCCTGAAAACCTGGCTCATTGGCCCTTGGGAGTAGGAATGAATTCCACCACATTAAATGATTGCTTGGATGCATAAACTTAAATTGAACCTTAGAAATTCCAAAGTCATTTCAATTTATGGAATACTGCCCCTTCCCCTCATTTCCCCTACCATTTAGAATTTATACAGTAATTGTTGCCTCACAGATGGGATAATTGCCACACATTGAAATGCATTTTAACTGCATATTGTCCAGTGGGGCTGAGCCTGGATGGGGTGGATCAGAGAATGAGCACACACTAATTAGCTATGTTGGTGGTAGGTGCACACGCAGTAATTGCCCCTAAGTTTGTACCTGAGGCAATGGAGGGTTAAGTGAGTCGCCCAAGGCCACAGGGAGCTGCAGCGGGATTTGAAGCCTGGCTTCCAGGTTTCCAGCCCATTAGGCCCACTAGGTTCTCTTCCACCATCAAACCTCATACTTGTTATTTATCAGAATGACTACTGCTATGCCCTTTATAATAATTTGAAAGTAACTTCTCTCAAACAGCTGCAATTAATATAAAACATCACAGTTAAGCTCCTTTATAATACCCACAGATATGATTATGCTTCTCAACTTTTGGTTGATAAATACTATCAGTTTTTTTATCAGGTAAAATTCAAGATTCTCATATTAACCCACCATGCTTTGCATTCCAGGACATACAAGTACCTGACTGATCAATCTATCCCCTACCTAACTCAACGCTTGTTATGGTCATCACAAAATAACTTTTTGACATTGCCTTCCCCTTCAAGAATCCGACTTGAAATAACCAGGAATATCTCCTTTGCCTGTTTAGCCCATCCTTAGGGAATGCTCTTCCACTTGAACTTTGGTCTGAATCATCCTTTTCTAAATTCAAGGCAGAATTAAAAAGTGAAAAAGTGTGCTGTTGAGTCAATGCTGACTCCTGGTCACCCAGCTACTAGGTTTCCTTGGCAAGATGCAACCCAAATTAGGTTGCCCGCCAGGTCTTTCTTCTAATCACTAAGTCTAAAGCAGCCAGAATTCCAAGGCAGAATTCCCAAGCCCAACCCTACTTAGCATCTGAGATCAGCCGAGAACAAGCTCGTTCAGTGTGGTGAAGTCATAGTAAGGCAGGGTTAAAAATATAGGAGGGTATATTCAAAGGCATTTACATGGTTTGCAGACCTGCCGGTTAACGGGATATTCAGTGGCAGTAATATGGTTAGTGCCACTGGATATCCATGCCGCCGCTCCATGCCTCGATGCTACATGGTTAGAATCAGGGAGTTCTGGGGCACAGTGGAAGCAACACCCATCACTAACCGGGCAGCAGTGATATTGAGCCGCTGCCTGTTTAGCGACCTGCGGGTAAAGTAAGGCACGGCAAAGGCTGGCCTAACTTTACCCACGGAAGCTAACCGGGCGGTGGATCAATATTGCTTCTGGCTTCGGTGGCGACCCAGACATTCAATGCTAGTAGCTGGATATGGCCCCAGCATTGAATATCCAGGGTTAGTTTTCAGAGGCGACTGCTAGCTGCATTAGTAGTGCTAGCTGTCGCCGCTGAATATCTCCCCCATAACATTTTACCAAGGCTTAAGCAGCCTGCCTCTGGTCCAGAGTCCAGAGTGATAACTGCCCGAACAAGGCTCACATGCAACAGTGTTCCCTCTCTCTATATATTTCCTATTCTCTTTATCTGTTAAATCTCGCCTTTGAGCTTGTTATTTTATTTGTGCACTATTTTGTGGAGTGCCCTCGAAAGGCGGTCAAGAAGAACTGTTACAAATGAAAATGAAATGAAATATTCAGTGATAGAACGTCTGCTGGCTCTGGCTGCTGATGTGCTAGCCTAAAAGAATGTGAGATTAGCATTGTTTTTTTAAAGCATTTTTTATCTAGTTTTCCGAGAGTGATGCTCTACGTGGTAATGAGCATTTTCATAAGGTAATTGTCCTTGCTTACCATGAGATGCCCTTGCCTTTAATTCTGGGCAACTATCAGTGTGGGCAATTATCTCACAATGATACCTTCTGCCTCCATTGCTGCTACTTAAATTAATAAGGCTGCGTTGATTATGTTCCATGACAGTGTGCACAAGTTGCACAGCAGAACAATAAAACTCAATGCCACATTGCGACTCATTGAGTGAAAACAAAATTTGGGAAATGCCCAATGATCTTTATACGTTCATGTTACATGACAAAGGAATGGGAAGTGGTAGGTTTACTACATCTGGCTGGGCTCTCTCTAACATGATTTGGTCCAGGAGTCTCCAATTTTGGTCCTGGGGGGCCGCAAGCCAGTCGGGTTTTCAGGATGACTCTAATGAATATGCATGAGATATATTTGCATGCACTGTTCCCATTGTATTCAAATGTATCTCATGCATATTCATTAGGGTCATCCTGAAAACCTGACTGGTTTGCAGCCCTCCAGGACCAGAATTGGAGATCCCTGAGTTAGTCTAATTCTTATTTTATCTTTCGTCCTTTGAAACAAGGCCCTGATTAAATTAGACTCTTTTAAGGTATTGTAACCTAATTAAAAGGTGACTCAACGCTGTTTTTCTCCAATAAATAAATTGCTTTTCCCTTTTTCTTTTTCTGTGTATAATAAACACAATCAGGTTCATCTTCAAAAAACACTTCTCCATATAGCAGCTGAAAATCATTACTGCCTGTTCTGGCTAGTGGTGTAAGCTCTAATGAGGGGCCCCCAAGCAAAAGTTTGTCAAGGACCCTCCATTGTCTGGGAGAGCGGCCCTCCTCATCAAACTAACTTTAAAATGTTTGTTGCACTATCTCCTGCTCCTCTTCTCTGTCTATTGAAGTTTCCGGGCCCAGCAACCATCTGACTCTATCATGATAACAGCTCCAATTCCCAGGCCTGAAAACACACAATTGTATAAAAGGCCTTTTCTGCAAGTAAAACAGGTTTTATAGGGAGAAAAATTCCATAGGAAGGCAATTCCAGAGGCAACTACGCAGGCATTGCTTTCTAAAGACAAGTGGGCACTTATTTTTCTTTATAAAATACTAGCTTAAGTGTCAGAGAACATGCCTTAAATGTAGGTGTGATCACTTACATCTGCTATAAATGACTGAGCATATTTTACATGAAAACGCCATCCAAGCTCCACCCAGATGACATCCCTGTTTTGCCTACTGGCAAAGTGTACACTTTCAAGCCAAAGTGTACTGTTTTATGCTCGTGGGTATTTTATAAGAGGTCATTTCTACATTATGTGACCACATACACACAAGAATGACTTTATAATGTCAACTTTATACCCATTATGTCAACTTTATACCCATTTAGGGCTCTCTTGGTCTTTGAAATCTAACGTTCCCTTTACCCAGTTGTTTGACTGGATTTCTATAGTTGGAAGCAATGAAGGGCTACTAACAAAATGTTCTAATAGACACAGATTCGAAACACAAATGGGCCCTTTTACTAAAGTGAGCTAAGCAGTTAATGAGCATTTTAGCATGGGGCTGCAGTAACATCACTCTAGCATGACAGTTACTATGTGCAAACGTCCATGTTAATTGCTCATCGGGCTAGGGGGGCAGGTTATCGGTGGAGAATGGGTGAGGATTGCACAGTGCAATTAGCACACAATACTTACCACACGCTAACTGTCAATGTTCCAATTAGCAAGGGTGCATTTAGGGGCCTGTTTACTAAAGCAGGTTAGGCTTTTGCAGCTAATGTAGCAAAAAAAAGTGCAGATAACACACTGCATTTGGAGCTAATGCCATGGCTTGGGGCATGCACAGCATTTTCCCAGCAGATAATGCACTGAAAATGGAGAGAGCATGGTCAGACAGTAGACTGGATGCAGCTGACGCAACCCATTGAGCACCTGCGCAGTCTGCAAAATCAACAGTTACCACATGCTGTTGAGTCCCATGGTAACTGCACGATGCAGCCACGCCACTCTCTGCCTTACTTCCACCCACTCCTGCAGATAACACAGTTTCTGCAATTAGCACAGAAAATCACATTTTGCATGCATTAGCAGTTAACGCAGCAAGATAGCGTGTGCTATCTGCCACATTAACAGCTAACATGGATTAGTAAACATGCCCCTAAGGGACAAAAAATATATTAGATGACACCTTTTTTACTGTAGTAACTTAATACTAGCTTTCTAGAGCTAACAATCTTTTTATTAAGTCAAAATAAAAAAGTTCAGCTATGTACAATAGCTGCTATTTAAACAAAAACAAAAAAAGAATAGGCTCTTAACTTTAAGTGAATGACATTCTTGTCAGCATAGGACTGCCTCTAGATTATTCTAGCCTTTAGTTTTAGAGTAGGGATTCCCAAAGTTGTCCTGGGAGCCCCACAGCAGGTTGAGGTTTTAGGATATCCACAATGAATATGGATAAGATAAATTGCATATGGCAGATCCCCAGTATATGCAAATGTATCTCATGCACATTCATTGTGAATATCCTGAATGCCCACCCAGTTGTGAGGTCCCATTGACAGATTTGGGAAGTCTTGTTTTAGAGGTCAGCTGTCTAAACACACACAGTTGCCAAGAAACCCAGAAATCCCTTGGATCAATATTGAGCAGTAGCAGTCAGAGCAATCTTTTCAATGGCAGCCATATTGACTATACATGTAGTGTCATGTTAGGGGAGGGGTGGTTGGGAAAACAGGGCAGGATCAGGAATGTCAAGGGGAGATCAGTGGTGGGGAGTTCAATCGACTACTAGGACATTATTCAGAGTGGGTCGGGGGATCCAGGGCCTGTGATCTAGTAGGCCAACAGGAAAGCTTTTTGTGGGGTAGGGGGTCAGGGAATTCAGCCTGTTTTTTGTTTCCCTGTTAGTGCATAAGCTAACAGGGAGTATACATTTCAAGCAAAGGTAAGAGTTTGTGGCTTCTTAAATTATAGCTCTCTGCCTGGGAGCACTTAAAATGGTTTTAGTACATTTTTAAAGCAAAGTTACATTCTTTTTGGTGCTTTAGTTTAAAAGGGGAAATATTTTCTTTAATTTTTTAATTTTTATTATTTTTATTTATTTATTTACATTCTCTTATATACCGCGCTATTCTGCATCAGTGCGGTTTACATTGAACAAACTGAAATTACATTGAACAGGGCATTATAACTTGGAGATAACTATTTTACAGGGAACATGGGCTATGGAGGGTTAAGTGGCTTGCCCAGGACCACAAGGAGCACCTGTGGGACTAGAAACCCCAGTCCTTCCGGCCCAAGGTTGCTGTCCTCTAGTGGGATTTGAACCCCCGACCTTCCGGCCTGAAGTACCTTGCCCCAACCACTAGGCCACTCCTCCACTCCACTTTAGTGGGGTAGGTTTAAAACTCTGCTTTAGTACCTTTCTCAGCCCTTTGAAGCTACTGACACCACATCAGGTGTTAGTTCCCTCCCTACCTCCCCCCCCCCCCAACTCCCACCCACTCCTAGTGAGCAGTCTTGCTTTATTGGGCACCTCCCCAATTAACTACAAACAGGGACTTGGAACAGCACATTTTGAACACACAAAGAGATTTAACTGCTTTTTCTCTGAAAGGACAGCTGGGAAACCAGCTGATACTTTGGTAGGTCTCTCTCTTTTGCTTTAACAGATACCTAAGCTCCACCGACTGAACAATGGCTGGGAAAAATCATATTGCCAAAGCTGTTGCCCCCATTACAGCTTCTGCATCTGTCCAGACAGAAGTCCCAATGCCAATTGAAGGAGCAGTTCCATGTGCAGGATGCCTACAGGCAGAAGCTCTCAGGAAACAAGTGGAGGAACTCAAAGAGGAGGTGGCGAGACTGAAGAGCTTTTGAGACAGTGAGAAGTACATTGATGAGATGCTTCTTGCAACTTCCAAGCTATCTAGCAAAGGAGAAGATGGGAGCCTAAAGAATGATGGAGGTTGGACACAAGTCACCAGGGCCTGCAGCATCACCAATCCAACTTCTCCAGCCCTTGAATTGAAGAACCATTATGCAGCCCTTGAAGTGGAGGAGGTGAAAGCATCCCTAGAAAGGGAAGAACCAGAGCTCGAGCACCCCAAAATTGCAGAATCACAAGGAAGCGAAGGGTAGTGGTAGTTGGTGACTCCCTTCTGAGGGGTACTGAGGCATCCATCTGTTGACCAGACTTGATGTCCAGAGAGGTATGCTGTCTGCCAGGTGCCTGAATCTGAGATGTTACGGAGAGTATGCCGAGACTCATCAAGCCCACTGACTATTACCCAATGCTGCTAATCCATGTCAGCACAAATGATACTGCAGGTATCCCTCTGAACGTATCAAAATTGACTTCATGGCTCTGGGACAGAGGATGAAGCAGATAGGGGTGCAGGTGGTGTTTTCAATCCTCCCTGTTGAGGGTAAATACCAAGGCACAGAAGCTCGCATCCTGGAGATGAATGCATAGCTGCGTGGATGGGGTCTTCGAGAGCTTTTTGGTTTCCTGGACCATGGAATGCTGCTGCAAGGGTTGCAGAGCAGAGATGGCATCTACCTGTCCAAGAAAGGTCGACATGTCTTCAGTAGCAGACTGGCTAATCTACTGAAAAGGGCTTTAAACTAGATTTGTTGGGATGGGTGAAGAAAGCCCCCAGGTAAATGAAACATGAAATATCTTTATGGAAATGGGTAAAAGGAACAACATATGGAAAGCGGTGTGTATAAATGGCCATAGTATGGGAAATAAGATCCCAGATGTTGAAGCTTTAATGGGAGAGGATGACTTGGATTTAGTGACAGTTAGAGAAATATGGTTCCAGAAAACCATGACTGGGATGTAACTATACCAGGCTATACTTTATTCAGAAAGAACAGAGTAGGAAGAAGGGGAGGAGGAGTGTCACTATATTAAAAAATAACATTAAAGCTTTGGAACTACAGAGCTTAAAAGGGAGAGAGGAGGCACTGTGGGTTAAACTAGGAAAACGGAAAGAGAAATCTATTTGCATTGCCATGATATACAGACTTCCCTCACTGGAGGAAGAGGTGAATAGAGAGTTAATTGAAGACATACGCAGCATTGTTATGAAAGGGGAAATGCTACTGATTTCAATATGCCAGATGTTGATTGGCACATTCCTGCTGCAGTATCATCTAGAAGTAAGGAAATCCTGGATTCTCTAGAGGGAGAACTATTCAGGCAACTGGTAGCAGAACCCACACATGAAGGAGCCATACTGGACTTGGTGCTTACCAATGGTGAAAGTGTTTCTGATGTTAGAGTGGAAGATCATCTCGCATCCAGTGACCACCAGATGGTATGGTTCAGTATTAGGACTAGGGCTGTTAAAATCCATTCAAAAGCGAGGGTCTTAGACTTCAGAAACACTAACTTTGCCAAGATGGGCCAATACCTCAGGGAGTCGTTAGCAGGATGGGAACAGCTGGGGGATGTAGAAAAACAGTGGGTAAAACTGAAAGGGGATATTTTAAGGGCAACCAATCTTTTTTGTTGAAATGGTAAATAAAGCCATAAGGAAAAGGAAACCACTATGATTTTTGAAAGAAGTATCTGAAAAAGTGAAGAAAAAAAGGGAGGCCTTCATGAAATACAAGAGATCACAGAGAGAGGAAGACAGGCATGTATATTTGGAAAAACTTAGAGAAGCTAGCAAAGTAGTCAGGAAAGCAAAGTTTCAAAAAGAGGAGGAAATAGCCAGTGCAGTAAAATGGGGGGATAAGACATTTTTCAGATATGTTAGTGATAAGAGGAAGGGTAAAAGTGGTATTGTGAGACTCAAGGATGAAAGGGAGTAATATATAGAAGCTGATGAGGATAAAGTGGAATTGCTTAACAAATATTTCTGTTCTAGGTTCATAGATGAAGAACCAGGAGCGGCACCTCAGAAAACATCCTCAAACAGGAACAGAAGCAAGGGGCATCTTGGAGAATTTTCAGAAGACTATGTTCGTGAGAAACTAGCTAAACCTAAAGTAGACAAAGTGATGTGACCGGATAGGATACACCCTAGAATACTGAGGGAACTTGGGGACATTCTAGCAGCTACTCTGACTGATGTTTTCAATACCTCGTTGGAGTTGGGAATGGTACCAAAGGAATGGAGAGAAGCACATGTGGTTGCACATATGATTTACACAAAAGCAGAAGTAAGGATGTGGTTGAAAACTACAGGCTGGTTAGTTTAACTTCAGTGGTGAGTAAATTATTGGTAGCGCTGCTGAAAGAGAAAATAGTGAGGTTTCTGGAGTCCAGCGGATTAGAGGATCTGAGCAGCATGGATTCACCAGAGGCAGGTCTTGTCAGACAAATTACATTGATTTCTTTGACTGGGTGACCAGGGAGTTGGACCGAGGGAGAGCCCTAGATATGGTGTATTTAGATTTCAGTAAAGCCTTTGACACCGTTCCTCACAGGCGACTTATAAACAAACTGAGCACCCTAGGGATGGACCCTAAAGTTACTGCTTGGATTAGAGATTGGTTGAATGGGAGGCGACAAACAGTACAGGTAAATGAAGCTCCCTCTGAGGAGAAAGAGGTTACCAGTGGTGTGCCACAAGGATCTGTCCTTGTCCGATTCTTTTTAGCATCCTTGTTAGTGATATAGAGGAAGAGCTGTCAGGTAAGGTTTTCCACTTTGTGGATGATACCAAAATCTGCATTAGAGTGGACACTCAGGAAGGTGTAGATAACATGAGGAGGGAACTAGCTAAGCTTGAAGAATGGTCTAGATTTTGGCAGCTGAGATTTAACATTAAAATATGCAAGGTCATGCATTTGGGCTGCAGCAATCCAAAGGAGCAATATAGTATAGGGGGTGACGTACTTTTGTTCATTAAAGAAGAGCGGGATCTATGCGTGATTGTGTCTGATGATCTTAAAGTAGCTAAACAGGTAGAAAAGGTGACAGCAAAAGCTAGAAGGATGCTTGGGTGCATAGGGAGAGGAATGCCCAGCAGAAGAAAGGAGGTGATAGTGCCTCTGTATAAGTCTTAAGTGCAACCTCATTTGGAGTATTGTGTGCAATTCTGGAGACCGCACCTTCAAAAGGAGATAAACAAGCTGGAGTCGGTGCAGAGGGTTGCTACTAAAATGGTTAGAGGTCTTCACTATAAAGCATATGAGGACAGACTTATGGATCTTAATATGTACACCTTAGAAGAAAGGCAGGATAGAGGTGATATGATTGAGATGTTTAAATACCTTCTTGTCATAAATGCACAGGAGGAGAGCCTCTTTCGAGTGAAAGCAAGCTCTGCTACGAGGGGACATGGGATGAGGGTGAAAGGGGCTAGATTCAGGCATGATATGCAGAAATATTTATTTATGGAGAGAGTGGTGGATCCGTGGAATAGTCTCACAGTGGAGGTGGTAGAGATGAGGACAGTATCTGAATTCAAAGAAGCATGGGACAAACACAGAGGATCTCTAAAGGAAAAAAGGGGAGTGTTGTAGTGGTTGATATGGAAGGACCGACTAGATAGGCCATGTGGTCTTTTCTGTCATGATGTTTCTATGTTTCTATCTTCACTCATGCATGAGAGGAGGAAGGGAGATATTTACTCGTGATGCAGCAAATGACAGCATATTACCACAGCAGTGCACAGTGTTTTTCTAATGACAAAGTGCACTTTTTGGCAAAGCAGTAATTTGCATGCCATTAGTTTACTGTATCTGGAGTAAAACATTTTTAGCACATGTCTTAGAACACTGTGCACTGAAGCTTAGCACAGCGCTTCCTGCATCAAGGCCTGCTGGGTTTGATTTTAAAACAGAGTCCAAAAAGGTGTTTATTCTAAGCTTATTTTATAAAGACAGCATAGGTATTTTTTTGGCCATTTGGCCAAAACAGACTTCCAGAACCACCACAAAAGCATGCAAATGTGATGCTTTGAAGTTGGCATAAATGTATATGTGTACATTATGCAACCAACAGCCACATCACCCTAAACGAGCCCAATCTTGTCCAATCTCGGAAACTAAATAGGGTTATAATACTTGGTAGGGAGACGAGTTTGGAAGACCAGGTGCTGTAGGCTTACCGCACAAGAAAGGTCTGGCAATTTACTTCTGGTAGCATCTTGCTAAGTAAACTCATGGGACAATCACAACCATCCACAAGGTCATCAGAGGTCAGCATCAACTTGATGGCACAAGACAAATACTATGCATGTACTTTACATATTTTTTAAAATTCACAATTAAATCACCTCTGTTCTACCCAAACGTAACCCTCCCCAAAATGCCTATGCATGCACATCAACGACCAAGCAATTTTATAAAATGTTTTTTCTGCATTTAAAACCAGCTTTCCATGTGGAAAAACCTTTATATAATTAACCCTCCACCCCGCATTTTACCTAGAAACCCGAAAGTGCATCAATTGACGCATTATCACGATGACTGCGTTTAGCATGAAATGCAGATGTGAATTAATGTGAAGTTACTTATTTATTCAATATGTGCAGTATGTGATCTCATTACATGACATCGTGTGTTTATTGTTTGTAATGTCAGAGTATAACTGTATTCATAAACAAAGCCCGGTATAACTTGCAAAAAACCACCAATTCAGAAAGAAATAATCACCACTTTTTGTTCATTTTTGTTGGAAAAGCCGTCACAGTATGGAGGACTCCACCTCCTTACCACTGCAGCCCATCCATTTTATTAGAAAAACTTTAATTTCTTGAATGTAAGAATTACTTAACTGAAAGAGGCTGTTGTAAGTCTTCAATGGAGGACAGAGTAAAACTGTAAACAGTGATTGAGATGCGCCACCTGGTGGGAACATGAATTTATACCTAGAAGCCCCAAAGTACATCAATTGACGCATCCAAGACAATTGAGTGTGTCAATTGACGTACTTTGGGGCTTCTAGGTATAAATTCATGTTCCCGCTAGGTGGTGCATCTGCCATTAATTTTCGATGCACATATTTGAACATCTTGACCTTGCTAACAAAGTAATGGAACATGACTGACATGGTTCTAGCAGTGGCGCTGGTATACAACTTTGAAGATGCATTTGTGTCAATTGACGCACTTTGGGGCTTCTAGTGTTAAATATGAGTAGTTAATATAAAGCAGTGGCTTCTCGACTCCTTGCCCCCTTTCCCCAGGGACACACCCAATGAGCCAAATTTTCAGGATACCCACAATGAATATGCATGCGATTCATTTGCATACAATGGTGGCAGTACATTCAAATCTATTTCACGCAAAGTCATCGTGAATTTCTTGAAACCCAGAGAACTGGACTGAGAACCCCTGATACAGAGAATTCTGACTGGATAGTTGTGTCCTGAGGACTGGGTTGAGAATCCTTGATTTACACCAGCCGTAGAGCTGGTCTAAGCATTAGCATTTACTAGGGGTGTACAGGCTTAAAAATTTTGTTTTGTTTGATTTCTCATGGCATTTGCGGGAATTTTTGTTTTGTTTTGGTGCAATTGTCATTAATAGCACACACTATCACCCAAAAATGAAGACTATTGCTCTATTACAAAATACAACCGATGTGCCTTCTTTTCAGATGTTGAAAGCACATGGACATCCCGTGAATCATTTTAGAAAGCCCCAAATATACACGTGCTCAGCGTGATCTCATCCAAGTTGCTTGGGTGTGCAGGGGCATGCCAGTGTGGAGCAAAAAAGATACAAGTCCCCATGATTTTATACCAGCATTGTACATCTCAATTTCCCATCCGAGATGTCCATGTCTGTACCTGCTTAAAGGCACGAATAGAACTCTAAAAACTGCTCATTTCAGCAAACCGACAACTGTAAGATAAAGAGGGAACTGCCCCCTCACCCCCCCCCCCCCCATTTCTTCTGGCTCCGAGGCCACTTCATGTCTCCATTCATAAAATGGCAGGTCGGGACATGTAAAAAGGAAAATATACACAAATGATTTCTGAAGCTGTGCCACCTGCATGTCTGTGTGCCGGAATGGCAGATATCCATATCTGACACATGCATATTTCTGAAATCTGGCAAAAACCTGCACATGTTCAGCCTATTATGCCGCATGTCCTCATTTTGCCTATTATGTGGTGGACATGTGCATCTTTCAGGCTGGAGACAGGCCGATTTTACAAAGCACTTACCCATGCCCACCTTTTCTGCTGCCCCTCCCACGAAATTTCAGACCTTCTGACTTTGACATCCCAAATTTTGCCTACACAGCCTTTCTAAAATGTACCTTCACATGGTTAGATGAAGTCAGACCTGTTGCAATACAGAATGCAGCTACAGTATTTCAGTCTGTAAGTCCCTGGTGCTCTTCCCTCCCCAGTTGCTGTGCTGCCTAAAAAATGAGAAGCTTGAGCATACTGCTGGGTTTTTTTATCGTAGAGTTATAAAATAAATAGCCTGCAGTGCCTTTAGGGGAAAATAAATGTTGGAACTAAAGCTACCAAAAAAAAGCCCTCAAGAAGCACTTCTGCCTAGTATCTCATATTGTGATCCTTCCTGCTTCATTTGTTCTTCAGATGGGCAAAATAAAGGTCAACAACCTAAGGGTAACCATCTGATTTGAAATAAATGTGATTTCTGAAAGGAAAATTTAAAAATAAAAATGAAAAAGAACAGTCATAGAAATGAGAGAGATTTCTAGAAAGTTAACAGCTCAAGCTAATTTTCCATGCTATTTCTAAAACATTTCTATTTCACCTCTACATACTGGTAGAATTTGTTGCTTTCGCTTTGCCATTATCATCATCACATTATTACCACCATTACTGTAAATTCTTCATCTGAGGAAGAGCAAAGGTTCTGTCACAAGAGTTATAAAAATGCAGATTTCTCATGGCTAAATGTTACAGGGCGAGAGATAACAAAAGAGACAGATGGCATCTTATAGCTTAAACCCACAGAAGAATCACCAAAGAAATTTGCCTAAACTATCTTTTTTCTTTTTTTTAATATATCATATTGTTGTATATTTAAAAACTAAAAGAAGGGGAAAAGACCTCAGAGTTGTTCTACCATATAAGTATAAGCCAATCTTTGCTTAGCTTAAGGAACTTTTCCTCACTGGTCAGAAAACCCCTTATTGGTTCATTATTTTGTTTCATTACTTTATTTGAATAGAATATCTATGCTCTTAAACCATTTTATCAACATTATTATATCATTTGAAAGCATCCTTGAAGATGTTTGAAGCACCAGTAAGGAAAAGATCCTTAAGCTAAGCAAAGACTGGCTTATAATTATATGGTCGAACAACTCTGAGGTCTTTTCACCTTTTATTTTTTAATATTCAACATTATGGTATATTTAAAAAAGAAAAAAGATAGTTTAGGTAAATTTCTTTGGTGATTCTTCTGTTGGTGTAGTTTAGATGATCACAGAGGTTTACCCTGAAAGTGGTGGTACCTTATAGACTAACTAACTAAGGATTAGATAATTTCAGAAGAGTTAAATCCATTCACACGTAGAGTAAATCATAAAGCTATTGTCCTTGTTCAGGCCTAGGATGATGGTGTTAGGCTTTTAAATTATCCCCAATTCAGTAGTTTCACACAATACTGTCCCTTCGAAGGAATATGGCAACCTTAGGTCAGAGACAGGACCCTGGAAGGTGAAATGTTCTTCTGGTATTTGAAAGTTGCCATTTCTAATGTCAAATTTGTGTCTATTTATGCTTCTTCTTGGGGATTGGCCTGTTTGTCTTAGACAACAGAGGGACATTGTTAGCAGATGGTAGCATATATTACACTAGAGCAGGGGTGTCCAACCCTGTCCTGGAGGGCCGCAATCCTGGCAGACAACATTTTGGTGGTGGTGAGAAGTGAGGAGGAATGTGACAAAGTCTATCTACCCTTTTTGATGTCTAGGACATCTGCCCCTTGTCCACTCACAATCTTAAATGACAGAGGTATAAGGCAGGTGTCTCCATATCCAGTCCTGGAGGGCCACAAGCCAGTCAGGTTGGCAGGATATCTCTAATACATATATATATCATGCATATTCATTAGGGCTATCCCAAAAACCTGCCAGGATTGTGGCCCTCCAGGACAGGGTTGGACACCCCGCACTAGAGGAATAGCAGGTGAATAAGACCAAGATACTATAGTTGGCATTTTTGGATCCTGTGAAATTGTAGCCTGAGTGAGTATGGAGACAGAGCTGGCATCTAGGTTTCAGAGCTGGACCCACAGTTGGCATCAATATTTTTCAGTTTGTAGTCCCAAAATTAAAGCCTATATCTGGATAACTCCAGAGGTTATCTGGATAAGGGTGCTGGGAGAGATATTCAGCAGCAATAGCCAAATAGTGCTAATTTGTTCTTTTCTAGCCTGTTAATTTATGGAGTTCCTTTCCTCTTCTTACATGTGAATTATATGTGATTTTATTGTAAATTGTTCTGTCTACCTAGCCAAGGGTGGTATATCAAAACCTAATAAACCATAAACCGTAGTTGCTGCCAAATATCTGTTTGAGATTAGGAGGCTATCGGTAAGGTAGGGTAGAGACGGCACCCAAAGCCTGTGAGAGGGTTAACATCATTGTCCAGGATGAGTGTAGTCAAACTCCTCTCCACATTAAAGACATTAAGCACAATATCCTTTGCACTGATCCATTGTTCATTTTAATACATTGTCTATAAATAACTACTGTAGTGGAGAGACTGAATGATTTCCTTGCTTTGGTCTTTACTTAAGATAATATAGGAAACTTACCCATGCCAGAAACGATATTTAAAGGTGATGTATCAGAGGAAATGAAACAAATCTTGGTAAAGTGGGAAGATGTAATATGGCAATTTGGTAAAGAGAACTAAATCACCTGGACCAGATGGTATACATCCCAGGATGCTGAAAGAACTCAAACATAAAATCTCAGACCTATTATTAGAAATTTGTAAACTATGAGATGTGATCAAAAAGTATCAAGACTTGTCATGTAGCTATATAACAATACATCACATCGCAATACTATTAAGCATGTAGGGACCTAGTTATGTGCTCTGCATGTGCAAAGTGTAGCATGGCTGCAGCACACCTGTACTTTTTTTTAACCACATGATGTTTGGTATTTTGTAAAAGCATTTCTCAGATTTATGATGAGTGCAAAAAATTGAACAGTGAATTTGCATTAAATTCTGCCAGAAAGTTGGAGATTCATGCAAAGAGATGACAAGTTACAGAAAGTGTATGGTGATGAATGCATGAGTTGTGCTCGAGTTTATCACTGATACAAATGTTTCCAAGAGGGTCACCAAAGTGTTGACAGTGACGAACGTTCTGGAAGGCCATCCACGAGCTGGAATGAAGACAAAGTTGAAGCAGTGCGTGTCGCAATACGTGCAAATCGTCAATTGACGATCAGGGAGCATGCTGAGGATATGGACATCAGTTTCAAGTCAGTACAGTCCATTCTTACTGTTGATTTGGGGATGAGATGTATGTCTACAAAATTTGTGCCAAAACCCCTGTCCCCTGACCAAAAAGAAGATTGACTCTCTGCAGCCAGAGAGTTGTTGGAATTGTTGAAAATGACTCAGATTTCATCAAAACGATTATTACTTTTGATGAATCATGGGTTTATGGTTATGACCCAGAAACTAAGACTCAATCCTCACAATGGAAGACTCCAGACTCTCAAAAGACCCAAGAAAACCTGTCAGATGTCAAGGTCATGCTCACAGTTTTCTTTGATTAGCAGGGTATTGTTCATTATGAGTATGCTTCAAAAGGCCAAACCATCAATAAGGAGTGCTATGGCCACGTTCTGACTCATTTGAGAAATGCAGTTCATTGTAAGAGGCTAGAGTTGCACAGGAATGGTGAATGGTTGCTTCATCACTATAATGCCCCAGCTCACACATCACATCTTGTCCAGCAGTTCTTGGCCAAACACTAAATAGAGCAAATCTGAAAGCCTCCATACTCACCTGACCTTGCACTCTGTGACTTTTTTCTTGTTTTCAAAACTGAAATTACCACTGAAAGTAAGGAGATTTGACAACTTGGAGATCATTAAGCAATGCTTTTTTAAATTAAGATACTGTCCTCATCTGAACCACCTCCACTGGGAGACTATTCCACGGATCCACCATTCTTTCCTTAAAGAAATATTTTCGCATATCACTCCTGAATCTATCTCCTTTCACCCTCATCCCATGTCCTCTCATAACAGAACTTGCTTTCAATCGAAAGAGGCTCTTCCCATGTGCATTTATGCCACGGAGGGATTTAAACGTCTCAATCATATCACCTCTATCCCACCTTTCCTCTAAGGTGTACATATTAAGATCCTTAAGCCTGTCCTTTTGGACATTCGGATGGCCCGGACATGGAATTGGCCTCTCTTTGCTCAGTTTTTCAATAAGCTTTAGAACATGTTCTGTGCCATCTCTCCCTATTGAACTGTGGTGTTCACTTAATATATCTTTAACAGGAATTATCTCCATGTTTATAGGTACCAACTTCAAACTTTATAAAGTGCCAGTCAGAAAAATCTCCATACGTGATTTATGGCATCCATATAGAAATGGCAATTTTAGGAAGGGCTCAGTTGACATGTGTCTGTAATACACAGAAATTGCAAAGGGCCATGTCAGGGAAGTGATTAGGGTGTGCCCTGAGTTGGTTAAAAATCTACACATGAACTCTTCATTTAATATAGGTATTGCATGTGTATGACACAAACTTTCCATATCAGGACTTAGGTGCCAACAAGAGAGCACAACACCACGTGCTGTAAGAGACCCAGTGAAAAACCGTGGGTAGCGTATGGAAGGTAATTCTTTATTGGTGAAAAAGCCTATGGCCCGACACAGGCCGTGTTTCATTGCCTTCTTCAGGGGCAGGCTTCATAAGCAATCAGGCTTCCATATTGCTCCATAAACGCGATGTATGTTCTTTCAGAAGTGATATCTTCAAAAGGAAAGGGCAGCGACCCAGGCGATTTGAAATTGTTAAGTACTAGAGTGTCTTAAACGAAGGTCTCTGCCAATTCTCTCAAAGTGAAACCAAAAACCCCCTATGAGTGTCAGGTGCACCCACATTAAGTGTGCCATATGTGAGCATTCACAATTATGCACATGGAGGCACATTTTGATGTGTGCGTCCAGGCCCCGTGAGCCCGATCGTAATCAGGATGCACAGAGGCAGATCTGAATCTGATTCTGATCCCGTGAGGGTTAAACGTGCCCTGTGGGATTAGAATCGGGTTTGGGTCTGTATATATAGAATGGGGTCCAATTCTGACCAGCCTGCATGTACAAACCCCTGCCAGGCTAACTTAGTCAGGCTCCTGAATGGAGCAGTGGTGCCATGGCATCCTGGCTCAATTCAGGAGCCACGATCCCCAGCCTCCGACCACAATCTTTGTTCCCTGCAGCCCGACCCCCGATCTGGTCTTCCATGACCAGGTCAGGCTGCAGGGAACCCCCTGCACCCCCTCACTTCTCTGCTGCTGACCAGGCATGCCATCCCCCAATGTCCAGGGGGACTTATTCCACCTCCAAAGTGGAATAAGTTCCCCTACTAGATCAGAGGCTCCGGACGTACAGGGCTGACTTCAGAATCAGCCCTGCACGTCCGGGGCCTCGGACTGCCCACTGCCCACCCTCACTCCGCCTCTGAAACGCCCTCTCCTGCCCCCGACTAAGCCTCCCTGTACAAACTCCTTGTTCATACGGGGAAGCTTTTGCCCATGACAGCATACAAGGGGTATACTTACCATGCAATAGCATTGCCACTAATTGCGCAGTTAGTGTACACCTTTAGTACAAGGGCTACTAAATAAATATACCAGTCTCTGGAGTTAACTGGCTGCATTTCCAAGTATAGGTGTGCAAAATGGGCCACATACAAATGTAAATGCTGACACTTACACATATAGAGACCCATTCCGTTCTGGGCATCCCCCACCCTTCCGGCCGGAATCGGGACCTGCACCGGTAGCACCTGACTATGATCTTGCGGGGGCTAGACATGCCCACGGGATCAGAATTGAGTCTACCAGCCTGGACATGAAAGCCGTGCCCTGAATCTGGCCAGCCGGATGTCCAGCATCTACCTGGCTAGCCCAGCCTGGCTCCTGCATGGAACGGCAGTGGCATGGCATCCTGTTGCCATGCCACCGCTGCTCCATGCAGGAGCCATGAACCCCCATGGACCCAGGGATCCTCTTTTCCCTGCAGCCTGAACCCCGATCAGGCCTGTCTTGGCCAGGATCGGACCTCCAGGATTCCCCTGCACCCTCTCACGTTTCCATTCTGGCCCAGCTGCATTATCTGGTCTCAACTAGGGGGACCTATTCCACCTCGGAGATGAAATAAGTCCCCCATCCAATCCGGTGACTCCAGATGTACAGGGCCTACCTCAGAATCGGCACTGTACATCCACGGTCATTTTGCCACCCACTGCCTGCCCTCACTCAACCTCCGGCCTGCCCATGAACAGAGCTCCTCGCACAACTTGGGTGTACGTGTGGGGGAGCTCTGTCCTGGCATCGCGATCCAGGCATTTAGCAGGTCTGAACATCCAAATTGGACATCCAGACCTGTTAAACGTGGTTCAGAATTACCCCCATAAGTTGCAAATTACCAACTTACACATTGGTGATTTGCGACTTATATGTAAGTTGCCAAGTTTCCTCCATCCATTTTTCCTACTTGTGGCTTTGTAAAATGAATCTTCGGACTCTACGCATTAGCAAATACACATGTGCGCCTGCATGTCCCTATACATGTCACACAAAAGGTTCCATGCTTAGCAAAGTCTTTTCTTTATATTCCAATTAGAGTTCCTTATACAATCATACAACATAGCAAAACAAAACAAATTCAGCAATCTCAGCAATACGAATGACTATGAAGACCCTTCACTTCCCTTAACAGAGCCCTTTCTAAAATCACCACCAGAACTACAGTATGTACACCCCAACCTGCCCACATGTATTTTCTTTCAAAAAATCATCTATAAAGCTTTGTGGTAGCCGTGTTAGTTGGCCATTTGATAACATTATGAGGTCTTTTCCTCCATTATCATGTAATTTTGTATGTACAGTATATTCACTCTCATATTGCAGTAGGTTATCTAAGATTTCTATTAAAGCTTTTCTGTTAATATTTCTGAATGTTCATGGCACATGGATGGTAAATGTACAAGAGAGTGTCTAGTTAAAGCATGTTTTAAGGCACCTATGTTAAGCTTATTTTCTTAAGGTAGGCACCAACTTGTTTTTATAAAATACTAGCGTACGTGTATCTTTTGCCTACATTGTAAGTGCGGATATTTACACCAGCCCTAGTATGGGCATAAATGTTTGCAGTTATATTTTTCAAGTATGCAAATAAATTATAGTATTTTAGAATCTATGCATGTATTACGTGCTCTGCCTGTGCCCCATCCAAACTCCAATGATGTGCATACCTACCGGCAACTACACACTGATGCCAAATTGCCTACTTTTATGCTGGTTGGTATTTTATAAGAGGCCATTTATGCATGTATGTGGCCACATATGCACGAGAATGGCCTTCTAAAATTACCTCCTTAATGCGTGAATGTGGGTGCCGCACTAACAATTAAAACAGCATCTTAGCAGTTATTGTGTGAGAATTTCCACATTAATAGTTATTGCGACATGAGGCAGAGAATGAGCAAAGAATTGGAGGGCATTGTGTCTTAAGGTTAAATCAGAGCTATGGAGGGTGTTGTGTCTTACGGTTAAATCAGAAGGGGGCACCGTTAATAGTATCACAATAGGTATAGCTAATTACATCGAGTTATTTGCAATGCAGTTAAAATGCACTAAAGAACATTTCTCTCCGTTAATTTTATGGTAAGATACTATGAACTACCCCACCAATGAAGAGGTTTTACAATTTAGAAAGTACTGCACAGTAAATGGAAAACTTTAGCTCAGTTTCGTAAATCAGTTCCTTAATCTGCTATGAACTTTAGCCTTTGCACTATATTTTTCATTATAAAGAATTTTTTTTAAGTGCTATCTCCTGGTGACACAGCAGCCTCCTGGGTTTCCTTGGCAAGGTATAACTGGAAGCAGATTGCCAGGACTTTTCTTCCAAGGCAATGGAGAATAAAGGGACTCGCCCAAGGTCACAAGGAGTGCTAGTGGGAATGAAACTCAGATCTCTTGCGTGTTAGACTGCTGCTCTAACCACTAGGCTACCCTTCCACTCAGTTGAAAAAAAAGAATATGGAATGATTAAATAATCTTTCAGAATGACTACTGAGGCCAAGGTGCAGGCAGAAAATTCAATCAAATCTCCATATAGTATGGGTGTATTCTTACAGAGCACTTTGTTTTTGCGCTAATGACAAAACGCAATGAATAGCAGCATGTTTGTTTAGTTTTACAACCACTGAACCAAATGCATGAGACTTCCATGAACTGCCATTTGTCACAATCATTTTCATCATCGGCAGGGGCGGCTCAAGGCAATCTGCTGCCTGAGGCGAAGGATTAGATGGTGCCCCCCTCCCCCCCATAGAGGGGGGCGGGGCTTTTTCAGAACTCCAATCAGGGAATGAACTAAACCAAAAAGCCGATTAGATTATATGGAGGAAATGCAAGATGTTTGCACACCCAGGAACTAAAAAAGCGAGAACCAACAGCACAGTTTATAAAACCAAATTATAACTCATTTAAGATATATTGCAATTTAGAAAAGCTTTAAAAACCCACTTTTTTTTACAACACTTCTCTTACATCAATATTTCCCCTCCTCTCACCCCATTATCTCAACTCAGCAATAATAGTTAAATGATGATGTTAGACCGTTCCACCTTATGATATTTCACAGTATATACCTGCTCTGTTAAATGTTATTTATGACATGTCTCTATACCCACTCAAGATCTCTAGTCTGATGTAATTGCTTTTATTTAATTATTTATATGCTATTCCCCAGTTAATCCTTGTTTTATTCCCCTGTTACCTGTAACTTGGACAAGTTCTCTAAATCTGAGTGTATTTTTTTTAATGTAAACCGCATTGATGTCAAATAGCGCGGTATATAAGAGCTGTTAAATAAATAAATAAATTTTTATTTTGTTGTTATAAACTGAGTTATAGTTCTTGCTTTTTCTTTTTCAACATATATTTTGCATCCACAGTGGGTGCAGAGCAGAACCAGGACATTCATCCACAGACCTCAATATCTTTAAAAAAAATCTGATTCTGATCATCTCACTAACAACAACAACAACAACAACAAACATTCTCCAGTACCAGGCATATTGTGAACTAATACAAAACCCTACAACAAAGAGCACATCTACCATACCATATCAGCACCAACTTCCAAAACTCACATAAGGAGCCCATCTAAAAAATGGTCACTGTAAATACTTCAGTGGGCCCTGGAACATCCATACACCTATTTGAAAAGCTGAACAAGTCAAATTACTACAGTACAGTATAGATCTTTATGTACAAACTCCATGTTAACAGAACACCTGGCCTCAATCACACACTCAGAACACAGACCCTCACCAAGTACAGAATAAGTAACCACAATCTAAAGTAAAAATAAAAATATGTAGACAAAATTTAAACAAACCCCAAGATGCCAGACTCCGCATGTAGTGCAACATCAGAAAATAAGAGATGAAGTTCCCACATACCGTGTAAAATATAAAGATAGCACAAAGTCCAATCACTAAAATTAAATAAAATTATTTTTTCTACGTTTGTTGTCTGACCATTTTATACTCTGATCATGCTGGTCCCAATCTGAGGCTTCTGCTTTCCTATCTTCTCTTATCTCTCTTTCTGTAGTCTATGGTCCATCTGCGATTTCTTATCTCTTCTTTTGTTTTCTTCACTTCCTTCCATCAGCCCATTTCCAGTTCCAGTAACTCTCCTCAGTATCAACCCCCTTTCCAGTCCTCCCCTCCCAGTACCCTCCAATGGCAACCGCCTTGCATTCCCATGACTGTCACTGGTGTCCATTCCCTTCTAGTCCCCCTCCTTCCCCACTGTCCAGCACCTTCTAGTCCAAATACCATCCCAGGTATCAGTTCACGTCCACTCTCAGTCCCCCTCCCCCCAGTCAGCTCTCTTCCAGTCACCCTACCCTCTGTCCATCCCCCTTCTAGTGCTATTCGCACATGACAGCCCCCTTCCAGCCTCCTCCCCATTACTCAGCCAACTATCACTCCCATCCCCAAGTGTCAGCTCCCTTTCAATCCCCCTTCAGTACATCCCAGGTGTCAGCTCCTTTCCAGCCCCCTCCTTCCCCCGTGTCAGCTCCCTTCCTGCCCCCTCCTTCCGCTGGCAGACCCTCTCAGTATCCGCTCCCTTCCAGTCCTAGTCTCCCATCACCCTGCATCAGCCCATTTGTAGCCCTAGCCCCTAGTTTTCTTCCAGGGCAAGCAGCACTCTCCTCCCCTCCCCAATTAGCCCATTTCCAGTCCCAGCCCATTTCCAGTCCTATCCCCCTTATCAGCCCACTCCAGTCCTAGCCCCCTAATCAGCCCATTTCCTGTCCTAGCCCCCCTAATCAGCCCATTTCCAGGCCTAACTCCACCAATCATCCCATTACCAGTCCTAGCCTCCCCTCCTGATCAGCCTATTTCCATTCTTAACCCCCCCCCCATCAGCCCTTTTCCAGGTATAACCCTCCCGATAGCCCATTACCAGCCCTAGCCCCATCCCGATCAGCCCATTTCCAGTTCTAACCCCCCATCGGCTCATTTCCAGTTCTAACCCACCCATCAGCCCATTTCCAGTCCTAGCCCTCCCCCTATAAACCCATTACAATTTCTAGTATTCCCCCTCCCCCCAGCCCAGCCCAGCCCGACCTTCTGAAATTGAAGAAAAAAAACCCCAGTCACAGGAGCTTCTGCCGTTGCTGCTGCTGCCACAGCAGCAGCAGAATGAAGTGCCCCGTGGCCTTCCGCCTCCCCGGCAGAGCCCTGCCTTCTATTTCCCCCAGCGCCAGCTCAGCTTTTCAGAGCCATGAAGGGAGAGTTTCACTTTCCCACGGCTCTGTTAAAGTTGAGCCGGCCAGCGCTGATGGGAAATGAAAGCCAAGTGAGGCAGTCTTTTTGGATGCAATTTTTGCCACCCCAAAAAGTTGCTGCCTGAGGCCACTGCCTCACTCGGCCTCATTATAGAGCCACCTCTGATCATCGGCATGCACATATACTCAGACACAGCTGTGCTATTTTGGGAGAGGAAGAATGGAAGGAGGTGGGGGACAAGTCAGAAGCATGTAGCACTTCAGTCAATCATATTGAAATCTTTTGACAAGCAGTTGTAAAAAAGTAAAAAACAAATGATAAGAAAATTACCTGGTGTCCTGTAGGGGCATGGTGCTGCAGGATGTCGAAATGAAGAAAAGTCTGGTGATGGTAACGCTGATTGGAAATACAGCCCAGGTTAGGAGCCACATTAATTTCAAGTAGGGAGGTGCAATTTTGGCATGGATGCAGGCTGGTGTAGCCAGGGAGTGCTGAAAGTCATGATCACGGTCAGAGCAGCAAATGTGGAATGTGTATTGAGAATCACTCTGAGACCATGAGTAAGGCAACGTGAACAGGCTGCAGAAAGTGGCGTACAACAGGAACAAGCCACAGGAGAGAGAAGATGGAACAGTCTGTGGCACCGAAACTACACAAATTTTAAAAAATTAAAACCATGTTTCATGGAAGCAGTGGAAGCCATGCTAATGAACATAGGCTTAGCACTGGACCCAGCTGTGTTAGTGGCAAGAGGACCACCGATGGAGGTTCAGGCTGAATGAGGCACTAGACCACAGTGGAAATTTAAAAGGGATGCAAGTCGGGTTTCTGTGCAACACTGACAACTGCAATAATGCGAGCAGGACTGGCTGAAAGAGAAGCCAGGCTAAAGCTGCTTTTAAATTTAAAGAAGTCACAGCAATACAGGACTCGAGGTGGGGACGTTTTTGCAGAGGATTTCCCAATGGGAGGGGGAAGTGAGGACGCTTAGAAGAAGCTGTGGTACTGACATCCCAAATATTTAAAGGGCCATAGCTCTGTTTTAAAGGGGAGCTGTCAGACACTAATAGGAAAAAAAATGATAGCCAGCTGGTACCATGTTGGCAGCACTGGTGAGGGAGAGAGTTGGGGGAAAATGTTTTTTTAAAAAGTTTTTAAACAGCTGCAGTTTTGCAGTAAGTCTTGAACTGTCAGGAAGGGTCCTTGGAGCCCCTGATGTTGGGATGTGATTTTTGGGTGATCATGGATAATTGGGTGAATTAAATACATTAAATTGGGTCAATTTTATTGGATTAGCTAACACTTTCCATTAAAAGAAAATACTCAAAAGGTACCAGAATGTCAAGTCAAGCAGTTTATGTTTCAGTACCCAAGTCCAAAGGAAAGCTGAAGAAAGAAAAATCACATTGTATAGTGTCAGGCAGTGGCCAGTCCGCCACCTAGGGGAAGCGGGTCTGTCCGCCTGATGACCCTTTCGATGAAGGAGTAGTTGTGGACATGAATGGATCAGGTACAAGATAGGATTTTATTTCCCCTCCCGGGGTTGGATTTTCAAATATGCAACACAACAAACTTAGGACAATAAAGCCATACACTCTGGCAGGTGATAAAGGAAAATGAAAGACAGCTTCTTCTTGCTTCTTACTCAAATTATATCCACAGGAAACAATATTCTCAGCATATAGTTCCTTTGCAAATGAACAGCAAATCTTGTGATCTTTACAGCAAGCCTTAAACAATGCACAAACGCTGGCTTAACACAAAGAAGTAATCTTGTCTGAAATGGTTAGCATACAATCCATTGGATCAGCAAATGAATCTTCACTAGCAGAATCAATTATCATAGGCTCCTGCTGACTTTCAGCTGGACAAATGTTTTCTTTATTGCACAACGTTTGTAAACCTCCTTCTAATGTATCTTCACGGGGCTTATCCAGCCAGCCCTCTCTAAGGTAAGAATTACTGTTACCATATATATCAGAGTGTGAGAGAGGAGAGATCCACCTTCCAGGATTTTCAGCATATATCTTTTTATAAGAACTTTTCCCTTTAAAGTATTTGCTTGTCCTACATCCAGGTTTTGGCTGAGGATAATGGAACTGCTCTACCCTGTTATCAAAGGGTTTTGCCCTCGGAAGCTTTCTCTGAGGTTTAGGCTTTTCAAACTCTTCTTCTTCTGACATGCAGATATCTTCTACACAATACCTCTCCCTCTCAGGGGCTTGTAAATGCTCCCACACTAGCTCTCCTGTTAAATCCTTCTGGTGGCCTTTCCAGCACGGCACCAGCCTTGGACTTTTCCCCCAAGGCTTCTGAGCATTAACTCTCAAGGTATTTCTGATGCCAGTAAGTTTCCTTAAGTCTGGTTCAGAATCACTTCCAGGGTCACAATTCTCAGATACATACGGTTCCACTCTCTCAGGCTTCCATTCACTCTGCAAAGCACGTTGCCTCTGAGCTCCAAACTGCGTCACAGCAAACTGACTCTCACAGCTGTTTCTCGCTCTCTCTCTGGGTCTGTCGCTGGATCTCTCTCTGAGTTCCTTCCTGTTTCTTCCTTCTCCCTTTTCTACCTCTACTGAGTGTTTCTTATAGTGCTGATTAGCACTTCCCCCACTCAGGTGAAAACTATTTGCTTCAGGAGCTAAGGATTGCTTGCTAGTTGGGCGGGGTTGCAGACCTCGTGGCTGGGTCTGTTTACGTTGCTCCTGACAACTGTTGATCATGTGGTTTGCCTGCCTGTCAGATTCTGACCTAGTTCTCACAGAATCCTGTGTTTTCAAGGCCCAGGATGGATCTTCCCCATTACAATAGTCATAGTGAATTGTAGCCTTTTTGTACCCGAGAGACATAGTGGTTATACTGTATATACATAACTCTGGTGTCAGAACGTTGTATGAGAAAATGGGAGCAGAAGCGCGATGACCCATTAGTGGAGCCGTGGTAACATCATGGCAACACCATGACGAACACCAGATGGAAGGGGGACAGGTATGCTTTTCACCTAACAGAGATCCCCAGGGATAGTCGAGTCAGATGCTGCATGTCCAAATTTACAATCCTGAGTCAAGTATGTCAGAAAGTTGATTCTATATTATGAATGAGTGTATGAAAGGGTTAACAATAATTCATTAGAGTGGCCTGTGACATTTTAACCACATCAAGTTGCTATAGGGGAGTGACTGGAATTTCTGATGCTAGAAGCTAAACTCAATATATAGCCAAAGGTGATAACGAAACTGACTATGAAAATGCTTGACTGAGCTTATCAGCTACAAATCTGGCCATCTGCTTGGACCCTATCTGTGAGGTACATCCCAGTCAAACAAATAAGCTGAACAGGCCCCAGCAGTAATTGGGCTATTCCAGAGTTTAAAGCTATTAAAGAAATACTGTTTTAAAATTGTAAGTTTGTGAAGAGTGAACGACTCAAGAGTAACAAGTGAATAAAGAAGGAGACCCCTCCCCAGATGTATAATGATCTAAAAATAGGTAAAAGCAATTATCCTTTGGTTTTATTAACATAAGGACAGTATAGTGATTTCATAGACTTGTACAGGCTGAGAGTGAGTTTAAGTTAAATAAAAAAAGATTTTCAAGTAATGTCTAGTTAGGATTTTGCTTTATTAAGCTCTTTTGAGGTTAAGCAGTAGGGATCCATCAACTGAGGGACCAAAAGCCAGAAGACCCATAGAGAACATGAGGACAGAGGAGCTGGTTGAGACAATGGTACAAGACTGAAAAGATGGAAACAGAGTTTTGAATATAAGGCAGGTTCGCACCCAGGGGTGGCTCAAGGCAATCTGCTGCCTGAGGAGAGAGAATAGCTGGTGCCCCTCCTCCCCTTAGAACTCAAAATAGAAAGGCCTACCCAGAGCTCTAGTCAGGAACCAGGAGGTCCCCTCACTCAGAACACCGGTCAGGCAGTTGCCCCAAGAATAAAGAACTCGTATAGACCCAAGATCATATAGGAACATGATGTTTCATAAATCACTTCATTGATATCCCATTTAACAAATAGTAAACCTAAATGTTGAAAGGATCATCAGACCAGGAGAGCATGCTTGAAGGAGAATAAAATGGTGGACAGCAGACTGGAGTTGCTGCAGTGCTTACCCTAGAGTTGTGGGGTTTTTTTGCTTGCTTTGTTTTAAGATTGGAGCTGTTTAGCAGCATTATTTTGCAGTGGTTTAAACCCTGAAGCAGGCAATGAAATTCGAGTTGGGTTACCCCGGGAAAGTGTCAGTTCCAGTATAAAAGAGTACCCAAACATTACTAACTGGGCTGTTTTCTGATATATTTAGAGTGCTTAGGGAGCACAAATTGTGTGGCACCAATGTTTGTTTTAACAATAAAGGAAAAAGTGGTTCTAATAAAAGAAGAAAAATAGCAAAAAATAAAACTAAAATAAGAACAAACCAAGCTTTAAAAGGAATAAAGACTTTACATTGTGGCAATGCTATAGACCAGAGGTTCTCAACCCAGTCCTCTGGGATCCCCAGGCCAGTTGGAATTTTAGGATACCCACAATGAATATGCATGAGATAGATCTGCATACAATGGAAGCCGTGCATGAAAATCTCTCTCATTTATATTCATTGTGGATATCCTGAAAACCTGACTGGCCTGGCTATAGACAGATGATTGAGAACATGAGTCCTTAATACAGCAAAAACAGCTGACAAGGTGATGAGAATTATTCTCTGATGGTCCTTTCCATATTTAGGTTTGCTTTATGTTGAACCAAGAATAAAGAAAGCAATATATTCCCAGGCTATATAATTAAAAAACAAACAAACTTTGCAACGCTGTTTAATATGCAGCAAAAATTGTATTACTTTAATTATGTAGCCTGGGAATCTAATATAAAACATGCACACTGTACAGGCATAGTATAAAATGTAAATATATAATTTGCAAAAACAAAGGAGATGCAAGCAGTAACTTCCACAAGGAGCCTGCTCAGCAAAGGGCAGTACTGTAAATATTGCAGTGGGCCTATAACATTCCTAAACCTACTTGGAAAAGTGAATAAACTGGATTACTACAGATCCCTACATAGAAACTCCATGCTCGCAGAATATCCGGCATCAGTCACGCCCTCAGAATATAGATAGATCCTCACAAAGCATACAATAAATTACCACAACCTGAAAATAACATTATGTAAACAAAAACTAAATTGAAATCCCAAGAATCCACTCTTCATACAGAGTAACACCAGAGAAACAGAAAGAGATACAGATGCACCTGTATTGTGCAAAATGTAAAGATACACATCTAAACTCCAGACTGAGGTATTCTAATCATTAATTGAAAATAAAATTCATTTATCTACCTTTGCTATCTGGCCATTTTATTCTCTAATCACATTGATCTCTTGTTTCTGCTTTGCTCTATCTTCTCTTAACTCTTCCTCTAGGGTCTTCTGTCTTCTTCACTTCCTTTCATCTCTGACATTGATCTTTTCCTTTCAGCTTTCTTTCATCTATTTTTCTATCAACTCAGATTTCACATCTCCTTCTTATTATCCAATCCTCAATCTTCCTTTTTTTTTAAATTGCATCTACTTACCACTTCTCAATCTTTAAAACAGACCTCTCACTCCCCATTTCACTATCCTTCCCCAGCCACTTATTCACCAGTCTTTAATTAGCTCTCCTCTATCTCTCTCCCCCCTCACCCATGTCCAGCATCTCCTGCCCTGTCCTGTCCAGTGTTTCCCTCTTTCTCTCTCCCCATCCAGTGTCTACCCCTTGTTTTCATCCTGTCCCCCGGTGTCCAGCTTTCCTCTTCCCCATATCTTATGTTCTTAACATTGGTTTTCCTCATCCTTTAACACTAGAAGCCCCAAAGCGCATCAATTGACGCAAATGCATCTTCGAAGTTGTATACCAGCACCACTGCTAGAACCATGTCAGTCATGTTGCATGACTTTGTTAGCAAGGTCAAGATGTTCAAATATGTGCATCGAAAATTAATGACAAGATACACCACCTAGCGGGAAAATGAATTTATACCTAGAAGCCCCAAAGTACGTCAATTGACGCACTCAATTGTCTTGGATGCGTCAATTGACGTACTTTGGGGCTTCTAGTTTTAAATTCATGTTCCCGCTAGGTGGCACATCTCAATCACTGTTTACAGTTTTACTCCAACATTACAAACAATAAACACACAATGACATCATGTAATGATGTCACATACTGCACGTATTTAACAAATAAGTAACTTCACATTAATTCACATCTGCATTTCATGCTAACCGCAGTCGTCATGATAATGCGTCAATTGACGCACTTTGGGGTTTCTAGGTAAAATTCCTTTTGGGGCTTCTAGTGTTAAAAGTATCTTATGTACAGATATCAAGTTTTTTATTTCTTAGGAAAGAAGTCCTTATTGCCTTCAGATGTTCCTGTTTGGGTAATAGGGAGTACCAGCTTGGCACACCTCAGGTGTTTTAAAGTCTTGCAGCTGATCTAGATGCAGTTGGTCCTCTTTGGGTGTTCTACCAGCCATTATGGACTGCATTTCCAAACAACCTGACTCCAAAAAAACTAAACCTGACATGGTGGGGGAAACTACCAGCCTAACAATCTTTCTTCAAACTTTTTTTCAAATGTCCATTATTGTACTTGTTGATTATTGATCTCCTACCACTAGTGTCATCCTTTCATTTTAGAGCTTATCTGGTCTGTCACCCTGTTGTGCAGACACTCTTCAGGTGTCTCAGGGGCTTCCAGCCTATCTTGCTGCTCTGTTGACAATCTTCCAGTGTTTTAGGACCTTGCAGACAATCTAGGTGCTGTGTTGGTCTTCTTGGGTGTTCCACTGCTCACTTTTAATTGCAATTCAAAACAATCCGATTCCAAGAAAAACTGAGCCTAGAACAGTGGGTGGATGCTACTAATCTAACACTGTCAACAAGCCTTAAACTTCCTCTTCAACATTCTTTCCAAATTTCAATTACCATTCTCGTTGACTTTGCCCCATTTCAAGAACATTGGTGTTCCTGGTCCTTTAAAAATGCCTTAGGAAGACACATATGTCTTTTCTGAATATCTGGTCCATTCCTCAATGTCATGAGGTGTTTCTATTCCATGCCATGAGATGATAGGGCCTTTCAGCCTGTCTTCAAAGTATATTGGCTCTCTTTAGGTGTTTTAGGGCCTTTCAGCCTATCTTGATGCTATTGCCTGGGATTTGTGGTGGCGAAACTGTATTAGAGCCCATGGAAATAGATAAAAGACAAGCATTTACCTTCAAGCAAAGGGATAGCCCAGAGAGCACTGACTTTCAAAGTACAGCCAAAGTGAAAAAAACACACACGGGGCTGCTGAGCTCAGACCACGCCCAAGCTCCAAGGCAACCAAGAGAGGTAATGAGAAGCACCTGGGGGAGGAGTTGGAGGCTGTAGGGCAGCCCCACTCATTTAAGCCTCAGGGAACAGGAAGAAGGGAGACCACCAGGGAAACGGAGGACGAGGAGATCACGAGGGAACCAGAAGGAAAGGAATCTTTCAGGGAAGCTGAGAGAAAGAGGTGCTCCAAAGACAGCCTCAGAAGGGATTCCCATTGCAGCCAAAACACAGGAAACTACAGCCCTGAAGGAAGCCCGTGTTGTAGAGGAATTACAGCTGGCCCAGGATACAGGAGCGTTTGGCCTGAGGAAGCTGCAGACTATAAGCAAGGTACGGGAACAGCCCAGCAGGAGCCTGTGGGGAGAGTTCCACTTCTGGAAAGGCCTGTGAAAAGAGCTGTTGCCAGAAAGAAGGTGAGCCCATTAGAAGCCTTGAACAGTTTATTGAAAGATAAGGATCTCCATAGCGCATCAAAAACCCCTGAACCTAGAGAGAGGTCTCGCTGGGAAAGGTTTTAAAATTGTTAGAAGAAATTAAGCCTACGTTCCCACAAGCTGATTCCAGTCAGGAGACAACAGATCCTGATTATGAGGGCATGCAGATAGATAATTATGATTCTGATAATGCCTCTACAGAATCTCAAATGGATTGCTCTTTTTGTATAAAGACAAAATGAAGAAGCTATAGGGTTTAAATGTGGAAAGACCCAGAAGCTATTATACCAGGCAGCGAAAAAAGATATAGTCCACCAAGTCTCACACATAGTAAACCTATCGCTGCAGCAAGGAACTATGCCCGACCAGCTCAAGAAATCCATAATAAGGCCAGTACTAAAGAACAACACACTCAACAAAGCAGACCCAACATCCTACCGTCCCATCTCCAGCATATCTTTCCTAGCAAAAATCATCGAAAAAGCAGCCCTCATACAACTTCAAGAGCACTTTGACGACCATGACACACTGGACATGCAACAGTACGGATTCAGATGAAACCATGGGGTCGAAACGCTTTTAATAGCACTGCTTAACAACCTCCACAAAGGCCTTGAAGACAGGAAGAAAATGTTTGTACTCATTTTCATTGACATCTCTGCCGCCTTTGATACTGTCCATCATGGAATCCTACTGAACAAACTGGAGTCAATAGGAATTTTGGGAACCCCCCTTAAATGGTTCTCCTCCTACATAACGAACAGAAGGCCACAGGTCCAATTCAACGGCGAAAAAGCAGAAGCATTCACACAAACTCAAGGCATACCTCAGGGTTCGGCCCTCTCGGCGCTACTTTTCAACATTTACATGCAGCCCCTCTGTGACATTTTCAAAAAACATAATATCAACTACCATATCTATGTAGATGATATTATGCTATACACACAATTGGACACCACCGACCCGAAGTATACGCAGCTCAAAGCCTGCCTGTATGAGATGTTAGCATGGCTGCAGCAAAATAACATGACAATCAACCACAAGAAAACTGAAGTGATGTTTATATCAAGTAAACCCAATTTTGAACCTCCTCCGACAATCACCCTCTGTAACAACACGTACAACACAAAGAATGAGATCAAATACCTGGGAGTCACACTCGACAGCAAGCTAAAGATGGAAAAACACCTGCGCAAAACCAACAAGGCCATTTTCCACAAACTAAACTAAAAACCCATCTTTTCCAATGTCACTACAACCAGATGTAAATCACAGCGGACCACCACATAAAACAAACGAAACATTAATCTGATATGTAGAAATATTCTCTGTAAATATGTAAAAGTGTAAATATGTAAAGCCTAGCCATTAAGTCATTAATTCTGTGTGATGTGCCATACCCTCTAATCTATGTGTATTTTGCCCAAATCTTCTGTCTTGATTTGACAAACTCCCAAATTTGTAATCAAACCGCTACTGATCGCTGGAAGTAGCGGTATATAAGTGTATACTAAATAAATAAATAAATAAATATGTCTTGTGCCTAGAGTGCTGATGATGTTTGAAATGAAGTTGCTGGTGTTTTAAAGCAGCTAGAAAATATTCAAAGGCTTGATTTGAATGTTTAAGAAAGAACTATCTGAGTGGGCAGCAGCCAGAAGTAAAAGAAGCTTTAATTTGAATATTGCACAGTTTGGGAAAGCAGTTGTTTAAGCCAGAAGTAAAGGAACTATCAAGCTGCATTATGTAACAGCTGAAGAAGCAAATGCAATTTTTGTCACTGTGAAGTTCTTGATCTGAAAATTCTTTTTCTTTTGTGGGAGAAGTATCCTAATTTTGTTAATATGTGTTTTTGGTGCAAAGGAAAAGAAAAATAAATTTTCCTGTGTTATTGCCTTCAACCCCTCGGCCTACTCATCATTTCACACAACTACAAGCCCCAGAAGCCTCGGCTCTGGGAACCCATACTAAAAAGGGACATTAGGAGGTACGCCCCTGCCTATAGGCAACCGCCTAGACAAGTGGGGCGCCACAGATTGTACAGTCTATATTACTGCTGCATTGGCCCTTATCTGATGTTCTGGGCTATTGCAGTCAGTGCTACCACCCCTTTCACTCATTGTCACTGCTTTTAGGGTCTTCACCACAATGCACCCTCTGCTTTCTATCTAAATTCTTCAATCTCATTCCAAGCAGTCCATGAAGTCTTCCCCAAGCCCTGCAGATCTTCATCTATACTTCAGGTTCCTATGCTAAAACAAAAGTCCTCATTGCCAGGACTAACTTGCAGGCACACAGCTCAGCTGGCTTTACCCCACTCCTGCTGCCTAGGTTCATCTGGTCTATCTTACTGCTGTGTTGGTCCTCCTCCGATGTTTGTGAGCCTTCCATTCTATTTTGGTGTTATGTTGGCACTCTTCAAGTGTTTTAGGACCTTCATGCCAATCTGGGTGCCAAAAGGAAGAAGTGGCCTAGTGGTTGGGGCAAGTTACTTCAGGAAGGAAGGCCAAAAGTTTTATTTATTTATTTATTTAGACAGATTTGTATACCGCCTTATCCTTCAATCAAAGTGGTCACAACACATTGGGGGGTTACATTTAACAGGAGGGGTACTAACGAACGTAAATACATTGTACATATATGTCTAATTGGGGATAGGAAGATGGTGTCAAATTAGAGGAGGTAGATGGTTTTCCGCTTGGGTGGTGACTATTGTTTGCTTGCTCATAGGCATCTGTGAAGAGCAGGGTTTTGAGAGCCTTGCAAAAGTCTTTGGTGTCATTCAGGGTTCTTAGGTCCATGGAGAAGGAGTTCCACAGTGTTCAAAAGTTCAAATCCCACTAGAGAACAGCAACCTTGTGCCAGAAAGACTGTGGTTTCTAGTCTTACAGGTGCTCCTTGTGGCCTTGGGCAAGCCAAAAAACACAGTTTGTGAGCCCTTCAGGGACAAGGGAAATATATACATACAGTACCTGGATGTACACCGCTTTGACTCGTAGAAAAGAAGTATATAAGCCTAGCTAAATAAATAAACATTGGGCCTCTTCCAATATTCTGGTGCCTTCCAGCCCATGTTATTGCTGCTTTAACCCATTTATGCTGCCTTAGGGTCATCTGGACAAAGTCGCTGCCACTTTATCCCTTTGCCTGTACCTTGGAGTCTTCCTGTCAATATTGGTGCTGTTTTACTCCTCTCAAAGTGCCTTGATGTTCTTTTACCAATTTTGGTGTTGTTGTGCCATCGTCCACTATCTTGAGGTATTCATTCTGCTCTTTATACCGCTTTGACCTTTTGAGTGTGGTTTCTGGTAGTCTTCCTACCACTGTTATTTATTTATTTAACAAGATTTATATACCGTCTTTCTACAAGTCAAGACGGTTTACATATAACAATTGGCAGTGTGTTTCAACTGTTTACAAGGAACAGGTAACAGGTATACAATGAATATGAACGAAACTACAATGAATATGAAAGAGAACTAATTACAATAAACAGAGATTAACTATTTACATAGGTATTTACAAGGAAAAACACTAGGCTATAAGATATGATTTGAGAGGCCAAATGTAGGGAGAAGAGCCCTTTGCCCTTCTTCTGGTTCCATGGGGTATTTGTGACACTCTTGATGGTTTGAAGTGCTGTTGCCTCTGTTACAGATTCCTGTCAGAAAGTTTCAAGCAAGCTTCATTTGAAAATGGATGGAAAGCACCACTGTTATATTATAAAATTGCTTGTCCCATAGAATTTAATGGGGGTGAATGAGATGAATGCCCAAATGTTTCTGTGTACAAAGACTAACCACAAGTGTTCTGGGACTGAATACTAACTGATATGGAATTTTTTGGAATGTATATCCCACTTTCTGTTCCTTAATACTGTGGTCATATGTGTGTGCACTTATAGAGGTTCGTATTGGGTTTTTTTTTGGTTAACATTTATTTTCATTTTGAGTACCAGAATCTTCCCTTTTAGTTATTCAGTAATAATACTGTAACTTTAACCAGCCTACCTACCTATCTATATATATATATCCAAAGATATATATATATATTTCCCTTTACTATCCACCAGCACCTGCTTTCATCCAAAATGCAAGTCAAATTTGAAATGTACGGATCTGGGTTATACATAACAGCATAACTCATAATTCTCAGAGAATTTGATGACCTAAATATATATACCCTAGAGGAAAGGAGTGACAGGGGAGATATGATACAAATGTTTAAATTCTTATAGGGTATTAATAAGCAAACAAATTTTTTTCAAAGACAGGGAAACTGCAAGACTAGAGGGCATAAAATGAAGCTGCAAGGAGGCAAACTTAAAAGCAACGTCAGGAAATACTTTTTCACTGAAAGGTTGGTGGATGCTTGAAACAATGGAGGTGGTAGAGGTAATGGAGGTGGTAGGGGCAATGGAGATGGTAGGGGCAAAAACAGTGACAAAATTCAAAATGGCATAGGACAGACATAGTGGATCCCTTTATAGTAACATAACAACATAGTATATGATGGCAGATAAAGACCAGTATGATCCATCTAGTCTGCCCAGCAAGGTGGCAAGAGTAGGTGCACCCACTGCTCCGTGCAGGTCACTCCTATTTGTTGAGATAGTAGAGACAGTTAAGGTTATTTAGATTTTATCCTGTTACCATAAAGGGATCCACTGTGTCTGTCCCATGCCATTTTGAATTCTGTCACTGTATTTGCCCGCATCATTTCCATTGGGAGGGCATTCCAAGCATCCACCACCCTTTCAGTGAAAAAGTATTTCCTGACGTTGCCTTTCAGTTTACCCCCTTGCAGCCTCATCTTATGCCCTCTTGTATTACAGCTTCTCCTTCTTTGAAAAAGGTTTGTTGTTCATTAATACCCTTTAAGTATTTAAAGGTCTGTATCATATCTCCCCTGTCCCTTCTCTTCTCAAGCGTATACATATTTAGGTCTTCAAGTCTCTTCTCTAAGGTCTTCTGGCACAGGCTCCAAATCATTACACAGGTACACTAAAAAAAAAATTTTTTAAACTGCCTCTAATGTTTCGATTGATTTTTACGTTTTTTGGTGCACTGAATCCAAATCTGGTAACCAATTTGCTCCATCACGTACAGACTTTTTGCTACATTGGGTTAGCAGTTTGAGGTGAACGTTTCAGATTGAGTGCGATCGAGATAAAAGTTTCTTGGATGAATTCTTTATACTAATTGTTTAGTAGTTATTCAAATAAGAATAAAGAAAATTGTAACAAGGCAGCACATAAGAATAGAGTAATGTCAACAAAACACACAGTGATGGTAGCAAAATTGTCTGCACTTAAAACAGCCACATACATGTGCACAAACATTGAGCATATAAGAGCGAGGTTAGACACAAAGCAAAGCAAAGAAATGTGCAAAAAATGTTGTACAGGTATGTATGTAAGAACAGAAAACGCAAACCGCACCATTGCAATACATGAAGACAAACACCCGATGGTGTGAAAATAAAATTCTAATAAATGAGATCCGACACTGTGGTAATAACTAGCAAATTTTTATTTCAAAGTTTAGTAAAAACACGATATTTGTCAACACAGTTTAGATTTTAAAGTCATTCTTGGGTCAATCAATCTCCTGGTGGGCCCGTTTCTTCTTCCCCCGAATGCTTCTCTTGGTGCGCTGCTTGGCGTATTTTTCATCTGGGGTTTCCCGCAGCAGCAACCAGCAGAAATCAGCCATCATAGTGGTGTTCCATCTTCCTTGGTACCTTCTCTCTGCATCCTTGATGTCCTGGTGAAACCTTTCACCTTGTTCTTCACTGTACGCCCCCAGGTTTTCGGGAATGTAATTCACATGGGAGTGCAAGAAATGGACTTTCAGGCTCATGTTACAGCCTTGTTCTTTGAAGGCATTGAGCATCCTGGCAACAATATCCTTATAGTTCTCATCCCGCCTGTTCCCCAAGAATTTGAGAACAACATCCTTGAAGGAATCCCAGGCTTCTTTTTCCTTCTCAGACATCATTTCAGCGAATGCTCCATCTGAAATGAGTTTCCTTATATCAGGGCCAACAAACACTCCTTCCTTTAGCTTTGCTTCAGAAAGTCGGGGGAACTTTGAGCAAAGGTACCGAAAGCACTCACCATCTTTTGGAAGGGACTTGATGAATTGCTTAATGAGACCCAACTTAATGTGGAGAGGTGGTAATAGAATTTTATCACGAGGTACCAAGCTCTCATGAAGAACATTTTTCTCACTGGGTCTCAAATACTGCCGAATTGGCCAGTCTTTTTTCCCCCAGTGTAGGTTGCGGGCCCGGCTATCCCACAAGCAAAGGAAGCAGGGATATTTGGTGAAACCGGATTGCTGCCCTAATAGCATGGATAGAATTTTAAATTCTCCACAAATCATCCACTTATGCTCATCATAACGAATCTTCTGAAGAATCAGGGCCAAATTCTCGTATTTTTCTTGGAGAATAACAGAGTGAGCAATAGGAACTGAAGCGAATGTGTTGCCATTATGAAGAAGAACACCTTTTATGCTGTCTTTTGACGAATCAATGAACAGCCGCCATTCAGCAGGATCATACTTGAGTTTAAACTTTTCCATCACTCCGTATATATCGTTGCAAAATACCAAATCTTCCTCTTTGCTGAAATACTTCAAAAATTGTGTCTCGCGGTTGCGGTACCAATAAAAAGTTGTTCCTGGTGACAATAGATTTTTCTGTTTAAGCCGAGAACCTAGCAGTTGGGCAGCATCTTTTGGGAGTCCTAAATCCCGGACTAAATCATTCAATTCAGCTTGAGAGAAAGTTCAGGTTTCGGATCTGGTTCAGTTTCAAACTCGGAAGTACTGGACTCATCGGGAAAAGCCATCTGATGAGTCTCATCATGATCAGAACCGTCCACACAAATATGATCCAAAGATTTTGGTGGTTCAGGCACAGGTACTTTGTTGCTATGAGGCATAGGCCTAATTGCTGAGGGAAGGTTGGGGTAACTTATTACGTTCTTATTTTTTAAGTTGTATCCCTTCACAATGCAAGAGCAAAAATAGCAGTCACTGCTGTGGTCTCTTTGTTCACGCCACATCATAGGTATTCCGAAACGAAATGCTTGTTTTTTACCTTTCATCCATAAGCGTAGATCTTCCTCACATGTCTTGTACACTTTGTGAGGAGCCCACGGTTTGTCTTGATCGCCTAACTTCAAACCGAAATAGGCGAAATATACTTTTTTAATAAATGCAGAAATGTTCCTCTGCCGCTTTTTCACGGTATATTCCCCACAAATAAAACAAAAACTGTCCGGAGAGTTGACGCAACCTCTGGCTCTGTGAGCCATCAAAATACACAGCACTGCAAACTACAACTGTAGTGAACCACTTCGGAATAAAGCTGGATTACGACTGAGCAAACAAAAGGTAATAATGAACTTGCAAGAAACTGAAATTTGACAGGAACGTTCATGTCGCAACCACCGTATATGAGCGAGCGAACGAGGCGAGGCGAACAGGAAAGAACATGCGCCAGCGCGAGTACTGGATTTAGCCCCCGCCTCCCAATTGTCCTGTTAATGTATAAAATGAATACAAAACACTCTAAAATATCATGAGGGAGTGTTTCTAGTTAGTTAACCATTACAACCTCTATTTTGGGCCAAGAAAATAAACTGCAGTCGACTAAAAAGAAATTATGTGAACATTCCTTATATGGGTAAGAAATCTAATTTTGCAAGAAAACGTGACGTGATGGAACATTTGGCTATTTTTCCTGGATTCAGCACCCCAAAATCTATAGGAATCAGTTGCAAAACTGGAGGCAGTTTTTTGGTAGTGTACCTGTGTTATTGTTGGCTTCCTCTGAACCGTTTCAAGACTTTTTATATCCTTTGTGAGATATGGTCTCCAAAACTGAACACAATATTCCAAGTGAGGCTTCAACAGTGACTTGTATAGTGCATTAGTACCTCTTCCTTTCTGCCTGTAATTTTCACTGTATGCAACCCAGCATCCTTCTGGCTTTGGCCACTACCTTGTCACACTGTTTCGCCACCTCGAGATCCTCAAAGCATATCACTCAGAGGTCCTTCTACTGGTCCGTGTACACCAACCTTTCACCCCCTATCACATACAATTCCCTTGGATATCTGCATCCCAAGTGCATGACACTGCAGTTCTTCACATTAAATCTTAACTGCCAAGCAGTTGGCAGCTTTTGTATATCTATCCGCATGTTATCCACTCCCTCAGGAGAGTCCACTCTGTTGCATATTTTCATGTCATCTGCAAAAAGACAGATTTTTCCATTCAGTCCTTCAGCAATATAACTCACAAATCAATCTTCACCAGCCCCAGGACTGATCCCTGGGGCACGCCACTACTCATCTTCCTTTCATCAGAGTGAGTTCTGTTTACCATCATCTTCTGTCATTTGTCAGTCAACCAATTTCTGACCCAGTTTGCCGCCTTGGGGCCCATCCTCAGGCTGTTCAGTTTATTGATAAGCCTCCTATGAAGAACACTATCAAAGGCTTTACTGAAATCTAGATAGGTCACATCCATCGCATGCCCTTGATCTAGTTCTCTGGTCACACAGTCAAAGAACTCAATCAGATTTGTTTGGCATGATCGTCCTTTGATAAAACCATGTTGTCTCAGATCATGCAACCTATTGGTTTAGAGAAAGTCCACCAGTCTCTTTTTCAGGAGCACTTCCATTACTTTTTATGCCACCAAGGTAAGGCTTGCTGGCCTGTAGTTTGTTACTTCTTCCCTATTACTACTTTTGTGAAAAGGTACCACATCAACCCTTCTTCAGTCCTGTGGAACATCTCCTGTCTCCAAGGATCTATTAAAAACATCATTTAAAGCTGCCAGAACCTCTATGAGTTTTTTCAGTATCTTGGGATGTATCCCATCCGGTCCCATAGCCTTGTCCACTTTCAGTTTTGCAAGCTGTTCTAACACATCATCTTCTGTGAATGGTGTGGTATCTACTCCATCCCCATTTGTACATTTGTCAAACACCAGGTGGTCTTTCTCCAGGATTAAAAAAGAACAGAAGTATTTGTTTAGCATTTTCACTTTTTCAATGTCACTTACCACTAATCTGTTCTCGGCACTTTTGAGTCTTGCAATTCCACCTCTGATCTTCCTCTTCTCCCGAATATACCTAAAAACGTTTTATCTTTATGCTTCAGATCCTTAACTATCTTTTTTTCTGCTTTTGCTATCCTTATTTCTCTTTTTGTCTTTTTTAGCTTTATGCTGTATTCTTTTCTGTGTTCCTCTATTTGCAAACTTCCGAATTTTGTTAAAGATGTGTTATTTGTCTTTATTTATACAGCTACTTCTTCGGAGAACCATATAGGTTTCCTTTTCCTCTTGTTTTTATTTACTTTCCTTACATATGGATCTGTTGCCCCTTTTATTGCCTCCTTTAGTTTAGCCCAATGCAATTCTACTTCCCTTATCTCCTCCCACCCTGCCAACTCCTCCTTCAGGCACTTGGCCATTTTACAGAAGTCAGCGTTTTTGAAGTCTAGGACTTTGAGCTTGTTGTGATTGGACTCTGCCTTGGCTTTTATCTCAGACCACACCATGTGATGATCATTGCTGCTCATGTGGGCACCCACCCGGACATTCGACACACTATCTCCATTGATGAGTACGAAATCCAACATCGAACTTTCCCTGGTCAGTTGTATCACCATTTGTCTAAGCAATGCTTGTTGGAAGGCATCTACAATTTTTTTACTTTATTTATTTATTTATTTATTTATTTAAAGTCTCTTTTATACCGCGCTATTCAGCATCAGTGCGGTTTACAATAAACAACGAACATACACATTTCCAATAGTACTTTGTGTTTACTTCTTTCCAGATTTGCAAAGGGAATACTCTAATCAACATCAGGTAGATTAAAATCATCCAATAAGATCACTTCCCCCTTCGTGGCTGCCTTTGCAATATCAGTAATCAAGTCTCTATCCATTTCTTTGGTTTGAGTTGGAGACCTGTAGACTACACCAATATGGATAATAGTGCCATCTCCACTATCCACTGTAGCAAGAGGATGAAATCAAAGCAAACAAATATCTTTTTTCTTTTTTACTTTAACAAATAGAGGGATTGACTTGCATGGAGCAATCTAACCACCTTACTGGGCAGACTAGACAGACCATAATGGTCTTTATCTACCATAATATACTATATTACAATGTTACAGATTAGATAGTTGTCTGGTCTAGTAAGGGCAATAAATGGAGGAGGCTTCAGACTAAAACGCAACTGATTCATCTATAATAAATTAACACTCCAAGACTATAGGGTATGTTTACTAAGCAGCGGTAGGGACCTCCGTGCGATATCAGAACCACGGCCCCATTGAATTCAATGGGGCCATGGCTCCGATATCGCATGGAGGCTGCTACCGTTGCTTAATAAACATACCCCTATGTGTCTCTGTAGAAATTGTCTAATGATGTATATTAATTTTCTTGAACCTGATGCCTGTGGTCTGAAATTCTCGATAATAAAAGTCTCTGTTAAAAGTTGAAAATTATTTCTGCCGGTTCACCATTCAGTATACCATCAAGGTTTTAGATGTATCACCAGCAGTACGTCGTCAACTATTTAAGAAGTCAGTTTTAATGCCATCAGTAATTGCAGCAGCAATGGTCTATGAATATTGTCTTTTGATTAAATACTGCTTTGTAATGATGTAATCCTAAAAATAATGTCTGTTACAGTAGGTTTGTAATGTGAGACCAAAATTGAGCACAATCTGGCTGTAGCAGCAAAATTCTTGGACCTTAAGAAGAGTGCAACCTATTGGAAGTACTAAACTATAGGCCAGTAAGCCTTACCTCGGTGGCATAAAAAGTAATGGAGGTGCTCCTGAAAAAGAGAATAGTGGACTTTCTCTAAACCAATAGGTTGCACTCTTCTTAAGGTCCAAGAATTTTGCTGCTACAGCCAGATTGTGCTCAATTTTGGTCTCACATTACAAACCTACTGTAACAGACATTATTTTTAGGATTACATCATTACAAAGCAGTATTTAATCAAAAGACAATATTCATAGACCAAGCAATTCAGATCTTTCAGGATACATATTGTGTTTTTAGCAGTTAGTGTTTCAGTCTTTATGCTAATTATGCTAGTCCGATGATATGCAGAAGTTATGCATATTGAAAGTAAACTTCTCCACATGATTCACATGAAAGGTAAGAAAATGGCCTCTATCAGAAGTCTATATGCAAAAAGAGCTCCCAGAAAATTGCAAATCATGTTCTCAAATATGCATTTTAGAATCTAATGACGGATGGTAGTAGCAGAATTTGCAACCAAGGCTGCCTTCTTGCATTCACTAATTATCACAGATGTCAAGAATAAAAGTACACAGAGATAATACCGTTTCCAATTTGTCAGCTGATCTTTAAGAGCAATAAATGTGAAAAGCAGTTTCATAGCCATATTGTTTAACAGAAATGTATCTGTCTGGGAATTTGCACTACCATTGTAACATCTAATTAGCAAACCATGCATTAAAAGCTGGCGTGGGCTACTTTGGGAAGTCTAGTGATAGATGCAATTAATGACTCTGCATCCCTGGCTCATATGTCTTAAAGTCATTTGCCAACTACCAGTATAAGCTCATACAACCTCAGGATGGCAATCAAGGGGGCATATGTTTAAATTTAATTAGCAAACAGAATCACAGATAATCTCTTTTAATGATATGGGATGTACAGTATATATATTTTGCCATGTTTGCAAGCATTTACCATTTGTCAATAAAGCTGAAGGGAACACAAAACAATAAAATGGAACCAGACATTCAAACTGGTCTTCTCTGCAATATCAGGTTCCAGAAACCATGGATAGAAATGTGATGTTGTCAGATTGCATCACACTTTATTTTCCTGTACTAAGAATAGTATTTTGTGCTAATTGTAGATAAGAACGGCACTAGTATAATATCCATGCATTAAACATACAATAGTCATGGCATTCAGTTATGTAAAACTTTCAGTACATACAACTGTTTTCTATAGAGCCATGTGAGTTGACCACCCATGCTAAAGTCAGAAAACATCACCACATTTTAGCACAGACTGTAGAGTACCTGGACTCTTTCTAGTTTTAGACATCAGCATCCCAAGTCAGTGTTGGAAGAATTCAGCAAGAATGGAATCCCACTTAACCGTAACTTAGGAGCCTGTGTACTAAAGTGTGGTAAGCATTTACCACACGGGCAGACATTTGCCGCATAGGTCTTGCATTTCATGCACTGACAGATAGGGCAGGTGCATCTTAGCTATTAGTGAATGCCTATAACATAGAACCTGCTGTTACCCCAACAGCTCCCCAAACAAATTATCCCACAGCAGGCACATATGAGAAGTATACCCTCCCGCCCCCCTGATCTCCCACATAGCAGTTTTCAAAATTGGCAACTAGGCCCCCAACACTTCATTGCAGCTCTTAAAATTTGCGCCGACACCCCCCTGATCTAATCCTCTCTCCCTCATGAGAACACCCCCAATATCAATACCTCCATTCACATTCCCCCCTCAAGCAACAATCACACCTTCACCCCTCTGACCCCCCTTGGTCACTTACCTCGAGGGTCATCCTGGTGTCTAGTGGTCAGAACAGGAACAATTCCCCTTTGTTCCTGCTCCATTGCCACCTGAGTTAAAAATGACAGCTCTGACCCCTAGTGGTAATCATGTGGAACTACCACTAAAGATCAATCTACAAAATAAGTGCACCATATAAATATCATATACTGTATATATTTCTCACAATATACTTCCAGTCTTATAAAAATGTTTAAGCAATCTGATGTTTTGATCATAGTACTTTTCACAGTTATTACACTTTTAAACATCTTTAAATAATTATCTTTGAAACTGTGTTTTTCATTTTTAAATTATTTGATTGTTTTTTCTGTAGTATCTTGAATGTTTTATAAATTTTAAGTAGTCATTTTTGTACTTTATGCATGGATATTAATATTTATATGAGTTATTAGTGTAAAATGTTATACTATTATTATTTACTGTATTTTACTTTCTTCATATAAATAAGAAGAAAAATACACATAAATAATAGCCCGTCTTAATTTTCATTCATACTATTTATCTCAAACTGATCTCTCAAGCATCATTTTTATCATGCTCTTGAGTTATATATGATTTCTTTTAAACAAATATTTCATGTGACCTCTATGGACTTAGTGCAATATACATTTGAGATTAAATGCTGCCCATGTATTTAATATTGAACAATGAAATCCTCCAGAGTTGCCTTAACTATTACGGGGCGGGGGAAGGGTATTTTCAGTGACAGTGGCCAAAACTGTAGGGATATGTTTACTAAACTGCACTAAAGGAGGAAGTGTGCCATTAGCACACGTTAACGGTACCAGGAACGGTAAAGCGCCCTGTGGGTGGAGAGTAGGCAGAGAGTGGGGGTCAATGGGCGGGGAGTGGGCAGGAACAAGGCTTGCTCCCTTAACACAGGCACCTTAACAGCAGGAATCCTAATGCAACTCAAAACCTCGCGGAAAGGGTGTTTTTTTAAGAGAGACAGCCTATGTACTGTAGGTCTGCAATGTGATGCACAGACAGGGGACCCCAAGAGAGTGACAGTAGTGCTCCATTAGCAGCAACAGCATAGTGCCCAAGTATGAACGGGTACTATGTTGATGGTGCAAAGGAGATGGCACATGAGTCATGCAGTGGGGACTGCTGGTGCATAGGAGGGACTAGGCAGGTGCCTAGATGGCACACAGGAAGATTACAAAATATGCCAAACTGTGTTAGACTAAGATCCATCATGCCCAGTATCCTGTGTCCAACAGTGGCCAATCTAGGTCACAAGTACCTAGCAGTTTCCCCAAAAGACACACAGAATCCACAGTAACTGTAATGGAGCAAGCAGTACATAGACCGGGTCCTCTTTAGCAATGGTTTATGGACCATTACCCAGGAACCCGTCCAAACATTTCTAAACCCAGCTACACTGACAGCTTTTACCACATCCTCTGGCTGTAGACTGATGTTCTGCATGTGCACTGAATCATGGGTACTGATGGGGCTACCCTATGCCGGCACACACAGCAAACATTTTAGGCAGTGACCCGCAGTCTCTTTGTATCTAGCCATTGGTGTGCAGGGAGGTATGAAGGTGTAACCTATTGGTTAGTGCAATGTCTCCATAAGCAGGGGGGACAGGGGTTTGATTCCTACCTGCTCTTTTTGTGCCTGTGCTACTCACATCATTTTCATGCCTGTAACAGTCAAGGCTCTGCACATCGGTGCTGCCAGCCCATACCACCCTCTCCTCAGCTGCCATCCTTCCTTCAGCCCATCCATCTGCCTCTGTTGGCTGTGTACAGTCATATCTTCTTGTGCAAGCTGCTACACCATGACCTACACTGGTACTCTTCTCTGCATTTCGGCTCTTCACGCTCGCTTCTCCTGTGCCTGATCTGCACATCACCACTACTACTCTGTCCGCCTATCGCTGCAAACATTCTACCGCATCTGCCTCCACTGGGGGACACGCCTTCCCCATCCTATGCCACAAATTGACATTGCAGCACTTTACATTGGCACCACCCTGTGCATCAGTACAACTGTCTCCCACATGCTCATCCCCTTTACTGGCCGCCACATAGGGTGCCCACCAATATGGCAGGTCCATCCACCCCCACCCGTCTTTCCTTCCATCACCTTTACATTGACTTTCCATGGTGCTCCATCCAGCATTAGGGTTACAGCCGCTTGCATGCCTTTAGGTTCATGCGTGTCAGCTTAAAGCACCTTAAACCCCTTCAGACACCTTAAGTTCAGGCACCTTAAACCCCTTAGGTTACCTTAAGTTTAGGCGCCTTAAAAATCTTTAGGCACCTTAAGTGCAGATGCCTTAAACCCCCTTAGGGCACCTTACATTAGAGCACCTTAAATCCTTAGGACATCTTAACGTTTGTCACCTTAATATGAGATATCCCGTTAACACGAGTTATATGACCAGGATGCCCTGTTCCATGCATTACACGGCCCATTGCTCCCTTTAAGCCGGACCGTCCCCTACCCGCCCAATGCCTTATATGGCTTCAGGCACCTTAGTGCTGCCCTTACTGCCAGTGATTTTACCGTGGTTTGGTAAACGTACCCTTAAAATGACTGGCCATGGTCGCTTTAATTCACACTTGGATATTCAATGCCAGTGCTTATCCAGTGACCAGCACTGAATTTCCAGTTTCAGCAGATTGCTCTTTTGCAATCTGGTTAGCGGCTATATTGAGCCATAAAACAGAATGGATAAGCACATAAAGTTAGGACAACCTTTCATCTGTCCTAACTTTATGCAGTTTAGCTAGCTTTGGTAGATGAACAAATAGATTTAAATAGAACAACTCCATATGCATCCTAAATGAATAAGTTATCCATTTAAGTTAGGACAGTAACTTATTAAACAAATAAAGTTATCCAGGGAGCCCCCAGAAAGATTCTTGACCTGCCTTCTCCTAAATTCATAACTTCTGGCTTGAAACTGAGATGTATATTGGTCTCTAACATTAAGGCGGTGATTTTATAAGGGGTGATGTGATGTCTTCTCAATAGCTTACACATGTGGATAGGCCTTTACATGCCTACTTTATCCAGTTGTTATTTTGTAAATATGTGTGTCAGGCTGATGGTGCATTCCTTCAGTGTGCAGCTTGGGTGGTGCATAGTTGGCATGCATATCTATGCACGCTCCTTAAAAATCTAAGCACAGACATTTATACCGACCCCAGGGTGGATGTAACTGATTGCACCTATACTGTCACGTGTATATTACTACCCACACACCTACTTTATAAAGGTAAGTCTGCATGTACTTGACTTTATAAAATAGGTATGACAGATGCACAGGGACCCACATATTAACTAGTATCCAAGAAAGCAGGGTTTGATTCCCACTGGCACTCCTTATGACCTTGAGCAAGTCACTTTACCCTCCATTGCCTTGGAAGAAAAGGCCTGGCAATCTACTTCCAGTCATACCTTGCCATGAAAACCCAAGGGCTACTGGATCACCAGGAGTGAGCATTGACTTGACAGCACTTTAAAAAAAAGATGTATAAAATGATCCTCTACCCATGTAAATAATTTTGAATGTCAACCCCAATATCACTTAATTAGTACCCATTTCAATATATTATATATTCTCAAACATCAAACTTTTCATGGTTTCAGATCTCATTGTATTATATGGCTCTTGAATAAGGAAAGATTTCTGTCACCTGCACATGCTCAATTTTTATTTATTTGTAATGACAAGCTGTCACCGGTTTTTCATATCAAGCAAGTTCTGATACTTTTCCTAAGTGTAAGGGGTTGACCAATTCAACCCCTCACACTTATCCCTTTTGTAATATAAATGATTCCTCTCCTTGTTCCTGATCCTCTGCTGAACCACTTTCTATATTCCTTTTCCCATAGTTTAACCCCATATTTATCTCCAAGTTATTTACCCCTGTTTATTGTAAAGGATATCTACTGAGGTTATGCTCTTTGTAAACCGCTTTGGACAAAGGCAGGATAGAAAAACTGTTAAATAAATAAATAAATAGAAAAAAAAATCTAACTTTCTGGTTCTCCTACTACAATGCAATACTATACACAAATGAGCATAGTTAGATAATTAGCATGTATCCCTAAACCATTACCATACATTGATATGTCTACCTTGAAAACTAGAGGAGTCTATGCTCTTGCTATCCTGATTATTGCTGCTGGCTGGAAGGGTTGAAGACCGCTTGTTCTGCAACATCTTCTAATCCTTCAGACACAGCAGCAAAAGCTGTTCAATACGATGCTTTTCTATGCCTAATTGATCACCATTAGTGTAGATATTTATCACAAGAGAGATACCATACCACTTGATTGATCTATTCAGTGTGCGTTTCTACAGTGATATGATGCTATGATATTTGTCTGGTCGGCAAGCATAAGTGAATACCCTGGCAAAGCTGTATTGTTATGATATGTGTCACACCGATTCTCTTGATGATACCGCTTTTTACTAGTTGTTTCATGACAAACGGCAATTCTAAGAACATTGACACTAATGGCAACTATTTCTGTAGCAATATCAAAGGGTCACCATTAGGGTCAGTATCTATCTCTATGGCAATAAAGTAGAACGATGAAGACTGACAAGGCAATAACATATCACTATTAACACTGATCACCATAGCAACAGCGTTACAGGTATCTCCTTCTTACTGCTTTTGAACAGAATACACTTTATAAACTCACGTTTCTTCAAAATGCCAAATTTAGAAATGCTAAAAGGCACTCACTTAAGCCATCCTCCAGAAATCTCACAAAGTAATTATTATTAAATCTAATTAAATCCTGGGCACCATACACAAATAATTTTGATGCAGAAATAATGGATCCTACTTGTCAGTATAGAAGCTCATGCCTACACATGCATCCTCCAAAAATTACTCCTGTCAAGGTTCCCTTTGACCCCCTGACATGTCCTGAAAATTTGAGGTGGATAGATCACCAAATGCAAAGTGGGGGATATTGAAAGCGATTAACGCAGTTAGAAGAGCTGCTGAGCACATTAATCACGATCACTGGGATATTCAGCGACAATAATGCGGTTAGTTCCACTGAATATCCATAGATGCCGCCACAGTACACCCGGATATTAACCAGCAATATTGAGCCTCGGCCCAATTACACAGGTACACTAAAAAAATTTTTTTTTAAACTGCCTCTAATGTTTCGATTGATTTTTACGTTTTTTGGTGCGCTGAATCCAAATCTGGTAACCAATTTGCTCCATCACGTACAGATTTTTTGCTACATTGGGTTAGCAGTTTGAGGTGAACGTTTCAGATTGAGTGCGATCGAGATAAAAGTTTCTTGGATGAATTCTTTATACTAATTGTTTAGTAGTTATTCAAATAAGAATAAAGAAAATTGTAACAAAGCAGCACATAAGAATAGAGTAATGTCAACAAAACACACTGTGATGGTAGCAAAATTGTCTGCACTTAAAACAGCCACATACATGTGCACAAACATTGAGCATATAAGAGCGAGGTTAGATACAAAGCAAAGCAAAGAAATGTGCAAAAAATGTTGTACAGGTATGTATGTAAGAATAGAAAACGCAAACCGCACCATTGCAATACATGAAGACAAACACCCGATGGTGTGAAAATAAAATTCTAATAAATGAGATCCGACACTGTGGTAATAACTAGCAAATTTTTATTTCAAAGTTTAGTAAAAACACGATATTTGTCAACACAGTTTAGATTTTAAAGTCATTCTTGGGTCAATCAATCTCCTGGTGGGCCCGTTTCTTCTTCCCCCGAATGCTTCTCTTGGTGTGCTGCTTGGCGTATTTTTCATCTGGGGTTTCCCGCAGCAGCAACCAGCAGAAATCAGCCATCATAGTGGTGTTCCATCTTCCTTGGTACCTTCTCTCTGCATCCTTGATGTCCTGGTGAAACCTTTCACCTTGTTCTTCACTGTACGCCCCCAAGTTTTCGGGAAAGTAGTTCACATGGGAGTGCAAGAAATGGACTTTCAGGCTCATGTTACAGCCTTGTTCTTTGAAGGCATTGAGCATCCTGGCAACAATATCCTTATAGTTCTCATCCCGCCTGTTCCCCAAGAATTTGAGAACAACATCCTTGAAGGAATCCCAGGCTTCTTTTTCCTTCTCAGACATCGTTTCAGCGAATGCTCCATCTGAAATGAGTTTCCTTATATCAGGGCCAACAAACACTCCTTCCTTTAGCTTTGCTTCAGAAAGTCGGGGGAACTTTGAGCAAAGGTACCGAAAGCACTCACCATCTTTTGGAAGGGACTTGATGAATTGCTTAATGAGACCCAACTTAATGTGGAGAGGTGGTAATAGAATTTTATCATGAGGTACCAAGCTCTCATGAAGAACATTTTTCTCACCGGGTCTCAAATACTCCCGAATTGGCCAGTCTTTTTTCCCCCAGTGTAGGTCGCGGGCCCGGCTATCCCACAAGCAAAGGAAGCAGGGATATTTGGTGAAACCGGATTGCTGCCCTAATAGCATGGATAGAATTTTAAAGTCTCCACAAATCATCCACTTATGCTCATCATAACGAATCTTCTGAAGAATCAGGGCCAAATTCTCGTATTTTTCTTGGAGAATAACAGAGTGAGCAATAGGAACTGAAGCGAATGTGTTGCCATTATGAAGAAGAACACCTTTTATGCTGTCTTTTGACGAATCAATGAACAGCCGCCATTCAGCAGGATCATACTTGAGTTTAAACTTTTCCATCATCACTCCGTATATATCGTTGCAAAATACCAAATCTTCCTCTTTGCTGAAATACTTCAAAAATTGTGTCTCGCGGTTGCGGTACCAATAAAAAGTTGTTCCTGGTGACAATAGATTTTTCTGTTTAAGCCGAGAACCTAGCAGTTGGGCAGCATCTTTTGGGAGTCCTAAATCCCGGACTAAATCATTCAATTCAGCTTGAGAGAAAAGTTCAGGTTTCGGATCTGGTTCAGTTTCAAACTCGGAAGTACTGGACTCATCGGGAAAAGCCATCTGATGAGTCTCATCATGATCAGAACCGTCCACACAAATATGATCCAAAGATTTTGGTGGTTCAGGCACAGGTACTTCGTTGCTATGAGGCATAGGCCTAATTGCTGAGGGAAGGTTGGGGTAACTTATTACGTTCTTATTTTTTAAGTTGTATCCCTTCACAATGCAAGAGCAAAAATAGCAGTCACTGCTGTGGTCTCTTTGTTCACGCCACATCTTAGGTATTCCGAAACGAAATGCTTGTTTTTTACCTTTCATCCATAAGCGTAGATCTTCCTCACATGTCTTGCACACTTTGTGAGGAGCCCACGGTTTGTCTTGATCGCCTAACTTCAAACTGAAATAGGCGAAATATACTTTTTTAATAAATGCAGAAATGTTCCTCTGCCGCTTTTTCACGGTATATTCCCCACAAATAAAACAAAAACTGTCCGGAGAGTTGACGCAACCTCTGGCTCTGTGAGCCATCACAAATACACAGCACTGCAAACTACAACTGTAGTGAACCACTTCGGAATAAAGCTGGATTACGACTGAGCAAACAAAAGGTAATAATGAACTTGCAAGAAACTGAAATTTGACAGGAACGTTCATGTCGCAACCACCGTGTTTGAGCGAGCGAACGAGGCGAGGTGAACAGGAAAGAACACGCGCCAGCGCGAGTACTGGATTTAGCCCCCGCCTCCCAATTGTCCTGTTAATGTATAAAATGAATACAAAACACTCTAAAATATCATGAGGGAGTGTTTCTAGTTAGTTAACCATTACAACCTCTATTTTGGGCCAAGAAAATAAACTGCAGTCGGCTAAATAGAAATTATGTGAACATTCCTTATATGGGTAAGAAATCTAATTTTGCAAGAAAACGTGACGTGATGGAACATTTTGGCTATTTTTCCTGGATTCAGCACCCCAAAATCTATAGGAATCAGTTGCAAAACTGGAGGCAGTTTTTTAGTAGTGTACCTGTGTTATCCTTAAGTGGTGAGTTAGGCACCTTAAAGGCTGGCCTAACTTTCACCACCTACTGTAAGCTAACTACAAAGCGGCTAAATATCGCCCCTGCCCTGTTAACTTCACCATTATCTGGCCGACCCAAATATTCAATGCTGGTGGCCAGTCATAGACCCCATCATTGAATATCTGAGTCTAAAGTTCATCAGTGACAGCTAGCCACTGCTGAATATCAAGCCCAAAATTTATTCTTCTAGGAAACAAGGAAACGCATACACAAACACAAAGAGCAAAGTCATAAACCTACTTCCCTTCGTAAATAGGTAACAAGTCACATCATAGGCTCTGGCCCCTCATGGAAGCCTGGAAGGGGTGTGGTCTGTGAGTATTTTTGCTTTCTCCATTTGAACAAATTGGATAATGGAATTTTGTGAACTGTGAGCATTTTATTTATTTATTTATTTTCTATTCCGCCTTTTCCTTCAATCAAAGCGGTGTACACTGTACTACAAGGACATACAAAGGCAGGGGGAGAGACATGCAGGGAACAATGTGGTAGACAATGGGTCTACATAGAAAAGGGAATGACAAGACATACATTAAGTTACATTTGATATATGGTTTACAGTCATACATCAATACAAAATATATAACATAACATCATCTATAAAACGGAAAAGAGATCGGGAATATTGTGAGAGGAAATTAAAAAGATACAGCAGTAGTAGGGCAAATGAGCGACTACCATATTGATCAGGTCTTATAATACTTGTTATCAATTATACTATCTTTCTTTATTCTCGCCAAGGTCCTACGCTAAGGGCCACGCCAAAGGGCCTTTTGGCGAGGCCCTCAGGCACAGGCCCTTAAAGTGCGGGCGCGCTCCTGCAGTGGCGGTTTGAAGCCAGTATTGTGATCTGATTGGTAGGCTCCGGAGGAGAGAGGGGGCTCCCGATCACAGCAGCTGATGTCTGCTTTCGTTCTCCTTTTTACCGTGCGCCCCCCTGCAGTGGCGGTTTGAAGCCAGTATTGTGATCTGATTGGTAGGCTCCGGAGGAAAGGGGGGCTCCCAATCACAGCAGCTGATGTCTGCTTTCGTTCTCCTTTTTACCGTGCGCCCCCTGCAGTGGCGGTTTGAAGCCAGTATTGTGATCTGATTGGTAGGCTCCGGAGGAAAGGGGGGGCTCCCAATCACAGCAGCTGATGTCTGCTTTCGTTCTCCTTTTTACCGTGCGCCCCCTGCAGTGGCGGTTTGAAGCCAGTATTGTGATCTGATTGGTAGGCTCCGGAGGAAAGGGGGGGCTCCCAATCACAGCAGCTGATGTCTGCTTTCGTTCTCCTTTTTACCGTGCGCCCCCTGCAGTGGCGGTTTGAAGCCAGTATTGTGATCTGATTGGTAGGCTCCAGAGGAAAGGGGGGGCTCCCAATCACAGCAGCTGATGTCTGCTTTCGTTCTCCTTTTTACCGTGCGCCCCCCTGCAGTGGCGGTTTGAAGCCAGTATTGTGATCTGATTGGTAGGCTCCGGAGGAAAGGGGGGCTCCCAATCACAGCAGCTGATGTCTGCTTCAGTTCCCCTTGTTACCGTGCGCCCCACTGCAGTGGCGGTTTGAAGCCAGTATTGTGATCTGATTGGTAGGCTCCGGAGGAGAGGGGGTGCTCCTGATCACAGCAGCTGATGTCTGCTTCAGTTCTCCTTGTTACCGTGCGCGCCCCTGCAGTGGCGGTTTGAAGCCAGTATTGTGATCTGATTGGTAGGCTCCGGAGGAGAGTGGGGGCTCCCCATCATAGCAGCTGATGTCTGCTTCAGTTCCCCTTGTTACCCTGCGCCCCCCTGCAGTGGCAGTTTGAAGCCAGTATTGTGATCTGATTGGTAGGCTCCGTAGGAGAGGGGGGGGCTCCCGATCACAGCAGCTGATGTCTGCTTCAGTTCCCCTTGTTACCGTGCGCCCCCCTGCAGTGGCGGTTTGAAGCCAGTATTGTGATCTGATTGGTAGGCTCCGGAGGAGAGAGGGGGCTCCCGATCACAGCAGCTGATGTCTGCTTTCGTTCTCCTTTTTACCGTGCGCCCCCCTGCAGTGGCGGTTTGAAGCCAGTATTGTGATCTGATTGGTAGGCTCCGGAGGAAAGGGGGGGCTCCCAATCACAGCAGCTGATGTCTGCTTCAGTTCCCCTTGTTACCGTGCGCCCCCCTGCAGTGGCGGTTTGAAGCCAGTATTGTGATCTGATTGGTAGGCTCCGGAGGAGAGAGGGGGCTCCCGATCACAGCAGCTGATGTCTGCTTTCGTTCTCCTTTTTACCGTGCGCCCCCCTGCAGTGGCGGTTTGAAGCCAGTATTGTGATCTGATTGGTAGGCTCCGGAGGAAAGGGGGGGCTCCCAATCACAGCAGCTGATGTCTGCTTCAGTTCCCCTTGTTACCGTGTGCCCCCCTGCAGTGGCGGTTTGAAGCCAGTATTGTGATCTGATTGGTAGGCTCCGGAGGAGAGGGGGTGCTCCTGATCACAGCAGCTGATGTCTGCTTCAGTTCTCCTTGTTACCGTGCGCGCCCCTGCAGTGGCGGTTTGAAGCCAGTATTGTGATCTGATTGGTAGGCTCCGGAGGAGAGTGGGGGCTCCCCATCATAGCAGCTGATGTCTGCTTCAGTTCCCCTTGTTACCCTGCGCCCCCCTGCAGTGGCAGTTTGAAGCCAGTATTGTGATCTGATTGGTAGGCTCCGTAGGAGAGGGGGGGCTCCCGATCACAGCAGCTGATGTCTGCTTTCGTTCTCCTTGTTACTTTGCACGCCCCTGCAGTGGCGGTTTGAAGCCAGTATTTTATGGCTTTTTAATATAAATGGCCCCCCCAATGGTCTTACAGAAGACCACAAAATTCAATTTTGCTCCTGACCCGGTGCCAAAAAGTTACTTCAGGCAACCTCATGGACAAGAGGACAATTACCTAAAAGAATATGAATTGGAACTCTTCAAAGAAAAATTCTACTGCTTTGCAAGCAGGCAAAAAGAAGAAAAACTTGTGCATGACAATTTATTTTTTCCTCAAATTAAGTCAGAGCACAATTTTTTAAAATATGACAGACAGCATTTAGTCAGAAATTTAGTTCCAGTTGTACAATAGCAACAAATAAGTTCAACAATTCCCTGTATTTAGCTAATTCTAAGAACAATGGGCCCAATATTAAACAGCATTTATGCAGTTTAAAATCTTGTGAACCATGTAAATACTGCTGTACTGCGACGTTCATCCGCACTAACAATCTGCATGAAATCAGGGCATGTCGTGGGCGATCCAGGATGGAGCGGAGGTGGCAATATTAAGCCGCTGCCTGGTTAGCAACCCATAGATAAAGATAGCTGTGGTTTGCAGAGCGTTTCAGTGAGCAGTGAAAGACCTGGATATTCAATTCTGGAGCCCGGATATGGCCCTGGATTGAATATCTGGTGTAAAAGTTCAGTGACGACAGCTATGCACCTTAGAGATGCATAGCCAGCACAACTCATATCGGGCCCAATGTGTACCTCTCTTTCAGATCAAGGGGCATGTTTACAAAACCGCACGCACTAACCGTCAGTGCAGACTTTAGCATGCAATAAATGCATCACGGTAAACGTTAACGCAGGTCCCAACACTAAGGAGCATGTTTATTAAAGGTTAATGTGTGTTAAGTAAAGTTAACTTGTGTTACATGCTGCCACTGCCTATTCATTTCTATGGGTCATTGCAGCACTTAACATGCATTAAGTAAAGTTAACACGCATCAACCTTTTGTAAACATGCTCCTAAGAGTCCTGACTGGTTAGCATGCGATTGGGTGGAGACAGGGAGGGTTGGGGTAGAACGTGGGCATTGATGGCACATCACGGTTAGCTTGGGTATATGTGCACCTGCTAACCGCAATTGTTGCCATCAGTACAGGCGCACAATGCCACCACAGAGGGTGGCGTTAATTGCACACGCCTGTTGGTTTCCCTGGTGCATGCGTTAGCAATGTGCCAACAGCAGGGGGATGGACGCACACTTAGTTCTCATTCAGATGCTGGTGCCATCCAGCTCCACGTCGGGTTGTCTACTTGCAGTGGTCCAGACATCTTCAACTGTACTGCCTACTGTCTGTACCCGAATGTAACTTGCCTTGTACGCTGAGAAAGGCATGAGCAAAATCCAGTCCAATCATTTTGCAGGCAGTTCCCTACTATGCTATTCTCTAATCAACTCAAAGATGCAAAACCCTAACAAATTCAACAACAAGGGTTTACTCTGGCTTTTATTTGTTGCCATTCCTTCTACACTGTGTTCTTGTTTTTCTTTACCAATAGCTGCTCTCTATTCCTAGCACTATCTCTACCTAGTTCAATAGGAAAGACAATTGTTTCACCCTATCTAAACTGCAGGGCCAGTGCAAGGATTAGGGGCATCATAGGTGGGCCGCTCCATCCTGCCACCCCTCTCTGGGCCCTGCAGCAGCAATGGCTAAGTAAACGCAGGGCAGCCCTTACCTCAGCTCTAGGTTTGCCAACTGGGTCCAGATATGCCCGACAGGCTTGATCCAGTCCTGGGTTTAGCTCACTGTATGCAGAGGCTTGTAGTTTTGCTTTTCTTATGGAGTGCGATAGAGAAATCAGGATACATGTCCCTGCATGCAATAGGGTAAACCCAGGACTGCTTCAAGCCTGTCGACCGATCTCAAGCCAGTTGGCAACCCTACTCAGGTCACCGGCACTATCCCTAAAGTTCCTGTGCTCTACAATGCCTCTTTCACCTCCTTCTGATGCTACTTCTGGTTTTGAAGTCTGCATCAGAGGGGGACAGAAGGAACCTTGTAAAGCATGGGAGCTGTGTCGGCGACCTGAGGGAAGCACTGCCCTGCATTTACTGAGCGATTGCCTTCGCTGTAGGTCCCGAAGAGGGGCGGTAACAGTGGCAATGGTGGCCCCAGAGATCCGATACTCTAGGTGACTGCCTAATTCACCTTCTGGTAGCATCGGCCCTGGTAGACTGGAGGCCAAGTTGTCCTGTAGATCAAACATGCACTCTCTCCTTTTGCACTCTCTCTCCCTCTCTGCTTAACACCAGTTGATCAAAGTGACCTAAAGTTAGTTAGTCCTTTTGATAATGACAAATTTTAGTAGCCAGTTTCAAATGCTAGCCCTCAGCAGCCAGATACCATAGCCTCTTAGCCTTCCCAATGGGCTTAGGCCTGTTTCTGCTTGAAGCCTGTGCCTTCTTCCATGGCACTTGCTATCGGCTAATCACGAAGTAACTGCACATTGCTGGGCTATTAGCAGACATAGGCCACTTTACAAATTGTTTCTTAAGTGGTTCTTTTGAGGAGCACCACACATTGACCTCTTGTGGTAGGCGACGGCCTATGATCCATGCTAATTGAACTAAGCAGACAGGCCTGAGCAGCTTGACCTGTAACTGAAGCCTGTAGTTAGGCCCAGAGGAATGAAAACCCCCCTGAATGATGACACCATAGAATTGAAACTTAACTCAGTTTAACTGAACATAGCTAAGCAGAAACGAAACTTAGAAAATAAAGAAAAACAAGTTTAATTGGTACTGATAAGGTGTGCTATGCTTCTATGGAATTAATTAACTCTGCAGAGAGCAAGGTCACAGTGCCTCTGCTTCCCATATGTTTTAACAAGCTCAGCGACCTTGGAGGAGAGAAGTAACAAGTTGGAGACACTGACCATTGTAATTGGGACTAGAAGGGGGGCAACCAGGTGCTGGGCCCAGACCAGAGTCCCGATTGGGTAGCCATATCAGTACCGGGACCAATAGATGGGTGAGAGGGGTACTGGGACCAATGAAAAGTTTGCCTATGCTTAGAATGGACAAGAAAGCTATAAAAGTTGTTGTTTTACTAGAAGCCATTGCTCAGCCATTTTGAAATTGCTTATTGCTTGAGCCATGTGCACATTAAACTGGCTTGGATCCTTGAAAAGACTCCTGGATTTATTTATTGCATGCTTATCTGCTGCTACATTCTTGGTGCGTTGGCCGGGAAGTGCGAGTGGTGGATAGTGTTCAAGTGAATAAATCCACGTAATTCGCCTTGAGGTTTGGTCCAGTTGGAACCATGCCAATCCGACGCAGGGGAATCTCCCTGGGCCCACCGATCCTCTTGTATCGGAGGGAGTTCTGCCTGGCCTCGGCAGGCACTGAGTCCAGCTGGCTAACACTTCCGACCCGGGGGAGTCCAGGATCCAACTCAGAAGCTTGGGAACCAGATCTGGTAAGTATAGTTTTGAAAACCTGTCTAGACAGATGAGTTAGAACTGCAGTTTGCAAACTTTGGTAAGACTTAAGTCTTTGTTTGAAAATCCTTGCATGAGTATTCGCTAGGTACAGTTGTTATAGAGAATCATGATTCAGCCTGGTCAGAGCAGACAGGACTGGGTTTTTGGTATGTCTAGACAGAAATAGAAAGAGCAGTACTGCCAGTGGAACTTGGAATTTGTAATCTCGAGATATTGGGAATTGGTAAGAGAGCTCTCAAGGAAGGGCCGAGTAACACCGCATGGGAATTCGCCGGGTGAAACCCTCATCCTTTTTGTAATTGGGAAAAAGACTAGTCAGAATAGATAGAAAGGAATGCATTCTAAGATACGTTGCTAGCATGATTGTGTGAATGAAGTATGAATGAGAGGTCTGGCAGCACGGACCAAGCAGAGTGGACTCTGGACTAGCGCAGTTCCTAGTCGGGTGACTGCGTCTAGGTCGCGAAACGGATGAAGCGTTTGGTGTATTGTCCGTCCTGTGTATTTGATTTTTGCTATCTGTTGAAACTGCGAGTTTCCCTTTTGTTATATATGTGAGATTATTCTGTTGAGTAATTTGTGACAGTTCACTGATTAAGAAATTGTATTAATAGAGCAGAATGAAGACCCAAAACACCTACAGTCATTTTTAGAAATCAAAAAGCTGGTCTGACCCAGTTAGTTTTTCTACTGCAGTGTGAAAAACTGACAGGGGGCGTGTCTGAAGGAAAGAATGTCTAGTGTCGTCTTTCTAATCTTGTGCAGGCTTAAACCTCAATGCTGGTAGTTTGTGCTTATTTCAGGCAAATTGTACCTGTTTTATTTAATATGTTTTTGTTCCTTCTGCTGTGGTTATGTAATATATATCATTTATTTATCATTTAATAAGAATGTTTAGTCAGGATTGTGGGTCCCGATAGTTTTTGGGTTTAGCCTGAAAAGGATTAAGTTTGTATTAATCCCTTATGGGTTGCGGACCAAGTGAGAGGAATTTCTGTCGGCTGTATGTTCAAATTTTCAGTAAGCACTGAAACAGTTTAAATAGGAAATGATAAAGAACTGTTTTTGTTTTTCCTTTGATCTACAAAGTAATTAGATCACGACTTAACATTGATTTAAATTGTTTTTTTCTGGCATCTCTGTCCATGTGAATGAGAAGTCTATTTTTATGAGCACAGTTCAATTGTTTCCCCGCGAGCAGAGGGGTGTGGCTTCCACATATCCTTAAAAAAAAAAAAAAAAAAAGGTTCTGGAGAGACAGCTGGAGACTGCAGGAGATTTCTCCTAGGAATGAAAAGGGACTGCCGATTTGAAAAGTCTCTTCATTTAATCGAAGCGTGATGAATTTATAATTAGTTTTTTCTCTGGTTTCACTAGCTCTGTTTAACCAAAAGTTTTAAAAACAAAGTTTATCTTTTTATGAATGAGTATAAGTCATTTGAATGCATGCTTCCCCTCTGTGCTGGTTACTAATGAACAAATCAGTTAGCTTTTCTGTATTTAAAAAAAAAAGGGAAAGGTGTACTGTATTTTATGAAAAATATCCGGAATGTCTTTTAAATATTTGCTTCCTGAACTAAAAAAATAATTTCTTTTGCAGAGACATGCTGACAGATAGCTATAGTTCTCTCTATAAGAAGCATAATGGATGTATGTGCTCAATCTAAGTGTTTCCTGCCTGCCCTATGTTTACAGAAATAATAAGTGTCTTTTCAAGTATGATCAAGAATTTCAGTAAGGGATTTACTGAAGATTATGAAATGTCTCTGTCCCAATCAGGATTTTGCCCCAGAATTTCTAGATATCCTGTCTCGTCTCTCTCTCTCTCTCTCTGTAAGTAGTTCAGTTCAGAGTGCTTAAGGGGGGGATGGAGCCCAGTCCACCGATGATGTCAAACCCCCCCCCCCCCAGTGGGCGTGAACTAATGTGCCCACAGCAGAGAAGTGGATCCTTAAAAAAAAAAAAAAAATCAACCTCCGGGATAGAGCATTGCTAGGAGAAACAGAATCCAGGAGAGGGGGGGGACTACAGATTCCCAAGTAGTTTGCTAGCCACCTCTGCAACAGGGGAATGTCCACCCCCTCCGGACTAGAAGTGAAAGTCAGCTGACCAGACTTGTTTAGAACTGAAAAAAACTGCATTATACACTGAGAAGTTTTAGGACTTGATTGAACTAATGAACGGAAATTGCAGAGAACTGGATGAATTTGCGGGCATAATGGTTAAATGAAAGTTTATCAGAAAGTATGTGGATTGTTGAAGAAGGACAGAGAATGTAAAAATTGTAAGATGGGAAAAAGAGAACAGATATTTTAGTTGGATGATGTGGAAGTTTTCCTAATCGAAGGAGCAGCGGATGTGAAAAACTGGGTGTGAGTGCGCCCATTATAGAAAAAGAAGGACATTAGAGAAGTGAATGCCCGTATCTTGACTCCCGAGGGAGTACTTGATTGCAAAGTCATAAAACAATAAACCAAGCACAGTGTTTCAGCACGAGAGTGAAGCAGCTATAGCGTGAGTGGCAGCCGAAGAGGGCTACAGCATGGATGAAGACTAGGCCAGACCGGACTCTCCAGTTTCCCTGGGTCCCCAGGAGTCAGTCTGAAAAATAGGGGACCAATATATGGACTTTTATGGGGGATACAGGAGCAGAATACTAAAGCCAGTAGCCCCTGTGTTTTTCTCGCAAAGCCTTTTCTGCAGAACCACATGTGTGAACTAGAAAAAAAATAATAATAATAATGTACCAGTTCCTGTATATGCCTGAATGCCCTATTCCATTTTTGGGCCGAGACCTGCTTGCAAAGCTTCAAGCACAGATATCCTTTGTTGAAGGGAAAAAAATGAAACTCAAAATCTGCTGGCCTGATGGTGTTAACTGTCCCCAAGAAGAAGAATGGCGGTTCTATTCACCTGCATCCAAAGCAACAAGCTGTACACTTACCAACCTCATAGCCCCACCTGGAGGATGGGCAGAAGATAATCCACCTGGCCTAGCGAAGAACATAGCCCCTGCCATTGTCACCCTCAAGCCAGTCAAGAAGCCTGGGACAGGTGATTACCGCCCAGTGCAGGATCTAAGAAAGAATGAATGATGCAGCTGAAACTATACAACCAGTGGTACCAAAATCCTTATATTCTCTTGGAACTGATCTCTGCTGAAGCTATACATTTCATCATTCTGGACTTAAAAAGATGCCTTTTTCTGTATACGCTTAGCCCAAGACCCCACTACAAGGAGGCGGGGCCAACTCATCTGGACAAGATTACCTCAAGAATTCAAGAACTCGCCTCACTCAGCAAAAGATTTGACAAGTTATCCAGAAACTCAAGAAAAAAAAAAAAAGAAAAAATTCTACTTCAATATGTGGACAACTTGCTCATAACCACCAACTCAGAAAGTGAATGTCCACCAGCCACCAGTGAACTCTTGCACCTTTTTAATGAGGCTGGATACAAAGTCTCAAGAGCCAAAGCATAATTATGTCAAACAAGTTAAATACCTAGGATTCCAGTTGTCCAGCGGAATTCGACGCCTGGAACCCTTACCAGAACGCAAAGCAGCTGTATGCAGTATTCCTACTCCAATCACCAGGAGGCAAGTGAGAGCCTTCTTGGGTGCCACAGAGTATGTTGTATATGGATCCCCAATTTTGCGCTGCTAGAGAAAAAAAACCAAAAAAAAAAAACATTGTATCAAGCTATCAAAGGAATGGAAAAGTCTCCAGAGGAATGGGGACTTGAACAGGATGCAGTCTTTTGATCTTTGAAAAAAACACTCTGATGTTGTCACCAATTCTGGGTCTACCAGATGTCCAGAAAACCTTACAGTCTCTATGTTCATGAGTCGCAAGGAAATGTTCTGGGAGTGTTGACTCAATCTCTTGGACCTTATTTGAGAAGCTGTTACAGCTACAGCCTTCCTAGTAAGCAAAAACTAAAAGAAAAATCCCTTCACAAAGGAAATTACTAGCTAACAAATCTATGAATGTTGAAATATTAGAGTATGTTGTGTGAAAACCCCAGATACAACTGAAGGGTCAGTCAAGCTTTCAATCCTGCTATGTTGTTATCAGTTGGTCTTGATCCCCTGATCATGACTGTTTAGAAATTATGGACACTGTATTCTCAAGCCACCTGGATTTGACTGATGTCCCTCTGGAGAACCCTGAACAGACTTTCTTTGTGGCTGAAGGCAGTTTCATCATCAATGGACATTGTTGTGCTAGATATGCAGTGGTGACCCCTGATTTGGTAGTTGAGTCCTCAGCCCTGGCCCCAGAAACTTCACCACAGAAAGCTGAACTGATAGTCCTCACTAGAGCACTAACAATAGGAAAAGAGCCCTGTCTAAATGTGTACCCAGATTTCAAGTATACCCTTACAACCTTGCATGCATATGGGGCCCTGTACAAAGAATGAGGGTGGATAACCTTAGGAAGCAAGTCCATTAAGTATAGCCCCAAGATATTGATATTAATAGATACATACTGCCTATAGATCTCAGAATTTAGGAAAAGTAGAATATATGAATAGAACCCTGAAATCTCAGTTGTCTAAACTTTGCCAAGAGGTTTACCTGAAGTGGCCCCAGGTTCTTCCCATAGCCCTTCTTAGGATATACTTAGCCCCTGCTAAGTCTTTAGGAGTTTCCCTTTTTGAGATTCTGTATGGGCAACCCCTGCCTATTGTATAGGAAATAAAAGGAGATATGAGACAGATAGGATCTGAAATTATTAGACATGAACTATTGGTTTTAAGTTCTGTTTTGCAGAAGTCTTCATACCTGAGTACAAAATCGATTACTCATCAATTTGCCTGCACCCCTGCATCCTTTCAAGCCTGGAGTCTCGGTGTGGATCAAAGAGTGGAGAAAGATACTGTTAGCCCTGCATTGGAGGGGACCCTATGTCGTCATCCTGTCAACAACTCCAACTGCAGTAAAAGTCGCAGAATTTGAACCTTGGACCCATCATAATCAAGTGAAGCCAGCAGCTGCTCTTGAACCTGATCACTGGAGTACTGTACAGCATCCTGAGACTCCATTGCACCTCACCCTACGACAACAACCACGGACCTAAGACTTATTGGTCCCTCAGAAACTGCACTATTTCAAGACTGTTTGTTTATCTGAAGGTAAGCCTCGCATCTGAAAAAACCTGCAATCATCAGAAAGAGACTGTGTTGTGTTAAGAAATTGAATCTTCTAAGAGACTGTGTTTAAATACTCTGAAAAGACTGTTTTGATCTCCTAAAGAGTGAACTGCTCTAAGGAAGCAATAATAGCCTAAGAGACTATGCTATGATATTTTAAGAAATTGAGACATCCCAGAGGACAGTGATACTTTGGAATCTACAGCCCTACTCCTGCCAAAACGCTGGTAGGTCTACGTACGGCAGAAGCTTGAGGATCTACAATCAACCCTACATCTGTTATCTGTTGTGGAAGTCGACAGTTCCACCAATTTTCCAGAGACTATGCCCATTATGAATTATTATTATTGCTTTATTTTGGCAGCAGCCTTGGAGTGCTTTGAAATGACTTTTGCCTTATCTCCCTGGGCAGCCTGTATAAGTACAACATGAACTGGACCGAAGGTCACTCAGACCTTGTTTTATCATTCTTCCTATACTTGCATTGGTATACTCTCCAATCCAAAAGTTGTTCTTGATCTTGACTTTCTACAAGGCTATGCAAGCCACCGTTGCAATTCCTCATACCACCACCAGAACTTGTTTCTTGAACTTACTGGAGCAATAGCATCTAGTCTCCACACTTCTGACTGTTTCTATTGTGGAGGAACTAAGATGGGAGATCAGTGGCCCTGGGAGACGCAAGAACTGAACTATTCTATCCTATACAATCAGACTGATTTACATAATACTACTAGTGAGTGGGTATTGGCCCACCCCATTGTTGACAGTTTGTGTTTTGTTCGGACTGGACCACAATCTACTACGAAGGATGGACAGCTGGTCTGTCTAAATCAGAAGCTTTACGACAGCACAACAAAGATGCAACCAAACCTTCTAATCCTTTAGTTCTTTTTCCCACTCTTGCCAAACTATGGACTTTGACTATCTGCCTGTTGCTCCCTTGTTTCTTGCCATTTTGCTTGCAAATGATAACTTCAGTTATTAATAACACTGTAGAGCGTAAGACAGCTACAAAGATATTAGCTATGTGAACTTACTACCCTATACCACAGAGTGATACCTTTACCTAGTATTATGTGATTTGATTCTCACACCTTATTAACATGCGGGTGAGAATAATCAAAGGGGGGAATGTGGTAGGCGACGGCCTATGATCCATGCTAATTGAACTAAGCAGACAGGCCTGAGCAGCTTGACCTGTAACTGAAGCCTGTAGTTAGGCCCAGAGGAATGAAAACCCCCCTGAATGATGACACCATAGAATTGAAACTTAACTCAGTTTAACTGAACATAGCTAAGCAGAAACGAAACTTAGAAAATAAAGAAAAACAAGTTTAATTGGTACTGATAAGGTGTGCTATGCTTCTATGGAATTAATTAACTCTGCAGAGAGCAAGGTCACAGTGCCTCTGCTTCCCATATGTTTTAACAAGCTCAGCGACCTTGGAGGAGAGAAGTAACAAGTTGGAGACACTGACCATTGTAATTGGGACTAGAAGGGGGGCAACCAGGTGCTGGGCCCAGACCAGAGTCCCGATTGGGTAGCCATATCAGTACCGGGACCAATAGATGGGTGAGAGGGGTACTGGGACCAATGAAAAGTTTGCCTATGCTTAGAATGGACAAGAAAGCTATAAAAGTTGTTGTTTTACTAGAAGCCATTGCTCAGCCATTTTGAAATTGCTTATTGCTTGAGCCATGTGCACATTAAACTGGCTTGGATCCTTGAAAAGACTCCTGGATTTATTTATTGCATGCTTATCTGCTGCTACACTCTGACATGCTTAAAGTAGCAAAATTTCTCACAGACTGCTTAAATTACTTTTAACATGCACATAGATCTGATCACTTGAAAGTCTCCTGGTAGTCTCTCACTACTAGCTGCTCTATCTCTAAGGAAGTAGCATCTGTACTAAGGTAGGGTTGCCGAACTCCATTCCAGGAGGGTCATAATCCAGCCTGGTTTTCAGGATGTCCCCAATGCATATTCATGAGATAGATTTGCATACAACAGGGCCAATATATGCAAATATATCTCATAAATATTCATTGAGGACATCCTGAAAACCAGGCTGGATTGTGGCCCTCCAAGACTGGAGTTGGACACCCCCATTCTAAGTTATTACTATCACACAAAAATCCAAACTATTAATGAAAGGGTCAACTCCAAATATCTAAGAACAATGACTGAGACCCCGTAACTTCTACAAATGTGCTTTGACAGACTTGACACTGATGGAGGAGGGGGGTTCAAAAAGGTCTGACAAAAAAACTCTTTTTGAAATTACAAGAGCTACGATATTACTATGACCTGTCCATGATATTAATATGGATCATCCAATGGGGCTTTGAAGTTTAACTTCCCTTCTGGCTTGGGATTCCGAGGTTCTGAACAGCTTTCCATGAAACTTTGTGATGTTTTATTTATAGTACAAATGGCCATTTACTGATTACAATGAATCCTTTAACATATACAAAACCCTCAATTCAAAATCACAAAATACCCCCCTAAATGGCCTTTAAAACCAGTATCCCTCCTACTAGTCCCAGTCTCTTTACAGTGCTGTCATGGTTCTGCAGCAGTTTTCTGCCTTTTAAACCCTTTTTCCTGGTCCCCCTCAGGGTTGTTCCTGCTGTCCCACTCTTAATTCCCCTCTGAGAGCTGATCATCACTTTTGGTCATGCCACTGGCATCTTCCTTAAATAGGCTGCTATCTCTGAAATGTTGGCAGCCAGGCAATCAATTGTTCTTGCTCAGTCCTGCTCTGCCTGATCTTCTCCCTCCCAATAGGGAAATCTCCACAGTCCATCTCTCTTATTTTGGGGGGCGAGGTCCCTTTAAATTTAAAAACAGCCTCTTTGCTCCATTTCCCTCAGGCCCCCCAGCTCTGCAGCAGTTTTTTATTTAAATTAAAGAAGCGGGCATAACCCCTTTAATTTTTGCTGTGACCTAGCACTGCTTCAGCCCTGGCTCTGGCACTATTTCTCAAACCAAGAATTGTGGATGTCAGCCTTGTCTTTGGGCCGGCGAGCACATAAAGCAGGAGTGGCCAACTCCAGTCTTGGTGCACCACAATCCAGCCTGGTTTTCATGATGTCCCTAATGAATATTCATGAGATATATTTGCATCCACTGCCTTCCATTGTATGCAAATATATTCAATGAATATTTATTAGGGACATCATGAAAACCAGGCTGGATTGTGGTGCACCAGGACCGGAGTTGGCCACCCCTGACCTGAAGCATATACATAAAGGCACATTCATGTGTGCCTTTCCACATGCCCTTTACAGAATTAGCACCTAAATGTATAGATTAAACATTTTACTGCACCACCCAAACAGCAGCACTACTAAATGTATAATCTGTGGGAGGTATTTTAGAATTCCTATTTGTGAGTTTGACATTTGAAAACAGGCACTTGGATGTGCACAGAATGGAGATGCCTTGGAGCCATTTTAGAAGCTGTCTATATAGACGTCGCGAGGATGAGAATGTCCATGTATCACAGGGGGAGTGGTAGAGGAGTGGCCTGGGTGGAGCAAGGGAGATGCACGTCATTGTGCAATTTCAGGATGGTGCATGCATGTCTGGCCTTAGTGAGGCATCCATACCTATACCTATGCCTGTTCCTGACCATGAATAAAATGAAAAAAGTGCTTCTTTCATGGATATCATCGAGAGCGTTTTGGTTTCCTGGAACATAGGATGATGTTCCAAGGGCTGCAAAGCAGAGTTGGGGTCCATCTGTCAAAAAAGGGTCGAAGTGTCTTCAGCAGCAGACTGGCTAATCTACTGAAAGGGCTTTAAACTAGATTCATTGAAGGTGCGTAAAGAAAGTCCCCAGGTAAGTAAAGAAAGCCGCTAGGCAAGTGAAGCATTAAATACCTCTATAGAAATGGGTAATGGGGAAATAAGATCTCAGATGTTGAGGCTTTAATGAAAGAGGCTGCCTTCGATTTAGTGGCGGTTACGAAGAGATGATTCACGGAAAAGTATAACTAGGATGCAATTATACCAGGCTATACTTTATTCAGGAAGGGCAGGGTGGGAAAAAGGGGAGGTGGAATGCACTATATGTAAAAAATAATATTAAATCTATAGAACTGCAGAGCTTACAAGGAAGAGAGGAGGCACTGTGGGTTAAACTAGAAAGAGGTAAAGGGAAATCCATTTGCATTGGGGCATAGGACGTAGAAGTGGATGAAGATTTAATAGAAGACATACACAGTATTGCCATGAAAGGAGAAGTGCTACTGATAGGCAATTTCAATATGCCAGATGTTGATTGGCACATTCCTGCTGCAGAATCATCTAGAAGTAAGGAGATCCTGGATTCTTTACAGGAAGAACTAGTCAGGTAACTGGTAACAGAACCCACACGTGAAGGGCCATACTGGACTTGGTGCTTACCAATGGTGAAAGTGTTTCTGATGTTATAGTGGGAGATCATTTTGCATCCAGTGATCACCAGATGATATGGTTCAGTATTAGGACTAGGACTTATAAAATCCATTCAGAAGCGAGGGTCTTAGACTTTTGGAAAACTAACTTTGCCAAGATGAGACAATACCTCAGAGTCGTTAGTGGGATGGGAATAGCTGGGGGATGTAGAAAAACAGTGGGCAAAACTGAAAGGGCGTATTTTAAGGGCAACAAACCTTTCTGTTAGAAAGGTAAATAAATGTAAAAGGTTCTCAAAAAAAGTAGCTGAAAAGGTGAAAAAAAAAGTGAGGCCTTCATGAAAAACAAGAGATCACAGAGAGAGGAAGATAGGCATCTATATTTTAGAGAAGCTAGCAAAGTAGTCAGGAAAGCAAAAAGAATTAGCCAATGCAATAAAATGCAGGGATAAGACATTTTTCAGATATGTTAGTGAGAGGAAGAAGGGCAAAAGTGGTATTGTCAGACTCAAGGGTGTAGGGGAGGAATATGCAGAAACTGATGAGGATAAAGCAGAATTGCTTAACAAATATTTCTGTTTTGTGTTCACAGATGAAGGGCCAGGAGCAGGACCTCAGGAAGCACCCACAAACAAGAACAGAAGCAACGGGGCTCTCGAACGATTTTCTGAAGACTATATTTGTGAGGAAATAGCTAAACTAAAAGTAGACAAAACCATGGGTCCGGATGGGATACATCCAAGAATACGGAGGGAACCTGGGGACATACTAGCGGCTCCACTGTCTGACCTTTTCAATTCCTCTTTGCACTTGGTACTGGAGGACTGGAGAAAGGCACATGTGATCCCTTTACACAAAAGCAGACTTAAGAAATGGCATTGAGAACTACAGGTCAGTTAGTCTAACCACTGTGGTTAGTAAACTATTGGAAAGGCTACTAAAAGAGAGAATAGTGAGGTTTATGGAGTCCAATGGATTGCAGGATCCGAGGCAGTATGGATTCACCAGAGGCAGATCTTGTCAGACAAATCAAATTGATTTCTTTGACTGGGTGACAAAGGAGTTGGACTGAGGGAGATCCCTAGATGTGGTGTATTTAGATTTCAGCCTTTGACACTGTTCCTCACAAGCAACTTATAAACAAACTGAGCACCCTAGGGATGGACTCTAAAGTTACTGTTTGGGTTAGAAATTGGTTGAGTGGATGGCAACAAAGGGTACAGGTAAATGGAGTTCACTCTGAGGAGGATGAGGTTACCAGTGATGTGCCACAGGGATCTCTCCTTGGTTCGATTATTTTAAACATCTTTCTTAGTGACATTGCAAAGGGCTGTGGGGTAAAGTTTGCTTGTTTGCGGATGATACCAAAATCCACAATAGATTAGACACCCAGAGAGGAGTAGATAACATTATGAGGGATCTAGCTAAGCCAATGCAGGGTCATGCATTTAGGCTACAAAAATCTGTCCACAAAAGAACAGCGGGACCTGGGCATAATTGTGTCTGACAACCTTAAAGCAGCTAAACAGGTAGAAAAGGCAACTGTGAAAGCCAGAAGGATGCTTGAGTGTATAGGGAGAGGAATAGCCAGCAGGAAAAGGAGACTGCTACTTCTGCAATTGTAAGTATTTACTTCTGCAATTGTAAGTATTTACTTCTGGGAATTTTTCCAAATCTTGGGGTAAAGGAATTCTTTAGATTAAAACTGATTAATCTGTGAACCCAGTGTATTTGTTAAATCAGTCAGGGTCTAGTAGCAGCAAAGAGCTTTAATTTAAATCAAATCAGAATATAACTTAGCATAAAAGGCAATACAGGCTCAGTATTGTTTGAGGAATACATTTCTAGAGATCTTCACAAAGAGACCTTCTACATAGGGGGCAAGAGACCTGTGAAATTTTTTAAATAGGTAAAGTCAGGTGGCAGATCAAAGGGTCATTTTTAAAGACTCCCTCTATCCAAGCAAGGACTCTGTTAATCACCCAGGAAATTGGTCACTGCTTACCTCAGAAGCACAGGCATAAATAGTTCAACCAGAGTTCTGTGATTCTCAGTCTTGAAGGACTAAAAAAGGGGACTGCAACTACTGGAACGAGATCTGCAATTGTAAGTATTTACTTCTGGGAAATTTTCTAAATCTTGGGGAAAAGGAATTCTTTAGATTAAAGCTGATTAATCTGTGAACCCAGTGTATTTGTTAAATCAGTCAGGGCCTAGAAGCAGCAAAGAGTTTTCAGTTTAAATTTAAAACATAGCAGAAAGCTTTCTGGTTAAATTTAGAACCCAAGATACCCTCTATCCGAGAAAGGGCTGTGGGACTCCCCCTGGAAATTGGTCACAGATTTACCTTAGAAGCACAGGACAGGGTACTATGTAGCAGCCAACTTTTAATAAGTCTTTTACCCTCCCTTCCTCCCCAATAACCACCCACCCCTTGGATAATCATAGCTTTATAGGTGCATAAACCTCTAAAAGGAAAGGAGGTGCCATATTAACTCTCAGGTATTGCTGTCTGTCCCCATCAGGCATACATTAAGGACCTGAGATTAAGCTTCAGGTGAACAAAGTACTGTACATTAAACGTATTAGGTGTAGTTTTATTAGTATAAGTATCCCTACCAACCCTTAGTAGGTAAAGAACTTAAATACCTAAACACAACCTTAAAACTAAGAGGCAGACAGCAGTCCAGCAGTAAGATGGGGAAACTAAGAGGCAGACAGCAGTCCAGCAGTAAGATGGGGATTTTCCAGTCTTTTGCATTAAGTGTCACATGTATGATTTTCTCCCAGTTGGTGAGGGGCCTTACGTGTGTACTAAGTGCAAGGAGCTTTTTGCTCTCAGGGAACAAGTCCAATCTCTGGAGGCTAGAGTAGCAGACTTGGAAGAAATAAAGAAGACAGAGGAGCAGAGACGAGACCTACAGGGATATAGCCAACCAAAACAGAGCACACAGTACCTGCAGAAACCAAACTAGAGACAAAGGAGCTGGTACCCAAGACTGGCGAAAATCCAGAAGTAGAACTTTTCCTTTATTGTCCCCAACACGTTTCGGCCTGGGTCTTCTTCAGGGGGTATGAATCACAAGCCTCAAAAAATACAATATACAAATAAAAACACATATCATCATATTTATTTATTTAGACAGATTTGTATGCCACCTTTTCCTTCAATCAAGATGGTCACGTCACATGACAATTGGAGGGTTACATTTAACATTAGGGTACATGTAAACATTTAGACAGTACAGTTACTTAACAGTAATTAGACAGTACAATTGAGGTAACATTTAACATGAAGGTATTAAAACGTGGTATGAAAGATTTGTGTGTGGGGGTAGTATGGATGTGTGTTTAGTTGGTGGAGATAGTAGTGTTATTGTTTGGGTAGAGGATGTTGCCTGAATGCTCATAGGTTTCTATAAATAGGAATGTTTTGAGGTCTTTGCGGAAGTCTGTGAGGTCAAATCAAACTCATAAATCTAAATGATCATAAATAATAAAAAGCAATAAAAACATTGAGCTGTGCAAGGGTGACATATAAAAGAAGCAATGATACGTAAGCATAAGGTCTATGAATGTGCAAAAGAGCAATAAATAATGCACTTACATATTAAAATCAACTAACGTACAGAAACAATACATCTATAAAAAGGAATTCATAAAAAGCTGATGTAGTCCAAAAGTAAATGAGTAATGTAAATATAAACTAAAAAGAACAAAATTTAAAAAAAATTTAAAAAGTGATAAAAGGAGATGAGGAAGACGTATATAATACCTTAAGAGATCCAGTCTGTAGGTAAGATAAAAACACTGGAAGGGAGATAAATAAATAAATATCTAAATGATTAAATAAATAAATAAATAAAGGTGAGTAATATGAGTAATATGGGAACGGCACAATAGGAGAGATAATGCTGAAATATGATCCTTATCACTGATAGTACCTTCACTATTAAAGGGAGGGGAGTTAGAAATTACTCCCATTGGAGAAAGATGAACTGAAATAAAATCAGTGTATAAAAAACCACCTGATAAACCTTAAATAAGTGATATAGAGCCATCTAAAAAAGGGGGTGTAAAAACCTATATAAATTGCTTAGTAGACTGGTAAAAATTGAAATCCCAAAAACAAGGAGAAGAAAAAGGTAATTAAATAAATAATGTGTGACAGAGCCACCAAGGCTTCGTGAAGTTGGACCGTCACAAAAGAAAAAGGATGAATATGTGCAGTACAAAGGTAACACCCATATGACAGCCTCTATTGTTGAAAAAATATGTATAATTGAGAAAATAAAATAATATAAAACTCTCAAGCTAGAAATCAGTGTATCTATGTAAAATCAAAACCGTATATGGAACAGTGAAGTTTATAATATTATAAGAGAACAATCCTGACCAGAAAAAACAATGATCATGACCAGAAAAAACAAAAACTCAGGTACATACTCGAGCATTGCACAATGAAATAAAATCCCATATAGGGATGAATTGGACGAGTGTCTGCAAATTTTTCGGTATTAAATTAAGGCTCCATGAAAACTTAACGTCGTTCTTTTAACAGAAAAGGGGAAGAAAGTTCCATATTGCCGCGAGCAAGTACGGCCGCATAAACTAACATAAAATAGAAACGCCACCATGAACTCACCGGCAAAGCCTAGTCCTGTGTGAGAGACGGAGAGACACGGGAACCAGACCTGGTCTCGGTCATTCTGATCGCAATAAAACCAAATCTAAAAAATACAGAACTTTGATGCAGTCATGTACCTAAAAATTGCACTCATCATACTATAAAAATTGCCACTCATGTAAAACTCACCACTGTTTCACACTGTAGTTAGTCAGGTAATCCAATAGTACACAGAGGTTGTGTGCTGCTGTCCGTTGCCATTTTGAAGACATTGTCCCGCCATAGAAATGTCAAAGGTCATCAAAGGTCACGGAGAACAGATGAGCCAAAAGAATGGTACTACTAAAAAAACAATCAAAACACAGGGACAGGGTGGGGGGGAGGGGAGGGAAAGGGGGAGGGGAGGGAAAGCAGGGGAGAGGGGGGAAGGGGAAAAGGAAGGGGGAGAAAGGGAAGGGAGGGGAGGGAAGAAAGGGTAAGGGGAAAAAGGAGGGGGAAAGGGAAGAAGAGTGAGAAAAGGAGGGGGGAGAGAGAAGAGAGAGGAGATAGAAAAGAGGAGAGAGAAAAGAGAAGAGAGGGGGAGAGAGGGGGAGAAAGGGGGAGGAAGGAAGGAGAAAGGGGGAGGAAGGGAGGGGAAAAGGGGAGGAGGGAAGAAAGAGGGGAGGGGGAGGACTAAAAATGAGGAAGATCTTTCATAAAAAAAAAAATTTAAAAAAAAGGTCCACATCTTGATTGAGACCCAAAGGGTGCAATGTCTGCAATTCATATATGAAATGTTGTTCCATCTAAAGTAACAGCCTGTCTATATCACCACCCCGCCAATGTGACCATACCACCTTCAAAACTAAAAAACGAAGATCGGACACTTTGTGTTGGGCCTTGGTCCAATGTGACACTAGGGGTTTGTCAATCACCATTCTCCGAAAGCAACTCTTGTGTTCACTGATTCTAATCTTGACACTTCTTTTTGTTTTGCCTACATAACAAAGATTGCATGGGCACATAATTAAATAAATATCTTGTGCAGTATCACAATTTGAAAAATAATTAAGAAATATCTTACGCTGAGAAACTGGGTGCATAAAGGCAGCTCTGGTGACCAAAGAGTTATCACAAACGCTACATTTACCACATTTAAAGTGGCCTCGTGCCTTGGGAACAAATTTGGGCCTATTCAGGGCAGAGGGTACTAAAATATTTCTGAGATTTGGATTCCTTTTATAGGCTATAAGAAGCCTGTTGTTTTCCAGAGATGGAATAAATCTAAGATATGTCATGCATTTCGTATGATGCGAGCAATATCTTTTGAATATTCTGAAAAGGTTAAAGAACAAATGATGTGATTACTCTGTGCAGCAGAATGACTATGTAAAAGATCAGATCTATTCGAGAACTGGGCATGTTTTAGTGCTTTTTTAATGCAGACAGCGGGATACCCTCGTTTGGTAAACCTGTTGCTCATATCCATTGCATGTTGTTCAAAATAGGCATCTGTAGTGCATAATCTCCGTACCCGTAAAATTGGCTAATAGGCAAATTTTCTTTCAGTGCTCTATTGTGAAAGCTACTGAAATGTAACAACGAGTTACAGTCAGTGGGCTTCCTGTATAATGAGGTGGTAAACCCATGAGGGGTATTTTTGATTAAAATATCCAAATAGGAAATCTGGTCAGGATTACATGTGAATTCAAATTGTAATTGGCAACATATAAATTCGCCACATCAGGCGCTATTGCAGAACCCATCGCTACACCCTTAAATTGCATATAAATCATGAAAAGCAAAAAAAAATTATTACATAAAATCAATGAGGCCATCTGCATTAAAAAACAAATGGGAGTACATACTGGTCTTGTCCGTGTAATGAGTATCTTCTAAAATGGAGAGAGCAGAATCTTGAGGTATATTCGTGTAGAGGGATTTCACATCTAAGGTCACTAGCAAAATACCTTTGTGAGTTCCATCGTATGAATCTAACATTTGAATCATGTGCGCAGAGTCCCTTATATAGGACAGAATCAAGGGAACAAAGGGACGGAGAAAGACATCTAAAAATGTAGACACTGGTTCAAATACTGACCCAATCGCTGATATAATTGGTCTTCCCAGTGGATTCTGAAGAGATTTGTGTATCTTGGGAAGAACGTAGACGGTTGGAATCACAGGATTAGCAACAGTGAGAAATTCTCTTTCCTTCTTGGTTAAGTATCCAGCTTGGAGCCCTACATATATACATGTATCTATCTTACTTTTGAGAGCCAGAGTTGGATCATCATCCAGTCTTCTATAATAAGTAATATCCTTTACTTGTCGGGTTGTCGTAATATCTCTTGAACATAGTTGTCTCTATCTTGGATAACCAAGGCTCCACCTTTATCAGCTGGTTTAATTATTATGTCAAAATTTTCTTTCAGCTGTGTTAGAGCTGCCTTTTCGTCATGTGTAAGGTTATAATAAGTGTGGTGTTTTTTGTTCTCATACAACTTCTGCACTTCATAAAAAACTAACTTCTGAAAGGCCTCGATCATGGCATTATTTGTCTTTGGAAGAACCCATGTAGACGGTTTATGAATAAAAGAAGGATCACACTGAGAAACTTGGTGATTATCAAAAAAATCATTTATCTGAAGTTTTCGAAAAACTTAAAAAGCTCAGCTTGAGTGTTAAAGGGATCGTGTTTCTTGGTGGGGACAAAGGACAGGCCTTTATTTAAAACAGAAATCTCTGAGGGGGTAAGAGTGTAACTTGAGAGATTAAAAATCCCATCTATCTCTCCCAGTTGTGCCAGTATCCCTGACCTCTCCCTCTGCCTCTCCCTCTGGGCCGGAATTCTTGATATCATGACGTGTGGGGAGGATCTCATGGGGGAGAAGAGTAATCTTGTTGTAATGGATCTTTGGACCCTCCCCCTTCCATAGGTACTCCATGGAAAAATCCCATTTCTGTTGTTGATGGGGGGGGGGGGAAGAAGAAAAAGGGAGGCAGAAGATTCAGGGGGATCTAAATGATTACTCCGACTCCTCTTCCTGTAATGCTCAGGACTATCATTAGTAGATGGACAGCGAGATCTATTAGATTTTGAGTCCAACTTCCTTTTCTGGAAATACCTCTAGAGGAACCAGTCTCATTAGACCAAAAATAAACATTGCCTGTCTTGTAGTCTTCCTCGTCTCTTTTAAATTTTTTCAATTTTCTAACTTTTATCACTTTTTTATACTCTTGGACATTCTTATCATATTCATTCTTAGAGTCTTCATAGTTGTTATCTGCCTCTTTTAATGCAGACAGTTTTGATTCTATTCCAATACGCAAGGTGTCAGCCTTGCAACATGAAGTGTTTATTAAAAGGATCATAAAATCCAATGAACATTTATTTAAAATCTTAATCCAATTTGCCATAAAATCTGGGTCATCACGGTACATCCCTGGTGCCTTATTCATCCTCAGGCCCCTGGGAATGATCTTGTGTCGGCAATTCTCAAGTAATGACAAGGCATGCATATCTTCTCTGACTAGTCTTTGAGTGGAAAGCACAGTCTCACCCATTCTTTTCCATTCCTACCAATCTGAGCACTTTTCAAATCATTTAAAATCCCTTCAGCAAAGGCTCCAACGATCCTGTGAGCAGTGAGTGAGAATCAGCTGTGCCTACTTAGTTGGGAACTGTGTGTGAGAGAAAACTGCAGCCAATCTGAGCACTTTTCAAATCATTTAGAATCCCTTCAGCAAAGGCTCCAACGATCCTGTGAGCAGTGAGTGAGAATCAGCTGTGCCTACTTAGTTGGGAACTGTGTGTGAGAGAAAACTGCAGCCAATCTGAGCACTTTTCAAATCATTTAGAATCCCTTCAGCAAAGGCTCCAACGATCCTGTGAGCAGTGAGTGAGAATCAGCTGTGCCTACTTAGTTGGGAACTGTGTGTGAGAGAAAACTGCAGCCAATCTGAGCACTTTTCAAATCATTTAGAATCCCTTCAGCAAAGGCTCCAACGATCCTGTGAGCAGTGAGTGAGAATCAGCTGTGCCTACTTAGTTGGGAACTGTGTGTGAGAGAAAACTGCAGCCAATCTGAGCACTTTTCAAATCATTTAGAATCCCTTCAGCAAAGGCTCCAACGATCCTGTGAGCAGTGAGTGAGAATCAGCTGTGCCTACTTAGTTGGGAACTGTGTGTGAGAGAAAACTGCAGCCAATCTGAGCACTTTTCAAATCATTTAGAATCCCTTCAGCAAAGGCTCCAACGATCCTGTGAGCAGTGAGTGAGAATCAGCTGTGCCTACTTAGTTGGGAACTGTGTGTGAGAGAAAACTGCAGCCAATCTGAGCACTTTTCAAATCATTTAGAATCCCTTCAGCAAAGGCTCCAACGATCCTGTGAGCAGTGAGTGAGAATCAGCTGTGCCTACTTAGTTGGGAACTGTGTGTGAGAGAAAACTGCAGCCAATCTGAGCACTTTTCAAATCATTTAGAATCCCTTCAGCAAAGGCTCCAACGATCCTGTGAGCAGTGAGTGAGAATCAGCTGTGCCTACTTAGTTGGGAACTGTGTGTGAGAGAAAACTGCAGCCAATCTGAGCACTTTTCAAATCATTTAGAATCCCTTCAGCAAAGGCTCCAACGATCCTGTGAGCAGTGAGTGAGAATCAGCTGTGCCTACTTAGTTGGGAACTGTGTGTGAGAGAAAACTGCAGCCAATCTGAGCACTTTTCAAATCATTTAGAATCCCTTCAGCAAAGGCTCCAACGATCCTGTGAGCAGTGAGTGAGAATCAGCTGTGCCTACTTAGTTGGGAACTGTGTGTGAGAGAAAACTGCAGCCAATCTGAGCACTTTTCAAATCATTTAGAATCCCTTCAGCAAAGGCTCCAACGATCCTGTGAGCAGTGAGTGAGAATCAGCTGTGCCTACTTAGTTGGGAACTGTGTGTGAGAGAAAACTGCAGCCAATCTGAGCACTTTTCAAATCATTTAGAATCCCTTCAGCAAAGGCTCCAACGATCCTGTGAGCAGTGAGTGAGAATCAGCTGTGCCTACTTAGTTGGGAACTGTGTGTGAGAGAAAACTGCAGCCAATCTGAGCACTTTTCAAATCATTTAGAATCCCTTCAGCAAAGGCTCCAACGATCCTGTGAGCAGTGAGTGAGAATCAGCTGTGCCTACTTAGTTGGGAACTGTGTGTGAGAGAAAACTGCAGCCAATCTGAGCACTTTTCAAATCATTTAGAATCCCTTCAGCAAAGGCTCCAACGATCCTGTGAGCAGTGAGTGAGAATCAGCTGTGCCTACTTAGTTGGGAACTGTGTGTGAGAGAAAACTGCAGCCAATCTGAGCACTTTTCAAATCATTTAGAATCCCTTCAGCAAAGGCTCCAACGATCCTGTGAGCAGTGAGTGAGAATCAGCTGTGCCTACTTAGTTGGGAACTGTGTGTGAGAGAAAACTGCAGCCAATCTGAGCACTTTTCAAATCATTTAAAATCCCTTCAGCAATGGCGCGCCCGTGCCTTGCGGGCCCGCGCCTGAGGGCCTCGCAAGAGGGCCCTTTGGCGTGGCCCTTAGGCGGTGGACCGTGCGAGACCCACTATCTGCTGCTATATGCTCATTCTGTTCAGCGATATGCTGTTTGTAGTTAATGTAAGGTAATGTAATGTAAGTTATGTACTGTGTTCCCTGTTTGTACTCCTAGTGTTTTGTTGTGATGTAATGATAATGCAATGTATGTTTCCCTCACCTTTGTTTAACTTTGTGCTGTATTAACCGCTTTGATTGAAGGAAAAGGCGGGATACAAAACATGTTAAATAAATAAATAAATAAATATCATCTTGATTAAAGAAGGGGTCCTCAGGGAGCATGTCCTGCAAGTCTCTCTCGCTGTTTTTTCTGGTCAGTATTGTTCTCTTATAATATTATAAACTTCACTGTTCCATATACGGTTTTGATTTTACATAGATACTGATTTCTAGCTTGAGAGTTTTATATATTATTTTATTTTCTCAATTATACATATTTTTTCAACAAAAGAGGCACATATTCATCCTTTTTCTTTTGTGATGGTCCGACTTCACGAAGCCTTGGTGGCTCTGTCACACATTATTTATTTAATTACTTTTTTCTTCTTCTTGTTTTTGGGATTTCGATTTTTACCAGTCTACTAAACAATTTATTGATTTTATAATTAATTATATATATTTTATTGTATTTATATGATGATATGTGTTTTTATTTGTATATTGTATTTTCTGAGGCTTGTGATTCATACCCCCTGAAGAAGGCCCAGGCCGAAATGCATTGGGGACAATAAAGGAAAAGTTCAACTTTTGGATTTTCGCCAGTCTTGGGTACCAGCTCTTTTGTCTCTACAGGGATATAGTCCTGAAGTCCTACCTCCAGTCTGGCAGTATCTCTGTTGCCATGGAGGAGAGAGGACACATGACAGAAAAGCATCACCCTGGTGTGGCAGAAAGCGATCCTGTAGCTAGGACCTGTCCTCCAGGTGATGTAAAACACTCTCTCACCAAGGAAGTTTCTCCAGGGCCATGTGCCCATGAGGGAAGGGTTAAGGGAGCCGTTATAGTTGGTGATTTGATCATTAGGCATGTAGATAGCTGGGTTGCTGGTGGACGTGAGGATCACCTGGTAACATGCCTGTCTGGTGCGAAGGTAGTGGACCTCACGCAACACCTAGACTTAGTGCTGGGGAGGAGTCTGCTGTCTTGGTACATGTCGGTACCAATGATGTAGGAAAATGTGGTAGGGAGGTTCTGGAGGCTAAATTTAGGCTTTTAAGTAGGAAGTTGAAATCCAGAACTTCCAGCGTAGCATTCTCTGAAATGCTTCACGTTCCACGCACAGTACCCAAAAGGCAGGCAAAGCTCCGGAGTCTCAATGCGTGACTGAGACAATGGGGCAAGGATGAGGGTTTTGGATTTGTTAGGAACTGGGAAACATTCTGGGGGAAGGAGGGGCTCTTCCGAAGGGATGGGCTTCACCTTAACTGGGATGGAACCAGGCTGCTGGCATTAACCTTTAAAAAGGAGATAGAGCAGCTTTTAAACTAGATAATGGGGGGGGGGGGCGACAGTCGCCCAAGAGCACAAGGTTCAGAACAATGTATCCCTGAGGGATACTACCAAAAAAAAAAAATATGAAATTAGGGCTTATCAGCAGAGAGGTTCAATAAAGACAAATGTTACCCAAATGTCCTTGAGTAAGGAGCAGACAGAGCTTAAAGACTCTAAATTACCCCTGCCTACTGATAGCCAGATTAATATGAATAAAATACAGTCTCTAAAATGCTTGTATGCAAATGCTAGAAGTCTAAAAAATAAGATGGGAGAGTTAGAATATATAGCACTAAATGAGAGGTTAGATATGACTGGTATTTCAGTGACATGGTGTAAGGAGGACAACCAGTGTGACAATGTGATACCTGGATACAAACTATATCATAATGTTAGAGCTGATCAAATTGGTGGAGGGGTTGCGCTCTATGTTAGAGAGAGCATTGAGTCACAAAGGATTAAAGTTTTGCAGGAAACAAAATTTGCTGTAGAATCTCTATGGATTGAAATTCCATATAAAAAGGGGATGGTGATGGCAGTGGGGGAGTACTATTGACCGCCTGTCCAGAATGAACAAATGGATGATGAAATGCTCAAAGAAATCAGGCAAGCTAACAAAAGTTACAGCACAGTAATAATAATGGGTGATTTCAATTACCCCGATATTGACTGGGTCAGTGTCACAGCAGGACATGCTAGGTAAATAAAATTTCTAGATGAAATAAATGACTGCTTCTTAGAACAGCTGGTTAATCAACCAACCAGAGGGGAAGCCATTTTGGACCTAGTCCTTAGTGGAACGCCAGATCTGGTATAAGAGATAAGGGTGTTGGGGCCACTTGGCAAAAGTGATTATAGCATGATCGCATTTGATCCAATTAGTGTAGGAGGGATGGTAAGGAAATCCACACTACTACCTTTTAACTTTCAAAAGGAAACTATGATAAAATGAGGAAAATAGTCAATAAAAAAAAAAGGAGCAGTTGCAAAGGTTAAAGACTTACATTAAGCTTGGGTGGTGTTTAAAAATATTATCTTGAAAGCGCAGACCAGCTGTATTTCATGTTTTAAGAAAAGTGGAAGGAAGTCCAAAAAACTGCCAGCATGGTTTAAGGGTGAGGTCAGAGAGGCTGTTGCCAAAAAAGCACCTTTCAGGAAATGGAAAAAAGAGCCAAATGATAAAAACTGGAAACAGCACAAGCACTGGCAACTTAGATGCAATACATTGAAAAGGCAGGCAAAGAGAGAATTGAAAGAAAAAGCTTGCTGTGGAAGCAAGAATGCATAATAAAGACTTTTTAAAGTACATTCATAACAAAAAACCTGTGAGAGAATCAGTTGGACCATTAAATAATAGAGGGGTAAAAGGGGCACTAAGAGGGGACAAGGCCATAGTGGAGAGACTGAATGAATTCTTTGCTTCGGTCTTTACTGAGGAAGATGTAGGAATGTTACCCATGACTGAAGTGGTATTTAAAGGTGATACAGTGGAAGAACTGAAAGAAATATCGATACACTAGGAAGATGTATTACAACTATTTGATAAACTGAAGTGTAGCAAATCACCTGGACCATATGGTATACATCCATGGGTGTTGAAAGAACTGAAATATGAGATTGCAGACCTGCTATTAGTAATCTTTAAAACTATCATTAAAATCATCTGTAATACCTGAAGATTGGAGGATGGACAATGTAACACCAATTTTTAAAAAGGGTTCCAGAGGTGATCCAGGAAACTACAGACCTGTGAGCCTGACGTCAATACCGTGTAAAATGGTTGAAACCATCTTAAAGAACAAAATTACTGAACATGCAGATAGTCGTGGCTTAATGGGAAACAGCCAACATGGCTTTAGACAAGGAAGATCTTGTCTTACTAATTTGTTATGTTTTTTTGAAGGTGTGAATAAACAGGTGGACAAAGGTGAGTCGGCTGATAGAGTGTATCTGGACTTTCAGAAAGCCTTTGACAAGGTCCCTCATCAGAGACTTTTGGCAAAACTAAAAAGTCATGGGATAGGAAGCAGTGTACTATTGTGAATCAGGAACTGGTTAAAATATAGAAAGCAGAGGGTAGGGCTAAATGGCCAATTTTCCCAATGGAGAAAGGTGAATAGTGGAGTACCCCAGGGATCTGTGCTGGGTCAGCTGCTTTTTAACATATTCATAAATGACCTGGAAATGGGAATAACGAGTGAGGTTATCAAATTTGCAGAGGACACAAAACCATTTAAATTTGTTAAAACCCATGAGGATTGTGGAAAATTGCAAGAGGATCTTGATAAATTGGTAAACTGGGCATCCAAATGGCAGATGAAATTTAATGTGGACAAGTGCAAAGTTATGCAACTAGGAAAGAACAACCCAAATTATGGTTACATGATGCAAGATTCCACATTAGGAACCACCACCCAGGAAAAAGATTTAGACATCATTGTAGATAACATGTTAAAACCCTCTGCCCAGTGTGCAGCAGCAGCCAAGAGAGCAAATAGAATGCAAGGTATCATAAGGAAAGGAATGGAAAATAAAACAAAGGATATTATAATGCCTCTGTATCATTCCATGGTGCGACTGCACCTTGAAAATTGTGTGCAATTCTGGTCGCCGTATCTTAAAAAGGATATAGCATTATTAGAAAAGGGACAGAGAAGAGCCACCAAAATGGTAAAGGGGATGGAAGGATACCCCTATGAAGAGAGACTAAAAAGGTTAGGGCTCTTCAACCTGGAAAAGAGATGGCTGAGGGGAGATATGATAGAGGTCTATAAATTAATGAATGGAATGGAATGGGTAAATGTAGAGCAATTGTTTACATCATCAGAATATAGAAAGACTAGGGGACATGCAATGAAGCTACAGGGTAACCTATTTAAGAATAATAACAGAAAATAATTTTTCACTCAACGTGTAATCAAACTCTGGAATTTGTTACCGGAGGATGTAGTAAAAGCTGTTAGTGTAGCTGGGTTTAAAAAAGGTTTGGACGGGGGGGCGGAGCCTGATGTCCAGCGGGTAAGACGCTTCGCGCTGAAGCTCCCGAGAGGCCTACTTAGAATCCTGACTTAATACCTATACAAACTTACTATTTCGCTCCGGGCTGACCGGGGTACCTCGGGGGGGATGGCGGCCCATAAACCAGCGCGCTTGGACTTCGGGTCTCCTTCTTCTTCTCACGGAAAACGCTCCAAAACAGAGGTGTCCTCCCCACAGAAGATGGTTCCATTTCGTGAAAACCCCGAAATGCACCTGGAGATTTTGGAGGAACTACGCGGCGTGAAGGAATTGGTGCAGTCCAATGGAGAAGCGCTTAGAGCCCTGCGAGAAGACTTTGGAGTGCTCCAGGACCGACTTGAAAGTCTCTCATTACGGCAGGACAATATGGCGGGGGTCCTCGACTCGCACGCGGTGCGCTTGGGCGCACTGGACAAGGCCGAGCGCCAGATACAGAATCTGCAAAAGGAGTTAGAAGATAGCAATAATCGAGCCCGTCGCAACAATGTGAGGCTCATTGGAATACCGGAGGGGGCGGAAGCGGGAGATATGAGAGAATTCCTGCTCAAAACTCTTCCCTCCTTGCTGAAGATCACCTTTCATAAAGAATTGGAAATCGATCGTGCACACCGTGTTCCTACCCACATGGCGCTCAACCGAACGACCCCCCGGCCTATTATCTTTCGCTTGCTACGATATCAACAAGTGGAACAAATTTTAAATGCTGCCCGGGCGAACCATCATTTGGAATTTGAAGGTCACAAAGTCTCCTTCTTCCCTGATTTGGCAAAGCCTACCGTTGACCGACGGAAGAAACTCCTTGCTTTTCGCCCTCGACTTCAACAGCTACAGGCTCGCTTTGGCCTGTTGTATCCCGCGAAACTCCGAGTGACTCTCCACAACCAAACCAGGACATTCGAAGATCCTGATCTACTATCAACATTTTAGACTCCAAAGAAGCAGAGCAGATGCGCTAATCCAACGACGTGGACTTTTATTCGCCGGCTCTGTCCGCCATTTTGAAGGGCCCGATGCGGCGGTCATAGTCAAGCACAGAGACTTCCTGGACTTTCTTTCTTTCTTTCTATGACTCTTGTTTTGTGGTCTCCTCTCCCTCCATGATGTGTGCCTCGGTCGGATTCGGAGCACGCACAGTCCTACAGGTTATGTGTTTTTCAATTTCGGCCTTCTCTGGGGCTTCTCCCCGCAGACACATGGTCGCCAGTAATTTTTGGGGTTTTGCTTCTTCTCTACCGCGCTGCGGTTTTTCTTTTTTAATGTGGGGCGCTTCATTGTATTCTCTAAGCTTAGTTTCTTTTATGCCATATGTACAGCCTAATACAGTCAATATGAGGGACATTGTGAAATTAGGTGCGCTATCATGCTCAGAATTTTTAACTTGTCTGAATGGCTTTATGTAAAATTTTATCACTCAACGTAAAGGGCATTAATAGTCCAATCAAAAGAAAGAAAATCCTTAGCTATCTTAGCCATGAGCATGCTGATTTAGCGTTTCTTCAGGAAACGCACTTAGACTCTGCTGAAACACTGAAACTCAATGTTAAGCCTTACATGGTGGCTGCCTATTCTCCCGCCGTTTCCAAACGGTGCGGGGTAGCCATTCTGGTTAAGAAATCTTTGCAAGCTACTGTAATTGATACTAGCGCTGACAAGGAGGGTAGATGGGCCCGAGTACATCTTAAGGTTGGAGATAGTGAATTTACATGTATTTGCATTTATGCCCCGAATGTGGACAACCCTGCTTACTATGCAAGTATTGCGCAGTTGGCACAGGCCTCTGCCAATACTCCATTAATACTTGGTGGTGACTTTAATCAAGTGTTAGACCCTCTGATAGATAGACAGCCGCCAAGAACGAGTAGTCCACCCAAGAGTCTTGCTACCCTTACAGCTCTGATGCAAGATCTTGCGCTGGTAGATATATGGAGGCTGCTTCACCCCTCCGACTTAGAGTTCACTTTCTTTTCTGCCCCCCATCACTCCCAATCTAGAATAGATTTCTTTCTCATTTCCAAAGCACTGATTTCTCAAGTAGACACGACTAGGACTCATCCTCTCCATATTTCAGATCATGCTGCCATATCTTTATCATTACGTGTCACTGCGCGGGACGATTCTCCCCGAGCTTGGTTTTTTGATAGATCCCTACTGGGTCAAAAAGATTTTCAAGTTGATATAAAGGCCGCTATCCAAGATTATTTTCATTTTAACTCACCCCATGACACAGCGGGCTGGGCTTGGTGGGAGGGTTTTAAAGCATCTATCCGTGCCACTATAACTAGCTATCAAATTCGGCAGGGGAAACAAAGAAAGCAGCATTTACTGACTCTAGAGCAGCAGATACAAGCTGGGGAGCGTCTCCTCACGTCCCGTACTGACCCATGTATTTTACTCCGCTTACAACGCTTGCGTTTTCAATACAATCAGCTTTTGCACACTGCTGCTGTTAAAAATATTGAATCACAACAAGGGCTATATTATCGGGAAAATAATCGTGCTGGCAAATTATTAGCAAATGCCCTAAAAGGTCGAAAAGAAGCCAAGCGTGTTACCGCCCTCCGTAATCCATCGGGGGGGGGCTTGGTCACTAAAGATACCGAAATCTTAGAACTCTTTCGTGACTTTTATACTCGGCTTTATCAATCTGAATGTGATTTTGAGCCAGATGTATTTGAACGCTTACTTTCAGGAGTACAAAGACCGACCCTATCTGACGAAGATAGAGTGGCCTTGGACACACCATTTACTGTCTCAGAAATTCATTCTGCTATCAAGAAATGTGCCTCAGGTCGAGCCGCAGGCCCAGACGGTCTCCCCGCTGAATTCTACAAAACCTTTCACGCTGATTTAGCTCCAGTTTTGAAGATTTACTTTTCTGCTCTGGCCGAGGAGGGTTCTCCTTCTGGGTCCTTTTCAATGGCAAATGTAGTAGTTTTTGAGAAAGAGGGGAGAGACCCGCAACTAACAGCTAATTATCGTCCAATTTCCCTCCTAAACGCGGACTATAAAATCTTTGCCACCATTCTCTCTACCCGGCTCTCGGATAGGATGCCTACCTTAATACACCCAGATCAATGCGGTTTCATTCCTGGTAGATCAACTGCTGACAATGCTCGGACTCTATGCCATGTATTGACTACCGCAGTTAATCTTGATCGCCCATTTGTTGGCCTCTCACTTGATGCTGAGAAGGCCTTTGATCGCTTAGAGTGGCCCTTCCTGTTTGCAGTCCTCCGCTGGTACGGATTCGGGGAAGGTTTTCTCCGTTGTCTTCGCACCATGTACGCTCAGCCTACAGCCAGTATATGTGCAAATGCTTTAAAGTCTCAGCCTTTTCCCCTTCAACGCGGCACTCGCCAGGGATGCCCACTGTCTCCACTCCTCTTCGATCTTGCACTCGAACCCTTGGCTTTACTAATCCGGCAATCGGAGGAGATTCATGGAGTCCCCTTCACCCATAGGGAAATCAAAATTTCAGCGTATGCTGATGATCTTATGCTTTTTGTCTCTATAGACTCAGTACCGGCTGTCCTAGAGCAAATTGGTAAATACTCACAACTGTCCGGTTATAAGATAAATTGGACCAAGTCGGTAGCCTTTCCATTAAATCCTCTGCTTCATCAGGCAGATATGCAATCCTTCCCCTTTTTATGGCAACCTCGCATGGTCAAATACCTTGGGGTTCACTATTGTTCTCCTTTGGAAGACACTATCTCCTTCAATGCCAAAGACTTAACCTCTAAAGTCCGGGCGCTTACTCACCGCTGGACTCCTTTAACGCTTACCTGGTGGGGTCGATTAGAAACCATAAAAATGATGATTGTTCCGAAAGTGAATTATATCTTAGAAATGGTGCCCTGTCTCTTCCCTCGACGTATATATAAAGATATCGAGGGCCTTCTGACTAGATACTTGTGGCAAAACAAGACACCTAGGATAGCGAAACATAAGCTGCAAGCAGATAAGGAAAATGGGGGTGTCAGATTCCCTGATTTCCTGAAGTATCATCAATCTTTTCTTCTCAAACAAGGTGCTCGTTGGCTGGAAGATCCAGTACCGAGTAGACCTGTGTGGCTAGACATAGAAGAGGACCTTTGCAAACCGATTCCTCTTACTTTTCTCCCTGGTATGACTCTCCCATCAGACTCCCACTTTCCACCAATGCTTTTAGACACCTTAGGTGCCTTTAATAATCTCATGCAATCTTTAGACTCCCGACTCTGTCCGTTAGACAAGCTCCCACTTTGGTACAACACTCGATTTCGAATACAAAATAAGCCGATGGCGTGGAGCCCCTGGTACACTAGGGGCATTTGGATTCCTAGTCAGTTGTTCCATGAAGGTCGCTGGAAAACTTTTAGTGAATTGCAAATTGAATTTGGTCTCCCAGCGAAACACTACTTTCAGTTGGTGCAACTTCAGCATTGCCTTAGGAGTGCTAAGGTGCTCCCGCCATCGGCCTCCCCTACACAAGGTTGGTTGGAGACTATCCGATCTATCGGTAGCTCACCGGGTGTAGCATCCAATTTTTACAAAACCTTATGTAATGCTATAACTAGGGATACCCCTATAGCGCAGAAAGCATGGGAGAGAGAATTGCATGTGACTTTGACCCCGGAGCAATGGAGCCTTGTCTGGAGTAGAGTGACACGGGTCTCCCGATCCGCCTCACTCACTCAGACACTCTTCTTTCTAGCCCACCGGTGTTTTTACACTCCTGACAGATTAGCCAAATGGAACACTAATCAGGGCAATAATTGTTGGACATGTCATGCGGCCATTGGTTCACTACCTCATGTTATGTATGAATGTCCCGCACTACAGTATTACTGGAGTCGGGTCTGGGGTCGTATCCAGTCTATTTTGCACTTTCAAGAGCCCCTTTCTTGGAGGATAGTGGGACTTCGCTCAGCTGCGGGGATCCCCTCTCTTCCAAAAACGGCTTACTTCCTTTTGGACTTTATGCTAGGCATTGCTATTTCCCTAATTACGAAATACTGGAAAAATAGCTCCCAATTGAGCCCCAATGAATGGTGGAATCATGTCTGTCTCTACAGTAAATATGAACAAATACCTCGTATGTTTGCTTCCCCCATTCAGACTCCTCATCATCGGTCTAAATGGAAGATGCTCAATGACTATGTACATTCTGCTCAATGCTCTCATCTGACTGTCTAAATTTATATATATCTTTGTCTCATGATTATTCTGTATCGCAGATACTCTTTTGATTGTTTTGATGTACAATCACTGTTGTTTGGAAGCGCTCACATGCTGACATAATCAGCTAGAGAAGAAGCGTGGGGGTGGGGGGTAATTGGGTTTACTTTTCTTTATTGTATAATTGTTTTGTCTCCTTTGGTGCGTTGTTTCTTTTGTTTGTTGCAAAATGAAAATAAAAGTTTCAAAAAAAAAGAAACACTCCCTCATGAAAAAAAAAAAAAAAAAAAAGGTTTGGACAAGTTCCTGAAGGAAACGTCCATAAACCATTATTAAAAGAGACCTGGGATATTACTGCTTGACCCAATACAAGCATTGTGGAACCTGTGTTTTTTGGGGAAACTGCTAGGTACTTATGACGTAGATTGGCCACTGTTGGAAACAGGATACTGGGCTTGATGGACCTTGGTCTGACCCAGTATGGCATATCTTATGTTCTTAAAAAGAAGGTGATAATGCCTCTGTATAAATCTCTGATGTGACCTCATTTAGAGTATTGTGTGCAATTCTGGAGACCTCTTCTTGAAAGGGATATAAGCAGGTTGGAGTCGATACAGAGGGTGGCTACTAAAATGGTTAGTGGTCTTCGTTATCTAGCATATGAGGACAGACTTAATTATCTTAATATGTATACTTTAGAGGAAAAGGAGGATAGGGGCGATATGACAGAGACATTTAAATATCTCCATAGCATAAATGCCCAGGAGAATCTCTTTCAATTGGAAAGAGTGGTAGATGCGTGGCATAGTCTCTCAGTGGAGGTGGTGAACACAAGGACTGTATCTGAATTTAAAAAAGCATGGAACAAACACAGAGGATCTCTAAAGCTAAAACGGGAACTATTGTAGTTGATATGGAAGGGCAGACTAGATAGGCCATGTGTTTTTTTTCTGCCGTCATGTTTCTATGTATGTAACTCTTCCAGGGGAAAGTACATAATGCGCTTACATTGCCAGAATTATTATTTCCTGCCCAAAGAAACCTGAGCATAAATAAAATCTCCAAGCATAGTATTGTTCTGCCACCACACTTCTGAGTATCTGAAATGGCAAGCTAAGATGTATATGTCTCATACCCCTGCCAGCATGCCTGAGGACCCAATTCTGAGGCTGTGCAATTTGGGTATATCCACATTCATGAATAACTGATACCCATGCACTTCTACGGCCTTGCAACTACACAAGGCCCGCCTCCATAACTACTTACAGGGACATTTATTTCTCGAGATAGAGATGGAGTGATTTCAGAAGGCCATTATACATGCCTCCCTTCACTGCCCCCGATTTCTGGACATTCTTCTGTGGACATTCCAGATTATTTCTAGATGTCCTTTCTATAGGGTTGCCAACTGGCCGGTTTTCAGCCGGCCTGGCCGGTTTTTCCATGGCCAGGCCGGTTTTTCCATGGCCAGGCCAACTGCCGGCGCAGAGGCAAAACCGGCCCTTGAAAAGCCGTTTTTTTTGCTCTGGCCGCAAGATCGGGAGCGGCCAGAGCAAAAAAAACGGCTTTTCTCCCAACCCTGGCAGCTGTTCAGAGGGAGCCGGGGCCTCGCGCGGGCTTCCCCGGCTCCCTCTAAAGCCTCAGACAGCCGCGGTTTTGGGGGGGGGAGGCCAAGGACTGCCTGGGCTGTGATGGGGGAGGGGGCCTGGACTGGAAAAGGGCTAGGAGGGGGGAGTTTGACTGGAAATGTGTTGTGATGGGGGGGGGACCTGGACCGGAAAAGGGCGGGGGGGGGGGGACTTGGACTGGAAAGAAATGGGCTGTGATGGGAGGGGACATGGACTGTAAAAGGGCTATGGGGGGGGGACATGGACTGGAAATGGGTTGTGATGGGGAGGGGGACCTGGACCGGAAAAGGGCTATGGGGGGGGGGACTTGGACTGGAAAGAAATGGGCTTTGATGGGAGGGGACCTGGACTGTAAAAGGGCTATGGGGGGGGACATGGACTGGAAATGGGTTTTGATGGGGAGGGGGACCTGGACTGGAAAAGGGCTAGGGGGGGGGGAACTTGGACTGGAAATGGGCTATGGTGGAGGGAGGGGGAACTTTGACGGGAAATAGGCTGTGAATAGGGGGGCTAGGACTGCAAATGGACTGTGATGGTGGGGGGGGGGGGTAGGACTGCAAATGGGCTGTGATGGTGCGGGGGGACTCCGACTGCAAATGGGATGTGATGGGGTGGGCTAGGACTGGAAATAGGCTGTGATGGGGGACTTGGACTGGAAATGGGCTGTGATTGGGGGGGGGGGCTAGGACTGGAAATGGCCTGTGATGTGAGGGCTAGCACTGGAAATGGGCTGATGAAGAGCTGGAATAGGACTGGAAATGGGCTGATGTGGGGCATGGGAGAGTGGGATTAGAAGGGAGTGGATGCTGGGTGGGTCTAGAACTATAAGGGAACTGATTTTGGGGGAGGACTAGAATAGATGGGGAATGAGTGGAGAGGGGAAAAATATTTTGTGTGGAAGAAAAGTCTATGATGGGCTGGGTATTGGGAGAGTGAGGGGTTTGAGAATGGAAGGGTGAAATTTAAATGGATGATAAAGGAATAAGGAAAGAATTGGGGGAAAGAGCAAAAGGGAAACAATCAGTATGTTAAAGCAGAAATAGAGAGAGAGAATGGAAAACATCTAAAAGAGAAGAAAGGACAAATGGATACCTCGCAGAAGACACGAAGAAACCAGAAGAAAGTGACTGGAGCAATTGCAACTGAAAAATAAAACGCCCAAACAGAAGGTAGAAAAATACTTTTTATTTTGAATTTATTAGCTGGAATATGTTTGGTCTGGGAAGTGTGTATTGATAACATCTTTGCGTTTTTGTTTAGTGCAAGAGGAAATTACTTTATAGTTTTATTTCTCCAGTGTTGTACATTTCATGTTTGGATTTTGGGGTTCCCAGTTTAATTATTATCTGACCAAGGAAGTTAGCCTACACGTATCCTCGGTAATTTTTGTGGGTGGGGCTGGGGGCGGGGCAGGGGTGGGACTAGGGGCGGAGAATGGGTGGAGCATGGCGAGCCACAGGTGTCGGGTTTTTCTCGGTGAAAAAGTTGGTAACCCTACCTTTCTACAATGCCACTTCACCAAATTTCACTATTTATATCAAAGACCAGCACAAGGAGATGAGGCCCCCTCGGAGAACCCCCTTGCACCCCCGGATCCTGCTCTGGCCCCCACTGCTGCCAATCTCCTGGACCTGCAGCAGCAGTGGTGGTCGCAAACAGCCCTGCAGCACTTACCTTCAACCCTGTTTGCTAACAGGAAGTCAGCATCGGGTCCCGGTGGGGGTGGAACAGAAACAACCTCACAGCACCGCGGATTGAAGGTATGTGCTGCAGGGCTGTTTGGGACCATTGCCACTGCCAGGGCCAGCGCAAGGAGATGGGGTGCCATAGGCAAACCTCATCCATTGTGCCCCACCTCTGCCACCCATTGCCACTGCTGCTGCCCTTTTCCAGGATATGCAGCGACAGCAATGCCCATAAACAGCCTCTCAGCACTTACCTTTAAACCTCAGTGTCTGAAAATAGTAAGTAGAAATCGGACATCAGAGGGTGGCAGAAGCAAACAGTCTCATAGTGACAAAGTTTAAAGGTAAGCGCTGAGAAGCTGTTTGTGGCCATTGTCATAGGTCCCGAGAGGGGTGACAGAGGCAGCAATAGGCACCGCTGAAGGGCCAGCACTCTAGGTGACTGCCTAGTTTGCCTAATGGTAGCTCTGACTCTGGCCGCTGCTGCAGGTCCTAGAGAGAAGTGTCCATGGCAGCAATGGGATGCTCCCAGACCATTGGCACTCTAGTTTGTCTAATGGTTGCATCAGCCCTAACTTACACATACAGATTATGGGGGTTATTCTAGAAGCCTTAATCTTGATTTACCCATCCAAATACAACTTATATGTGCAAATTGTGTCCACATTTAAATTGCCATTTCAGAAAAAAACATAGTTACTCACCTGTCACAGGTGTTCTCCAGGGACAGGAGGAATCAGTCCTCACATATGGGTGATATCGGTGCCAACGGAGCCCATGTGGAAGCATCTCCTCAGCTTTCAAAGGAAGCCTTTGGGAGATCTACCACTCATGCGTGGTCCCTTTCCCACCCAAAGGTGCCATCTTGCCTCACTCTAATGACATAGCTAAGACAGCAAAAATAAAATACCGTAAAGAAGCAACTCAAAGGGGAGGAGGGAGGGTTGTGAGGACTGATTCCTGCTGTCCCCTGAGAACACCTGTTACAGGTGAGTAACAACGCTTTCTATGGGAACAATCAGGAAGTTAGTCCTGATATATGGGACTCCCCAGCTACAGGCTACCAAGAACCTGTACAAAACACCACAGGTGAACCGGGAGCTTCAGCAGTTGAGTCCCAACTGAGAAACTCTCGCAAAACCCAAGTATCCGGCAGGGAACCAGCACTCTGGTAGCCTGATCACAGAAGGGTTAGAGGGCAGGAGTTGCCTACATCCCGACGAGATTACGGAGCATGGCCTGGCTAAAGGCACTGTCCCATTGGGACTCCCTCTCCAGGCAGTAGTGAGCTGTGAAGGTAAGGACTAAAGACCAGGTGATGGCCCAGAAGATTTCCATCATAGGTTGAGAACGTTGATTTGCTACTGAGGTAGCCATGTCTCTGATGTGGTGCGCCATGACCCAGTGGTCTAGTGAGATCCCAGCCTGCTCATAGGCAAGGGCAATGCAGTCTCCCACCCAAGTGGACAGAGTTTACTTAATTACTGGAACTCCCAGTCGACTGGAGTCATAGGAGACAAAGAGATGTGGTGCATTGCGGTGGCTCTGAGTCCATTGCAGATAGAAAGACAGGGCCCTTTTACAATCCAGAGTATGTAGAATAGTCTCCACCTTTCCAGCATGAGGCCTCGGGAAGAAGGTGGGTAGCACCACCTCCTGATTAAGGTGGAGAAGGGACACCACCTTTGGCAGAAAATTGGGGTGCGCACAGAGCACCATCCTGTTCTTGTAGAACCTCATGTAGGGTGGCTCTGCCATCAGAGCTTGGAGTTTGTTGACTCTGCAAGCAGATGTGAGTGCCACGAGGAAGACAACCTTCCAGAAGAGGTACTGCAGGTGGCAGGTATTCAAGGGCTGAAACAGTGGTTTAATGAGCTGTGAGAACACCACATTGAGATCCCACTCCACTATTGGTGGATGGACAGGGGGCTTGTACAGCATAAGGCCCCGCAGGAAAGGAGAGATAAGACTTGACAGAGTGGTGGTGTATCGCAATAGCGCTCAGTTGCACTCTGACTGAGTTGGACTTCAGTCCCACTTGTAGGTACTGGAGCACCAGCTGCACTGAGCAGGAGAATGGGTTCACCTGCCTCTCGGCACACCTCATCGAGAATTGACGCCATTTGAAGGTGTACCCCCTTTTCATGGAGGCATTTTGGGAGGTCAGTAGGACCTCCTCAACATCACATGGGAGGTTAAAGGGAACTAGCACTACCCTTTCAGCAGCCAAGACATGAGCACCAGGGACCACAGGTTGAGGTGAAGGAGAGAGCCCTCCTCCTATGAGAGTAGTGCTGGGGCACAGCCCAGGGGAATCAGAGGTGCCATTGACAGAGAAGCAGCAGGAACCAGGGTTGCCTGGGCCACTGGGGGGCTACCAGAATAAGTGATGCCCTGTCACATTGTACCTTGAAAAGGATCTAGATGACCAGTGGTTTTGGTGGGAAGGCATAAAGGAGGCCTTCCATCCATGGGATGAGGAATGCGCCCACTGCCACCTGGGATAGGTGCAGTTGGCATGAGCAGAAGCAGGGCAACTGCGTGTTGTTTGGGCTGGCAAACAGGTTCACTAGGGGGACTCCACAGAATCAGAAAAGCTGGGTGGCCATACTGGGGGGTCCAGGCACCACTTGTATGGCTGGAGAACTCTGCTCAGCCTGTCCGCCAGAGCATTGTCCAGGCCTGGGTGATAGGCCACCCACAGGAGCATCCGGTTGTGTGTCACATATGAGGAGAGTGCTACTGCCTCCTGGTAGAAGTAGTATGACCCCTTGCCTTCTTGTTTGTTGACATAGAGCATTGTGACTTGGTTGTCTATCTGGACCAGCACTGACTGGTGCTGAACCAGTGGCAAAAGGCTCGAAGGGCCACAGATATCATCCGGAACTCCAGGAGGTTGATCTGTAACTATGTGCTCACAATGAGCTCCCCATCCTCGCAGGGAGGCATCCATGGTTGGGGGGGGGGGTGGGTGCCTGGAAGGGCATTCCGGCCTGAAGGTGGCAGGGTATCTGTCACCAGTGGAGGGAGTCTGCCAGTTGGCAGGTCACTTTTACTCTGTTTCGAAGTCTGCCCATGGCTTATGTCCACTTGAGCGGAGGCATCACTAGGCCGTCCTCATATGTAGGCAGGTGTACGGGGTTACATGGACCATGGAGGCCATGTGGCCCAGCAGTTGGAGGAGAAGGCGAGTGGACACTGACCAATGGTATTGCACTTCTGCGGCTAGCACCCTGAGGTGCTCTCTCCTCTCTGGTGGAGAGGAAGACCTTGGCCTGGAGAGTGTCCAGCTGAGCCCCTATGAACTTCAGGCACGTGCTAGAGAGAGGTGGGACTTGGGGTAGTTGATGAAGAACCCCAGATGCTGCAGGATATGGATAGAGCACTCGGTGGTGTGGTACACCTCTGCAGCTGTGCCTCCCCTTATGCGCTAATCGTCCAGGTAGAGAAAGATGAAGGTCCCTTGGAGACAAAGGTCGGCTGCAACACTGCGAGGCACTTGAAGACCCTTGGTGATGACACCAGCACAAAGAGTAGCACCCTGTACTGGTAGTGACCTACTCTGACCATGAACCAGAGGTGTTGTCGGTGGCCCTCCGTTCTCTTGGGAAGTAGGAAATATCAGAGAGTAGAAGCCTTTGCCCCAAATATGTTTGGGCACTGGCTCCACTGCTTCATCTATGAGGAGGCCTGCAAGCTCAGTGAGGAGCAGTCTGGTGAAGTAGAGGCCTTAACAATTCTCCTGGGAAGAACGAGGGTGGCATCTGTTGCAACTGGAGGAGATATACCTCTTTAACTACTTTCATCATCCGGGAGTCAGTGGTGATGGAGGACCACCTGTGGGCAAACCAGGCCAGATGCCCCCCTGGGGGCTGCTGAGGGCCTCCTGAGGGAGAGGAGGCCATGCCCAAGGAGTCAAAAAACTCCCTCCAGGTGGGGCCGGTTCCTGGGTCTTAGGCTTGTGGGGGCCATGCCCTTGCCCGTTGGACTGTTGCCCCTGCTTTGGGACAGAGAAGGCCTGGTACTGTGGTGCACTACTGAACACCCCTTTCTTCCACAGGAAGAAAAGCTTCTTTCCTGGGGCCTTTTTAAGAGGGTGCACCAAGGTCTTCTTTGAGAGTCTGGTCAGGAACTCATTCTCTATCTCAGTAGACATGGGTTCTCCAAAGGGGTTCTCTCTGGTGCAAGGAGCATCGATGAGTTTGTCCTGGATCCACTACTCGAGGTAAATGACTGCAGCCATGCCTGGCATCAGGCCCCGATTCCCGCAGTGGCTACTCTGGCTGAGGATTCAAAGCCATCGTATGCTGCTTCAGAGAGGAACGTCAAGCATTCCTCGACTGCCAAGGTCAGCGACTTGAACCGCTAAAGGGGGTTCCCCATCAAAGCCTGCAGAGAAACTGATGAGTTCCCTCTCCAGTTCCTTCGGATACATGCTGATGTACTACTGCTAGGACTGGACTCTACAAACCAGTATCAAGCCCTGGTAGCATTTCTAGTCGACGGCGTCCAAGGTCTGGGCCTCTCTACCTGGGGACACTGATGAATAAGTCTTTTGGCTCTTGTGTTGCCTCCTGGCCTACTCGACGACCATAGAATTGTGAGGGAGCTGGGTTTTCTGAAACTACGGGCTTTGGCAGACTCAGTACATGGTGTCAAGCCGTCTACTCACAATGGGCACTGACACCAGTGTTTCCTACGTACAGAGCAGGAGGCGCTCAAGGATCTGGGGGACAGGCACCATGAGGACCTCCTTCAGAAGGGTCTTGTACTGGAGAATCTCAAGTTCCTCCATGCGGACGTCCTCTTCCACCTTGGTCTCGAATGCGAGTGCCTTTGCCATATCCCACACAAAGTCGAGGAAGGCAATGTCCTCGGGTGGGGAACGGTGCTAGAACACTGGTGGAAACAAATCCGAGAGTATGTCTATGTGTCGCCAGGTGTCCAGGGACTCTATATCCTTAGTCTCCCAATCTGACTCGAAACCAGAGAAAGAATCCAAGGCTCCGTGGCTCCCGTGGTCAGGTCCCAAGCCTGAAGGCCCATGACCCCCCCAGGGGACCTGTGGTCAAAGCCACATGCACTCGCCGGAGAAGACCGGTGTACTGAGGAACGGGTCCGGGACCTCGTCCAATGCAGATGGGTCTCTCGAGGTAGTTGGCACTCGATAATCAGCTCAATGACCAGGGAAGCCCTCGAGGTCGAGGGTCCGGTCATTGGGGTGGATGAAAATCAGCACCTGCTGCTGTGCTTGGAGGACAGTGATAGTGCACTCCAAGGCTGCCATTGTGGTCTCCATGCCAGATGGCGTGGGCACCGAAGGCTTTGGGCCCATTGTCTGTTCCATTGAGGGGGAGTCCTCCACCAGGATGGCCTCAGAGTCTGAGGCCGGTCGCCTGACACTGATGACTCCTTCTGGGGCAGCTTGTGAGGCCGCTCCTACTCTAACCCCTCAGACTCACACCGGGGACTGTGGGGTCTCGTGTGGGATTTACCCTCTTTTCCAGACCCGTCCTCTGAGGCAGTTTTCAAGGGCTTTGAGCTCTTCTTGTGCTCCACCTCCAGGGAGTTCCTCTCTGAGGAGTTTGGCCACGGGACTCCAAGGCAGCCCTGGCATCGCAGGGCACAGAGGTACCAGAGGGGGCCCTGGAGCATAGTATCAGGGGGGACTCCAGCGTAGAGTCTGATCTATGGAAGAACCTTTCCGCTGCAGCTGGCGGCTCTTGATGGCCTTTGAGGAAATGGACTTATAAAGGTCGCAGCCCGAGTCATCGTGGTCCAGCCTGAGGCAACAGAGACAGCAGTCATGTGGGTTAGTGAGGGACATCATCTTACTGCACCAATCACATTTCTTGAAGCCACTGGAGGCTATGGGAAAAAATGGGTTCTTGAACCTGGGCGAGGGTCTAAGACCTGCTGGCCGAAAAGGGCACGAAGCACTGGTCGTGGGACCTCTCAGGAAAAACCAAGAAAAACAAACCCGAGGAGCAACGCCAAGGCGAGCTAGCTCAGGGGCAGGAAGAGGAACTGGTATGTGTATTGGAAAAGAAAATCTTTGAGACATTTTTTTCCAAGGAAATGAGACAGACGTCTGGTGGACTCCGTGGAAAAAAGAAGAGTGAGCAAGATGGCACCCTTGGGCAGGAAGGGGACCACACATGCGTGGTGCATCTCCCAAAGGCTTTCTTTGAAAGCTGAAGAGATGGTTCCACGTGGGCTCTGTCGGTGCCAACGTCACCCATATGTGAGGGCTGACTTCGCACTTGTTCCCGGAGAAGGCTCAATTTACATGTGGATATCTATATCACATCGAAATTGCACAGGACGTGTCGGAGGCATGACTGGAGTAACAAACAGTGATCAATAGTACAGTGCCAGATTACCAGGTTTGACATTAAAAACCAGGCCAAATTTCCTGACATCTCGTATCTCCACAGACCATCAGTTCCACTGCAGATCTTTAGACCTTTTCCTGCTACTTCACCACCACCTCCTCGTTCCCTGTCCCCAGAACTCAGGAGCTCTGCTCCAGCACTGGTATTGTCAGACTGCATGAGCATGGGGACAAAGCCTGGCTCTGACCCTGCACAGAAACCTAGAGACCTTTTGAGTGCAGGCTGACTTAATTCCCACGCTTAGTGCAGTATGAGGATACCATTGCTAGCGTAGAGCCCCTGAGGTCTAGCACCTGCAGCAGTGGAGAAAAGAAAGAGAAATGAACAGCCACGGAGGACTATGGTGGGGGTGAATGGTATTGCAGCATAACTAACAGTGCCTAGAGGGCAGCAATAACTGAAATCTGTCACCGCAAAGCACAATGGGGGAAAGGTAATGCAAAAGCAGTGGAAAATGTCTAGCATTTAGAACCATAAAAAGAAGATTCTGTTAATAATGGTTTTCTTTGACCTTTCCCTTTTTAACACATGGTTGTAGTTGTTGCTGCGGAGCAAGTATGAAACTCCACATTTTCCATCTCAGTAGGACCAATTTGACCATTACGTACTGCAAAAAATCTAACACATTGATAGTCATTTTCTTGCACTGGGAAAGCGGGGAAAATATCTGTAAATTATGCAAACTAGGAAAAGCATCTGTGATTTAAACATCTGTGTTGCCAGTTGTTGAAACAATGTTGAGTGCTGATTAAGCATAATATTTGACCATTGTCTATGTTAATAATGGTTATCCACCAATCTTCGGCAGTTCCCATTAAAATGCATATAAAAAATAAGCTATTTACAGACATGAATAAAAGCAGGATAGTTTATGCCTCTGTGAGGAAAAGAACCTCTAACGGTCCGCCAAATAATAGTTGACATCACAAACGTTTCAAATTTTGGCAGCACGTAATTAGAGTAATTTAGGAAAAGTTTCTATTTATAGGTATCAAATTGGACAAAAACTATGAAAACGAGTGTTGTAAATATGTGATTTGTGTAATCGATGTGATAACACTGTGTGTTACTCTGCCTTAACAATGACACAGAGTTAAAGTGGTTTAATAAGATACAAATATTAATGAGCTTTGTTCAGCTCATTAATTAATAAACAAGATCAATGCAACTTGTATTTTCTCTCCCCCCTCCCCTAAGATTATCAGATGTCCCCGATTTTTGGGGATTATTTTAGAGGTGCATCTTAAATTTCCAACTGTTTGTCAGGCTTCTGCTCCTGACTGTAGCAATGGGGACACACACATGCACTTCGGATAAGTGTTTCAGATTTGCCTGCAAAAAATCTGGTAACCCTACATTCCCCCCTTTAGGCAAAAACTTAACTATTTTAATTATACTGTATTTTCCTAAGGTGTAAATATTTTAAATTTTACAATTTAAACTGTGTTCTGTAAACCCCTCCCCTCCCCAACACCCAAATTAAAAGAAAGCTCCCCATCTCTTCCCAAACCCTCCAATCTGAAAAAGAAGATCCTTCTAGAGTGATTACCCCAACCCTCCCAACCACCAATATTGAAAAAGAACAGCCATCTGAACCACATGAATCGCACCTACAGCATGTAGCCCTTTCATGCTTCCCCCTAGGCTAGGGCCCTCTGCCTACCTCAGGTACAGCTGAAGCGGGCAGGGCAAGTACTCCTGCATCCTGCCTCACCAGCTTTACTACGTAAATATGGTTTCAGCCGACATCATGCTGGCTCTTTGCCCCCAGCTGCCACAAGACATTGCTGGATTAGTCTTCTGTGCTTCATAACGTATCAATTTATATCCCAAATCATGATCTCCTGTGCTAAGAGAGTATGGAGCTAGACAGAACCTGCTGGGTCCTCTTCCAAGATTCTTTATCTGCATTTGCTAATAGAAAGGGGGGAAACGCTAAGCAATCTTATTCTGCCCCCACAACTTCTGCAGCCAATGCAGTAAAGCGCCCTAGGCGTTGCACACAAGTTAGCTCAGGTTTTCTTGCACACTTAGTTTGTTTTCTTTGCAAGATATAGGTACAGCTAATGCAGACCAGTGTGTGCATGTATCTGACTAGCTCTCCTGGTTTAGCACAGAAATGTTTGTGCATGCTGTTTCCTTACATCAGAAAGCAAAACTTTGGTGTTAGACTAGGTTAAGAAACCCTGTGCTTAGCTACTACATCAGCTTCTGTATGTGAATGTTAATATTCAGCTTGTATTTTACTGACAGCCTGTGTAGGCTAAAACCAGAGCCGGCCCAACAAGCTGGCAATCTAGGCAGCTGCTTAGGGCAGCAACATCTGGCGGAGCACAAAGAACAGGGCATTCAAAGCTAAGCAATAGATTTCGAGAGCCAGAGGGAGTGTAAAGATTAACGTTTGCCTAGGGCACCAAACCTTTGAACCAACTCTGGGGCTGGACCTGGCTAAAGCAAGTTGCGTCCTGCTATGATTTGGTAATCTTTGCTCCTATAGTTTAAATGCTGCATGTGATCATTCCTTCCGGTTTCCTTGAGAACTGCCTGGCTTCATGCCTCAGTCCAAGGTACAACCTTTGACCCTATTAGTCCAGAGCCCCTAGTCCTTTAGGGTAATCTTTTGCTCTCCTCCCTCTAGCGCAAAAATCTTCATCTTGGCAGAGAAAGCAAGCCATATCATAGCCTCTCTCTCGCTACTCCTGGAATTTTTTGCATCATTTTTCAGCATCCAGTCATAGTCAGTTAACTTAATACATGCTCCTTCAACAGTCATTCAAACGAGCCAAGCAACAAGCTTTCAGAAATGTTGTTCCCAAGATGTATGAAAAAAAAAGATAACTATAGCATAATGAAATAGAGTTATCTTTTTTGTAAAAAACTGGCATGTGAAGGCTTTTTGAAAGCCATGTTAAAAAAACAAATAAGAATTATTGACCTACTTTGCATTTTTCCAATTCATTATTAAATAAATTTGCATAACCTTGTGCACACAGGAGACTATTCTGAAACACAAATTGACTAAAATTTGCAGGTTCTTCCACAAAAAAAGATTCATAGTGCAAAAACAAAACACACTGAAATTCCTGAATCTGTGCACATCTCTGGGTGTTTTGCATGGAGTTTTGCATGTCACAGTCTTTTACAAAAAAAATGCAGTTAGTATATTAGCCTTCTCTGAGAAGGCATTGAAGCCTATATACTTTTTTTTAATAACTTTACATTTATTAGCAATTATAAACAAAAAAGAGAAAACAAAGTACGGCACTGGAAAAGTAGTTAGCAATGCAAAATCATCAACCCGTACATACTAGAAGAAAAAATTTAAACAACCTACTCCATCACTTCACAATGTGAGAGAGAAGAGCAAATTAAAAGGGAAAGTACAGCACGGAAAAACAGGAAAAACCCCAGAGATATACCCTATTGTAATTTACCTCTCATAACACCAGCTGTTGGAGTTAAGGAGAGTTACCAGATCATTATCTTAGCTGTCATCTGCTGCCTCTTGATTTTGTATCATAGCTTGTGAAGGTTCAAAAAATATATATTCTTTCCCATGATGCTTAACACTTCCTAAGGAATTTTAACAAAAGCGACATAAGAGCTACTGCCCTTGGTTTCTAGTTCAAAAATTCCCCTTGGACTGACTGGGTCCTTGGGGAAACATCAGGATACGCATAAATTTTATGACTGACACCCTTCCACAGTCTCTCATTAAAGACATTTGAAAGGATAAAGTGACAGTGTGAGACTCCAAAGTACCTCTATCCTGTATAGAAATCTCAAAAATTGCAGTCAAATTCATATAATCCTGATTTAGTACCACTTCTCCCACTTTCTTCAAAGACGCAGGAACATAATAAGCACAAATGAAAGGAGGGAGAGAAGCTGGGTCATGATGTCATATATCTATAAAAGACTGCTTTAGCATTTCCTGAGGAGAAATCATAGAACAATAAGGAAAATTAAAAAAACAACTCCTAAGGGAGTTTGAACATGATTTATTTTCTAAATAAAGATTCCCCTTCACTAAAGTGCTATTCACTTTAGTGTAGTGGAGGAGTAACTTAATGGTTAGAGAAATGGGCTATAAGCTAGGATTGAAATTCTTCTCCTGCTCCGTGTGGTCTTGGGTAAGTCACTTAACCATCCATTGCCTCAGGTACATGCTTAGATTGTAAGCCTTCTGGGGACAGGAAATTACTCTATCTGAATGTAACTTGGCATGAGCTAAATCCAATTTTCTTTCCCTATTCGCAAAATCTAAAACATCAATCCTTCTAACATAGCCCTTCATCTAAGATCACTCTCAATAGTTGACAATTTGGCAGCAGTCTCTCCTGAAAATTTATATAACTGAGAGAAACAGTGAGTGAGTGTTGCTTCCATCTTGACTACCACTCTCCAAATCTCAAGATTATTGATCTGTCTGGGGGAGGAAGGATTCAGGGAAAGTGGGGTCCCAAACCCAGAACATCCTGAGAACACCACCATTTCAAGGTTCTTACCCATGATAGAGAAAAAGATTTACTCCCCACCTTAATCAAGGGTACACTAACTCTATCAAATTTGGTAGGTGACTGTCTCTCCTGAAATCTCCTTGATAACATCCTATGAGGCTTGCATTTTGACTCATTCAGATCCCTGAACCATCCCAGAAGAAGAAACCAAAGAGTCCAAGCTCACAAACAACTGATGAAGGGGATGGGGTGCACAAGATAGGTCCCTTCTACTGACTGATCTTTATTTGCTTCTAGCAGTACAACAAAGAGTCCATAGAAGCTTTTTTAATAACTGACACAGAGGAACTCTCCTCATTGTTATTCACCTTCTGTTTGCCCCTCATACTCATAACAAAACAGTAGAAGTATCTTACAGCAGATGACTCTGTTATACTCCCATGACTCCACTTCAAGTATCTTCTATTAGTTGACTCCAAAGGAGCCAGCCATGTCCCGAGGCCACATACTGTGGCAAAGCAGTGGTTTTAAAGAATATCAGCACTCAACGGGTGATGTCATTGAAGTGATTCAGCACAGGTTGTCCAGGTAACCACCACCTCCTCCATCTTCCCTCTGGCAATGTATAGTAATGTTCGCTTGCTCCCTCTCTCTCTCGGAGGTCTATTTACTAGGCAACATTAACACATTAATGTGGGTTTTGTGGCAATTAAAATAGGTGTGATAAGTCATGCAATAATTTTACTTAAATATTTATTTGACATGTTTGTATCCAACCTATCAAACTATAATCTTAAAATGTCAATATAAACAACAAAAATATTATAAAACACATAATGAGCTAAGTTACACACAAATATATTCAGAATAGTTCAATAACTATTTTACTATGGATTGGACCTAGAAAGTTAACTCTACCTTTGGGAGTATCAGCTCCCTAATATGGGAGCTGATGCTCCCAGGAACCTTAAAGGGGCCACTATCCCTGGGATTTGCCACAGTAATCCTATGGATAGTTTTTCCCATGGGATTTAGCTTGATAAATGAAGCAAAACTATGTTGGTAGTTTTACTTTGGTTATTTTCTATGGAAAAGTACCCCCACAAATTTGTGCCTATTTTTGGTGCAGTTTTTCAAAGGCAAAAGCATACAAGTAATTTTGATTATTCCAAACTATGCACATACTTGCTTCCTTGGATCATCCATGGAAAACTTCTTAAATCCCATGGGTCAAAGTTCATGCAGTGCTTCCATATGCTTGCAGGGTATGCAATAATCAAAAGGCCCATTTGCATGGGCCAAACACAATTTTGCCCACAGAAAGGGCTTTCAAGACTGCCCTTTCTACTGTGTATAATTTTTTAAATAAGACTTACAGATTTTCATAGTGCTGCTCGAGAGTTTTGCACTTTTATATGTGAATAACTATCAATTTTAATGTTTCGTTCACTTTGTTGTATCTAAGAGGCGGTGAAGAGCATTTCTCATACGTTCTTCCTTCTCTTCTCATTTATCCTCCATTTCAAAGCAGCACTTGATGTTATAAACCAGTAGTATTCATGACCAGCCCTCAAGTGCAGGGCCGTACCAAGCCATAAATGCTCCCTGTGAAATCTGCACTTCTGCCACGTCCCTTCCCCCATCACAGGTTTGCCATTTGCCCCATACCCAGCATTTCCCCATGTTGCCTTACCCCATACCTCCACCTCCATTTTAAGCTGGCTCCCCGCACTGCCTGCCCTTGCCCGGATGCCGGCTTTCATGTTTCCTTGGCAGCAGCAGTGGAATGGACATTTTTTTAAAAAAGCGTGTCTTTCGAATTTCTTGCTAGCATGCAAGTCTGTTCCCTCTCTTCTCCAAGGTATGCCCACGTCAGAGGAGGGAGGGACCAGGCCAGATATTCGAGCACAGAGTTACAAAGACCTGAATTTGAATGGCTGATCTGGTCCCTCCCTTTTCTGATGCGGGCATACGTCAGAAGAGAGAGGGACCAGATCAGCCATGCAAAAGTCTCGAACAGTATTATGAAAATCAAAAAAAAAAATTTCAAATTTGCTTTCCACGCTGCTGTTGTCGCCGACACCAAGGAGACAAGAAAAGTGGCAGCAAAGGAAGGGAAGCAGGATGGAGGGGGAGATGAGGCCGGCAAATGCGCCCTGTGTGGCTGCAATGCTCGCAGAGGGCTAAGTACGATGCTGTTCAAGGGCCACAAATATTTCAGGTTTTTAGAACATCTCTAGTGAATCTTCATAGAATAGATATGCATACAACGGAGGTATAACTAGCTCATGTATATTCATTAGTGGCATCATGTACTTTTTGAAACAGTAAGCAATCGATTTGCGTTCACCTGTTCAACTCCACTCAGGATTTTATAGACTGCTATCATATCTCTTTCTCAGCCATCTCTTCTCCATACTGAAGAGCCTTAACCTCTTTAGCCTTTCTTCATAGCACAGTCGTTCCATGCCAATTATCATTTTGGCAGCCCTTCTCTGTACCTTTTATACCTTCTCTCTCACAGTCTCCCTCTCATTTCCAAAAGGATTAGCCTAGAGGGAAAACCGAAGGAGGGGAACCTACAGTATAGCAGTTAGCATCAAAGGGAGCCCATAAAGTAAATACGAGCCCTTGTGGCAATGCACTTCCCTTTGCAACAGACACCTGTGTGGGTTTATTTCAGCATTTCTGAGTTTGTGCGCAGCAGTACCCTACTATTACCAAGCCATGAAAATCCCTTTGTTGGACCGAGTTTTCCACCTAGTCTGTCAATCCAGGTCTATAGATTGAAATGTCAATGCAGTGTCTGACAGTGTTCTCTTCTACCATCTTCCCTGGAAAAATGGACCAAAGCAACCTAGAGTAGTCTTTGAATTTTAAAAGATTCAGGTAGAGTGCATTTCGTATGCTGACATCTTCACTGAGATTTATAATTAATGATTAAATCAGAACTTTCAGTATTACAGGCAGCTAAACTGGACTGCCTGGTACGGAGCTTGGCAAAGGACTCCCCGTGGTCTGACGGGATGTGTCCTATCGTTGATCTGTATGATATATGTCATAAAGTTAAAGTGAACATAAAGTTGATATCATATTTCTATAAGCTGCTAAGGTTGGGTGACAGACCTCTATTTAAGCCTGGAAATATGACACAGGTATTCCCCTGAATACAATAAAATGGAATGTATTTTGGAGCCACACTGTAAGACCGACCATATCGAGTAGTCTGACACAATCCTTATATTTTGTTGCTTACCGAGCTGTCTGGACTCCTTTGTGTAAGCTTAGGGCTGGCATAAGGGAGTCTAATTTGTGCTGGCACTGCTCAACTATGGTTGTGTTGGGAATCGGACCCGAGCTGGGACAGTGTTTATGTAGTTAGACTTGTGAGGCAAGTCTAGATACAGGCCACAGACCTGCTTTGGACCCTTGAATGCTGTTAGGCCAATAGAAGAATCAGGGAAAAGAAAAGAATGAATTGCTGACAGCATGAGAAAATCCTGTGAGTGAGATGAAATGTTACTAATCCAGTGTGCTTTGCTAAGGAAACCAGATAATACAAAATGAAACACGAAAGAGGCAAGATGGAGAACCAGGGAGTATGATCTGACTAGGCACTGGCTTTGAGAAGATGACAATGTTCTTCATGCTACTTGAACCTTGGGAAAATGAAATTGTGCCAAATCCTATGCAGAAAAAGTATCAAGAGAAACCCAGCTGTAGAAATGAACTAATCATTGTTAATCTGCCAACCTTTCAGAAAAGGAATTGTATAAAAAACAGACTGGGACAAAGGAGAAACTGGGGAGTTTATTGAGCCCTTCCATGGAGGTGATAGTGTGCTGAATTGCCCCATTAACCTTTCTCTTCTGTCTATCCCTATACAGTAGCTACCTTGTACCTGTAAGTTACTGTTAAAGAATTTGTGTGTGAAGAAGTCATGCTGAGAAAAGGATATCCTGTAATAAAGATTTCATGAGTTTTTCTGAGAAATTGGTCTCTGTGTACTTTCTCCGTGTAGGATGAGATAGTGGGCCTTATGGCCTGATAGACCACCTTACATTTGGCGAGCCAGCCAGGAGTGATTGCAGCACCCCTGCCACCCCTCAATGCACGGTTGGATGGTCAGGAACTGGCATATCACTCGGACTTGGAACCTCAGGACCAGAAGATTTTGAACAAGGTAGGTTTTAATTTATTTTCACCTATTATCTTTAATTTCTTGTGCTAGGAAAAATGTTGCAAGCCCCAAATCTTACAGGACCCTTAGAATTTATGGTTAAGACTTTTCTGCAGACAGGGAAGCTCCTTATAGAGTGTACTAACAAATGGTATAAAGGTACTAGAAGTCTGACTACCCCGTGGTCCAAAGAAGGCACTTCTTCCCGGGCCACTTTAGCAACTGTGCTAACAAGACAAAATCTAGGCAGAAACATTTAGACTGTTTAAAACTGTGTGTATAAGACAGGCTAATTCACCCCTTATCCCTGTGAGGAAACAGCCTGGCTCTAAGAATGAAACCCTCCAATTTTTGTCTCTCCTGAAAATTCTGAAGTAGAGAGTTACAAATATTTTTCACAGACTCTGATAGCGTAGGAGTGTCAGAATCTTCTCAGCTCTACTCTATCTTCACAGAAACGCTGGGATATGAGCCCTTCCAAGTGCTGTGTGTCCTTTCTAACTGCAATTCAAAGCTAAGGTTTAAAAACTTTTCTTCTTGGCTCACTGCCAATGAAGCCGTTTTTCTATACAAATGAGAAAAAGTCCTATGCAAGTTAAAGTTAAATGCGCTACAGCAATTATAGGATGAGTAAATATTACTGTTTCTTTTGAATTTGCATTGTCCTTAAATTTGCTGAAATTTGGAGGGAGATTAATTTGAAATTATATTATTTTTCAAGTATAAAGACTACATTTAACAGAAAGATTGAACCGAGTTCCCAGAAAGATATGAGGATGTTTCTTTTTTCTAAAACCTTCCATCCACAGATTACCCCTTCAAAACTAAGGCAGAGAGAGGAAAAGCTATAGTCATTAATTGTCATGTTATGATTAAAAAGCCTGGCTGAAACTTAGTAATTAAATGTTGTGTCCTCATATGTTGATTTTCTTTCTTAGTAAGCAGAGCTGGGGTTTTTTCAGATGTAAGTTGATACTTGAAATGTCTGTGTCCTTATCTTTATTAGTCAGTAATGTGTACGAACAGATTTTTCTTGTTTTGTTTCACTCTTGGGTCTTGGGTAGGGTGGTTTTGATTGTTTTTCATTTTTGAGTTGTGTCTCAGTATGAGTGATTTCTGTAAATGCTGATTTTTTTCTTTTGTTTGGTAATCCTTAATTTAGAATGTTTTAAGCATTAGTCTGTAAGGATTAGCATCTTATGATGGATTTTGCATGTATGTTAGCTGGTATGAGGATGTAGTTATGAACAAGTGATTAGAAGGTATTGTGTGATGTGAGATATGATAATAGTGATAGAAGATTTTTTTTTATAGATAGTAAATGGAATAATGTGAAATATGTTATGTTTGTTTAATGAATACGAAAAGGGAAACAAGATTCTAAATGAATTTTGCAGTATTAATGTATTTGGACAGCTAGGGGTTTTTTTCTGTCTGTATGAGTTTGTAGTGTAGTATGGGATGGATTTTCTGAGTCAATGGATTGGGATAGGAATGTATTGTACACTGAAATAAGAACCTTAAAAGTAGACAGTACAGATAAGTCTGGCAGAGCTTGGTGTGTGTTTGCAGCAACTTTGTAACAAGAGGTATTGTCATTTATCTGGCGAAGGGACCTTGAATGCAAGTTTTGTTGGAGAAGTTTATTTAGGAAGGAAAAAAAGTGGTTGTAGTTGAAGCACAGCTTGAATGTTACTAATTCTTTTCTTTTTACATTTTGTGTGTGTGTTCACCGCCAACAGGCAAACAGACTAGTGGATAAAATTAATAGTCTCTTGAAAACAACTGTATGTAAGATTTGCAATGACTCCATATTGACCTGGCTCCAAGTCCTTCCCCTGGCTCTTTTTTCTCTGAGAAACTGAAGAAATTCTCTCTGACTCCTCATCAGCTTCTGACTGGTAGAACCGCCTCTTTTCCTCTCCTCCAAGTCTCGTCTGGCAGCAGCCAGGATGACGTCTCTACCTATGCTACCGTCCTCCACACTGTATGGACTCTTACAGATCGTGCCTACAAGACAATCACCACGCTTTGGTCCAGCCCCTGTGTGTAAAAAGAACTTTTTAAAAGAGACTTTCTGCAATACCTACAGTTCCACATATTATCTGAGCACTAATTGATTTTGCATTTGCTGAGAGAAAAAAAAAGCTGAATATTGCATACACTGCTGAACTGAAATTATTAGTATAAGAAATTGCTTTCTATAGTATGCTTACTTTGAATTCTTTATTTCTTCTTTGTTTTGCCATTTATTTAGGTTTTCTGTTCCTTATTCTGTTTGTACAATTGCTCAAGTATAGACAAACCTCATAATTTTCTAGTATTATTTTTCATCTCTTTCCACAATGCATATGTTTATTTATTTATTTATTTATATTCTCTTATATACTGTGCTATTCTGCATCAGTGCGGTTTACATTGAACAAACTGAAATTACATTGAACAGGGCATTATAACTTGGAGATAACTATTTTACAGGGAACAGGGGCTATGGAGGGTTAAGTGGCTTGCCCAAGATCACAAGGAGCACCTGTGGGACTAGAAACCCCAGTCCTTCCGGCCCAAGGTTGTTGTCCTCTAGTGGGATTTGAACCCCTGACCTTCTGGCCTGAAGTACCTTGCCCCAACCACTAGGCCACTCCTCCACTCCACTTTGTTTGCTTGTCTTTTTTCTCTTTTCTTCCTTTAACCTTTGCTGTTCTTTCTCACCAGAATGATACATTTATTCCTTTAGACTACCAAAACATGTACACTTCTAACTCATGGTATAACCTATTAGCCCGACATGTTCAGTCACAGAATGCCTCTGACTGTGTAATCTGTAGTTCTCTCCTCTACAACTCATACTAATTCTGGCCTTGTCAATGTTTCTCTGTTTGTTTCTAAACGCCGTGCTTCAGGCCCCCACCATGGTACATGGGGATCCTGACAGCCCAGCTTCCTGTAATACTACCTTCTCTCCTCCTTCCTTAGCCCTCACCTGTACCTATGCTTCACCTAATGCTCCTGACCTTGCCTCTCGTCTTCTCACTGCCCCCCAGCTTAACTTTAATACCTCTTTGCTAGGCCTTAGTGGTGGTCCATTTGTAGATAATAATACACATTGGTCGGAGAAATGATGGATTTACAATCTTACTATTCCCCGTGCAGCATTCGGGATGCCATTTATAGATCTTTTTTATCAATGTGGCACAACTGCTTACTCTTGTCTGCCAGTTAATTGGACAGGTATATGTTTTCTTAACGTCTCCTATTGCTGTTTTTGCCTTGTAGAACTTTTCCTCTCTTTTATCTACCCACTCATATCACCATTAGGCTCGTTATACACGTTCACTGTGTGCTAAGCGTTCTAATAATTAAAAAAACAAAAATACTGTGCCCTATGAATTTCTTCTTTTTTCTGAAACATGGTCTGCTTCTTTCTTTACCCCAGGTGTACAAGCTGCTATCAATGCTAAATGGTTGCAAAAAGTGTGATATGATTTGATGTTAATTAATTAATTCTTCTGCTGATGGTTTTAATGCACTCTCTGCTGAACTTGCTGCTAATACCCTTATGACGCAGCAAAACAAACTTGCCTTTGATTATCTTCTTGCCTTGAATGGAAGTGTCAAAGGCTTGCTGTACCTATATACCCCCCAATTCTGGAGCAGCAGGCAATTTATCCCTCATTATTAAACAATTACATGCTCTTTCAGCTAGAATATATGCTGAGAGGAGTTGATCCCTCCATTGACAACTGGTTTAGTAATCTTTTCTCATGGTTCACTAGCCTTAGTTCATGGGTAAAAAATCTGTTATTAGTACTTCTAGCCCTTCTCCTTATTGTCATTCTGGTTTATTTCCTGTGTTCCTGTTCTCTGTCTCTCTGCAAAAAATCAGTTATTCGCATCATGGTTGTCAATAGCAATGCATCACGCTTGGATACCTCAGAGTACATGTAGATGTGTCAGATCAATCACTCTGCATATGCAATTCCCCTAGAGCCCCACCCTGGTCGGACGTAAGTGGTAAGTGTTGAGTCCGCTCCACTTCTCAACCCTGAATGGGGGGGGGGGGGAGTTGTTGGGAATCAGACCCGAGCTGGGACTAGGGTTGCCAACTTTTTCACCGAGAAAAACCCGACACCTGTGGCTTGCCATGCTCCACCCATTCTCCGCCCCTAGTCCCACCCCTGCCCCGCCCCCAGCCCCACCCACAAAAATTACCGAGGATACGTGTAGGCTAACTTCCTTGGTCAGATAATAATTAAACTGGGAACCCCAAAATCCAAACATGAAATGTACAACACTGGAGAAATAAAACTATAAAGTAATTTCCTCTTGCACTAAACAAAAACGCAAAGATGTTAGCAATACACACTTCCCAGACCAGACATATTCCAGTTAATAAATTCAAAATAAAAAGTATTTTTCTACCTTCTGTTTGGGCATTTTATTTTTCAGTTGCAATTGCTCCAGTCACTTTCTTCTGGTTTCTTCGTGTCTTCTGCGAGCTATCCATTTGTCCTTTCTTCTCTTTTAGATGTTTTCCATTCTCTCTCTATTTCTGCTTTAACATACTGATTGTTTCCCTTTTGCTCTTTCCCCCAATTCTTTCCTTATTCCTTTATCATCCGTTTAAATTTCACCCTTCCATTCTCAAGCCCCTCTTACTCTCCCAATACCGGCCCATCATAGACTTTTCTTCCACACAAAATATTTTTTCCCCTCTCCATTCTCATTCCCCATCCATTCTAGTCCTCCCCCCAAATCAATTCCCTTATAGTTCTAGGCCCATCCAGCATCCACTCCCTTCTAGTCCCATTCTCCCATGCCCCACATCAGCCCATTTCCAGTCCTATTCCAGCTCTTCATCAGCCCATTTCCAGTGCTAGCCCTCACATCACAGGCCATTTCCAGTCCTAGCTCCCCCCCCCCAATCACAGCCCATTTCCAGTCCAAGTCCCCCATCACAGCCTATTTCCAGTCCTAGGCCCCCCCCCACCATCACAGCCCATTTGCAGTCCGAGTCCCCCCGCACCATCACAGCCCATTTGCAGTCCGAGTCCCCCCGCACCATCACAGCCCATTTGCAGTCCTAGCCCCCCTAATCACAGCCTATTTCCAGTCCAAGATCCCCCTTCCTCCACCATAGCCCATTTCCAGTCCAGGTCCCCTCCACCCACATCACAACCCATTTCCAGTCCATGTCCCCCCCCACCCATAACCCTTTTACAGTCCAGGTCCCCCCCCCATCACAGCCTATTTCCAGTCCAAGTTCCCCCCCCCCCCATCGCCCTTTTCCGGGCCAGGTCCCCCCCACCCCCCACAACACCATTTTCCTCTCCATGTCCCCCCCACCCATAACCATTTTACCGTCCAGGTCCCCCCCCCATCACAGCCTATTTCCAGTCCAAGTCCCCCCCCCCCTAGCCCTTTTCCAGTCCAAGTCCCACCCCCTTAGCCCTTTTCCAGTCCAAGTCCCCCCACCATAGCCCATTTCCAGTCCAAGTCCCCCCCCTTAGCCCTTTTCCAGTCCAAGTCCCCCCCCTTTAGCCCTTTTCCAGTCCAAGTCCCCCCCCTTAGCCCTTTTCCAGTCCAAGTCCCCCCCTAGCCCTTTTGCAGTCCAAGTCCCCCCCTTAGCCCTTTTCCAGTCCAAGTCCCCCCCCTGCGCCCTTTTCCCGTCCAAGTCCCCCCCCTATCCCTTTTCCAGTCCAAGTCCCCCCCCCTTAGCCCTTTTCCCTTCCAGGTCCCCCCCTTAGCCCTTATCCAGTCCACGTCCCCCCCCTTAGCCCTTTTCCAGTCCAAGTCCCCCCCCCTTAGCCCTTTTCCAGTCCAGGAACCCCCCCAAAACAGCCAATGCAGTCCTTCCCCCCCCCCCCCCCCCCCGACCAGCATCGCGGCTGTCTGAGGCTTCAGAGGGAGCCGGGGAAGCCCGGGCGAGGCCCCGGCTCCCTCTGTACAGACACCAGCGTGAAGAGCCTTTTCCTTCACGCTGGCGGCTGTTCCTGTGAAGCCGCGAATGCTGGGAAAGGTTAAAGGGCAACCTTTAACCTTTCCCAGCATTCGCGGCTTCACAGGAACAGCCGCCAGCATGAAGGTAAAGGCTCTTCACGCTGGTGGCTGTTCAGAGGGAGCCGGGGCCTCGCGCGGGCTTCCCGGCTCCCTCTGAAGCGGAGAAAAGCCGGTTTTTTTGCTCTGGCCGCTCCCGATCTTGCGGCCAGAGCAAAAAAAACGGCTTTTAAAGGGCCGGTTTTGCCTCTGCGCCGGCAGCCGGCCTGGCCGTGGAAAAACCGGCCAGGCCGGCTGAAAACCGGCCAGTTGGCAACCCTAGCTGGGACAGGAGGGACAGTGCTTATGTAGCTAGGCCTGTGAGGCAGGTCTAGATACAGGCCACAGGCCTTCTTTAGACCCTTGACCACTGTTAGGCCAACAGAAGAGTCAGGGGAAAAGAAAAGAATGAATTGCTGACAGCATGAGAAAATCCTGTGAGTGAGATGAAATGTTACTAATCCAGTGTGCTTTGCTAAGGAAACCAGATAATACAAAATGAAACAAGAAAGAGACATGAAGGGGAACCAGGGAGTATGATCTGACTAGGCACTGGCCTTGAGAAGGTGACAATGTTGTTCATACTACTTGAACCTTGGGAAAATGAAAAAGTATCAAGTGAAACCCAGCTGTAGAAATGAACTATCCATTGTTATTTTGCCAATCTTTCAGAAAAATTGTATAAAAAACAGACTGGGGACAAAGGAGAAACTGGGGAGTTTATTGAGCCCTGACAGTGTGCTGAATTGCCCCATTAACCGTTCTCGTCTGTCTACCCCTATACAGTATTACTTTGTACCTGTAAGTGACTGTTAGAGAATGTGTGTGTGAAGAATTTATGCTGAGAAAAGGATATCCTGTAATAAAGATTTCATGAGTATTGCTGAGAAATTGGTCTCTATGTACTTCCTCAGTGTAGGGTGAGACAGTGGTCCTTACGGCCCGATAGGCCCCTTTACAGTTGGTACATTGGCACACATGTTGTTTGATTGCCATTGTGTAAAGCTCTTCTGGGATGGGGTTTGGGGATTCATGTGTGAGGTTTTCAAACTGGATATAACATTACCATTTCAGATAGTCCTATTTAGGTCCTTATGTATGCAAGACGCTCTTGGGAAATATGATAGGATGCTACCGTATTTGATATTTTGATATCCATTGCTATATAACACATTCTGCATAACATATATCTTCATTAAACGTTCCCTTTTGGAGACATGTGATCTGTATAATTAGGAAAATGGAAGGTGTTGCATCTGTATCGTCTCAGTATATTGATGAAGTAGAGAAAATTTGGAGATCTCTAGATGTATACCTAACTGGTATTTGATCCTTCCTATGTATGTATTGCTTTCATTTTTATTTTGAATAGGCCTCTATTTTTTTTTTAAATGGGGGTTTTAAAAATGTTAACTTTTGTCAGTTTTCTAATTGTATCGTTGTAACTTTTTCTTATTTTGAAAATAAACTTCGGGGAAAAAAAGAACTTTCAGTGTGTCCTTTAAAATAATACATACTTGCAATAAATGTAAGTTGTCAAAGAACAATGGATTGTGTACTTTAAAAAGGCCTGTCAAAAGCTGTTGTGTTTGTACTGTTTGCACTCACTGCAGCAAGTAGCTCAAGTGTCCTCTCCTGGTGAATCCTTTAAAAATATACCCCCTGCAGCTGTTTTTTTAAGGTTTGGTAATGTGTTTTCTCCAGCAAAGGGGAAGGGCAAGTTTTAAAGAGGCCTTCTCCATAGGAAAACTCCCATTCGCCCATGAAGAATCCCTTTGAAAATTACAACCTAGAAGGGCAATTGAATAAGAGGGACTAGCTGAAGTGCTTTTTAAGGCACCTATGTTAAGCCTATTTTATAAAGACAAGTAGGTGCCTATTAATCTTTATAAAATACTAGCGTAAGTAGCAGACATCATGCCTTAAGTTGTGGGCATTTACACCAGCCCTAGAGTAACTGCCCATGCCTATGCGCTATCATGTTAAAGCTCATACTCATGCTGTTTGGTATTTTACAAGGGGTCATTTATGTGTGGATGTGACCACATACACTGCTGATTAAATAATTCATATTCTGCCTAAGCAAACGTGATTCTAAGTGAATTACACTCAGAAATTATACAGTAAAAACACAGGTTGCAAAAAATATACAATTATTTCTTAAAATAGCATTCTAATTAAAAGCATAAATACTGATTGATTACTATAAAATTAAGCCAGCAAGTATTTCTCGAACAAATAATAACTGTTTAAAGTGTATGTCATTTATTTTCACTGTAAAATCCACTGACAGTATATTCCATGCCATGGGAACTCTATAACAAAACCATTTGTCCACAATCTGCATATGAGAAACTTTTACAAGCAAGAATTGCTAGCAAGTTTTTTTTCTGCTGAACATAAAGTCCTTGAGGGTACCTCAAGTTGATGACATATACTGTTATATCAGAATTAACCTGTAAAAAATCTTAGACAAAACATAACTTGAAATCATTCTAAGATGTGAAGTCAGCATAAATTAATAAGAGAGCCATGCATGCCTAACCCATAAGTATTTAATTTTCTCTCAATTTAGTTTTATGTAGTGAAGATCAATTCATGAATTGATGACAATAAAGCAATTAGTTGGGTCATTAAAAGTCGAGGATAGGTCCGACAGGAAAAGAACTAAAACAATGATGTTATCCTCATAGAGAGAGAAATAGAGGCCTAGTTGTTGTAAATGTTCTGCTAATGATCTTAAATACACATTAAACAAAATAGGAGACAAAGGTGATCCCTGTGGTTTTCTATGGACAAGCAGTATGAGTCAGCCACGCCTTGGGTGTACCATCCCCAGGGACCAGATTAGCTCTCCTTAAACTCAGAGGAATCCTTTTTTTCCCTTGGATTCCTCTGAGCCTGTCCCCTCCCTTTCCTCTTCCTGCCCCCGGCCTTCCTCCCTCTGTTTTTTCCATCCGCCTTCCAGGACAGACTGACGGACGGACGGACATTCAGTTCTCTCCACTTTTGTTAAAAAAAAAAAAAAAAAAAGCTAGAAGACAAAAGAAAGACAAGAACATGGGCAAAAGATCCAGGAAGTGCCCCGGCTGCAACAAGTGCTTTAACAGCCAAGACCACGAGTACTGCCAATCCTGCTTCCCACCGGACCATATGCAGCCCACTGCAGAAAACCGGGGCACCCACAAGGAGAACCAGGGCCTAAAAGCAAAATGAGTGCACAAGTTAAGGAGCATTGAGCCCTTCAACCTCACTACAGGGGACAGACAGAGCCCCCCCATGGTCGCAGCAGCACCAGCAGCAACCTTTGACCCCACTCCGGGGCAGGTAAGCCCTTTTTCTGCTTGTTCGGGGCATGATCAGGACAGGCCTTTGGCTCCCTGCACTGGTAAAAGCTCCTCCTCCTCTTTCTGAGTGATTCATCCCCTTCCAGGTCCCCCTCTGGCCTGCACATGACTTCCTCTGCTGCCTCCAAGTCGGGGTCGTCCCCCTAGGGCTCATTCCTGTACCTCCTGCCTCCACCATGCATCCTCTGAACTTTCCCAGTACGCGGGCCCTGGAGCTGCCTCTCCTCACAACATGAAGAGGCTCAAAAGCATTCAGAACATCAGCACCATGATTCCAACAGGTGCCAACACCACAGATCTTTTCCCCCGCATCATGGCTCCTCCCCCTGATGTCACCATCATGCAGGCTCCTCCCCCCAACATTACCAACCTGCCCCCAAAGCCAGAAAATGCAGAAGGGGGGACAGAAGAAGCAGCAGCAGCAGCAAGTACTCCCATAAACGCAGGAGGGGCAAAAGCTGTCAGAACAACCACCACAGCAAGAGGCTCAGACCCAATATCACCAACAGCCAACAAGGACAAGAAGCTCAACAGTGCTCCACACAGCACGGAAGCTCCCACAATGTGGCTATTCCAGACCAGGTGCCCCCCTCCATGGCACCTCCAGTGACTCTGATGGAGCTCTGGGCTACGTTTCTAGCCCAGCAGCTACCAGTAACGACACCTCAAACCATGCTCCAAAACTCTACCACATCTCTGAGCTCTCATGCCCTGGCTTCTCCTCTATCAGCCCAGGGCCACCACCCCACCCCAGGGTTTACCACAGAGGAAGGAGGAGAGCTTACGCACTCCAAGGAGTACTTTTGGAGCTCAGAAGACGACGCCAGGCCTCCATCCTCATGACATACCATGAATGATGCTCCACTTCCTCCAGCATCCACAACCCCCCCCCCCCAAGGACATCACATACCTGACGTTTCTTCAGGAACTCTCCACAAGCCACGGACTAGCACCGAACGGCGGACCCAAGCCCAAAACCGACACCCTGGGGGTCCTTAAATACCTCGACGCCCCCAAATCATAATGGCCCTTGTTTGGACAAGTTCCTGGAGGAAAGGTCCATAAACCATTATTAAAGAGGACCCAGGATAGCCACTGCTTGCCCCAATACAAGCATTGTGGAACCTGTGTGTCTTTTTGGGATACTGCTTGGTACTTGTGACCTGAATTGGCCACTGTTGGAAACAGGATACTGGGCTTGATGGACCTTGGTCTGACCCAGTATAGCATATCTTATGTTCTTATCCACTAAGTGCTGATGGACTGCAGGGATAAGGCCTGGCAGACCCCTGCAATGACCCCCACCGCAACCAAGAGACTGGAGCTGAAGTACCATCTGCTCCCTACCCCTGGCTTCGAGGAGGCACAACTTCCACATCAATCCATCGCTGTGGAATCCGCCCTGAAAAGATCCAAAAGTCCCCAACCACAATCTAGCTCACCACCAGGAAAGGACAACAAACCCCTCAAAGGAAATGGCAAGAAAGTCTTTTTGGGCACCATGCTTAATGCAAAGATTGCCTCCCACCAGTTTCAGATCGTCACTTTCCTCGACCAACTACTACAGTGGACCACGGATACTGTCACACCTCTCCCACAGGAAACTAGGGATCTCCTGGCCCCATTGTTAGAAGACATGGCGGATTGCAACAAATACCTGGTCAGGGCAACCTGCAATGCTTTTGAGATTGCTGCTCGCACCGCGGGAACGGTTATCACCGTCCACCGCATGGCATGGCTGAACACCTCCAGATTAAGGGAAGAGATACACGAGCAGGTGGCCAATGCCCCCTGCCTCAGGGACAACCTCTTCAGTAACAAGGTGAAGGAGACAGTGGAAGGCATAAAAGACGAATGCACCACCATGCAGACCCTCACCACCAATGGACTACACCGTCAGAGGCCTTCTAAGCTGAATGGCGGCCATAAGTCCAACCACCCACACAAGCACAATAATTATGGCAATTCTTTCAATCATGGCTGGGCACACATGCACATGGGACAATTCTTCACTAGGATCCTAAACATCTTGGATCACTTTCTACAGGCAGGACTCCTAGACTCTGCTGTCCAGGGTTCTCTGATTCAGACACTGACTTAACCTTGTTTTTTAAAATAGTTGCTGGTCTTTTCTACCCTTTCCTCTCTGGATGTAGCTGGAGACCAGAAGTTCCCTTTCTTCCCTGATCTATCCATCTGTTTTTTCAGCACTGCACTCAGTGCTTATCTTTCTGGTCTGTTAGATCATCTAACAGTCTTCTCCCTGGATCTGCCTTTTCCGCTCAGGAAGTTTACTAAGGCCACAGTCCTGGCTATTCACTGCTCTGCTTCTTATCTGCCTTCTTCCTGGTTTTTATTTTTCCAAGGCATCTCTCTACTCTCTGGGCATCTCGTCTATCTTCTGAAGTGGGATTGAGAGGAGTTATTTTTCTCTCTCTAGCACAACAGCTCCCAGTTCCATGGGCTTCCTCTTAGTCTGCACATTGATTCTTTGATCTCCTGTCCTCTTCAGCACATGCTTACATGTGCCCTCTTTCAGGTTGCATGACTTAAAACTGGAAATACATGATGGGGGCCACCAAACATGGCCTGCACCATATAAAAACAAGTATATGTCTTTTGATCCCAAGGGGCAGGGCTGGCTCTGCTATTAGGTGAGCTGGCAGTTGCCTGGAGTACTGGCCCTCCAAGGGCGCCCATTGCCACCGCTGTTGCCCCTCTTGGGTCCTGCAGTGGTGGCAATAATCATAAACAGTCCCGTGGTGACAAAGTTTCAAAGTAAGTGCCACGGGGCTGTTTGCACCCATTGCACCACGACTGCACAAACTGACCCTTGCCCTGCATATTGGATTAAAAATTTACGATCAGAACTCAGCCCACTTATCACAAAAATGATGAACCTATCATTCTCAAATGGATCTTTCCCTGCACCACTCAAGCAAACATCCATCAGACCTCTGTTAAAGAACCCTAAACTGGACCCAAGCAAAGTTGAATCCTATAGACCCATAGCCAGTATACCTCTATTAGCCAAAATAATCGAAAAGGAAAGGAAGCACAAAGGCAACTCCAAGACCATATAGATTTAGCCTCCCCACTAGACCATCGGCAACATGGCTTCAGGGAATACCATGGCGTCGAAACCCTACTTACCTCTCTCTTCAATAAAATCGTCACAGGTATCGACAACATCCATCAAGGTTTCGCCCTCATCTTTATAGACATTGCGGCAGCCTTTGACTCTGTACACCATGGTCTGCTAATAGAACGACTAAAAGAAAAGGGCATAAGTGGCGTCGCCCTCGATTGGTGCAGATCGTACCTTGATGGCAGATGGCAGCATGTAAAATCAGGTTCAAGATCTTCCGAACCCTTCCATCAGCGACAAGGCGTCCCCCAAGGGTCTTCCCTCTCATCTCTATTATTTAATATTTACATGCAACCTATTTTCAACATTATCGAATCATTCAAGGTCGACTGTCTAATTTATGCTGATGACATCCTCCTATTTATGCCATTCTCCACAGAAAAAATGGACCTTTGGCCACTGATTGAATGCTTCAATACAGTCTCCGAATGGCTCCTATCACAAAACCTCAGGATCCAACACAAAAAGTCTGAGGTGCTATTTATCACCAGAGACCAGAAATTCTGCCCCCCAACTCATATAAAAGTTAAAGAAGCTGAGCTCCAAACCAAATCAGCAATTCGGTACTTAGGGGTCACCCTCGACCAACGACTAGATATGAAAACCCATATATCCAACATAGTCAGAGCCGTATACTTCAAAATCCGGTCACTCAGACACCTGCAATCCCTTCTAAGCACTGAAGACTTCCGGACAATATACCAAGCACTTATCTTACCACACTTTGACTTTGCCAACGCTATTCTCCAAGGTCTCCCTCAATCATCTCTAAATCCGTTGCAACTTGCCATGAATGCCGCAGCCAGAATCTTAGTAGGAGCAGCAAGATGCGACCATATAACGCCTATCCTAATACAACTTCATTGGCACCCCGTTCAAGGAAGGCTTACATTCAAATCTTTGTTACTCACCTTCAAATCTATCCATGGCATCACCTCCCCCTCTTTAACCAACATCATCCAGCCAGCTCCTCCCAACAGAACAAGGAGAACCCCATCTACAAATGTGCTAGTAATTCCAAAGGCTTCAACAAAGTACACAACCGCAACATCTAACAGGGCATTTAGTATCTATGCCCCAAAATGTTGGAACGCATTACCACCAGGCATCCGTGCAATTACTGACCTATCACAATTCAGAAAGGCTCTCAAATCCCATTTATTTACTCAATACTACCAGATTAACCCTACCACTACATAAGTGCCTCTCCCTCACCCCCTCAAGTTAATATATCAACTCCATTGTACACATGTTCACACTGAATTCCCAATACTCGGTCTCATTGTACATATGTAAGTAGTTTAGTTTGCATTCCCCGTTTATCCAAGTTATTACTCCTGTTCTATGTAAAGCATAAACATGTTATCCAAGTTGTTTTCTCCTGTTCTATGTGAAGCCAAACAGTTTGTTATGGTCATTTTGTTGTATGTAAACCGCGCTGACAATAGTGCGGTATATAAGAAATTGTAATAATAATAATAATAATAATTGCCTCTGCTGCACATCCTGGAGAGGGGCAGCAACAATGGGTGCCGGAGGGGGCGCAAGGGCTGAAGTTCACTTAGGGAGTCTCATCTCCTTGCATTGGCAATGCAGGGGGGACCACACAGAAGACAACTTTAACTAAAATTGGATCAGGGATAGGGTCGGCCCAACTGTTAGAAAAGACTAGGAGGTTGCCTAGAGCTGCATTTTCTGATGGGTAGCAAAAAGCAGCAGCAGTTAAAAAAAATACGTCCTGACAGCCAGACAATCTGAAAGTACTAACAGCACATACTTGTATATGCAGGGAGAGTGGCCTACATACTTATTCAAAGCCAAGTTTAATATTTAAAGGTATGTTGTCCTATTATGCATTTTCACGGGATTATTGTGGGATGATGGTGTTAGGATGATCATGGTTGTTGGTAGAAGATTTGGTTGATTGAGGGCATGAGGCTGAAGGTTTGCCTAGGGCACCCAATATTCTTCCACAAGCCCTGTTCATGATAAAGAGATGTCCAGATGAAATAATGAGGGTAATTTTGAAACCCCCTGGTGACACATATCCCCATGTGCATATAGCCGGCCCTGTTTTATTTTATTTTATTAATTTTTTATTTATATCATTTTTAACATACATATCCAGCAAAAATCTGAATAAAAAGAAAGCATAATATATCACTAATTACCAGTACAAAGAAAACCAACTTAATTAGACTAGATCACAGGTAATCAATAGTACATGGAAAAATTATAATATCAGGAGCAAGATAGGATTACAGGGCAGCCGGTATAGGAAGTCTTTCCTCCACCACACTTTCCCTTACTTGCAAAAACTGAACAAGTTGATGGGGTTCAAATTGCTTAGACTGGTACAAAATAACACATTTCCAAGGATATTTTAACCTAAACACAGCATGCAGAGCGAATGCTCTCTGGCACAGAGCCAGAAAGCCCCTCCGCCTTTTCTGCGTATCACTAGCTAACTCATGAAATATAGATATTTTCTACCCCATAAACTGTAAAGACATATAGTGGAAATAAAGTCGTAGGACAGCCGGCCTATTTTCTAAAGTGAGGTAAGTGCATGCCCTACTTCATAAAATAGGTGCATACCAATGTGCCATACTCTAGACACGTACGTTATGCCTGTCCTAGGGCAGGGGGGTAGCTGGTGGCGCTTAGATCAGTGCTAGGATGCACATACTCATAATGTACGCGCATCCCTCAAGGCCACGCCTATACACCACCAACACCATGCCCCTGTACATGCCCCAACCGGGGATCGACATGCTGCAGATTTTTCCATGGCTCCCTTATAAAATCATCACCAATGGTCTAAACAAATATTTGGAACTAAAAATCCAGTATAACCAAAGTAGAAAGAGAAAAAAGGGGAGGGGAGAGGAAGGGCTGTAACCTTGGCAGGGGGGTTTAGGAGCTGCACCCACTTAGCCAAGACTAATAAAATGTCTCACTTCTGTATAAACCCATCAGACTGCACTAATGCAAAGGAGACAGTAATCAACTGCCCAGTGAAGTCTGCAGTCCAGCAGGTACTTTGTACCCAGAAGACTACAAGTTAATTTTCAAAACTAAATTCCTTGTAGCATTCCCTTTGGAAATTTGATTGATGCAAGGAACTGGGGTACAAAGTAACTGCACATTTTGTACTTGCACTGAAAAAGGTGCAAAGTTATGAGCCAGAAATTATGTGTGGAGATTAAAATGCAATCTCCATGCTTACATAAAAACATAGAAAAATGACGACAGAAAAAGGCCACATGGCCTATCTAGTCGGTCCTTCCATATCAACAACTACAACAGTCCCCTTTTTACCTTTAGAGATCCTCTGTGTTTATCCCATGCTTTTTTGAATTCAGATACTGTCCTCATTTCTACAACCTCCACTGGGAGACTATTCCACGGATAAACCACTCTTTCTGTAAAGAAATATTTCCGCATATCACTCCTGAATTTATCCCCTTTCACCCTCATCCCATGTCCCCTCGTAGCAGAACTTGCTTTCAGTCAAAAAAGGCTCTCCCCCCCCCCCCTGCATTTATGCCACGGAGGTATTTAAACATCTCAATCATATCACCTCTATCCCGCCTTTCCTCTAAGGTGTACACATTAAGATCCTTAAGTCTGTCCTCATATGCTTTATAATGAAGACCACTAACCATTTTAGTAGCCACCCTCTGTACTGACTCCAGCCTGTTTATATCCTTTTGAAGGTGCGGTCTCCAGAATTGCACACAATACTCCATATGAGGTTGCACCAAAGAATTATGCAGAGGCACTATCACCTCCTTTCTTCTGCTGGCCATTCCTTTCCCTATGCACCCAGGCATCCAAGTTTTGCCGTCACCTTTTCTATCTGTTTAGCTACTTTAAGATCATCAGACACAATCACACCTTAGTCCTGCTCTTCCTTAGTGGACAAAAGTACTTCACCCCCTACTATATTGCTCCCTTGGATTGCTGCAACCCAAATGCATGACCTTACATTTTTTAACATTAAATCCCAGCTGCCAAATTCTAGACAATTCTTCAAGATTAGCTAGATCCCTCCTCATGTTATCTACACCTTCCTGGGTGTCTATTGCTGATTTTGGTATCATCCGCAAAGAGGCAAACCTTACCCGACAGCCCTTCTGCTATATCACTAACAAAGATGTTAAAAAGAATCAGACCAAGGACAGATCCCTGGGGCACACCACTGGTAACTTCCTTCTCTTCAGAGTGAGCTCCATTTACCTGTACTCTTTGTCGCCTCCCACTCAACCAATTTCTAAACCAAGCAGTAACTTTAGGGTCCATCCCTAGGGTGCTCAGTTTGTTTATAAGTCGCCTGTGAGGAACGGTGTCAAAGGCTTTACTGAAATCTAAATACACCACATCTAGGGCTCTCCCTCGGTCGAACTCCCTAGTCACCCAGTCAAAGAAATCAATCAGATTTGTCTGACAAGACCTGACTCTGGTGAATCCATACTGCCTTGGATCCTGTAATCCGCTGGACTCCAGAAACCTCACTATTTTCTCTTTCAGCAACGTTTCCAATAATTTACTCACCACCGAAGTTAAACTAACCGGCCTGTAGTTTTCAACCACATCATTACTTCCGCTTTTGTGTAAAGGCACCACATGAGCCTCTCTCCAGTCCTTTGGCACCACTCCTGACTCCAACAAGTCATTGAAAAGGTCAGTCAGTGGAACTGCTAGAATGTCCCCAAGTTCCCTCAGTATTCTACAGTGTATCTCATCCGGTCCCATCGCTTTGTCTATTTTAAGTTAAGCTAGTTTCTCATGAACACAGTCTTCTGAAAATTGTTCAAGATGTCCCTCGCTTCTGTTCCTGTTTGTAGGTGTTTTCTGAGGTCCTGTTCCTGGTTCTTCATCTGTGAACACAGAACAGAAATATTTGTTAAGCAATTCCGCTTTATCCTCATCAGCTTCTACATATTTGTCCCCTTCACCCTTGAGTCTGACAATACCACTTTTGCACTTCTTCTTCTCACTAACATATCTGAAAAATGTTTTATTCCCCCATTTTATTGCATTGGCTATTTCCAAATACAGATGCCTGTCTTCCTCTCTCTCTGTGATCTCTTGTATTTCATGAAGGCCTTCCTCTTTTTCTTCACTTTTTCAGCTACTTCTTTTGAAAGCCATAGTGGTCTCCTTTTCCTTTTACCTTTATTTACCATTTTAACAAAAAGATTGGTTGCCCTTAAAATATCCCCTTTCAGTTTTTCCCTGTTTTTCACTGTTTTTCTACATCCCCCAGCTGTTCCCATCCCGCTAACGACTCCCTGAGGTATTGGCCTCCCATCCTGCTAACAACTCCATGAGGTATTTGGTATTTTCCTAAAGTCTAAGACCCTCACTTTTGAATGGATTCTAACAGCCCTAGTCCTAATACTGAACCACACCATCTGGTGATCACTGGATGCAAAATGATCTCCCATTACAACATCAGAAACACTTTCACCATTGGTAAGCACCAAGTCCAGTATGGCCCCTTCATGTGTGGGGTCTGTTACTAATTGCCTTAATAGTTCTCCCTGTAGAGAATCCAGGATCTCCTTACTTCTAGATGATACTGCAGCAGGAATGTGCCAATCAACATCTGCCATATTGCAATCCCCTATCAGTAGCACTTCCCCTTTCCTAGCAATGCTGCGTATGTCTTCAATTAACTCTCTGTCCAACTCTTCCTATTGTGAGGAAGGTCTGTATATCATGCCAAAGCAAATAGATTTCTCTTTCCTTCTTTCTCGTTTAACCCACAATGCCTCCTCTCTCCCTTTTAAGCTCTGTAATTCCAAAGCTTTATTTATTTTATTTATTTTTATTTATTTATTTAGCTGTATTTATATCCCGCTTTTCACCGGGTCAAAGCGGTCAATTGGGGGATACATTTTAACACGAGGGGATATGAGACACATACACTAATACTTACAGGGAACATGGGCAATGGAGGGTTAAGTGGCTTGCCCAAGACCACAAGGAGTGCCTACAGGACTAGAAATCCCAGTCCCTCCGGCCTGAGATTGCTGTCCCCAGGTGGGACTTTAATATTATTTTTTACATATAGTGTCACTCCTCCTCCCCTTCTTCTCTGACCCTCTCTACTCACATTTACCCACATGGAGACTGATGTAATAAAGTGCAGGAGGTTTAGCACACAGTTTGACGTGGGGTCTGCACTACTATGGCTTTCCTATGCTTAAAGGATTTTAGCTCACAAGAAAACTGCACAAAGGTTTACATAGACATCAGTGCACTCCTCATTTAAATCCAGATGCAAAAAAATGTGCTCACAGCTAAAGGCTTAATGCCTAGTTTTCTATCACTGGGGATTTAGCGCATAGTTTGAGTTTTTTCATTGTTGGTCAGTTTGGACTTTTCGTAAAGTTGCTTATTGTCATCACTTTTATTAAAGATCACACTGGCTTAGACTTCAAAAAGTCAAGCAATAAATACAATAATCATCGCTTTCCCTCTGTTTGTCCCCCAGATTTGTACAAAATTTAAAAACATACATATAGGCATACTGCAGTTGAAAGTGATGTGCGTCAGAGCAGCGTTATTGCCGTGTTCGTCTACGTTAAAGGTTGCCAGCATTGCCAAAAGGCAGTTCCAAGTGCATCTGCCCCATTCCAAAGAAATCTGCTCTAGTTGCAAGAGGTTAATTCAGTTCACAAGCTCATTTAATCTTTCTCCTTTCTGGTGAGGAAGTGTGAAAAAAGAGGGCCACTGGGAGAATGCAGAAATTCAGCAAGGGTTCACTTGAATTTTCAGAGCTAAATAAGAAACTGCTTTTTAACACATTGTTACTGGATTTGTTAGCTATTCTAATTATATTTGTTTTTTCTCTATAAGGTACATTATCACCGTGTTCCTCATTTGTAGCATTTTTATTTCTGTAAAACTAGTGTATTTAGCAACTGGCAGTGGGAAAGTGTTATTCATCAAGTCCCACGTATCCATCCCCCTGGGGCCTCTGGTGTGAAGGGGGGAGGTTTGGGAGAAAGATCTAGGGGCTAAGAATAAGAAAGCCTTGCAGATGAGGGATCTGAGAGCAATGTAGCATATTCCACATCCTTATTTTTGGTATTCTCAACTAAAGTATATTAAGATATACAGTAGGTAGATATGAAATAGCACTATACATTAATATTCATTTATCTCCCTATCATAGCTAAATGACTAAGAGGTCCTTTTACTAAAGAGTTGCACACAATTTCCACACAATTAATGGCAAAACTAATGCGCAGTTCTTGCACATGTCATGTGCTACCTATCAGGGGCGTGCCCGGCAAGTTCCCAGCAGTTAGCATGATTCAGTACCAGAATGCATGGTGCAATTAATGCAGTTGGGCCCGATACCCATAGAAGAATAATTACGCATAATTCATAGTGCCACATTCTGCTGAGCTCACGGTATTTGACCTCATGCTAGTGACAATGTGCTCCCCACATGCACATTCCATCCTAACCCACCCCCTTTCCTCCCTAGTATGTGATGGCCACTTACCGTGCATTTTAGCAGCCAGTAGCTGACATACACGTGTGTTAACATTCTTGCCTACCAGTTAGCAAACACTAAAATAGACAGTAACTGGATAGCAGTCTTTAGTAAAAAGACCCATTTCTGTGGTTCAAATATTCAGTCCAGAGCAGAGCACTTAAGATAATTGGCTAGGCTGTGACTAGAAGTAGGTTTAAATCTTGCTGCCTAAACTTAACCTGCTTAACCTGTCTATGGATGAAGTACTGCCTGTCAAATCAAAGTAACATAGTAACATAGTAAATGACAGCAGATAAAGACCAGTATAGTCCATCTAGTCTGCCCAGTAAGATAGAGCTAATTCATATTTGCTCACCCTGTCTCATGGTTTTCTTCACAGGTCATTATATTGAACAATAATTAATTTTCTTTGTACTCATTGGAAATGGGGTAGATTGAGTGAGGAGCCACTAGCGCTAGATGAGAGGAACAGGGGTGGGCAGAGAAGAAGTGCTCTGGGTAAAAGGAAGGGGTGAAGGGCAGTAAGAGAAGGGTCACTATCATAGGTGCAAGAAGGGGGGCAGTGATGGAGGGCTCTGTGTGAGGAGGTGAGCACCAAGACAGATTCTGTGGCCCTCTTATTCAGATCTGCAATAGAGTAGGGGTCACTGCCTTAGGTGAAAAGAGGTGTGAGAGCGAGGGATTGCTCTGGGTAAGAGGAAAGGTGTGGGCAATGACGGAGTGGCCACTGCATTGGGTAAGCGGAAGGGAGAGAACAGTGATGGTGGGGTTGCTGTCTTAAGAGGGATGGAGTAAGGGAGGGTACAGCGAGGGAGTGCTCTGGGTAAGAGGAAAGGTGTGGGCAATGACGGAGTGGCCACTGCATTAGGTAGGTGTAAGAAAAATGTGGTGGGCAAAGATGGAGTATTCTGGGTGAGAGGAAGTGGGGGGCAGTTAGGGAGGGGTCGCTGTCTTGGCTGAAAGGAAGGTTGGTGGGAGGAAGAGCAGTGGACAATGAGGGTGGGGTCACCGACCCGAGTGACAGGAGAGAGAGACTGAAAATATCTTATTTTGTAATTTGAACTTTTTTGTTATCCCTGCTACATCTAAGTAAACCTGAAGCAGGGCCCAGAGTGACTGGTCCAAAACGTGGCACGTCGTTTTTGCTGGCGGCAAACAGGATATTGGATTTGGCATTTTAACCAGATAAGTTATAAGTTAACATATTAGAGTTTAGTTGCAATAAATTAAAATCAAAAGGAACTTGTACAGCGAGAGGTGAGCAGTTTTCCCTGCCCCTCTTTTGAGTGCAGCTCTGACAAAAATAAAATTGTATGTGTCTACCTACCCGGTTATAAGTTCAACAGTGGAACCTATCTGCAGTTGGCCTAAACTTAGCTGGCAGGATTTAAACTGGCTAAAGGATTGCTGAAAATTCTACGAGTTATTATAAGTTGTTCCCTAGGCAAACTCAACCCCCTGGAATAGCCTTTTTTTTTTGACTGGTTAAATCTAGCTACCTTGTACAATTAGGAGGATAGAGATAGCTGCTCAGCAGGGGTAAATTTTCACCATGTGGGGATCCAGCTGCCTGAACTCCATAGTTAGGCTTCTAGAATCCTTTGAATATCGTTCTTTGTCGATAGAACATGATATTCAATAATGCAATACTTATCATAAATAGAAAACATGAAAGAGAAAAATAAGTCTTCAAATCACCTGAGCTTTGCATAGGGGCTGTTACAGTTAAGTTGCTAGTCCAATTTATTTCAATTGCTTTCTAGGTAAAATTGGAAACAATTGTGCTGAATAATTTCTCCACCCATAGCAAAAAAAAACAACCAAATAAAACAACAAACATTTTGCTCTCCCAGGCTTTCAGGTCTAATGAATAAAGCTAGAATTCAAATATATGCAGAAGACTAAGAATTAACAGTAGGAGAGGTCTATAGAAGAGGATGGGGAGCTGAACGAAGGTCAGTAGCAATAGAAGGAGTGAGGGATGGAAGGGGGTTGTGACCAAGCAGCAAGAAGGCCTAGAAGCAGGACAGAAATCTGGGAGGCGAGAAGGGAGCTGAGAGCAGAGAACTAAAATGGGTTGAAACAGGGGCGGCCCAAGGGGGGTGCGGGGCCATGTGCGGAGACTCGGTGCGGGGCCTCATTTGCATAAGTGGCCTTATTTGCATAAATATTTGCATAATGCTAACATTCATTAAGAGACATGTTTACGAAAAGTTAGTGTGTGTATGGATATAGACAGACTAAAAGATTTCTACATTACTATAATCCAGTGCCAACCGCCAGGCACATTAGGAACTACTATAAACACTGCCCATTTAGAACCAATAGCAAACCCACCGTATCCTAACAGCACTACCAGGACTCACAAAGCACCATACCCTACCTATCAAAAGGCAACACTGCAAATATTAAACCAATACATTTCAGAGAACAACAATACATGACCTACTGGGGAAAGAGAACAAGTGGCAATGTCAAATAGGAATTACATAAACAGAATACCTCAGCTCAGTTACACATGCAGAACATAGACCATCACCAAACAAGGAATCACAATTTAGAAACAGGAAGGCAATAATTAAACTGGGAACCCCAAAAGCCAAACTTGGAATGTACAACAACACTGTAGAAATAAAACTATAAATTAATTTCCTCTTGTACCAAACAAAGCGCAGACGTTAATGATGCACATTTCCCAGAGCTTTCATATTCCAGTTAATAAATTCAAAATAAAGAGATATTTATTTATTTATTTATTTACAGTCTCTTATATACCGCACTATTCAGCATCAGCGCGGTTCACATGGAACAAAATGCTCAGTACATTTAACACGTATGAGTTTACAGGTAACAGGGTATAAATAACTTGGATAACCGGGATATCTTTCTACCTTTTGTGCATTTTTTTTCAGTTGCAATTGCTCCAGCCACTTTCTTCTGGTTTCTTCATGTTTTCTGCTAACTCTCCATCATCTGCTGTCCATTTGTCCTTTCTTCTCTCTTCTAGTTTTTTTTCCATTCTCTCTCTCTACATCTGCTTTAACATACTAATCTTTCTCCTTTTGCTCTTTCCTCATTCCTATTTCATCCACTCAAATTTTACCCCTCCATCCTCAATCCCCACTAACTCTCCCAATACCCGGCTAAGTGTAGATTTTTTATCCCTCCCACACAAAATATTTTTCCCCTCTCCATTTTACTCTCCCAGCCCCATCCCATTCTAATCCTCCCCCAACATCAGCTCCCTTCTAGTTCCAGCCTCACCCAGCATCCATTCCCTTCTAGTCCCTGCATCAGCCCATTTCCAGTCCTAGCTCCCCATCAGCCCATTTCCAGTCCTAGCAACCCCCCAACCCAATACCAGTCCTAGCCCCCCCCATCCATCAACCCACTTCCAGTCCTAACCCCCCATCAGCCCATTTCCAGTCAGCCCCCCATCAGCCCATTGCCAGTCCTAACCCCCCCATCAGCCCACAGCCCATTACCAGTCCTAACCCATTCAGCCAACCTTAATCCTAACCCCTCCCCATCAGCCCATTTCCTGTCCTAGCCCCCCCCCCCCATAGCCCATTATCAGTCCTAAACCCCCATAGCCCATTACCAGTCCTAACCCCCCATCAGCCCACAGCCCATTACCAGTCCTAACCCCATCAGCCCTCATACAGTGTTAACCCACCATCAGCCCATTTCCAGTCCTAGCCCCCCATAGCCCATTTCCAGTCCTACCCCCCCCCAACAGCCCACAGCCCATTACCAGTCCTAACCCCATCAGCCCACCTCCAGTCTTAATCCCCCCAGCCCATTTCCAGTCCTAGCAAACCCCCCCCCAACCCATTACCAGTCCTAGCCCCCCATTGCCCACTCCCAGTCCTTATCCCACCTGCGCTTGTCCAGTCCTAAACGCCATCACCCAATTTTGTGTTTAAGCCCCCCCATACCCCATTACCAGTCCTTACCTCCCCATCAGCCCACTCCCAGTCCTAATCCCACCAGCCCATTTCCAGTCCTAATCCCCCATCACCCAATTTTTAGTTTAAGCCCCCCATAGCCCATTACCAGTCCTAACCTCCCCATCAACTCACTTTCAGTCCTAATCCCCTCAGCCCATATACAGACTGAGCGCCCCCATAGCCCCATCACCACTCCTTACCCCCCCCAGCCCCCCCATTGTCCATCACATCTCCTAACCCCCCCCCAGGCCCCCCATAGCCCATCACAACTCATAACCCCCCCCAGCCCCCCCATAGCCCATCACCACTCCTACCCCCCCCAGCCCATCAACACTAATAACCCCCCCAGCCCCCCATAGCCCATCACCACTCCTAACCCCCCCCCATAGCCCATCACCACTCCTAACCCCCCCAGCCCATCACCACTCCTAATCCCCCCCAGCACAGCCCAGCCTAGCCCAGGGAAAATTTTTTAAAAAAAGAAGCTGTCTTCTCCGGCTGCCGGGGCCGCCACGGCAGAATCGAGTGTGCCGCGGGGCCCCCCCTGCCCAGCAGAGCCTGCCCTCCCCTTTATCACCTCTGTCTTCGCAGCTTCAGTCAAACGCGCCTGCTTTCAGAGCGCGAAAGGACCAGTTTCCCTTTCGTGGCTCTGTTAAGCCCGCGGGGGCTGATGGGAAGTTCCCATCAGCCCCCGCGGGCTTAACAGAGCAGCGAGGGAGAAACTCTCCTCTCGCGCTCTGAAAGCCGGCGCGTTTGACTGCAGGCAGCTGAAAGAGAGGTGATACAGGGGAGGGCAGGCTTTGCTGGGCAGGGGGGGCCCCGCAGCACACTCGATTCTGCCGCGGCGGCCCCGGCAGCCGGAGAAGACAACTTTTTTTTTCTTTTTAAAATTTTACTTTAGGATCAGAATGTTTTTTGCGCGGGCCCCCATGCAAAAAACATTCTCGCTCAATGGACGGGCCGGCCCTGGGTTGAAAGCCAAGAGGGCCCAGAAGACAGAGGCAGCTGGGAGAGGGATTGACAATTGAAAGTGGGAGATGCTAAGGGAATGGAAATGAGTTAAATATAGTGCCCTCTATAGTCAACTAGCAGCATCTACACGCTATGTTTTCAAAATGGCTCATATTCACATGTAAGTGTAAAAATGTACATGTGCACATTATGAAATGTGTAAGCTGATTTTTCCCATGTATAAATTTGTAAAAGGGCTCCCTCCTGCTGCACATAGATGTAAATCCTATGCACATTCCTGCACATCCTTCTGTGGATTTTAGAAAGAAAGCAGAGTTGTTTTGAAAATTCATCAGGATTCCAATCTTCATGTCCCAATTCTGATCTCCACATACTAATTAAAATGTGTCTTTGAACCTCTTCTCACTATTCACTTTTGATTTCCCTCCTTTCACTCCTAACACTCATTTAGAAGGGGAAATAAACTAGGATGGATTAAGGAAGATAACCCCCTCAATCCCTCCTGTAAAGGGCTGGCCAAAATGCACACTTTTTAAAAACCTACATGTGCCAGAGAACAGGTGTAAATCCGGATGTAGTGAATTTTTGGGCTCACAATGCATTTACTATATGAAATGGGGAATACACGCCTAGGTCACACCTAGATCACCCCCATGATATGCCCCTTCAAATGTTCCATGTATTAAGGACATCAACATGCAAATCGGACCCTTTCTAAAATGAGCATTCACACATGGATCTAATTTACAAATGTATATACCTGAGTGTATCTGTGTAACTCACAAATAAGGTTATGCCTTGTAGAGCTTTATAAATGTTTAATAATAGTAGTAGTAGTAAAGTAACCTCCTTAGCGCAAAAGAGGAACAGAGACCTTGGAACAGGGAAGAGACTGAGAAACTGGAGGGTAGGGTAGAGGGGAGATGAGTGCCGTGGTTTGTGTGTCTGTGTCGCCTACCACAGGCTTTCCTCCGCCGCTGAATTTTTCCCACAACACACTCCCCCCGGGGTCTTGCGACACACTGGTTGAGAACTAGTGCTCTAGTCTGAAACCATCAGTTTATACATGTATACTGGATTCACAGCAGATGTCTGATCACTAGCACTGATGGCCTGCATTACATTGCAGAAGTCATTGGTTCTTGCCTTTTTGTTTTTATAGTCCAGTTCGATTAAGCATACTCCCTTCTCCCAGGGGTGGGGAGGATTCATATACAGAGCTGTGATTAGCCCTCCAGCCATGTTTAATAGCAACAACAACTCCAAATATTCAAGAAATACATTCTGAGAAATATACAAATACAAAAACATGAGACTCTCCCTCATCTTGGAGGGGCTCAATACAAGCAGAGGTATTTTCTTGGCTTTTTTATTTAACTGCTTTTGCCTGATATCTCTGAAAAAGGTTTTGTTTATAACATTGCTTGTCAGTTGCCAAGTTACTTTTGTCTCCTGATTTTTAGAAAGGAATTTTAGGAGGTTAGAGGAAAAATGAAAAGTGTTAGTTTGAAGTCTTAACATTTTTAGGGGTCAGTTACTTCACTTCCACCCCACTCCACCTTGCAATCTTTCAGTATTGATTGACTCACTAATTAGGCAGTTAGATTAGATAGAATTACTTGACATGGATTAGAAAGGGAAAACAAGGAATTAATTTAGATCAATTGCTAGTAATCTGTGAAAACAGACCATTTAAGTACATTTCAGAGGCAGCTTGATTAGTAATATCTTATTAGATCTTTGAGATAATTTATTTTTAGTTGAAATAAAGAAAGGAAAAACACATGTTGTTCTGTCTCGTCCTGCCTCCTCTCTTCTACTATCCTTTTTAAAAAAAAAATTGTACATTTCTTTTCCTTCTCGTTGGCCTTGGCCTTCTTTTACCAAAATTGTTTTAATTGTACACCGCCTTGGTTATTTCAGAAAGGCGGTTTTTATCAAATAAATAAACATAAACATAAACATAAACATCGGACTGCACGTCTCATAAATGCACACATTTTATAATCTAAAAAAACTAAGATAAACCATTCTATGCCTCATAACAACAGGTGGGTAAGCAAAGAGAGCTACACATGGTGAATCAGAGTGTGGCAGGTTAGATTTCACAGAAAAAATGCTATCTGATTTTACTTGCAGATCATCTGAGAAAAAGGTAGGTTTTTCTCATTTCATTCAATATGTACCAAAACTCCTAGCAGCAGAAGATGGCTGGGGAACATCATGTCACCAAAACAGTCACCTACTGTCCTCTATTTCAGATGGACATCCTGATCCACACTAAGGAACCAGTTTGATAAGAAAGATGTCTTCGGGTTGGCTCCTTCAGAAAACAGGTGATGAAACCGAGAGAGAGGAACTATGTCAATGTAATGCTGCTTGAAGCATCTAAGATGGAAAATACTGTACAGAAAGAAAAGTGAAACTGGATTGCAAAATGACAGCTAGGAACAAATTATAAAAGACTGTAGAGTCTACACTCCGACTCCATCTTCACTGGAGCTGAAGAACCAGCGTGCACCCTGAGAAATGGAAAAAAAGGAACAATCCCAGGAAGAGGGGGACCTGAAACTCACAAATCCCAAAGCTGCAGGATCAGCAACTATCGTGCCTAGAAAATGAATGCTAGTGCTGTTTGGTGACTTCCTTCTGAAGGACACATAAATGTCTATCTGATGTCCAGATGAGGTGTATTATCATCAAAATGCCAAGATCCAAAGCGTCATGAGAGATTTCTGAGACTCATCCTTATACAATGTTGGAATGAATGATACTGCTAGGTATCTTCTTGATCATGCTTCTGAGAGACAGGATGAAGCAGATAGGTGCACATATGGTATTCCTCTTAGTCCTCCCAGTGGAGAATAAGGCCAAGGTAGAGAAGCTTGCATTTTGGAGATGAATGCATGATTGTATAGTTGGTATCAAAGCATTTAGGCTTCCTGTATCATAGGATGGTATTCCAAGGGTATCTCAACAGAAATGGAATCCACATCTCATAAAAAAGAGGTAAAACATCTACCAGAACAAACTGACTTACCTAGATGAATGTGGATCAAAGAAGCTAGGGAAACAAAGCCTCGGACAAGTAAGCACCATCAGGTAAGAAAACTAATACAAAGCATTAGCTGAATAGATATATACAGTATACTAACACCCAGAGCATGGGAAATAAAGTACAAAATTGAGAGGTGATCATGAAAGAGTCAGACATCGGAAATGTTGATGTCACGGTCATGAAGAAGAGATGCTCAGAGAGCCACAACTTGGATTTTTTTTTTAAGTGCCATCAAGTCAGTGTTGACTCATAGCGACCCAGCTACCTCTGAGTTTTCTTGGCAATGTATCACTGGAAGTAGATTGCCAGCCTTTTCTTCCAAGGCAATGGACGGTAAAGTGACTTGCCCAAGGTCACAAGGAGTGCCAGTGGGAATTGAACCCTTGATCTTCTGGCTAGGCTACTCCTCCACTCCAACAGTAGTTATTCTGAATTACAATCTATTCAAGAAGGGCAGGGTAGGAAGAAAGGGATGATAAGTGGCACTATATTTAAAAATATTAAAGCAATAGAACTGCAGGGTTAATGAGGAAGAGAAACTGTGGGTTAATCTGAAAGAGGAAATTAGAACATCTATTTATACTGTTTGAAGAAATGAATATAGATTGAATGGAAGGCATTTACAAAATTGCTACGAAAGAGGAGGTGCTATTGCTAGGTGATTTCAATCTGCCAAATGTTAATTAGAATACCTCAGCTGTGGTTTTGCTTATAAGTATATATGTAGAGATATTCTGGATTCTCTGCAGGGAGGACTGTCCAACAATTGAAAACAGAACTCACACAGGAAGGGACGATACTGAAACTGATGTTTACAAAGAGAAAAAGTGTTTCTGATCTCATAGTCTGTGATCATTTGGGATCCAGTGAATATTGGTAGCACAGGCAGTGATGGTTCTCTTCCCATGGCTTTCGGTATCATCTTTATGCTGATGACTCCCAGATCTACCTCTCTACACCTGAAATCTCTCCAGCAAGCCAGACCAGGATCTCTGCCTGCCTTTCTGACATTGCTGCTTGGATGTCTCACCGCTGCTTGAAATTGAACATGGCCAAAACTGAGCTTCTTATTTTTCCCCTTAAAACCTCCTCTCCCCTTCCTCCTTTCTCAGTCTCTGTGGATAACTCTACTCCTCCCTTTTTCCTTGGCTCACAACCTTGGGGTCATTTTTTATTCCTCTCTCTCCTTCTCTGCTAAACTGAAAGTGGACAAAGCCATGGGACCAGATGGGATACATCCCAGGATACTGAAAGAGCTCAGAGAGGTTCTTGCAGGACCGTTAAAGGATGTCTTCAACAGAACCTTGGAAACAGGAGAGGTTCCTCAGGACTGGAGAATGGCTGATGTCGTACCTCTACACAAAAGTGGTGACAGGGAAGAAGTGTCAAACTACAGGCCCGTGAGCCTTATCTCAGTGGCGGGAAAAGTAATGGAGGCGCTCCTGAAAGAGCGAATAGTGAACTTTCTCAAAACCAACAGGATGCAAGATCCGAGGCAACATGGTTTTACCGAAGGACGGTCTTGCCAAACAAATCTGATTGAGTTCTTTGACTGGGTGACCAAGGAACTAGATCAGGGGCATGCGATGGATGTCATCTACCTGGATTTCAGCAAAGCTTTTGAAACTGTTCCTCATAGGAGGCTTGTCAACAAACTCAGTAGCTTGGGGATGGGCCCCGAGATGGTAAACTGGATTAGAAATTGGTTGACTGACAGACGACAGAAGGTGATTGTACATGGAGCTCACTCAGATGAGAGGAAGGTGATTAGCGGGGTGCCCCAGGGTTCGGTCCTGGGCCCGGCACTGTTCAATGTATTTGTGAGTGATATTGCTGAAGGACTGAATGGAAAAGTCTGTCTTTTGCAGACGACACAAAAATTTGCAACAGAGTGGACCCCCCCGAGGGAGTGGTTAACATGAGAAAAGATCTACAAAAGCTGGAAGAATGGTCTAATGCTTGGCAACTACGATTTAATGCGAAAAAGTGCAGTGTCATGCACTTGGGTAGCAGAAATCCAAGGGAAATGTACGCGATAGTGGGCGAGAGGTTGGTATGCACGGTTCAGGAGAAAGACCTTGGTGTGATTATCTCTGATGATCTCAAGGTGGCAAAACAGTGCGACAAGGCGGTGGCAAAAGCCAGGAGGATGTTGGGCTGCATACAAAGACGGATTACCAGCAGAAAGGAAGAGGTTCTTATGCCACTGTATAAGTCACTGGTGAGGCCTCACTTGGAATACTGTGTCCAGTTTTGGAGTTTTGCAAAAGATGTAAAAAGACTGGAAACGGTTCAGAGGAAAGCGACCAAAATGATTTGGAGCCTGTGTCAGAAGCCTTATGAGAAGAGACTTGAAGACCTAAATATGTACACTTTGGAGGAGAGGAGGGACAGGGGAGATATGATTCAGACCTTTAAATACTTAAAGAGAAATGATGAACAAACAAACCTCTTCCAAAGACGGGGAAGACGTAAAACTAGAGGGCATAACATGAAGCTGCAAGGTGGTAAATTGAAAGCAATGTCAGGAAATATTTTTTCACTGAAAGTGTGGTGGATGCTTGGAATGCCCTCCCGATGGAAGTGGTTGGGCAAACACTGTGATGGAATTCAAGAAGGCATGGGACAAACACAGTGGATCCCTTTACAGCAATAGGATAAAAACAAGATAAACGGTACCATCTAACTTCTGAACCATATAACATCTCAACAAATAGGGGTGTCCTACATGGAGTGGTGGGTTTACCCCTAAACAAAGACATGGGGAGGGGTGGCCTGCACAGAGCGACAGGTGCACCTACTCTTGCCATCTTGCTGGGCAGACTAGATGGACCATGCTGGTCTTTATCTGCCGTCATTTACTATGTTACTATGTTACTATGTTCTCTTTCTCCACACACATCCAACTGATAGCTAAAACCTGTCGCTTCTTTCTCTACATCAACAAAAATTGCCCATTCCTTTCTGAACACACTTCTAAAACACCTATCCACTTCTTAGTCACCTCCTGTCTTGACTATTGTAACCTACTCCTTGCTGGTCTCCCTCTGAATCATCTCTCTTCCCTTCAATCTGTTCGCTGCTTCATGGCTAATCTTCCACCAGCCTTGTCATGCTCATATTACCCCTCTTCTCAAGTCACTTCATTGACTCCCTATCCATTTCTGCATCCATTTCAAATTTCTCCTGCTGACCTATAAGTGCATTCACTCTGCAGCTCCTCAGTACCTTTCCTCTCTTATCTCCCTCTACACGGGAACTCTGCTCTTCTGGCAAATCGCTTCTATCTATGCCCTTCTCTTCTATTGCCAACTCCAGACTTTGCTCCTTTCACCTTGCTGCTCCTTATGCCTGAACAAACTACCTGAGTCTGTACACCAGGCACCGTCTCTGACGCTTTTCAAATCCAGCCTGAAAACTCAACACTTCGCTGCCGCTTTCGGATCTTGACTCACCTGATCACCTTCACGTTTCCTTACCATTCCCCCTAGATGTGTCCTATGTATGTCTACAGCTACTGTGTTGTGTTGTCTTGACTATATTGTAAGCTCTGATGAGCAGGGACCGTCTTTTATATGTGTCTGTGCAGTGCTAAACAAATGTTCAGTAGTAGTAGTAGCAGCAGTCCTCAACTTCAGGAAGCTAACTTTATTAATATAGGGGTGTACCATGAGGAGTCATTAGCTCCATGGGAAATCTAGCAGAGTAGAAGAGCAACATTGAAAGAAAATAAAGTAACGTAAGTTTTGTTGCCTTCATAATAAGAAAGTAAATAAAGGTAAGATGAAAAAGAGACCACTATGGCTTTCAAAAAGACATAACTAAAATGGTAAAGAAACAAAGGTTAGCATTCATAAATTAAGAGAGATCACAGAAAGAGGAAGACAGGAATAATTTCTTGGAAAGTTACAAAACTAGCCCAAAGAGTGATAATGCAAACAGGATAAAATGGCAAACACAGCAAAATGGGGAGACAATAATTTTCAATCTATTAATGCCCAGAGGAAGTACAAAAGTGGTATTGTGAGAATCAAAGGTGAAGGGATGGAATATGTAGAGGCTGATAAGGAAAAAGCGGATATACTTAACAAATATTTCTGCATGGTGTTCACTTACAAAGAAAGCTGGGAGTAGGACAGCAGAAAACATATACAAATAGAATTACAAGTAATATAGGCCCCAATTGATTTTCAAAAGACTGTGTGGAGCTAGCTAAACTAAACGTAGATAAAGCAATGGGCCAGATGAGATACCTCTGAGGTTACTGAGGAAAATTAGGGAAGTTCTGGCAGCAAAGCTGCTTCTTATGAGCCCAGAATTGTTCCAGTGGAAGTAAGAAAGAAGTTGGAAACTACAAGCCAGTTAGTTTAAACTCTTTAATGAGTAAATTAGTGGAACCACTGCTAAAAACAGAGGAAAATGTGATTTCTGGATGCAGGATCTAAGGCAGCATGATTTCACCATAGGTTTTGTCAGATGAATCAGATCATTTTCTTTGACTGAGTGAATCAGGTGAGAGCACTAGGCATGGTGTTTCAGCAAGGCCTTTAATACAGTTCTACATAAGTGATTTATAAATAATCTGTGGGGCCCTACAACAGCTGGAGGGGATAGGAATGGATTAAGTAGGATCTGACAAAGTGTAGTGGTAAATGGCGTTCACTCAGAGGAGGGCATTACCAGTTCCAGTACTGATGGCATGCTTCAAAGATCTGTCTCTGGTCCAAGTTTTTCCAACATTTTTGTAAGTGAGAGCAGAGAAAAGCTATCAGGAAAGGTTTGTCTTTCTGCACAAATTGTTTGTCTGTACAAATTTTTTAATGATTTTATTCTGGAGTGTTTTTCGTCACTGTTATTTCCTCTTATATCATGCAACTCTAAACGTCTGCAATCTGCCTGTACTCTTTTGTGTCTGTCCGTCCGTCCCCCCATGTAGAGGTATTTGTTCAAAATGCAGCACAGCACTGGTCTGAATTGCCTAGGCAAATAAAAAACATTTTTTTCTCCTTTTCAGTTTCATAAAAAAACTGAAAACTTGGTTGTTCAAATCCAATTAGCTAAATTTTTATTCTTTTTATGTTTCTTCTTCTTGCTGTAAAACCGCACAGAACTGCTGGTTGATTGGGATCGTTGTGGTATACAAATCTGAGTTAGATTAGATTAGATTAGATGATACCAAACTCTTCAAAAAGAAAACACCCTGGAAGGTGTAAAAAACACGAGGAGGGATCTGATAAAGATTAAGGAATGGTATAGAGTTTGGCAATTAGGATTTAATAATAAAAAAAAATACGTGATCACGTATTGAGCTGTGGAAGGCAGATTGGCCATAAAGGATTTTCTGAACCAGAAAATGGTTTCGGGGTTGAGGAGTCAGTTTTTCCATTGCATTGGCTAATCTGCTGCTGGTGGTATATACCAGCCGGTCGTCTCGAGCCCTGTTCCAGTGGATTCACTCTCTTCTGCCGGATGATACTACCCCTCTTTTAGAGTCAGCTGCAGCCTCCTTTCTGATGCCATGTATGGCCTGCTACATTTGGGAGCCACGGATGGTACCCTGATATGGTATCATGGCACTGGATTTGGCTGTGGCACTGAGCAGCTGACATCTTCCAAAGCCCAACTGGTCCAACTGTTTTTTAAAAGGAAGTTTCTGTTTGGAGCCGATTTAGAGAAGCTGGTGAAGGATCTGGGTGAGACAAAATCTACCGCCTTCCAAAAGATGGGTCCAAAGGGCCCATGAAGCGGGTTAGTGCCCCTTCTCATCAGCTTCTGCCCATCCACTGAGGGTCGCTGGCTGGTTTTCTGAGGGTCTTGGAACTCTCATCATTATCAACCTGGAAAACGTTTCTTCCACTCTGCTTCTGGAGTCTCTCAGTCCTTTTGTGGAGTGCCTGGGTCCAGAGACTTGGTCCCTTCCAGAGGAGGACCCTCGTGGGCTGCACACTGAAGGTTTTGGGGCCCATTCCCTAGTTCCTCCAGTTGGAGGCAGACTTTGCCTTTTCTTTCAGGATCGCTGGGTGCTAAACACCATTCAGTTTGGCTATGTCCTAGAATGCAAAGAGCCAATTCTGGATGCCGCCTTCATCATCTCCCCTTATGGGTCTATGATCAAAAGTGCCAATGTGTGGATTACCTTGGACAAGTTGCTGCGCCTAAAGGAGGTGATGCCCTTTCTGCCAGATGAGCGGGGCTAGGGCAGATACTCCATCTATTTTGTGGTGCCCAAAAAGACAGTTCCTTCCAGCCCATTCTGGACCTCAAGGGTGTCGACGACCACTTGTGTATCCTGCATTTCCAGATGGAAACCTTGCACTCTGTGATTCAAGCAGTGCGCTGAGGGAAGTTCTTGGTTTCTCTGGATCTGGCCAAGGTGTATTTTCATATCCTGATCTGGGTGGATCAGTAAAAGTATTTGCATGTTGCCGTGCTTGGCTCTTACTATCAGTTCACTGCTTTCCCTTTCAGGGTTTCCACCACCCCAAAGATGTTCACCCAGGTCATGCTGGTAGCAGCTGCAGTGCCAAGGGATCTGTGTCCTTTTTAGGAAGCCTCGGCTGGGTGATCAATTGGGGAAGAGTCAGCTGTTGCCTTCCCAGTCCCTGGACTTTCTGGGAGCACATTTCTACTCTAGAGTGGGAAAGGTTTTCCTGCCAGAGGAGAATGTCAGAGTCTGTTGGATTGCCTGGCACTGTTCTGTGCGCAGCAGGTTCCCAGAGTCTGGTATTCTCTTCAGCTCCTTGGAATGATGGCGGTAACCATAGAGATTGTGTCATGGGCGCATGACTCGGTAGTTCCTGAGTTCTCAGAAGTTCAAGCGCAGGCTCTTGCTCCCATTGACGATGAAGTCCAGCTTGTGGTGGTGGCAGCAGCCCTGTCATCTGAGGAAGGGCATGCCATATGACAATTTCTCCTGGATCCTTCTGATGACAAATGCCAGTCTCTTGGGCTGGGAAGCCCATTGCCAAGACCTTACAGCCTAGGGCCATTGGAACCACAGGGAGCAGTTGGTCCATCATCTGCCTAGAGGTGAGGACCATCAGGTTAGCTCTTCTGTGTTTCCGGCCCCTGATCGAGGGCTGGGTGGTTCGAGTGTTTTAAGACAACGCCATGGCGGTGGCTTATGTCAATCAGCAAGGTGGTATGAAGAGTGCCGGGGTAGCTCTAGAGAAGGCTCTCCTGTTTGCCTGTGCGAAGAACAACCTCCTAGCCTTGCCGGCTCAGCACATTGCTGGGATAGACAATGTGGAAGCAGACCTCCTCAGCCAGCACTCTCTAGAATCCTGGAAAATGGAATTTGAGTCAGGAGTCATTTCAGTTGATTTTATGCCGCTGAGATCCCTTTGTGGCAATCTATAACTAGTGTTCACTGGAGCTCAGAAATAGGATTTTCTTCTACCCTGTGGAAAGTCCTACAAGTGAAAATATCATCCACTTCTAGGAAGCTCACTTCTCCGAATTGAAAGTTTAAATTTTTCGTAGCTCTCCAAAAATACTGTTAAGTAAAGAGACTACAGACACCTGAATTAGAGAGATGCTTCCCTACATATGGCTGTTTCTGCTGCCTGTGGGCCCCTCTGCTTCATATGGAAGAAGGAAAGAAAGACTGATTTCTCCCTGAGCCACATTATCAACTCCTAAAAAACTCTAGGGCAATCCTAGCACAATATAGAAGCCTCCTAAAGGATTGCTCTTATGAACTGATCATACTGGAACATATTTACTTGACTCCAAAGAACAACTGCTTAGACTTAGTGGCCCTTTGGCTTAGGAACAACTGGCTAAAACTAAATCCCCAAAAGTCTTGCACACTCTGGATCATCGGTAGTTATACAATACCCAAACTTTCTCCCAATTTATGTGGCAGCCTATTCCATTCTCAGAATCTATTTCACTTCTGGGTATCCTCTTTGATTCCCAGCTTCATTTCAATGAATAACTGCATTTGCAAAATCCTGTTTTTAGTCCTTAGACAACTTCAGGCTGTAAGATCATATCTTCAGACCTTGATCCATGCCCTGGTTACGAGTCTGGTAGATTACAATGGTATTCCACTTTACACATTAAAGAGAGACACCAAAATATACAGAACCTAGCGGTAAAACGTTTGTTCTATGCTGTAAAATTGGATTCCCTAACACCGTTACTTGCACAAAAACATTGGCTCCCTTTTACCTACAGAACAATGCTCAAAATCTTGACAATTATATAAAAGATTCTACATTCAGGCAGGCCAGAACTATATTTATTTTCTTGCTCCTACTCTGTGGAATAGTATTCCTCATTATTTTTGAGCTGAATATTCATTTTCAAACTTCAAAGTAGGCTTAGAAATCCAATTTTATCACTTGGCCTTCAGCATGATCAATGGATGTGATGTTCTTCATCTTGATTAGATTGTAACCTGCATCTTAGCTCTATATGTGCAATACTACCTATGGCTTGTAGTGCTATAGAAATAAGTAGTAGGAGGAGGAGGAGTAGAGATAGTAGTAGATGCTAGGGGTGCCCAGGAGTTGTGGGATGCAATAATCTGCAGTCTATTTCTCAGCCTCATTTTTTTCCTATGTTTTCTAATCTGGTTGAGTGCTATTTCATATTGCTTTGTAAACCACGCCGATATTCTCAGCAATGAGTAGTATAACAAATGAAAAATATAGTAAAGTAAATCAATGATAAAAATTCTGTGTTCCGGGAATTCTAGCCGCTACTTTTTCAATAGTATCCCTGAAGCAGATTGAGTCAATTTTGGCCAGATTACCCCTTCTGAATCATTTTGAACAAATCACTGGAACTTTAATATCAATATAAGCTAACATTGGCCTATGTTGACTGTTCAGGAAACAGAACAGTAATTGGTCAGATGTACAGAAAGCGCTCCCATTCATATCCTTGGATATTATCATAAGGTACAGATTGTGATCATGTTGCTAAGCAGCAGAAATAAAAGTGACTGACTGAGAAGTGGTAGATAAATCTGGAATTCGTGTGCTATGAAGCCACAAATTTGGCAATTTTGTATCTGAAACTTCAGGTACATTGGTAATATTTATTTTCTTTCTTTAATGCGTTCTTCCTAAGATAAATAAGTTGTAAAATCTATAATAGTATTCTTTATAAATATCTTAAAGTCATGCCATGTTTTGGGTGATAATGGCTGCTTACTGTGTAAGATTATTATAGGGGCCTTTTACTAAAGTGCAGTAAAGTTTTGCAGTTACCATGCAGTAGATGCCCAAATTACCGACCGGTAACTACAAAACCCTTTGTCTTAATTGGAGGTATTCCCAGCATCTGCCCATGTAGTTATTGCAGAGAAAATACAATTAGGGGCTTGTTTACTAAGCTCCATGCTGGTAACGCACATGGGATGAGCTACTAGCGCAAGGGATCAGTGCTAAATTAAAGCGGGCATGAGCTTCCACCCCCCTGCAGTTAGCGTCGGTCCAGGATGCAGCACTACATGAGCTCACATGCAGGCGCATGTAATGCCATCCATCAAGGTGGCATTAAGTGCACGTTTGCTAAGGGCATTCAGCCCCTGTCCCACCCAGTCCCCACTCCAACACATGCTTCCAGGGTAGCATGGGATTTTTGGTGCTAGGATCCATGCTACCTTTTAGCATGATGCCCAAACTACATGCTAAACCTTGTGCTACTGGCAGCACAGTTTAGTAAACATGCCCCTTTGTGCATATTAAATGCAATACAGATCGTGAAGATGCATTTTAATGTTGCCTATCAAAGAAGTGTTACATGTTCTGTATTATCTGCTGTGTTAAACGTTGAGACCTTAAGTTGCCATCCATGCCCATTCCTCACTCCATTCTAGGCTATGCAGTTAAGGTGGAAACTAGTGCATGCTAAGGGGTATGTTTAGAAAGCAGCAGTAGCAGCATCCATGCGATATCGGAGCCACGGCCCCATTGAATTCAATGAGGCCATGGCACTGATATCACACGGAGGCCACTACCTCTGCTTTGTAAACATACCCCTAAGTGTCAAGCCATGTTAACTGTTAGCATGGCCATGCACTAAAAGTATGCGCTAATTCCCACATAAACTGCTTAACACACTTTGGTGAAAGGCCTTGTGAATCTTCTGGCTGCATGTCATAACCGGGTAGTCGTACCCGGCGCTCCCTCCTGCCTCCAACCCCCCTCCCCCTCCATAAATGCACAAACAACCGTTCTTGGGTAACAAACTGGTCGCAGCTTTATTTTCCAAGTTAACAACAATAACATGCAAAAACAACATGATCAACAACATCCACGCCCCCCCCCCCCATACGGAGCGATGGGTCACCAGCCATGCTATTAGCAAAGTGACCTCGCCTCCGCACCGGCCGCATTCACATCCACTGGCCCAATTCCTAAAGCCCCTGTCCGACTTCGCCATATTACTAGCAAAAGTCTACCTGGGGTTGTCTGTGCTATGGGCACCCCACCTATGCCCCAATTGGCCTAAGTCTCCAGACCTCGGACACCTCCGGGATCCCGCCGCGCCCCCCCCCCCCCACCAAGCTGCAACAACCCTACTTCACCGACCTTCCCCGTCTCCCCTCAGGGTGGGCGGGTGGGTTGCCATGCACCCAGCTCGCTCACATGTGCTCCGCTCAACTGCCGCAAGCCGAGCACATGCCCTATCTTACTCGCTGATTGGCTCACGTGCGCACGCAATCGCGCGCGGAGCCAATCCTTTCAAAGGACGCAGCGCGTCCTCACCGCCACTACTCTCACACCCCCCCCCCCCCCGGCTCTTTCCTACGGCGGCGTGCAGGGTCCCGCGCCGGGCCGATCACCCGGTTAAATCCGGGCGCCGGGACCCTGACCGCGCCCTTTCCCTAACCGTGTAGTCGTACACAGGGCTCCCTCCTGCCTCCAACCACATCCCCCTCCATAAATGCACAAACAACCGTTCTTGGGTAACAAACTGGTCACAGCTTTATTTTCCAAGTTAACAACAATAACATGCAAAAACAACATGATCAACAACATCCAAGCCCCCCCCCCCCCATACGGAGAGATGGGTCACCAGCCATGCTATTAGCAAAGTGACCTCGCCTCTGCACCGGCCGCATTCACGTCCACCAGCCCAGTTCCTAAAGCCCCTGTCTGACTTCGCCATATTACTAGCAAAAGTCTATCCGGAGTTGTCCGGGCCGTGGGCACCCCGCCCACGCCCCAATTGGCCTAAGTCTCCGGACCCCTGACACCTCCGGGATCCCGCCACCGGCTCAGGCATCAATACCGCCCAAGCCGCCCCCCCCCCCATAACCAAGCTGCGACCAATTCCTGTCACCCTGCACCACCCACTCTAACGTCTCCTGCCAGTCATTCAGTAGGAGGTCTGCTCCCACCGGAGACAAATGCACCCTGTCATGCCTGTACAGACCCCCACACCCCACCTCCGCCCACGTATGCATCACCTGATAACCCCCGTGCTCACAAACCCACCGCCTAATCTGTCTGTTGATTTTTATTAGCCCCCGTGACCATCTGCGCTGACCCCAGCAAGCTGGCCGTGGGATAATATCAGACCAAATGATCACCACCCCCTCGAACATCCGCAAAACCAACTCCAAATCCCTCTTTGCGGCTCTGATCAGCTGCTTGCAAGTCCAGGCTGTCAAGTCATTCCCCCCAAGATGCAGCAGGATGATCCCCGGCTGTCCTCTTATGCGATGATGGTGCCGAAGCAAAGGCAGCAGCTGAGTCCATCGGAGCCCGCGCTCGCCCAGCCATGATAACGACACCAACACCGGATCCAGCCCCAGATTCAGCCCGACTGGCCGCACTGCCTCTCGCTCGCCAGCCCAGAATACAAAGGAATGCCCCAACAGCCAACACTTCCAAACAGTCCGCCCCATCTGCAAAAGAAGAAAAATGTGTTACTCAACCAAGTTCAGAATCCCGCTCTTAGACACGAACATACCCTTGGAATGCGCGAGACCGCCATCTGCCGATGCGTTGTATCTGCCCCCTGATAACCCCATCACAGCCGCGCTGGTCGCTGCCCCGATCCGAAATGAATGAGTCGCAAATAGGGAAGGGTCCTCCCCTATGCGCCGCATGACCATACGCAAGACCGCAGATACTTGAAAAAGCGTCAGCACCTTCGCATCCCGGTGGATGAAAAACCCACCTTCGTGCCCCGGTCGGACGCCAGCATAGGCCGTCATCAGCACCACCGGACATGTGGGCCCCCCGATCCCCTGTAAGACCACCCACTGCCCTTTGCCCCACTGATCTGTTTTGGATCTCGCTAAAAACACCCTCAGCTGCCCTCCGCCCACTCGCACATGTTACCGCTGTACGCAACCCCCCGCCCCAGCCTTAACTGAAGCCGCTACCAATTCGCTCACCCGGAAGGCTCCAAAGAAGGCCAAGCTGAAAACTGCCCGAAAAAGCAAAGTTTCGTAAAGCGAGTCCGTGACATTCGGCAATTCCTCGCACACTCTCACCACTAACTCATGCGTGATCAGACGACACCGATCCGGAGGGGTGGGACGCGAACGCTCCCATCCCTGTAATAACCATCTAGCTAGGAACCCTCCCCCCGCGTAGCCCCACCCCACCACTCTTGCAAAAAATGTGAAACCCGTCAACTGGCAACGCACCGTCGATCTCGTAGCCCCGCGTTCCTTCGCACTGACTATATATTGCCCAAGGAGGTGATCCGCAACTGCCCCTCCTCTCGAACCCTGGGCCCACAAAAACTGAGACACCCTCATCCCACCTTGCCGATAAGCCTCCCATGTCCGCTCAGCCACCGAACTCCTCAGGAGGCTTCTCATCTCTGCAGGCCAAAGGTCCACAATTTCCACGGGACCGTACACCCGACCCTGTCCGCTTCCGGTGCCAATCTCCAAAACCGCTCCATCTGCAGACGAGAAAGAGCATCAGCGATTCCATTAGTATGACCCGGGATATGTCGCGCCCTCAATCTGACATTCAAATGCAGACATGTAAGGACTAAAGTTCGCATTAGCGATGCTACTTGGAGGCCACGTGGAGAATAATTATTCACTACGCTCACTACCGCCTTGTTATCACACCACCACCGGACTCTACGATTTTTGAACCGATCTGGCCAAACTTCCAGCGCTACTAACATAGGAAACAGCTCCAAAAAGGTAATATTACTCAACAATCCGGCCGCCTCCCACTCCGGAGGCCATCTGTCTGCACACCAGGCTCCCGCAAAGTAAATGCCCAAACCTACCCCCCCCCCCCCCGCCGCATCCGAATACAGCTGCAAATCCTCGCTGGACCTCTCCGACTCCATCCAAACAGAAATGCCGTTAAAACCCTGCAAAAACCTATCCCACACCCGCAAATCCTCACGCATAGCCCTAGTAACTCGGATGCGATGGTGCAGCTTGCACACTCCCGCCGTCGCCGACGCCAATCGCCAAAGAAATACCCACCCCATCAGGAGCACCTTACATGCAAAGTTCAGCGACCCTAACAACGCCTGCATTTCCCTCAAGGTCAACTTCGGCGAGGCCACGGCATTGGCCACCAAAATCCGCAACGTCATCACCTTCTCCTCCGGAAGACGCGCTATAATTTTTTCCGAATCCAACTCGATCCCAAGAAAGGTAATACTGGTCACTGGGCCCACCGTCTTGTTATCCGCCAACGGGACCCCTAGCTCCTTCACCATTTCCTTAAACCCCGACAAAAGCTCACTGCAGCCATTCGACCACGCTGTGCCAACAAACAGAAAATCGTCCAAATAATGCACCACCTCCGGCCGCCCTACCCTCTGAACCACCACCCAATGCAAGAACAAACTAAACTTCTCGAAATATGCACACACCACTGCACAACCCATGGGCATGCACTTATCGAAATAGTACCTGCCATCGAATTGGAAGCCGAGCAAATGAAACGACGAAGGATGAACTGGTAGCAAATGAAATGCAGATTCAATATCCACCTTCGCCATCCAAGCACCCCGACCGGCTTTCTTAAGTAACTCCAAAGCCGCATCAGAGGAGGCATACTTGACCGTACACCAATCACGCGGTATGCTATCGTTCACTGATGCCCCTACTGGACTAGACAGATTGTGAATCAAACGAAATTTACCTGGTTCTTTCTTGGGTATAATCCCCAATGGAGATAAAACAAAATGCTGAAAAGGAGGCTGCCGAAAAGGGCCCGCTATTCTACCTAAACTCAACTCCCCCGCCAACTTTTCCCATGCTATTGTCGCCCATCTCCGCACCGTCGCAGAATTCCGCGCCGAAGCCCCTACAATTACACCTTGAACCGGGATAACAAAACCAAACTGAAAACCAAACTGCAATATCGCCCGATCAATCCCTCTTGGATATAGCCTAAGCCACTCCCTCAACACTTCTACCCGTATCGGGGAGGGGGCCAAACCCAATCCCTTCGCACTACTTAGCTGCCGAACCGGGAGCGGCCCCCGTCCCTTTCTTAACACATTTTGCTACCGCATGCATCCCGCTGCAGTTCGAGCACACATGCCGGAACTTACAGTCCGGGAAAGGACACGCGGACTTATTATACCGCCAGCATACGTCCCCGCTTCCAATTCCAGCGAGCTTAGTCTACAAGATGGGGCCTCCGTTACGAAAGGAACGATTCGCCCCAGCGGTGGCTCCCACCCCAGCCCTTCCCCCGAGAGCAACGCCAGCCCCCGTTCTGACCGACATCTGCGTCAGCCACAGGTTGATATCCTTCACCCCCCACGTTAATCCCTTATTCCCCTCCATCTTGTCGTGAAACTTTTCATCATAGTTAAGCCACGCCCAACCCTCATGGGTTTGCGAGGCTTCAAGAATGAAATCCGCGTAGGCCAACAATATACCGTACTGGTCCGGGCGATGATGACCCCAAACACTTGCCAATCGTAAAAAAGCCCTCGCCCAATTTACCACAGACCGCGAGACTTTTTTGATCCGACCAGCCTTTTCATCCTCCTTCCACTTCCTCCGGCTCTCTCCCGACCTCCTCCGCCCCTCGAGCAAACGGAAAATATCTATATATTTCCTCTTACGGATTCTGCGTCGCATCTTCCTCGGGACACCTTCCCATAACTCCGACAACATAGCCGACGCAGCATTGCCACTCCCCGATACCCCTGCACCCCCGTCTTGCCCCTGCACACCTAACGTCGCATCCTGCCCGCTCAATGAGTCGCCAGAAGAGTCCGATGACGATGAGGAAGAGGAATCTGAACTATGGCGTCGCCGACAGACGTGTTTCTACTTCTTACTCGCCTTACCCGAATGTTCACCCTGTATACCACCCACCTCCGTTCCTGTCCCCCCCCCCACCTGTGACTCACCCGTCTTCACTCCGCCAGCTGCACTCCACGTGGACTGCCTCGGCTGGTCCTGAGAAAGCTGCTCCTTCTGCTGCCGCGCGCTGTCTTCCCGAGTAGCCACCCGATCCACTTGCACTGCACTGGGCATCGTGTCACTTGAAGTCATACGCAACTGCTCTGCTGACCCCGGCATGAATCCAGGCGACGCCATCCAGGGTACCTGCGAAGAGAAAAAGGGAAAACCAGGAGCAGGAGACCCCGGAGCCCATGCCGGTTGCCAGGCTCCCACCCAAGGTGTCCTCGAGGAACCTTGCCCCCCAATCGCCCATAGCTCAGTCGGGGTCTGATACCCAGCTAACCCGTACCCTCTGGGTATAACCGCCCCACCTCCCGGGAGAACCAAGCCACCCCCTTCCCTACCAGAGGGGGCATACCCCGGTAAATCATGCCCCCCCCCAGAGATTTGTGCTGGCTCCCATCCCCCACCCAGGATCCACCATCGCCCCCCTACTCGGCTCAGTGGTTGCCTCAATGGCGCTTCCACCTTGACTCCCAATTACCGGGCCTGCTGCCATTTCACCAACCACTCCTCTCCCCTCCTGAGGCCGGGAACCTCGCCCACAAGCTCCAGAACCTCTCCTAGCCCCCCTTGGTACCGCATGCCGTCCCCGAGCCATACGCCGTGCCTCACCTCTACTCTGTTGGACCCGAGGGGGCCCACCTATACTCCGCGAACCCCCCGCACGCCCTCTGTCCGTCCCACGACCCCTTTTTTCCACTCTGCTCCTGACCACTCCCCTTCCCCCACACCCTCTGCTCGACTGAGACCTCTTGGGTGCCATGACTCAATCTCTAACAGATACCCTGCAACTGCCCTTCGCCTCTTATATGCTCTCCTTTTGTCCTCCTATCTTCTGTTATAGTGTTAGTATTATTATTATTTTATGTTATGTGTGGTTTATCTCCTGAGCTGCCCAGCTCCTTCACCGGCCTCCACTGCCCCCTGACCTAATTCTGTTTCGTTCTGTTTTTTAACCTCTTTTGCTTTGTGTTGATTTGGACCCTCCCGGCACCCCCCACTCGCCTGCAGTCAGCGATCCTGTCCCAGCTGGTTTATTCGGGCGTCCCGACTCTCGGATCCGGCACTGCCGTTAGACCATCCGCTGCCCCCAGCTCTCCGACTCCGCTGCCGCGCTCCGTAGAACCACCTCACACGCCAACCGCCGGATCCCACCTTATCCGCCGCAAAGCCTCCCACCGTGCACCCAGCTCGCTCGCATGTGCTCCGCTCAACTGCCGCAAGCCAAGCACATGCCCTATCTTACTCGCTGATTGGCTCACGCACGCACGCAAGCGCTCGCGGAGCCAATTCTTTCAAAGGACGCAGCACGTCCTCGCCGCCACTACTCTCACCCCCCGGCTTTTTCCTACGGCAGCGTGCAGGGTCCCGCGCTGGGCCGATCACCCGGTTAAATCCGGTCGCCGGGACCCTGCCCGCGCCCTTTCCCTTAGAAAGTTGTGTCTTAGAGTGCAGGAGTGTCAGTAATGCAAGTTTACAACCTCCCTGCTAGATATTCTGGTTTCAACTAAAATAGTCTTTCAATGGTAGGTCCTGAAATGAGGATTCTCCAGCTTATTTGCTGTCTTTCTTGCCCCTGAATTAGATCAATATGATGATTTAAGTCTTGCTTTGAAAACTGAGAGATCATTCATCGATATGTGGTCTCCTGGTTGATGGAATTAGTCACGATCTCACACTTAACAGGGGGGGCATGTGGAGGTAGAAGACGGCTAAAAAAAATAAAAAAAAGCAGGCTGTTGTGGAAATCTGTGGTCACTTCTACATAAAATAATAGTATTCCTTCTGAATGATTGCAGAAATCTGGTTTATAAAGTACACACTAAGACCTTAATATGGAGTGGTGACAGACAGGACAATGTTAGCCAGTAAACTTTAATCACTTATCTTTTTGCTAATATTCAGCTATACTTACAGGGTTATTCTAGAAGCTTTATTCACAGTTTCCACTTGGAAAATCTGGCATTTACTTGTGGAAAAGGAAATCCTGGAAAGGGCAAATTTAGAAAGGGATAAATATACACATGGATGTCCATAATGTGTAAGAAACCGCAAGGGGGCATGTCAGGGGCACGATTAAAACTTAGCCTGGGTTGGGCAAAAATATACACATGTATTATCCATTTCATATTGTATAGGAAATGCATATGTATGACCAAAATTGTCCATGTCGGGATTTATAGCTGCTCCCTGACACATATAGGTTTATAGAAAGTGCTTTTGTTGGGAGGAGTGAGCATGGGACTGCAAGGGGTTGTCTTACAGCTGTTGGGGTTCCTGGTGCAGCTGCACCTGTAGGAGAAAGAATGCCAAAGGAAAGACCGCCCATTCTCCTGACATCATCAGGGAGTGCCCTGTGGTTCCTGATTTAAGATAGCAGCATGCTGTGTGGTCATAGGAGCATGTCTGAAGGGGTGTGTGTCTAAAGAAGCATGCTCCTTTGGTGCTTCATCGGTGACATTTTGGCAACATTTGGGTTATTAAGATACATTCTTTGTTGCCGCAATGGGTATGCCAAAGAGCTCATTTCAACATTACAATGTGATGCATGGACAGGGGAGCCCCAGACAGTGATAGTAGTGCTCGATTAGCAGCATCAGCATGGTGCTCAAGTATGAAAAGACACTGTGTTGATGATGCAAGTGGGGCAAAGGAGGTGGCACCTGGGTTATGCAGTGGGGGTTGCTGGTGCACAGGGGGACCAGGCAGCTGCCCAAGTGACACAGAAGAACAGAAGATCATATGATATGCCAGACTGGGCCAGAGCAAGGTCCATCATGCCCAGTATCCTGTGTCCAACAGTGGCCAATCTAGATCACAAGTACCTAGCAGTTTCCCCAAAAGACACACAGGTTCCACAATGCCTGTACTGGGGCAAGCAGTGGATTTCCCGGGTCCCCTTGAATAATGGGTTATAGACATTTCCTCCAGGAACCTGTCCAAACCTTTTTGAAACCCACCTATATGAACAGCTTTTACTACATCCTCTGGTAATGAATTCCAGAGTTTGATTACGCGTTGACTGACAAAATATTTGCTCTTATAGTCTGAAATGGGTTACACTGTACCTTTGTTGAATGTCCCCTAGTCTTTCTATATTTTGATGTTATAAACAATCGATCTATGTTAACCCGTTCCACTCTATTCATTACTTTATAGACTTCTATCATAACTCCCCTCAGCAGTCTCTTCTCCAGGTTGAAGAGCCCTAACCTTTTTAGCCTCTCCTCATAGGGGTATTCTTCCATCCACAGTACCATCTGTGATGTCTGGCATGATGCCGCAGTGACAGTGGCAGCACACAAATGTGCTGTTGCTGCGGAAAGGAGATGCGCCAAACATAGAAAGATAGAAACATGACGGCAGAAAAAGACCACATGGCCTATCTAGTCTGCCCTTCCATATCTCGTCTCTAGATGGCTCCAAGAAAATAACCTCAAGATGCAATAATGCAACGTGTGCCTTCGAGTCAGTCCTGACTCCTGGCGACCCAGAAGCTCCTGGGTTTTCTTGGCAGTGTCACCGGAAGTTTGTTTGTTTCAAAGGATCAAACCTTCACCCCACCGACACACCTCACCCTGGGAATGACCCAAATAAAAGTCTACCCACAAATAAAGTATCTGGGAATCATCCTAGATCAAACTCTGTCATTCAAACAACAGATTGCAAAAACTGCAAAGACAGTATTTTTCAAAGCCAAGATGATATAACGCCTTAGGCCAATCTTAGACTCACGGGACTTCAGATCTGCCATGCAAGCTATGACACTCCCCCATCTGGATTATTGTAATGTGATTTACCACGGTCTCCCAATCTGCACACTCAGCCCTCTTCGAACTGCCCTCAACACAATAGCCAGGACCATCCAAAGAGTGAAGAAATTTGATCACATCACTCCAGTCCTGCAGGATCTACACATCCCGCCATTAGAAGCACGAATCAAATACAAAACATTAGTACTGATCCACAGGGCACTTCATTAGCAGCAACCATCACATCTAAGACCCTACTATCAAAACCGAACCCAGGAAGACCAACACAGGAGACCACAAGCAATGTGTGATTGTGCCACATGAAAGAATTAAATTCAACCAACAAGCCTGTAATCGTGCATTTGATCTATATGCTCCATCATTATGGAACTCTCTCCCAACTAAAATTCAGAGCAACAAAGATCTCTCCTCATTTAGAAAACAATTAAAAACCCACCTATTTAGAGAACACCTAGGCTTGGAATGAAACAGCACCCTCTGAAATCATTTCCATGATGAATATCCAAAAAACTGAGACTGAGAGACTGAAAGAGATCTGTTGGGAAACCCTGATACACACTTAATCATGATTGTAAATAAGTTCACTGAATCCCCTTTTGGTGATGGGATACCTTCCTCCGCCCCCCCCCCCCCCCCCAGTAAATATGTTACAACCTGTTAAATGTACTCCCCTCTTGTTCATTGTAAACTGCTTTGACCTGGTGAAAAGTGGCATATAAGCACAGCTAAATAAATAAATATCAACCACTACAAGAGTCCTCTAGAGTCCCCTTTTTTCCTTTAGAGATCTTCTATGTTTGTTGCATGCTTTTTTGAAGTCAGACACTGTCCTCATCTCTACCACCTCCACTGGGAGACTATTCCACACATCTACCACTCTTTCCATAAATAAATATTTCCACATATTACTCCTGAGTCTATCCCCTTTCACGTTCACCCTATGTCCCCTCATAGCAGAGCTTGCTTTCAATCGAAAGAGGCTCTCCTCCTGTGCATTTATGCCTTGGAAGTATTTAAACGTTTCAATCATATCACTTCTATCCCACTTTTCCTCTAAAGTATACATATAAAGATCCTTAAGTCTATCCTTATATGCTTTAAAACGAAGACCACTAACCATTTTAGTAGCCACCATCTGTACCAACTCCAACCTGTTTATATCCTTTTGAAGGTGCAGTCTCCAAAATTGCACACAATACTCTAAATGAGGTCACACCAAAGACTTCTACAGAGGCATTATCACCTCCTTTCTTCTGCTGACCATTCCTCTCCCTATGCACCCAAGCATCCTTCTAGCTTTTGCTGTTGCCTTGTATACCTGTTTAGCTACTTTAAGATCATCAGACATGCCTAGGTCCTCCTCTTCTTTTGTAGACAGAAGTACTTCACCCCTATACTATATCGCTCCCTTGGATTGCTGCACCCCAAATGCCTGACCTTGCATTTTTTAACATTAAATCTTATCTGCCAAATTCTAGACTATTCTCCAAGCTTAGCTAGATCCCTCCTCATGTTATCTACACCTTCCTGAGTGTCTATTCTATTGCAGATTTTGGCATCATCCACAAAGAGGCAAACCTTACCTGACAGTACTTCCGCAATATCACTAACAAAGATGTTAAAAAGAATCAGACAAAGGACAGATCCTTGGGGCATACCACTTGTTAATATGTTTCCCCTAGATGTTTGGAGGAGGCCCTATTAGAGGCAACATTGGCTTAGTAGAGGCTAGGGAATCTTTGGACTTAACTGAGTTTTTAGAATCTTCTAAGGAGGCTCTCTCTACCCGGTCCACTCTGGTGGTGACCTTCTCCATCGTTGGGGATAAATCTTCTATACTTAAGCTGCATTTCCAGAAGAAGAATGATTTGTTTTGTGGGGATACGATTATGATCTTCCTGGATGTTGCTAGGGTTACTCAGTTAGAAAGGAAAGCTTTTTTGTTTTGAAAAGTAAAGTTTTGGCTATAGGTGCAATTTCTTCTTGAAATTTCTGTGCAAATGCCTAGTAACATATCAGGGGAATCAATATGGTTTTTTGACTTCATTACAGCTTAAGAGCTTTCTAAAAGATAAGGTAAATGCTTCTGTTTAGTATGGGGTGGTGTGTGGGCTGGGAATTTCCTTATTTTAGTTTGGCTGGTATGGTGCTTGTTTTGTATTTGCTTCTTTTCTGTATGAGATGGTGATAGTGCCTAGCTTTTTGTTATTCTGATTTGGACACCTGTTCGTGGGGTAACTTCTTCTCCCGTGATGTGGGCTACAAAGAATTATGTTTATGATTTGTATCCCGATATGTTTCTGCAATGTCTTTTGCTTGTATGTAAGGTACAGTAAACATTTAAATAAATAAAAAGAAGCTACTCGTCTCAGCCAGCCCTACAGTACACAGGAGACATTAAGAGAATTATCCTCTTTAATCCCCATTGTTTATTGCCCACTCCAAATTGGCGGTATTTATACATATAAATTTGCAAAACGGCCCACATGCATGTGTAAGTGCTGGCACTTAAGCATATAAATTGTAAAATACCAGTTTACACATGTTAAGTGCCGGCATACACAGGTGTAAGTTACTGAGTCGCCTCCATGATTTTTCCCACATGTGGATCTGTAAAATGGCTCCTCCGGCAAATGCACACACACTCCTGCACGGCCTTAGACCTAATTCAGAAAAGGCTCCACATTTGGAAGAGCTTTCAATAAATTACTGTTGGAATTGTGTGGTCGTGGCCTCAGTGTCTCAATTCTGGGGATGTCAATGTTTCAGCCCGATTTTAGAAACACAGATGTTTCGCTATGAAACTGTGGGACGGGGACATCCGTCTAATGCAAGGTTGCATGCAGGGACTTCCATCAGCGTGGCAAAAGGGAAACAGGAGCCCGTGTTCCCATGCAGTGTTCATTGTCAACATGGACAATACAGGGGAGACGAATGTACCTCATTCTCCACACCTTTTGTATGTTTGGCTGACAGAACAAGCATTTTTCCACTGCCTGTTCATGTCTGGAGCAGGTATGAGCTGTGACGCCGCTCAGGACATACAGGGTGTTCCCGGAATCGAGCAAAGACATCCACATTCGTGGAAATGCCCCTGACATGCCTACACCATGCTCCCTTCCTGCCTTGGATGTCCTCGTGCTGGGGATGTCTACAGACCTAGCCTCTAAAATGGGCTTTGAACATCTCAATGCCCATTTTCAGACATTAAAAGCATGAATAGGGCTTCTAAAATAACCCCTTAAAATGACATAAATAGTGTGAATGGTGCATTTATGTTCATTAACTGGTTGACACATATTGGTAAATAAGGTGCTAAATTTGAAAATCCTACATCATTAGCTACTTTTTTAACTAGCTAAAATTTGTGCCTACAATGATTTGGCATACACAGCTACTGGGGGGAGAGGGGGAACATTTTTTACTAGTTAGTTTTATGTAGTTAATAGCCAAATTCACTGCAAAAATATTTTGAATAAAGGACCTTAACCTATTTACAAAAAATATTGGTAAAATGCAACACCACATTTCTTATACAAAATTCAAACAAATTACTTTTTTTTTAAAGAAGACATTATACTCTCTAAACTGGTACTTGTATCATATCAAGTAATTGTATTTAATTTGCACTAAAATATGGTATAAAGCATTCCGAGTTATTTGAATCCGGCACATTTCTTAAAAACATATCATATAAGCTATTGGTTTTTGTTAATACATATTTCACTAGAAAACATATTTTCTTCTAGGACGGTGCCAGCTGCTTTCCCATACTTCCTTTAAATGCTATCATTTTCAATTAATAAAGCCTGCGTTTTTGCTTTAAGATGCTTCTGTGCATTTTGTTAGTTCTTTGGTTTAGAAAGACTGTCATGAATTTGACAACAGTTATCAAATCTCCCCTGCAGCAGCCTGACTGTCGAGGATAGGATGGTCAAATGTTTCACATATTGCAATCAAACCATTTGTGTTTAGTTTGAAGAATTCCACAAGAAATCTGTCAGCTGAGAAATGAAGTTGAAGTAGCCTGAAGCCTTTGGAGCATGTTGATCCAATTATGAGGATCCATTGATATCCTTCAGCTTTTTTCTAAATCAATTTTCAGTCTAGCTCAGGGGATTTTTTTTTGGGGGGGGGGGAGGGCGATAATGCACAGAAACATCTGTAAGGGTGTTTCAGATGTGGTGTTTCATGCAATTTCTTTTTGTGTGCGAGTATTTAAGATCTAACCATTATTCTCAACTGTCTGTTTTGCATGCATAGAGTAAGTATAGGGAATATATAATGAGCTGTGTCTAACAATAGATTTATTTACATTGAGCTCCTCTCAACTGCTTTCCTCATGAGTGGCGGAGAAAAGAATAAAAAGAATAGCCACCAGCATTTAAACCTATCCAGCTGAGATAACATAAATCTATCATTTAACTGCAGATGATCAAATGTTTGATTTATACAAAAACTCAGATACTTATAAAAGTATATTCATTGATTTGTTATTCCATTCTTCAGTGTCTTAATACAAAGCTATTTTTAATGTCAATTTTTGGGCCAAAATAGGCTCTTCTGACCAGGGCTGGCCAGTCCATTGTGCAAGAATGTTGTTCACACAGGGCCCCGCGCTTCAGGGGGCCCCGTGCAAACTTCATTCCGCTGGATTTGCAGGGCCTGACTCACCTCTGCACAGCGCTGGAGTAAAGAGCACTGTGTTCTTACACTCGTGCTGTATTCTCGTGAAGCCCACGGAGCGCCAGGAAAAAGGAAATTCCCTTTAACCTTTCCCGGCACTCAGCATGCTTCACGAGATCACAAGAGTGAAGGAACACACTGCTCTTCACTCCAGCGCTGTGCAGAGGTGAGCCGGGGCCTCCCTGGCTCCCTCCAAAGTGACGCTCAGACAGGTGGGGGGGCTCCTCAGAGGTGGGGGGCTAGGATAGGTCTGGAAATGGGTTGATGGGGGGCTGGGATAGGACTAGAAATGGACAGATGGGGGACTAGGAATGGAAATGGGATGATGGGGGGCTAGGATAGGACTGGAAATGGCTAATGGGGGACAAGGAATGGAAAAGGGTGGATGGGGGGCTGGGATAGGACTGGAAATGGACAAATGGGGGAACTAGGAATGGAAATGGGATGATGGGGGGCTAGGATAGGACTGGAAATGACTAATGGGGGACTAGGAATGGAAATGGGTTGATGGGGGGCTGGGATAGGACTAGAAATGGACAGATGGGGGACTAGGAATGGAAATGGGCTGATAGGGGCTGGGACTGGAAATGACTGATGGGGGGATAGGAGAATGGGACTAGAAGGAAGCAGGTGCTGGGTGGGGCTGGAACTAAAAGTGAGTTGATGTTGGGGGGAGGACTAGAAGGGGATAGGGCTGGGCGATGGCTAGCATGGCTAACTATTGCCACTGAAGACTAACCCCGGATATTCAATGCGAGAGCCCTATTAGCCACCGACATTGAAGATCTGGAGAAGCCACAGAAGCCAGAAACTAACGGGCAGCGGCAATATTGAGACACTGCCTGGGTAGCTTCCGTGAGTAAAGTTAGGCCAGTCTTTGCCGCATTTGACTTTACCCATGGGTCACTAACCGGGCAGTGGCTCAATATCACCACCACCTGATTAGCTATGGGTGCCTCCTCTGCTCCACCCACAACACCCCCCAGTGTTAATCACTTAGCATAAGGGCACGTAGCGGCAGCACCCACAGATATTCAGCGGCACTAATTGTTAATGCTGGTGAATTTGCAACTAACTGGCATTCTGGTCTACAAACCATGTAAATGCCTTTGAATATCCCCCTCAACCTATTATAGTTACCAGTTCAAACCCAAATCCAACTTCTGTCATTTTCCTATGCAAGTTGCAGTCACTAGACAGGAAAGAATCTCAGAAATTCTTTTTAAGTTCTCTTTTCTTACATCAATACCCTCACCAACCCTGTAATTTTTTTTTTTATTTCTGAGAGTCCTTAACAAAGAAAGGACTTATTTTACTGAAACCTCAGGGACAGAGACTGCTGCAGAGAAAATGTGAGACATCTACAGAGAAGGGCTGGATGAAGGGAAACAAAGCTAGAGGCTAGAGTTGGGAGTTTACAAGCAAAAATTGGTCACTTTAGTAGTAGAGTAATATTGCTCTTTTTTTAAAAAACGTACTCTGGACAAAAACAAGAAAGTATACTGTATTTTCTTCTGACTTAGGCTAAGAACTTTTCCAACCCTAAAAACTATACCTAAATAGGTTACAATATCACTAACTAGAACTCAGTGGCAACAAAGGTCTCAGAACTCCGGGCTGTTTCCGACTCATAACAAAACTGGGAGGAGTGGTCTAGTGGTTAGGACAAGGTACATCAAGCGCGCTGTGTGTAAGCGTTTCACCTTGAGGTTTCTTCAGGGGAAACTTATTCATGAACGCACTTCAAATGATTGTGCAGGGAAAAAAGCTTGTAAACCAGCAGACCTCAACTGCCACTATCATTTGAAGTGCGTTCATGAATAAGTTTCCCCTGAAGAAACCTCAAGGTGAAACGCTTACACACAGCGCGCTTGATGGCGTCGGGGGACTGTGATATTCACTGGGATTGTGATTTTCATCGGCGGGGCTCCCTTTGGACCGGTGTGACAGCTGTTTAAAAGCTAAGTAGCAGCGTTAACGGTCTTTTTTTGGAAGTCACCAGCCATTTTGTTTATAAATAACAGGCACAAATTATTCAAGTTTTCTGCACAAATGTTTGAACAAATTTTATATATAAAATCAGTGACAGATAGCGTTATTTGAGGTCGTTGATGTACATAGGGCATTTGTCCAGTTGGTGATTCAAACTGAACCACTGGCAGCCCGTGAGTTCTGAGACCTCTACCTGCCATTGCCACTGTTCCTGTTGAATAATTTGATACAACTTATGGTAAAACTGCTTGAGATAACATAAGAAAGTCAATTTGTTACACTTTCTTGCGTGAATTGAGAGTATTTCTATTTTCATACTTTGGTATTTCCATTACTCTCGTAACAACAGACCAGCATTTGTTATATTGTGAACTAATACAAAACCGTACAACAAAGAGCAAACCTACCATACCATAACAGCACAAACTTCCAAAACCCACATAAGGAGCCCATCCAAAAAAAGTGTCACTGTAAATACTATAGCGGGCCCTGAAACATCCATACACCTATTTGAAAAGCTGAACAAGTCAAATGTACTACAGTACAGAATAGATCTTTATGTACAAACTCCATGGTAACAGAACACCTGACCTCAGTCACACACTCACAACATCGACCCTCACCAAGTACAGAATAAGTAACCACAATCTAAAATAAAATAAAACTATGTAGACAAAATTTAAATTGAAAACCCAAGACGCCAGAGTCCACATGCAGTGCAACATCAGATAAATAAGAGATGCAGTTCCCCAATACTGTGTAAAATATAAAAATAGGACAAAGTCCAATCAGTAAAATTAAACAAAATTATTTTTTCTAACTTTGTTGTCTGACCATTTTATTCTCTGATCATGCTGGTCCCGATCTGAGGCTTCTGCTTTCCTGTCTTCTCTTAGCTCCCTTTCTGTGGTGTATGGTCCATGGTTCATCTGCCATTTCTTATCTCTTATTTTGTTTTCTTCACTTCCTTCCATCAGCCCATTTCCATTTCCAGTTCCAGTAACCCTCCCCAGTATCAGCCCCCTTTCCAGTACCTTCATATGTCAACCGCCTTGCATTCCCATGACTGCCACTGGTGTCTATTCCCTTCCAGTCCCCCTCCTTCCCGACTGTCGAGCCCCTTCTAGTCCAAATACCATCCCAGATATCAGCTCACGTCCACTCTCAGTGCCACCCCCCAGTCAGCTCCCTTCCAATCGTCCTACCCTCTGTCCATCCCCCTTCCAGTGCCATTTGCATGTCAGTTCCCTTCCAGCCTCCTCCCCATTACCCAACTACCTACCACTCCCATCCCCAAGTGTCAGCTCCCTTCCAGTCCCCCTTCAGTATATCCCAGGTGTCATCTCCTTTCCAGCCCCCTCCTTCCCTCTGTCAGCTCCCTTCCTGCCCCCTCCTTCCCCTGGCAGACCCTCTCATTATCTGCTCCCTTCCAGTCCTATTCTACCATTCTCCCGCATCAGCCCATTTGTAGCCCTAGCCCCTTGTTTTCTTCCAGGGCCAACAGCACTCTTCTCCCCTCCCCCTTTAGCCTATTTCCAGTCCTATCCACCTTATCAGCCCACTCTAGTCTTAGCCGCCCAATCAGCCCATTACCAGTCCTAGCTAATTTCCGGTGCTAGCCCCCCCCCCCCCCATCTGCCTATTACCAGTCCTAGCCCCCCCCCCCCATCAGCCCATTTCCAGTCCTAGCCACCCCCGATAGCCCATTACCAGCTCTAGCCCCCCTCCTGATCAGCTCATTTCCAGTCCTTACCCCCATAGCCTATTACCAGTCCTAACCCCCCCCCCCCATCAGCCCACTTCCAGTCCTACCCCCATAAGAACATAAGAACATAAGATATGCCATACTGGGTCAGACCAAGGTCCATCAAGCCCAGTATCCTGTTTCCAACAGTGGCCAATCTAGGTCATACGTACCTAGCAGTTTCCCCAAAAGACACAGGTTCCACAATGCTTGTACTGGGTCAAGCATTGATATCCTGGGTCCCTTCTTAATAATGGTTTATGGACCTTTCCTCCAGAAACTTGTCCAAACCTTTTTTAAACCCAGCTACACTAACAGCTTTTACTACATCCTCCGGTAACAAATTCCAGAGTTTGATTACACGTCGAGTGAAAAAATATTTTCTTTTATTAGTCTTAAATAGTTTACCCTGTAGCTTCATTGCACGTCCCCTAGTCTTTCTATATTCTGATAACCCCCCAATAGCCCATTACTAGTCCTAACCCCCCCATAGTCCATTACCAGTCCTACCCCCCCATCAGCCCATTTCCAGTCCTAGCCCCCCCAGCCCATTACCAGTCCTAACCCCCCATCAGCCCACTTCCAGTCATAGCTCCCCATAGCCCATTACCAGTCCTAACCCCCCATCAGTGCAATTTTTAGTCCTAGCCCCCCCATAGTCCATTACCAGCCCTACCCCCCATCAGCCCATTTCCAGTCCTAGCCCCCCAAGCCCATTACCAGACCTAACCCCACCATCAGCCCACTTCCAGTCCTAACACCCCCCAACAGCCCATTTCCAGTCCTAGCACCCCCAGCCCATTACCAGTCCTAACACCCCTATCAGCCCACTTCCAGTCTTAACATCCCCCCAACAGCCCATTTCCAGTCCTAGCCCCCCACCTCTCCCCCCAGGAAAATTGAAATTAAAATGTAAAAAACTGGCTCCTGAAGCTGCTGCCGCCGCAGCAGCTGCAGCGGCAGAAGGAAGTGCCCCGCAGCCACCCCCACAGAGCCCCATATGGTGAAGGTTGGAACCACTACTCCAGATTGCTCCAGGTCAGCCTTAAGCTGTTTGGATGTTGTACGTAATGTTTTTTTCAAGCAGTTCACATTAACCTTTGAAGACTTCTTGGATTAAATTTTCTTCTTCCCACTATGTCCTGGGAGGTTCTTCACAGTTCCATGGGCAGAAAACTTTGGTCTTTGGAGATGCCTAGTACCTCTTTGAAGTTTCATGTTAGGTGATAATCGCTTTTCTGACTGTCTCAGGCAGCTCTCGTCTTCACCATTGTGAAAATAGAACAGGGAGTGAATGTGACCATTTTAAACATTAGAGCCATCATTCATTGGTTGATTCAAGTCATGTGAGTACTGCCAATTGATCACTGGTGCGTCTAATTTTACTGCAGTGGGAATGTGGTTCCTTGCATGAGGAAGGGCCCTGGAGTTTCGGTGGCCTGAAACACAGCGTTGTGAAGCGAAAGAAGACTGGATAAGTCTGTTCGAGTTTTTTGATACTCCAGCACTATGAATGCTATGACAAATTGCTGGAACCAGCTGGTTCTCTAAGTAGGAGTCATGTTCACAGCCCATTACCATCAAGCAAAATTTAAGACAGCATTGGATGTACGGACTCTCTGGTGCTGCTTCAGATAAGTACATCTGGGGGTAGGCTTGTGTCATCCCTTGGTGTGTTGCAGAGGGAGTTTTCTATAAAAGAGAAAAACGGAAGGCTTGCTACAGGAGAGAGTAATCTCTCAAGGCAAACGATCCAACAAAAAATTATGGTCTAGATATAGTTTAGTTATTCAGGTAGAATTTATATCCTCTTCAATATTTGTGAATAATCATGTCCTGGAAGTGTCCCAGTTTTTATACTATTTCCTTTTTTAATTGGTCTTGTTTTAGTTTATTCTTTTATGTATCAAATATGTGTGCATATATAGTCCAAAGCCATTTCACAGGTCACTTTTTTAAGGAGATATTGGACATTAAAGAGTTGAACCGCAAGGGTGCTAATAAAGTTGACCACAATTGTAAAAGCAGGTGGTACTGCATGTTTTCTGAGTGCCTGTTTTATGCATGTATATGCTGTGGCAATTTTAGAAGCACATGTAGAAAAGCTGCTCTACAAGTTCAAGTTACCCTTAAAATTTCTGCAAAAGGGGATAATTTTTGTTAATGTTTTTCCCCAGAGATTGCACATATATAAATGATCTTCATGTAGCCAAGTTCAGGGAATGAGTTTGGATGGCGCAAATAGGGTCACAAAGTCTGTATGTATTTTATAAAATACAAACCCACAGATGCATTCCCTGCAGATAAATTTAAACCAGCTCTCAAACAAGTATAAGGTGATGCCAATGACCTTAGTCCAGACTGTTGCAGGTCTTGTGAGGCTGTTTTATAACGACACAGATACTTGTTCTTTTTATAAAACAGCCTCAAGATAGGTACATACTTGGACTTTCTACCGTCAGGGCCGGCCCGTCCATTGAGCGAGAATGTTTTTTGCACAGGGCCCCGCGTTTCAGGGGGCCCCGCGCAAAAAACATTCTTTTTGAAAAGTAAAATTGAAAAGAAAAAAAAAAAACCTGTCTGCTGCCGCGGTCGGGGCCGCCGCGGCAGAATCGAGCGTGCCGCGGGGCCCCCCTGTGCACGGCAGAGCCTGCCCTCCTTGTAGCAGCTCTCTCTTTAGGGAGCTGAAGTCAGGCGCGCCGGCTTGCAGAGCGCGAGGGAAGAGTTTCTCCCTCGCTGCTCTGTTAAGCCCGCGGGGGCTGATGGGAAGTTCCCATCAGCCCCCGCGGGCTTAACAGAGCAGCGAGGGAGAACCTCTTCCCTCGCGCTCTGCTCTGCAAGCCGGCGCGTCTGACTTTTCAGCTCCAAAGAGAGCTGCTACACGGAGGGCAGGCTCTGCCGTGCACAGGGGGGCCCCGCGGCACGCTCGATTCTGCCGCGGCGGCCCCGACCGCGGCAGCAGACAGGTTTTCTTTTCTTTTAATTTTCGCTGGGCTGGGCTGGGCTGGGCTGGGCGGGGCGGGGCGGGGCGGGGCGGGGCGGGGGGGGTTTAGGTGTGTTGCTGGGCTGGGCTGGGCTGGGCTGGGGGGGGGGTTTAGGAGTGTTGCTGGGCTGGGCTGGGGGGGGGTTTAGGAGTGCTGCTGGGCTGGGCTGGGGGGGGGGTTTAGGAGTGTTGCTGGGCTGGGCTGGGCTGGGGGGGGGGGTTAGGAGTGTTGATGGGCTGGGGGGGGTTAGGAGTGGTGATGGGCTGGGGGGGTAGGAGTGGTGATGGGCTGGGGGGGTAGGAGTGGTGATGGGCTTGGGGGGGTTTAGGAGTGGTGATGGGCTATGGGGGAGCTAAATCTGTATATGGGCTGATGGGATTAGGACTGAAAGTGGGTTGATGGGGGGTTAGGACTGGTAATGGGCTATGGGGGGGCTTAAACTAAAAATTGGGTGATGGGGGATTAGGACTGGAAATGGGCTGGTGGGATTAGGACTGGGAGTGGGCTGATGGGGAGGTGAGGACTGGTAAGGGGGTGGGGGGGGTTGCTAGGAGGGGAACTGGGCTGTGTGGAAGGGGGCTTGACCTGCAACTAGCTGATGGGGAGGGGGGCTGGGAATGGGCTCTTAGGGGAAGGAGCTAGGACAGGAAATGGGCTGATGGAGGGGCTAGGATAGGACTGGGAATTGGGTGTTGGGGGAGCTAAGATTGGAAATGGGCTGTGGTGGGGGCTTGGATTGAAATGGACTCATGGAGGGGCTAGAACTGGAAGTAGGTTCATGGGGGGCTTGGATTAGAAATGGGCTGAGTGAAGGGGAGCTAGGATTTAACATGGGCTGATGGTGGGGCTAGGAAAGGACTAGAAATGGGCTGATGGGAGGCTGGTATTGGAAATGAGCTTATGAAGGGACTCGGATAGGACTGGAAATGGATGGGGGAGCTAGGACTGGAAATGGGCTGATGTGGGGACTAGAAGGGAGTGGATACTGGGTGGGGCTGCAACTAAAAGGGAGCTGATGTTGGGGGAGATTAGAAGGGGATGGGGCTGGGAGAGTGAAATGGAGAGGGGAAGAATATTTTGTGTGGGAGGGAAGAAAAATCTACAATTGGCCGGGTATTGGGAGACTAAGGGGCTTGTTTACAAAGCCGCGGTAGTGGTTCGCGATCGCAGCCGCGGCCCCATTGAAATCAATGGGGCCGCTGCTCCGATTACGATCGCAAACCGCTACCGCGGCTTTGTAAACAAGCCCCTAAGTGGGGATTGAGGATGGAGGGGTAAAATTTGAGTGGATGAAATAGGAATGAGGAAAGAGCAAAAGGAGAAAGATTATTATGTTAAAGCAGATGTAGAGAGAGAATGGAAAAAAACTAGAGGAGAGAAGAAAGGACAAATGGACAGCAGACGATGGAGAGTTAGCAGAAGACACAAATAAACCAGAAGAAAGTGACTGGAACAATTGCAACTGAAAAAAAAATGCACAAAAGGTACAAAGATATCTCTTTATTTTGAATTTATTAACTGGAATATGTCAGCTCTGGGAAATGTGCATCATTAATGTCGGTGCTTTGTTTAGTACAAGAGGAAATTAATTTATAGTTTTATTTCAACATTGTTGTACATTCCAAGTTTGGCTTTTAGGGTTCCCAGTTTAATTATTGTCTTCCTGTTTCTAAATTGTGATTACTTGTTTGGTGATGGTCTATGTTCTGCATGTGTAACTGAGCTGAGGTGTTCTGTTTATATAATTCCTATTTGACATTGCCACTTGTTCTCTTTCCCCAGTAGGTCATGTATTGTTATTCTCTGAAATGTATTGGTTTAATATTTGCAGTGTTGCCTTTTGATAGGTAGGGTATGGTGCTTTATGAGTCTTGGTAGTGCTGTTAGGATACGGTGGGTTTGCTATGGGTTCTAAATGGGCAGTGTTTGTAGTAGTTCCTAATGTGCCTGGCGGTTGGCACTGGATTATAGTAATGTAGAAATCTTTGTCTTTCTTTATCCATACACTCATGAAGAGGCATGTTTACTAAAAGTTAGTGTATGGTAACATTATGCAAATATTTATGCAAATGAGGCCCCTTATGCAAATGAGGCCCCGCACCGAGTCTCCGCACATGGCCCCGCACCCCCCTTGGGCCGCCCCTGTCTACCGTGGGTGGCCTTTTTTTAAATTACTCTCATGCTGGCCAATGTACTGAACAGTTTTTCACAGACAGAAAAATGGGATGAAACTATTTTATATGTCAGGTTGATGGGCTGCAGATTTTGCCATTCATAAATATAATCATTATGATGTTTCAACACTGGATAGTGTCAACCACTGAAAAATGCTACATTTCTATGCTCCATGTTAAAAAATTCTCGATCAAAAAAAGCTCAGAACAATATCAAATATCCAGCAGAAGAGCTCTAAATATTAATTTAGAAAAGATTATTTTAGAAAACCTTTCTGGAGCATCAAAATATAAGGCAATTTTCCAGTTACATCACCAATATAGCGCCTTCAATTTCATCATCGGTCTGTTTTTTACATTCACATAATTATAAATTTCTTTCTGCATAGCAGTTATTCAAAAATTAATTTAGAACTGAAACCTTTTATTAAAGTTCAAAGTCCTTTAGAAATCCCCAGTATCACCCGACACAGCACTATGTTTCAAAAGAAACAGTCACATCTTCTGCTTCATGGAGTAATGTCAAATCCTTGTCAGGACGGTCCATCCATAGAGAAAGAGGAGAAGGAGGATGTTTTAATTGGTTGCTTGCCTTTCATATTTATTCAGGTATTCTTGGGAATGCTAAGCTGGCCCTATACCCCAGTTTATTGCCTTATTTTGACCAGGACTGTACTAAGCTAAAAATGCACCCAGCGTGACTAATGAATCTGGTGCCTCCCTCCACCCACCCAGGTTCAGTAACCCCATTCTTTTTGAGTTTCCTAGAAGCCAAGTGACGATATCAGCACCCCCTTCTGTGCTTGTGCCCTTTACGGCCACACTACTCGCACAGCACCTTGGTACTGTCATAATTTTGACCTGACCCGGACAGCATTCCGGATATAAGGGGGATTGGTTTGGTTGAACTACAACAAGCAGTTTTTGAAGGTATTGGCCAAGGAGAAATCAGATGCATGGGGCTTCAGAGATGTTGATATTTGATTGAAGAAAATGACACTGGTGTATTAATGGCCCTTTTGGCTTGGGGCTCCTGTGACTGCACAAGGGCCTACTACCTCGTGAACCTTTGGGGATGTCTGGGGGTGGGACAAGGAGCCCCCGGCATGGTGAGGATGCCTTATAGACAAAAAGCAAGAGGGGCAGTTAACGTCTGTTTTTACTTTAATGCCAGAAGGTACGAGCAAGTTGCTTGCCACTTCTGTCACAGGTGTAGTCAGGGCCCTCATCCATCATTCCACTGCTCCACCCTGGGAGGTTGGAACACAGCTCAAGTAGACATCCAGGCAATGACCCTGTGCCAGGTTTATCCCGATAAGGAGATACTGTTTTTCTGGGAGGGTTTCTCAGTAGGCTTCAAGATCCAATGTTGGGTCCACAGCTGCAGCATAAGTCATAATTCCCCATTGGTGGTAACAACCAGGGCACTGTGCACAAGAAACTTGCTAGGAGAAGGTCCCTCGGGAGGATTGAAGGTCCTTTTCAGGAGCCTCCTTTTGATGATCTTGTCATTTTGTCTCTAGATCTCATACCCAAGATAGAGCTAGACAGGTTCCACCTCATTCACAACCTTTCTTATCTGGTAGGGTGAAATGTGAACTCTTTCATTGACCTGAGCCAGTGTTCAGTGTAGTATACCTCGTCTGATCAGACGGTGAACATGTTGTGTCAGTTGGGCCCAGGTGCCTTAATGGTGAAAGTAGATATATACTTGGTATTCCTATTGCTGCCAATTCACCCGATGTCTTTTCATGTGCTTGGTTTCACATTTGACAGGAGAGTATATTTTGCAAAGTGCATGCCAATAGGGTGTTCAGTTCATGTGTTTGCTTTGAGGCATTTATTATTGGTCAAAGCATTCCAGAGTGTGGTGATAGAGCTGGATATCCCTTGGCCAAGGAGAAAACTAAAAGAGCCGTGCACATGACTCATGTTTTTGGGAATTGAGTTGGACTCAGAGTGTATGGAGTCCAGATTGCCTAAAAAGAAGGTGACAGATCCTTTAGGAGAGATTGTGGCAGCCCAGGGCTAGAAGAAACTCATTTTGTGGCAAATCTAATCCTTAATTGTGAGATTTAATTTTGCTAGCTGGGTGATCCCAATGGGCTGGGTGTTTACTCCTCACCTGACTGATGACACATGGGATAGTCAAAAAGCATCATCTTGTGGGTTCTTTTTTGTTTTTTTGTAGGGGCTAACTTTATTTTTAATTTTTTTCAAAAATAATCCAAGCATATACTTGACACAATACCACAGACAAAAAACAAAAACCTCAAAAATAAATATGCAGGAAAAGATACAGCATATGCATACCTAGAATACCCACAATTTGGAGGGCCAAGATCAGAAAAAGGGGAATACCTGGAGATTTATACCCTTTGCTACAGAAAAACCTAGAAAAGAGAGTTATCCAAACTGACAGAGGTACAGTCACATACTATTAACAACCTAAAACATTATATCAGAAGATAAAGCAATTGGGACCGAGAGGTGTGAGTATCGAAAACATTTTGAAATTGTAATGGTTCCCTAAAAATGTAACTTCTACCCTCATATTTAACAAAACATTTACAAGGAAATTGAAGAAAGTCACACCTGGCACTGTCACTGCCTGATGTTCAGCCAAAGAGGCCTTACGCCTAGTCTTGATTGAGTCTAGACAGATCAGAAAACGCCATAACTTTGCAGCCTGCCTACATTGCTTAAAGTGAAAATACAGTCACAGAAATTTATAACAGGTTTAAGACAATAGTTGCTATCAAGGTGGCCTTGGTTGACAAAATAGACTGAGTTCCTTACAAAAGGCAGTCACAGTTAAACTATCAGGCGCAGTCCTTCTATCAACACTAGAGCTTAAACCTACTGCAGCATCCATGTAGAAAGCTTTGCTTAAGGGAGGAAGAGTTTTTGGTATTTGTAAAAACTCTTCAAAATATTTCTTAACTATGTCCAGTGGAGATAACACAGGAGACTTGAGGATGTTTATGAGCCATAAGTTCAAAATTGGTTACATTTCTCAATCATCTTAAATTTTCACATGAATCAGCATGTTATCTTTACTCAGTGCAGACTGGGGCGCCTGCATTTCCCCAAGCCGCTTTTCCATGGTATCAGACCTTCTCCAATAAACTCCCAGAGCTTCCTTCTGTATTTTCATTTGTGCCTGAAGGCAGCTAGAGCTTTCAATAATTTGGTCCAAACAAGGCAGAACAGATCTCTCCAGCATGCCAATTGTCTCCCATACTTCTCTCAATGTTACCTCCTTAGACTTACTCTCTGACCTCTGCAAAGTGGGCTCCAGGGCTATTACTAAGCTTTTCTTCTTCCCTCTCCGAAACTGAAGATCCCCCACTTCTCTCAGCATGCTCTTCTCCATTAGTTAGGAACAGAGTATTGTAGACAGCACTGGAGTCTTCTCGGTTCTGCCCATTGGCACATTCAACTGCCGCAGCACCATCCACAGATACAGCATCTTGCAGGATCCCCAATTTTCTCCCACTTTGCAGTTCTCAAGGTATAGCAAGATCTCAGAAATGCTGAGAGATTTCCTTCTATCACAAGCCTTTCACTTCCAATGAACACCTCCAGAAGCTGGAACTGCAAACATAGCAATCAACTGCTGAATCATAGCGGGAGAAACAACGGGCTTTGACAAGTTTAGCTTAAATCTGGCCACAAATGCCTGTCCAACAGTGAGCAAGTAAGGACCTCTTACTCTGCTGAACTCCCTGCTGCCATTTTATCCCTGAGGATAATTTTTGGAGCATATTAATGGGGTCCAGGTGTGTCAGACTCCACCAGTAATGAATGATGAGCTGGAGCTTTTTTTCAGATGCCTCGGGTGCACAAGGTTTTGTTTTTGTTTTTTACAAGTCATGGAGTGCCGATGCGTGACTGCAGACATGGCAGGAAAGGGGCTAGTGCTGTAACATTTTCTTCTTGGAGTTATTCCCGGTGTGGGTAGCTTTTATGGTGTAGGGTGATCATTTGGCACATTGCAGACTGATCCTGTGGTCAGATAATACAGCAGTAGTGCAGACGATCAACCACCAGTATGCCCATTGTTGACTGAATTGCTGTGGATGGTGGTTCTTCGCTGCCTGCAGCTGAATGTCACTTTGACAACGTGACATGTATCTGGGGTTTGTAATGAGATTGCAGCTGCTCTTTTTTGTTTCCAGTGCCAGCAGTTTCAGGCATTGACTCTGAGGTGGACGGCATTCCTACTGAGATGCCAGGGAACCTGCAGATGGCCATGAAGGCCTCATCTGAAGATTGCCGAGAAGTTCCTTGGTGGTCAATAATTGGAAGGCTTATAAAGCAGGGTGAAAGAGGTTTCTATTTTTTTCTGAGACAGTAAGGGAAATAGGAATAACCACTTTTTCCCCAAGCGGCTGGTAGTGGAATTCATTGTGCATGCAAAACAGGCAAGCATGTTGATGGGGGCACTGGCAACATCATTAGCAAACATTGCATTCTTCAATAATTTCTTTTCTCGTGTGGCATTTGACACAAAGATACCTCATGCTTGGTTTCGCTCCAAGAGTGCTCAGCTTGGGATGTGAACAGGATGGAATCGGTGCAGAGGGTGGCTACTAAAATGATTAGTGGTCTTCATTATAAAGCATATGAGGACAGACTGAAGGATCTTAATATGTACACCTTAGAGGAAAGGTGGGATAGAGGTGATATGATTAAGATGTTTAAATACCTCCGTGGCATAAATGTTCAGGGAGAGAGCCTCTTTCAATTGAAAACAAGTTCTGCTACGAGGGGACATGGGATGAGGGTGAAAGGAGATAGATTCAGAGTGATATGCGGAAATATTTCTTTATGGAAAGAGTAGTAGATCCGTGGAATAGTCTCCCAGTGGAGGTGGTAGAGATGAGGACAGTAACTGAATTCAAAAAAGCATGGGACAAACACAGAGGATCTCTAAAGGTAAAAAGGGGACTGTTGTAGTTGTTATGGAAGGACAGACTAGATAGGCCATGTGGTCTTTTTCTGTCGCCATATTTCTATGTTTCCAATAAAACATGCAGTTCTTGTAAAGCTGCTTGAGCATGTTTGCACCTCACCCTTTGAGATGGTGCTGTTCCAGGCTGTGTTTGTTATAGCTTTCTATGCTATTTTGAGGGTTAATTAGTTTGTGGCACCCTTTAAGCATGTCTGTGATGCATACGGCCTCCTTTGGAATGATATATGGGTAGATGACCGAAGAGTGTGTCTGCAAATTCATAGGTCCAAGATTGACCAGGTCAGCAGTGGGATATGGGTAGTGTTGAAGCATTCTCCAGGCTTGATCTCATGTCCAGTGGGCTGGTTTTAGCAGTTTCAGTGCATGCAACATAGAGGTGGGCAGTACTGGCTTCTACATATGGACAGTTTACCGTTGACTAAACGTTTGCGGTGATACTTAAAAAGTATTCTGGAGTGGGCAGGATAAAACCAGAGGAACTGTGGTACCCATTCATTAGGCATTGGTGTGACCACTTTAGAAGTAGTGCAAGAGGGCTCCTTGGCATCAACAGATCTTGGCACTGGCTTTCCAACACTTATCTGAGTTATGTGCACTAGTGTGGAATGATTGTCTTTATTTTGCTTACCAGTTTCTGTTCAAAGGTTTGATGCCTCCAGAGATCTGTTTTTGGATGTAAGAGTATTCCTTCTTCTGGGCAACATAAAAGAGCTGTGAACTCATGGCTTGGGGTGCATCTGGGTTTGGCTATGTTAGGCAACCACATCCACTGACTGGGGGTCCAGGGAATGCTTTGGAGTTAGCTCTACCCTTCATTCTGGCAAGAAGGCATTTCCTGTCACCACAGCTACTGGTTATTCATCTTGGAGGGAATGATCTTTATGCGGTGAAAGGAGTGGATTTGACCAGGCAAATGAAAAGATTTGTTAATGATGAGGTGTTATTTCCCCTATGCATACATTCTGTGATCCCAGATTATTCTCAGGTTAGTTTGCAGGGATGCCTGGCAACACAAGGCAGTGAATAGGCTCCACCAGAAAGTGAACAACAGAGTATCCAGATCTCTACCACAGAATGGAGCCACATTTTGGGCATTGGCTTGGATATCTTTTTGAGTACTGTGCAGGTTTTATTGGAGGCTTCATACAGTGGCAGGACATAGTTAGAGTGGAGGGAAAGCAGTGACTAACTGGAGACTGGCACCGTTTATGGTGAGATTGAAGGAGTTGGATTACACCTAGGATTGGTGAGAAAAAGCAGAGTAGTGTGAAGGCTATTAAAGGCTGGTATGCGACACCACTGCTGGCTACAGGGGCATGGCCTGTCATTACTTCAGGCTATGCATGAGGGAGTGGGGGAGGGACTGGGTGGTGAGGCCACAGGGCCCTTAAGACATCATCATGGCTAGTTTCAATAAAGCTGTAGCCATATGTTTGCCATCGTTATAGTATAATGTGGTTATGTGGTAGAAGAAGGTAAGAGGAGGTTGGTGTGCGTGCTTGCTATACCTTTTGATGGTTTGAACAGTTTCTAAAAGCAGAGAGGAAGTCTATAAAATTTGTAAGTAAATAGTAGAACATGTCAGGCATGAAAGTCCATTAAGTTTTACCTTAGAATTGCAAGGTATCATTGCCTGTTTTACTTTTAGTTGCTTTTTTAATATACTACATGTATATGTAAAGTCATCAATTTTAAAGGTTTTAGATGTGACATATCACTGTGATTCCTCCACCAAAATTTCACTACAATTAGCCCTAATTTGCCCAAGCCCTAGAGATGAGAGTTCTTGACCTCAAGGGTGCTAGCTTCTGGCTAAAGAAATTTTGAGTCTTGGCATTTGCTTGGTAATCAGCCTGCATTGTGAAGGACAGCATTTATTCATCTCTTAAACACTTTGCCAATCAACACTGTGCCTCTTAGTTCAAGTGCTAATCAGAGAGAACAACTGTTCTAAAGATTGCTAGTCATTGTTCTTAAATAAGGCTGCAGCAAGCATGAATTTTAGTTTTGTTGGTGATCTATTCAAAAGATCAAGTATTGACAGTCTTCTAATCATCTCTTTAATTTAAAAAGCGAGAAGTTTGGATAATATGAAGAAGAGATCAAAAGACAGAGTTTCAGAAATTACTTTGTTTGGCATGGATATTAAATCACACAAAAAAATTAAACTACATCTACAGTGAATGCTCAAACACTCATTATTCATCTGGCCAAATTTACAAGAACAGCGCAAAATATTTGAAGTCATGTCAAAAAGAGCAATGAAGAAATGATAAGCAACTGTAAAAATTACTGCATAATGGGAAGATCATTTATAATAATATTAGCTATTCATCCTCCTGATGTTCATTGGCCATCTATTTTATGAAGAGGAAGTAGAACAGATGTCAGAATTTCAAGATTTCATTTAATGCTGTTTAATTCTCTCAGTATGGGGCAAATGTCTAATAATGTATTTTCATCCAAAGGTTTTGGAATCTTCCCCCCCCCCCCAACCTTGTCCCTAGTCTTCCTACCCCTCCCAAACCCACCCACACATACACACAAATAGAAAATTGAATGTTTTTGGGGGGTTTTTTCTGAAACTATTCCAGGCGCTTCTAATTGGAATATTTATTCTAAAGCAAGTGTCTTATGTTTTCTTTTCTGACAATTCGCCATTTGAATTGTTAAAGTGTTCTCTCTCAGGTGCAAGCCAAATGTAAATCTATTTCTACTAGTTGTTTTGCAAACAAGGATGTTTCGTATATGCACAGTATCCCAAGCAACCTACTGCCAGTTGAATTCACAGACTTGTGCAGTTCTCGTACATCTAATTAGTAGAAAGCAAACAAAAACATGAAGTGGAAAGCAAACAATATTTTGGCTGAAATATATTTTTTTGGTGCCAAGAGTTATCTTCTTGCCAAATGCCATTTAGACTGTGTCATGGTTTTCTATACCGCATGAATGCACGGAGTTTATACTTGTTGTTGTTGTTGTTAAGTGCCATTGAGTCGATGTCGACTCATGGCAACCCTCTGGATAGTTGACCGAAACTATATTTGGTCTTCAGTCTGGCAGCTCATTGTTAATAGAGTGGCACCTATAGCTGCTGTTATTGTATCAATCCATCTCATTGCTGGCCTTCCTCTTTTGCGTTGACCTTCTATCTTGCCAAGCATGATATCTTTCTCTAACGATTTCTCATCTTTCTCTAACAATCTCAATCGTGTCATCTGAGCTTCTAAAGAAAGCTTAGGTTTGATCTCCTCTAGTACCGCCTGGTTTATTTTTCGGGCAGTCCATGGTATATGCAATATTTGTCGCCAGCACCATAATTCAAAGAGGCATCAATTTTCTTCCTATCTTTTTCACTGTCCAACTTTCGCAGCCATATGATGTTATTGAAAATACCATGGCTTGGACAAGTCGAATCTTTGAATGGAGAGACATCTCTGCTCTTGAGAATCTTGTCTAGGTCCTTCATAGCCATTCTGTCAATGAAATGCATCGTTTGATTTCTTGACTGCTTGTCCTTTTTTTTTTTTTTATAGATTGTTGATCCAAGTAGGTTAAAGTTGTCAACTATTTTAATTTCATCTCTATTAATGATGAACTTATTGATTTTGCTAGTTGTCAGGATCTTTGCCTTTTTTACATTAAGGTACAGGCCTATTTTAAGACTATGTTCCTTGATCTTGAGAAGCAAATGTTTCAGATTGTTTTCACTTTCAGCCAGTTATGTGGTATCATCAGCATAGCGAAGGTTGTTGATGAGTCTTCCACCAGTCTTCATACTATATACTTAGGGACTCTTTTACTAAAGCCCATTAGGGTTTTGCACTTAATGTGCATTTAGCGTTAAAACTAACACGTGGTAAGTGCAATGCCTCAGTGGTAACTGTTGGGGGCAATGGTCAGAATGTTCTTGGCAGTTACCGCGTGGATGCATAATGTGGTGCAATTAACTCTGGTACACTTAATGCCACCCACAGGGATGTCATTATATGCACTTGTACTAATTGTCATATTGACAATTAACACATGGCAATTGCCCCATACTAACTGCTATGTGCTCACCACACCCATACTCTGTCCCCAACCTGCTCATTCCCCACCCATCATGCAATGTGATAATCTAGGATAGAAAAGAGCTGTCCCAAGAGGCTGAAACACTGAAACATACAAAATGACGGCAGATGAAGACCATACGGCCTATCCAGTCTGCATATCCATAAGAACTATTAAGTTCTACGATCCCTTCCTCTCTCAGAGATCCTCTGTATTTGCGCCATGCTTTTTTGAATTCAGATACAGTTCTCATCACCAACACCTCCACGCATCCACTACCCTTTTTGTAAAGAAATATTTCCTCAGATAACTCCTGAGCCTCTCTCTGGTGTTCAAATGTCTGCACCATATCTCCCCTCCCTTGTCTTTTCTCCAAAGTATATATACAGTATTGAGATCTTCCCGTATGCTTTATGACAAAGACCATTTTAGTAGTTGCCCTCTGGACCGACTCCATCCAGTTTATGTCTCTTTGAAGGTGAGGTCTCCAGAATTATATACAGCACTCCAAATGAGGTCTCACTAAAGACTTATACAGAGGCACTATCACCTCCTTTTTCCTGCTGGCTTTTCCTCTCCCTAGGCACCCAAGCTTTTGCCATCACCTTTTCTACTTGTTTGGCCACTTCAGCAGCATCTGATATGATCACCACAAGATACCACTTTTCTTTCGTGCATTGAAGTGCATTCCCCTACTGTTCCATTTTCTTAGATTGGATTTGGATATCCAGTGCCGGCCACTATCCAGATACCAGCACTGAGATCTGGAGTAATTTTAGCCGCTGCAGCTGGCAATTTAAAAAACACTGATCACCACTGCTCAAAACTGACCTGCCAGATTTTATCCGTAAGGCAACTGAAAAGAGCAGAGGAATAGCCTAGTGGTTAGAACAACAGTCTATTACTCCAGAGATCTGGGTTTAATTCCCACTGGCACTCCTTGTGGCCTTTTACCCCCCATTGCCTTGGGAGAAAAGGCCTGGCAATTTACTTCTGGTGATACCTTGCCAAGAAAACCTATGGGTTACTGGATCTCCAGGAGTCAGCATTGACGATGGCACTTAAAAACAAAAAGTAACTGAAAATATATGGACAAAGAAATTATGTATTTGCCACCTGCCTGCAAACACATAACTTGCATTGAATGTCAGGACTTTTTAAATTACTGCATGTAATCAAAACGCTTAGAAATAGTTTTTTTACAAGGGCAGATCAAGATGTACCAATAAATCAAATTAAATAAAAACACACCCCATTCATTAATCTTTATATGTTTACCTTCCCAAGGTCATTTTCAAACCTTAACGGTTTCTCTCTCTCCCTCTGTGGCAATACAGCATTAGAGGGGTCAGATTGAGCAGTCTGAAACTGGTGAAACAATGAAATCTCAGTCTTGCAGAGCATTCAAGTATTCGCAGACATCCAGGCTTGAGAAAGGGAAGGCAGGTCCTGAAGCAGTAAGATGACAACTGCAGTGTCAATGATGATGTCGGTGATGGCAATATTCTACCAAAGCCCTTGTATCTGTTTTTAAAGACTGAGAAACAAATATGTATGTATTGGAATTAGGGCTTTTCTTATGGGTCCATTCCTTTCTCTCTCTTGAATCTTCATTGCCGAGACAAATATTGTGCATTCCAACACGGACGTAGAGACTGACATGTGCCAATTACCGTATTTGCATGCAAATAACACGCCCACATATATAACACGTACACACCTATAATGCATAGAAATGATACCATTCTGTTTGATAATCTTTGGATAACAGGCCCACATGTATAACACAAATGCACACGCCCTTTTTGCTGCTGACCATGCCAGGAATGAAACACAAGTCCTATACCACCGACTTCAAACTTGAAGTCATTGTAAGAGCGGAAGAAGCAAGCAGCAGAGCAGCAACGACAGAGTTCAAAGTTGGAGAGATATCTATTCACGAATGGAGAAAGGAGAAAAAGGAGTTTGAGAAAATGAATCCCTGAAAACACACACATCATAGGCCCAAAGCAAAATGGCCTAAACTGGAGAATGACTTGAAAGATTGGGTTTTTTTCTAAGAGGGAACAAATCAAGCCGTCTCTACTGCTGCAACTCAGATCAAAACGAAGCTTCAGGCAAATAAAAAAGAGGAATTGCTGATTTCAAAGTGGGTTTCACCTGGATTTCTAGATTCATGAAAATAAATGGACTTTCTGTGAGAATGAGAACCACTGTAGGCCAGTGATCTCTGGATGATTGGAAGCAAAAGATGAATGACTTCCATGAATTCATCTCCAAAAAAATCTCTGAACATGATATCTCTGCAGTGGACGTTATAAATATGGTCAAGGTTACAATGTCTTTCAGCATCCTGCCACCAGGACTGTAGCTGCTTCAGGTAAGAAAACTGTAGCCATTACAACCACTGGGCATGAGAGGGCCTGCTTCACTGTAGTCCTTGGATGCACTGCGAGTGGGGTGAAATTAAAGCCAATGGTAGTTTTCAAGAGAGTTACCATGCTCCGTGAAAAACTGCCCATTGGTTTTCTTATCCATTGCAATAGGAAGGGATGTGACCTTATGAAAGTATGGGTGGATAAATGTTATAGGACCAGGCAGGGGGGATCCTTCTCCAAGAAGTCCTTATTAATTGTCAATGCCATGGATGCCCACAAAGAAAAAAAATGTTCACAATTATATAAACTCCGCTGGTGCCCACATAGGGGTAATACCTGGTGGTCTTACCTGCAAGCTACAGCCGAAAGATACAGTGGTTAACCACCCATTCAGGACGACGACGACGAACTACGCCGACAGCGACGCCTGTGCTTTCTCTTCATCTTGGCCTTGCGTCGGACCGTAACCGCCTCTCCTCCTGGCACAACCTCTCCGCCTAGGCTACCCGTCACCCCCACACACTCACCTTCCGCAGCCGCACCAGTGACTCGCTTTCCTGACTCCGGCACCGCCAACACCGGACTGGCCAGTTCCGGGATCCGCTACATCGCAGTCTGACTTATATCAGCTCTCCTGGTCATTGAAGATCCCCTCACTGGCACCTGCATAGGGAAAGAAGTACCAACACCAGAAGAACCTGTCCCACACCCACCAGCCCCCCAATCCGGCCCACCCCCTTGATGCCATGCAGAAGTACCTAAACCCCCCTGCTGCCCAACTAGCCCCCCCCATGCTGACGTTGACCCCCCCACCCGGAAACCCTGCACCATACCAATCTCCCCCAGCCGTACCCCCAGGGCCCCACTCCCATAGGCTGACTCGCCACATTTGTCAAATTCCTCAGCCCACCTCCAGGCGCATACTGCATAAATGGCCCGCCCGGACGCCAAGGAATATAAGTGCCTGGCAAAGTCAGTCATACTGTTTGGGACCCCCACTGGGCTCGACCCCGCTTCCTGTGAACCCCCCAACCTACCCCTCCCTCCGTCCATCTCCCCCAAGCTACCCAACTGCCCAAGCATGCTCGCCATGTCTGGCATGCTCCCCTCTACTCCACCCCCCAATAGAGACCCCTGACCTCCCTGCCCCAGGCGCAGGGCCTCCGAAACAGCACTCCCAACTACCTCTATACCTGAAGACCCCCTCCCAGCGCCCGATATACACCTCCTTCCCCCACAACCACCTGGCCTTGCCACCCCTTTAGCCCGCCGTGCTGCCTGCCCGCTTGTCCTGGCCCCCTCTGGGCGAACCAGCCCCCCGTGACCTGCCTCCCCTCCCCCCAGACTGCAACCCTGAGCCCCCACACCACTCTCGCCCGCTTTACTCCCTCCTAGATCACACCATGTCCCCAAAATAGATCAATATCCCCGGAAAGGAAGCAAAGTCTCCCTTTCAGTTTGTTTGTTTGTTTTTTAATTACACCCTTGACTTTCTAGGCCCCACTAGACTCTCCGCCCCCCCCCCTGCACTACCTCCTCTGGATTCACAGCTTTACGCTCCCCCAACTCTCCTACCCCCCCCCCCCCATGCAAACACTCACACTGTCTCACCACGGAGCCCTGGATTGCCCACCTGCCGCACACAGCTCTCCTGGACGCCCTGCCATTCCGATGTCCCGAACTGCTGCCTTATACCTGCTGCCATCCCGAACTGCCCGCTGCCACCGGAATCAAGATTCAGGCCTCGCACTGCCACTGGAACCCTCCAAAACACGTCCACCGTGATCAAGAAGCCGTGCCGCAAAAGAATGCGCCACGCGGCTCCTCACTGCTCTTAGCCCTGCCCCCCCAATCGCTGATCCAATGAAATCGCTCCACGCTTCTGATGTGGAGCGATTTCAAATGACGCCCGCTCCTCCAATCATCACCCCCCCCCCCCGACCCTCACCACATGCCGAGGGCCGAGGCCGGGCCAGGGCACCTGGTTACTGACGGCCGCGGGACCCGGCCCGGCGGCCTTGAGCATTTAAACTGACACAGAGGCAACAGCACTCAAAGGCATAACAAGTGCCATGAAGATCCCTTACCACCAAGGAGAGTAAAGGGCATTAATAGTGATATAAAGACTTTAACCGCCATGAGAAGGGAAAAGCGGCACTAACATTGGTATGAAGACCCCAAAGCACTAGGATAGAGGTAAAGCAGCACCTACATTGTCAGGAAGACCCTTATGCACTGGAGGAGGGCTAACGTGGCATCAACTCTGATACAGCCCCAAATTCTCTGAGCATTGAGGAAAGAGGCATCAGTGTTAGGCTAGGATAAGAGTTTTGTAGAGAAATGAGTCCATTAGAGGGTGCAAGGAGGAGTATCCAAGTGTCTCCGTAGATAGGTTTGCCTAGGAGAATTTGATAAAAAAAAAACAAATAAAAAAGGTCAAACTGAAAAAAGATAGAGCTGTAACCAATAAATATTAAAAATCAGATTGTTCATTAGGAGAGGAAAACCCCTCTAGACCTGAACCTTCCTTTTAATATTGAAATGGATGAAAAAAAAATCAGCCTGTGTGTCAAACACAAAATATAGTGCTAAATACAAAATGTGATAATTAAATTGACTTAAATTGCAATATTCACTTAACTTGCAAAACAGACGTCAGGAACTGTTCCGGCTGTAGCCAAAAGATATTCGAAGAAGTGAGGCAGGGAAGAAATGGATCCTATTAGCATGCGACACAGCACAGAGTTTCGAGCTCTATATGAGGCAATTCAAATCGGGCTTCATGCTCACCAAATGAAAACATGCAATTCAATCATGTTGCAACAGCATTCTTGTATAAATACCAAACTGGCGTGTGACGTCAGAGTAAAACTTGTGCTATTAGGTACTAGAGTTGCCAATCAGAGCAGGTGCTACCAAGCAATCTCCAAGTTCAAATCAGATGGGGTAAGAGTCAGCAAGTTAAAGATCTAGAATTGCTCCAGTCTTTGCAACCGGGATTGGAGAATTTGAAGGCACTTTCCCTTTCTTCTTCCTCTCCTTTTCTCCTTGCCCCATGCTAGAAAATGTTTCTGCTGAGGTAGCAGGAGACGCACTTATGTGTATCATCTCTTGCTGTCATGGGGCCAAGTATCATGATAAAAGCTGCATGATTTCTTGATTTGTTAGGAGCCTTGTCCCCATAATAATAGGAAATGGTGTGCTTAATCGCTGCTCCGGCTAGTTAAAGAACGAGATCAGGAGGTGGGGCGGCAACACTGTTAGAGCAAAGTACAGTGTGTGCTCTGCTCTGTCTCCATCTCCTCACTGATCACTGTCTCAGTGGGACCTCCTGCAGTACAGGGGCTGCTTGGGTGATATTTAACATCAATGGCTGTACAAACTTAGCTGCTGAACAGTCAATCACTCCTTGAGCTTTCTTAGATCACTTCTGACCACTCTTGCAGATCTTAATGCCATCTGTAAAAAGCCAAGCTTCCCTCTAACCCCTCTGCAAGCAAAATCATTCACAAAAATTACTGGACGAACAGGCTCCAGGTCCGACCCCCTGATGCATTCCACTCAGTACCTTTCTTTTCTCAGAGTGGACGCTAATTACAGTACCAACCCATCACCTAACTCACTCTATCCCTTAGGTATCACCCTAGACTGCTCCATTTGCAGTCTTCTGTAATATCTATTTTCTCACAAGTATATGATAAACCAGTGTATTAAAGTAAACAGTGCATAAAACTAAGTTATGAATACTGATGGATTTCAAGCAATATAAAATAATTGGAGAGTTTACAGTTATGGTATTTCCAGTTTTAATAGGATTGTAAGCAGGGCATTCTAACGATTGAGATGGAAAGGTAAATTAATCTTTATGCATCATCATCAAGCAATGACTACATGGCCAGACATAACTATGTTATAATAGATTAAGTGGCTACCCTACAGAAGCACTGTGGCTCTCATACAAATTACCGCAACAAAGATAAATATCACAAAATTACTCTTGAAATTCTTACAATTTTATTGAGTTTCTTATATCACAATCTTGCATTAACAAGTTAGAAAATTCTGCATTTTAGAGGATATCCCAGAAATCTTTGTGATGTATCAAAAAATATCAAATAAATGCTGTTATCTCTTCAGTAGACATGGCAAAACTTATCTAATAGGTATGGGCTAATTATTAAGATTAGAACGATTCCATTTTAGCAGAGATCCAAAACTGTTAGATCCCACTTTACTGTTCCTTAGAACCTCTTAGACTTTCTTTCCTCTCAGTAGTGAAGCTGATTTTAAGAGAGGCTGCCTAAGGCACTTACAACAGACTTATAGGCATACATCCCCCAAAACTCAGACACATATATTTAGGCCTCCTATACAGCATGCGGAGTTAGAAGAGGGAAAAAGTGAACTACCTAATGAAGGGCTAAGCAAATTCCCAAAATTAAAAGGTGTTAATGTGAATAGATTAACGAGGACTAGAAGGTGATAACAGCATACAGCAGAAGGAATGAATGCAAGGAGATGCCAAAAAATTGCTCCTACATCCAGGCTTTGAATAATCGATGTTAATTGTCCTTCAGTTAAGTGGTACTATTCCGTGGCCTATTAATTTCATTGCCACCTGCACATCTGCATGAAGACAACATAATTCAAAATCAGTTTGAGCTTTTGAGAAGGAAGTTAGAGAGCAATCTGTTCACCCTGGAAGTATTTGGGGGTCTCAAGATTGGGGCGAGATGGGGTCCAGATCTCATCCTTGACACCTGCCCCTTCAGGCAGGCACTGATTCAGGCCACGGGGCGGGTGTAAATGCAAACATCAATTTTTTTTTTTTTTAGATCCATGTAGATTCCAAACCGATATTTGAGGCCTGCCCAAACCACTCTCTCTCCCCATCCCTACCCCACCGCCTGGCAAAGTAAACACAGCGAGCATCACCAAGTGGAACTAGCCCCCCTTTTACAATGGCATTACATGTGCCTGCTAATCTACCTGTGCAATGCTGCTATTTATATTTGGGGATGCTTCTTACAGCTCCTATATGTGCACTAGCACTGAATGTATCTGTTGTTTCAAATACCATGTCTGGAATTTTAAAAAGTCTGCTAGCTGCTGTGGCTCAATATTTACTCAAATGTGCAAAACCTTACAGTTGCTGGTTCCAGTGCTTGTATACTTTAAATCACCAGGGATTAGATATGCAGGGGAAAAAATTGTTTTGCTTCATTGGGAATTTTTGGAGGTTTTTCCTTCGCATCTTTTTTTCATAGAGTGCACTACTGTGCAATAGCACATACTGTGAATACTTGAATAGTGCATACTATCTGTGCATGTGCAAATAGTGCACCCTATTGCACAATAGGGCACACAATTGCTGCTTTTGTTCCAAAAGAAAAGCACACCCCCATATTATTTAGTGATTGAGCCCAATAATGTATAGATACATGGCTAAATACACTTAATCCCAGGCCCCCTGAAAGCAACTGCAGTAATTAAGCACCAAGAGTTTAACCTTGATATGAAAAGGAGGCCCTTTCTGTCCAGCATCTGGATTCACGAGTATGAGGTTGGAAACAACTAAGAATTTCAGTCTAGTTGAACTCTACAAGCTCCCCTAGAAAACAGAAGAGTTACTTTATTTTTTTTAGATTAGTGAAGGATGTGATTGGAGTAAGTCAAGGAACTCATATCTCAGTACCAGAGTCCAACACAAATCTATCCCCCTATATGTAGGTGAAAAGGGTTTCTTCCATTCCAAGGATCTCTCTCCAATAGTATCAGTGGAGCTTTGTCTTCCGTGTATAGGCTGGGGCAAACTACACTCCAACATGTTGCACTGAGAGGTGCCAGCATACTAAAGGGAGCTGCATTTTAGATTTAAATTTCTTAGCTTTCTAAATCCAAGTTCAAGATAAATAACATTTGGATACAGTGGGTTTATAAGTTTTGTGCATAAGGCAATGAAGGATGAGCGGACTTGCCTACTGCCTACAAACGGCACCAGTTGGAAAAGCAGGATTCAAGCCTCGACCCTCTAGCATCTCAGCCACTGCTCTAACCACTTTGTCACTCCTCCACGCTTGCAGGCCTACAAGCCCATGCTTTCAGCAGCACAAGAGCAAAAGCCACTGAACAGAGAGCAATGTGCCTTAAATCAGTGCAAGTTCTCATCCAAGAAGGCAACCATCCAAATATATTTTTATTTATTTAGCAATTCTTTTATACCATCTTATTTGAAAGTCAAAGCAGTGTACTGATAGAGGAAAGCAGAAGCACAGAAAAGGTATCCTTCACAAAGATAAATATGGGTTATAGGGGTCATCAAAGCCTTGTTTGTCAAGCACAGCATTAAAGGTAAGGCTGGAACTGATTGCAATTAATTGCTTGAAGATTATGGTAAAACACTATATCTCAAGAGGAAAGACGTTTCCATGTATATTGTTGTATTATTTTTCATCTTTTTCAGGTCATCAATAAGTTAAAAAAAAGACAACAGATCTGAAAACGGCTTGGATTTAATTCATTCAAACTTTGATTTAAGAAGTACATGAAAAAGCAACAAGTGCAAATGAGCTGAAACAAGCTTGGGGTTGTTTTAAGAGCTCATTGAAATTAATGCAGTTTTATAAACTTTCCATTCATAACTTGTAAGCAGGCCCTTTCATCACGGTCTTTGCAGCACTCTTTGTGTTCATCACTTTGAAGAAAATGCTTTTTCCAGATAAAAAGCAATTGATCTTAATCAGTAGCAAATTCTAGAGGGGAAATAGTGGTTTTGCTTTTGTCTGTAAGAAATAAGAACCATGCGAACAAATACAGCTGGCATTACCTTTAGGGATGTGCACCGGCAGGAACAATGTGGTTAGTTTTCGTTTGGTACACAAATTTTCCCCTCTCTTTGCAAGGTTTTCCAGTTAATTTCACACATTCATTTTAATAGGGAATTTCTAGTATGCACTAAATTGATTTAATGCCCGTTAATTGGCAAATTAAGATACTCTAAATAAACTGGTGTGTATTAAATCAGTTTAGCACACACTAAAAAAATTTAAGGCACACTAATAAACCAAATGCAAACAAATGCACACAAATTCACTGCAGAAACTCCTAACATGAGCACTTTGAATGCACTTCATGCATTTTGTTTAGAATTCATATGGCCTGATGTTCAAAAGCCATCTAGTGGCAGCAACCAGCCATATAAATACCTTACCTGTGAATTTTGCAACTTATCCCTATAGTGCCATTAGAAATTCTTACTGACTGTCTGAGCAGCGGCGTGGTGGAGGCATGGTTAGAGTGGTCTCAAGAACTTGCACCTCACCACCTGATGTCAGAAACATCTGGAATGGCGTCTAAGGTTCTACCTGCTCCAGGCAAGAATAGGCATCAGAAGAGTGCTTGTTTTGGCCATGAAACATCCAGAAGGTATAGAGATGATAGCATTCCACCATCCCCAGCACTCTGCACATTCACAATGATAGCAGGAATAGGGTTCAAACCTGGCTTCCCTGGCCCTAGCCCACTACTCTAACCATTAGACTATTCCTAGATATCCTTGGTCTGGAATGCTATTTTGGGGATCTCTATGTAGACACCCCCACATACATCCATATCAAGCACGTCCATGTTTGTAAAATTGCTGAACTCAAAGGTGCCTGCTTTCCCCCCCCCCCCCCCCCCCCCCCCCCCCCGCATTCTGGCTTGGACGTCCCAGATTGCACTTGGACATCATATGTAAACTGCCGCTTCACCTGTATATCTTTAGAACAGCAAAAAAGGCTGTCCTAAATTATACTGCTTAGTCAAAACAGATAGTAGCTAATTATTGCTGTTATAAATAGAGGGATGGCAGTCACCGCTCGTCAACTATATTTAGTGACACTCACTATCCAGATAATGGCATGTGTATAATTTAAACACTGCTTCTGACATTTAAAAAAATGCTGACCACCTAGTTTGAATACTGAATCAATAATCCTTTGGCCTTGCCAAGAATCTTAGTAGGTTGCGATACCTTTTAAAGGACTAAAAGAAAAGTTATAGTACGTGAGCTTTCGGGAGCCATCTTCAGGTAGAGACCTGTGAGGTCATGAAGGCTCATATACTACAACATCTCTAGACTGAGTAGCAATCTATTTAAGCAGTGCCACTGAAAATACGTATATAACTTGGAATGTCCAAATTAGACATTTTAAGCTATATCAGCTATTTGTACAGCCTTTCTAGGCATTTAATTTAGATATGTGGATGGTAATTTTATATTGCATATGCATGTGCAATTTAAAATACACACGTAAATTGTGACTCCACCCACAGTCTACCCAAACTTCACTCAATCAAGTACATGCTGGCTTGCATTGCCATACTTTTCGGCATAACCTAATTTTGTTAGAGCCCATTTCATTTCAGGGGCATAGTTGAGGTGAAGCACGATCACAAATCAAGAAGTCTGTGCATGGATCATAAAATGAGCACCAACACTCATACTCTAGCTGGATTCACTTACACCAGCTCAAAATAGGCACTTCTTTGACCTTCCAATCTAGCAAATCCATTATAAAATTATCCTCATAGAGGCTTTTTGGATGGTTAACTTTGGTCATAGAATTTATACATCTAACTACTAAGACAAAAATGCCTATGCTTAGGTGGGATCAATGACATTTTAAGTCATTTACCTGGATAAATGCAGCTTACTTAGGCATGTACCAATTTCACCTATTTAAAAATGAATTATTGGTAATTGTTCACCTTCCACATGGCTAAAATTCTGTGTGTTATTTCACGATATTCATGCTTTACCCATAGATGTGGCATTCCTGCTAGGTTTAGAGGGCAAGGAATTTGGAGGTCTTATTAAAGATGAGGAAGGGAATCATTATGCACCAGCACTTGAAGCATTTGGAGGGGGTGCTGCCCCTCTACGTCTCCCAAACTATGTCTCTGGCTTTAATCCACCTATTGTGGAAGCATTGCAGATTTCAAGTTAGGTCAGAAGAGGCAACAATGTGAGTAGGTTTACATTTTCAAAACTATGAGGGTCTTTTACTAAAGGTGCCAAGGTCTTGCCCCTAATGCGCCAAGCGCTCCAAAACCATGGTGCATTTGCTGCAATACCACTACATTAATTGTTCAGGGTGTAGACATCATTTTCTCAGCAGTCAACGTGGAGCCCTGTCCCTTAATGTGTGCCACGTTAGCGTGGGTGCACTTAACGCCACCTGAGGTCACATTAAGTGAACCCATGCTAATCTCGTAGGCTTCAAAGTTAGCACAGGAATCATGGCCCCGCTCTTCCTGGCAATGCGTGTGCAAGGTGTTCTTTTAGCACATGCCAGACACGCACTGCCAGCTAGAGCCTGTTAGTTGCAATAGGAAAAAGTACCCACCGAAAAATCAGGTGCAAATCTCTGCAGATATTTTTTCCTTGGGCAATCATCAAAAGGAAGGTAGGCTCATAGCTTTCCTTTCAGAACTGGTGCAAAATCGGCAAACAGATGTTAGCACACAAAGAACGTGAGTACGTAGGTATGTAAATTGTAACTCCGCCCATGCTTCAGCCAAAGTCCTCCCTGTGCCTGCCCACTCTGCCAGTATGCTCTTAAGCATATCACATGTACTTTAGGTAAGACCTGATTTCATCAGAGGTTTTTACATGTGGAAAAGGCTTATAAAATTATCTTCTAAAAGTGCCGCTACTATGGAAAAGTGAGTTTACATGCATAAGCACTTTTAATGTACATAAATTAATTAATGAGAGTTTTAATGTAAAAAGTATGGTCATGAGATAATGAGATGCAGTGAAAAAGTGTTCATTCTAATTGCTTTGCAGATGTACCAGTGCAAAAACGTTATCTGCTCCTCACAGAGGTGCAGTAAAAGTGTTGCAATATCATCTGTAAAGCATGTACGTACTTTCACATCTGCTTCATTTGCATATCACTAACACCTGCTGTTAGTGTGTTGATGATGGATCTCAGCATACTTACTTCATGTCACTTAATAATTCTTACAACAAGCGAGGGCCAGTTAAGAGTCACAGGTGCTAATTTTATTCAGAAAAAAACCCTTACTCTGACTCTGTGTACCTAAAACATGACCGTACAATGATATCATGTTATGTTCTATACAATTTTAGCCCTCAAGTTTCAGACCGAATGGTGTCTTTTTAAAGACAACTTATTCACAAGGTGCCCTATGTATTTCATCTGTGGTCCTCCTCCTCCTTGCCACACTGTACAATACAATTAGCAATATGGCTTCTTTCAATGTTTTACTTTTTATGTTTGCTTTTTAACTGTTTTATTCATGTCTCTATAGTTTTAATTGTTTGACTATTTTGGTAATTTAATTAAGGCATACTATTATTTATATTTATATTTCCACTTTTACCATTCATATGTTTTAGATATATGTACTGTATATGTTTATCTTATTTATTTTTTAACATTGTCCTTAAATATATTACATGTTTTATTCTTTATTTATTTATTATACATGACTTTTACTTATCTATTATGTTTTATGTTTTTAAGAAGGCATACTGTCGAAACGCGTTAGGTTTTTTCTGAATAAATTTAGCACCTGTGACCCTTAACTGGCCCTCGCTTGTTGTGTGTTCCTTTTGCTGGTGCGAGGGTCCTGCTCCCTCTGTGTTCCTACTTAATAATTCCTAAACAGACTATCAAAAATATTTAAGCAATGTACAAAAAACATGCAATACTACTGGAAAGCCGTGAGCTAAATATAAATAAAATAAAACAAATAACATTTGCATCCTATAATAATACAGTTCCTAAAACAAAATGGTATTAAACTGCACCACATTCAAAAATGTTTCTTTAAATAACAAAAATTTCAGCAGCATAAAAAGACCCACAATCAACTGGTTTTGAAAACAAGCAGCCAGGTGAAGTGCCAACAAGCCTTGTTGGCTAGATCACAATGCACAACCTAGAATGTAAACTTGTCATCTCTTGATTTGGATGGTTGCTCTTCTGAGCTTGTTATCTGGAGATTGTTGTAGCAACTGCTGTAGGTAGAAAGAGGTCAAGCTATGATACACTGTGAATGTTATTATAAGTATTTTATAATTATAAAATGGCTTTTTTATAATCTTCCAGGTTCTCTAGTTAACTATCTTTCAGGTTTTCCAACTTAATACTTCTCCAAGCACTCACTGTTTTCCTTAAGTTACACTTTAATAAGCGAAGATCATTCATATACCAAGGAACATCACATGTTCTACAGGATGTTTTTATCTTTGTAGATATGGTACTAAACCTAGTAATCTCCCTCTCCCAAACATTTAACAAATCATCGGCATTCATGTTCTCAAATGCTAATAAAACATTTGACCGCTCAACTCAAAAACAATATATATCAAAAAATCTATGCTCTCTCTGTTGCAATGAGGAAACTTTATTATATACTTGCCTACATCTTAACATAAACCGTAACCAATGGTGAGTGTAACATGGCATAGATATATTGTTTAAAGCTAATGTCATCGACTTGCTTTAGACAAAATAGTAAGTCAATGATATGGCCTTTATTATGAATAGGATTCCTAATAGCTGAAAACTCAAAAGTTGTTAGTATATTTTGAAAATCAAACCTACAGGGGGTCATTCTGAACAGCGAATAGCAGAGATGGATGTCCTATTTGGATGTCCATCCCCAATATTCGCTTCCCTGCCATCCCCAGATAAAGCCTCCCCGTATGAATAGCGTGTTTGTATGGGGAGGCTTAGATAGGGGCGGGAGGGGGCGTTCTGGAGATGGAGTAAGGGCGGGGCATGGGCGGGCCACGACCCCAGATGTATACAACACAAAAAGACTAAAATGCTGTTCATTTCCGGAAACCCCAATTTCTCCCCACCAGCCTGCCTAAAAATCGGAGAGGTAGAACTGCAAACTAAACCCTCAATCCGCTACCTGGGTGTCACACTGGACCAAAGACTGGATATGAAGACACACATTGGCAACATGGTAAAATCAACATACCATAAGATCAAGACACTCAAACATCTACGCCCCCTACTACAACCGGATGACTTCAGAACAATCTTTCAGGCACTAACCATTCCTCACCTCGACTATGCCAACGCGATCCTTCAAGGGCTTCCACAATCCACCCTAAACCCGCTCCAACTCGCCATGAACGCTGCAGCCAGAGTTCTAAGTGGGGCCTCAAGGCGAGACCATATTACACCCATCCTCAAAAGTCTCCACTGGCTCCCAATCCACGGTAGGATCGCCTTCAAGATCTTGCTACTAACATTCAAAACCATCAATGGGCTTGCCCCCTCATCACTCACTGGCCTCACACACATTACCCCCCCAAATAGAGCCAGAAGACCTACTGCAATAAACACCTTAGTAATCCCCAAAAAATGACCCATTGTACACAAACAACTCTAAACAGGGCTTTCAGCCTCTGTGCATCCAGATGCTGGAACACTCTACCACCCAGTATACGTACAATCCCGGAGCTGACCAAATTCAGGAGGGCATTGAAGCACTATCTCTTCCTCAAATGCTACCCGGAGGAAGGTACACCAACTCCCCCACTCACAACAAAGCTACACAACCATATGTAACTACCCTCAAAGTGATGTATATATGTGTAAATACTTTTCTGTTATCTATACAAATGTAAATAGTTAATACTGTTATCCAAGTTGAGTTACCTGTTATTTGTAATTACGGTGTAATCCCCCACCATAAAACACCCCGATGTTCCATGTAAACCACACTGATATCGAAGAGCGCGGTATATAAGAGAAATAAATAAATAAATAGGGCATATTCAGAGGTCAGCCCTGTATGTCCGAGACTGTGAACATAGATGGGGGACTTACTCCACCTCAGAGGTGGATTGTCCCCCTGGACGTCGGGGGATCATGCTGCCAGGCCTAGAAAGAAAGGTAGTGGGTGCAGGAAGTTCCCTGCAGCCGGACCCTGGCCATGGGAGGCCAGATCGAAGACCGGCTGCGGGAAAAGAAGGATTTCAGTGGCAGCCAACATTTGTGGCTCCATTCAGGAGCTGGGGTGCCATGGCACTGCGGCTCCATTCAGGAACCTGACTGAGGTAGCTGGGCATGTGGCTGGATGTACAGGCTGATCAGAATTGGGGCCCAGCCTGCACGTCCAGGCCATAGACCCGATTCTGATCCCGCAGGCACATCAAGCCCCCACGGGATCAGAATCGGGTCTAATTCTGGGCATTCCACTTCTGGTTGGCTGCACAGGGGGCTAGATGGGCAGATTGGAATGTGCCTCAAATCTGTCCATCTCAACAAGTCAAAATCCCCAATCAGAATGTAAAGGAATAATTACACGATAATGCTATAAACCAATCCAAACATACACTAGTACATTGGTCATTTAGTTAGAAAAATAGTTTCTCTTTCCTCTGGATCCACATTTTTTATCTAAGAGAGATTTTTTGGCCAATCTTAGTTTTGAACTTACATCCCAAATCAGTAGCCTCTGATTCTACCCACTGAAATACAGGTCCCATAATGCATCACTAAATCAGGAATTGGGTAAGTTTTACTGCTCTGGTGAGACCTCAGTTCAGACTTACTTGGATTTAGCCAAGCTGAACTGACTCTTCTCTAGCCTATAACCCTACTGCCTATGCTCTTGCTCCCTAGTAAAACATTAATATATTTAGTTACCTTATAGAGCCTAATTTACACAAGTAATGAAATAAACTTTTACAGCTCTACCCTTTAACACTAAGTTCAGATTACTCTGTTCCAGTTGTATAAGACTCACTTTGTGACAGAGGTCTCAGACTACCAATAGGCTAATAAATGGCTAGTAAATGGCTGAGAATGGCTATTAAATCATGCCATTCTCAGTAAGACAGCTGCAGTTTTAAACATCATAGCATTACATTTTCATGAACAATAGCCAGTATTCAGTAACATTCAGATTTATTTTCATTTGACAATTTTATCCCACAATATGTACAGCAGGATGGCTTTTTGTAAGGCCCAAGAGCAAGCAAAAAATAAAATTCTTTTAATAGCTACCAAGAGGGAATCACTCTCCTTAAACCTGCATGGCTGCCACATTTTTAGCTAGGAGTACTTTTCTAATGTGCCGTGCACATGATAAGAAGGCACTGTGAGCAGCGTGCCGTCCTTACTGCCTAGAAGCACATGACACTGGCATGAGTGATCGTGTTTGAGAAGGGCTTTCTGTTGCACCTTGCCTATCACTGACAATTTACATATCTTAGGAAAACCTTTGTCAGCTTCTGTCATTTCTGCACTATTATGTGCCTTTCTGGATAATTACCAGTTAATGTGAAAAAGCAGATGGGGGAAAAAAAAACTTGAAATTTCTGATAGAGGATCCTCAAACCTCTCCCCTTATCTGTGCAGAGCAGCTTCCTGATTTCAAAAGAAGTTTCAAAACCTTTGTTAGAAATGTCCCCGATTCCCAGTTTGAATGAACCAAATGACATTCAGCTGAAATTATGCAGCTCTTTTTTTCACAATTAAATTCCATTATTGTGAACTGTCAAAGTGAAAGGGAAGGTCTCTTAACTAATGTGTCGGTTGTTTGCTTGTACTTTCTGCAAATCACACTGTATAAAGCTGTGTGACTCTAAAGCAAAAGAAGAACAAACAACAACTAATTTTTCTGCAGTCTGCGGGCTCTTCTAGACCCTTCCTTATGCAAATAGAATTTTCTTTCCAGCAACAATTCAAGCAGCTTAAGATTCTGCCAAGCATAAGGACCTTCCCTTCTTTTTCTTGTCATGCCAATATTATCATTCTTTTTCCTGAGCGCATTGTGGTAGGAAATTTCAAATTAGCAGAGCAGACTAGGCAGTACAAAGCCGTGCTAATTTTTGGCCTATTCAATTTCACTTTGAAAATATGTTTGGTGTAAAAATGATGTGTAAGCTCTAAGAAACTCAATTATTAGGAATTTCAAGAGTTTTCTTATATATAGGCACAAGTAAAGCAAAGCGCTTTCCTTTCATTTTTAAGACAAAACAAAACATGAGCAAAAATTTACTTTTTCATTTGGTTTCAATTTGAAAACTTCAAATCTTGTCCTGCAAAGTAAAAATAAATACACGGATCTTCTCTAGGCCCTCTCCCATCCCACAGTTCCTTGAGGTACTACCACAGTAGTGCCTGATTATTACTAGGGGTTGTCAATTCATTTTAGAACCCAGTAAGAGCAGTTCATTTAAAGTAACATTACTACAAAACATGAAGGCCCATTTTGCTCAGGTGTTAAGGAAGTAATTGGAGCATGCAGGTCATGTGATTCATAAATCAACTAGCATTTTACAAAAGGATCTGCTGATTCAGAGCATTTTGCAAAAACATGCAAAAGGATGTGTATTTTTCAGCATGTACAAGGGAAGTTGCAATTTTAGAAGGCTATATGTGGAAAGAAAAAGCAACAGCATGAGGCAGCCTCTCTATATAGCTACCGGCACTTATACATAGAAGTGGCTATTTTACAACCTCTGCTTATAAGGTATAATCCTCCAGTCTCAGAAAACCGCATGAATAAGTGGTGAAAGCCACCAAAAGTGTTTTTTTATTATTGAGACAGAAATTAAAAAATTTGGGATTAAGAAATTTGTATGCTTAAGCTCTCATGTAAAGCCTTGACTGAAACAAGCAATTTTAAAATTCTATGTGCGCCTCTAAGCTAGTATAGAAAACCCTACAGACTTTGGACACATCGTGCAAAAAGAGAGATCTTTAGAGAAAGACATCATGCTTGGCAAGGTAAAAGATCAACGCAAAAGAGGAAGACCACCAATGAGATGTATTGATACAATAACAGCAGCTATGGGTGCCACTCTGTCAACAATTAGCCGCCTGACTGAAGACTGAACACAGTTTAAGACAACTATCCAAAGGGTTGCCATGAGTCAACACCGACTCGACAGCACTTAACAACAGCAACAACATGCATGTATAAATTGTTGACCACCCAAAACATGCCTTCTCAATTTCTTTGTGTACCAACCATCTTCATGTATAAACAGTAAGGGCCGGATATTCAAAGGGATTCATACGGTTAACAGACCATGTTAATCCCCTCATCTCCCCAGGTGCCACCATTGCATGCCCTATTCTAACTGGTCAGCATCAGAACTTGCCAGGAGCGTTCTGGGGATGGCAGCTGGCCAATCACCAGGCAGCAGTGATATTGTGCCATTGCTTGCTGATAGCGAAACAGCAAATGTAAGGCCTGGATATGACCCCAGCATTGAATGTCCAGGTTCAACAGCTAGCCACTGAAATCGCATTAGCCGCAATAGCCCCCCCTAAATTTCTGACATCACTTGAGCTTTCCAGAAACCCTAAGAAATAAGAAAAGTAACAAATGCAGCCATTTTTTATTGCCTATTCTATAAGTCATAGTTGAAAAGCAGAATGAGCAGCAAGGCAGGAGGAAGACTTGAGTCAGCTCTGCTCATCTCAATTTCTCTTCTAAAGCATTCGGACATCAGAGAAGTAGTTTTGTCAACACAGAAAAGGATGCTAACAAATCAAGGCGGGCACAAAATAGGAATGTACACAGAACAAAATTTGTAATTGTTTGAGTCATTTGAAGATGTTTCCCCTGCTTTTCAGATATATTTTAAGTTTGGTTGACACATTCTAATAACACATTTTGAATGTACATCAGAACAGTTTAACATGCCTTAGTTTAATACTTAACGTGTGTTAATTCATAGATTAATGTATGTGAAATTGATTTAGTGCACACTAGTTTTTAAAGGCATAATAAAGAAATGAATGCATATCCCTAGGACTTACAGTTAGTTGGTATCTTTAAGAACTGCAGCACAGAAGCATATCTCTTGCACAGTTGCATTACTATAAATTTGACCCAGGAGATGGAGAAACTAAAAGAATCCACAAAATCCAAGCACAGAAAAAGAGGAGCAGAGATTAACCATGAAAAACTCTGACACATCTGGGCAGCACACTCAGAAGTTCATTCATATGACCCGACTTGGCCAGGTTTCAGCAAACAGCCTGTGTCCGAAGTCGGCTTCTTGAAGTGTTATATGAACCACAGTCAAGATTCCACAATATCTTACAACAATCACAAGTACAATCACAAGTACAATCACTCTGCGTATTTAAAGGTATCATACTGAATATCGCACAATATTAAGCAACTCGTTCCAGCTCCAGTGTCAACATAAGCCAGTTTACATTGTAGCAGAGTCGGGAAGGAAGAGAATTCTATAAAGCTTTACACATGTGTATACTTCTCAAATGATCCCTAAAATATCTGCTTTTAAATTAAGAGAGTAATTTACAGATAAGGGAGCTTATTTTAGAAGCCCCGTTTGTGCTTTGAATGTCTAAAAATGGGCATAGAGACCAGGCCTGTACCAAGCCATAAATGCGCCCTGTGCGACTCGCACATCTGGTGCCCCCCCCCTCATCATTTGCCCCATGCCTGGCATCTCCCTATGTTACCTCCATATCCAGCAGGCTCTATTCCTCCCCCCAACCACTGCCTGTCCTTGATCAGCCACTGCCACTTTGCACGGTCGCAGTGGTAGCGATTGGCAGCAGCGAAATCCAACATTTTTTTTTTTAAACGGGTCTTTCTCACTCCATGTTTGGATGCAGATCTGATCCCTCCCTCTTCTGACATATGCTCCTGTCAGAGGAGAGAGGGACCAGACCAGCCATTCAAACACAGATCTTTATAACTCTGCATTTGAATAGCTGGCCTGGTCCCTACCTCCTCTGACGCGAGCATAGGTCAGAGGAGGAAGGGATCAGACCTGCATGCAAGCACAGAGTTGGAAAGACCAGCGTCTTTTGTTTTAATGGATGCTGCTGCTGCCAATCACCACCGCCAAGGCAACAGGAAAAGCGGCGGCGGAGGTGGGGCAAAGGCAGACAGCATGGGGGGGGGGAGCTGAAGCAGGCAGCCTCAAATGCGCCCCGATTTCTATGCACCCTGTGCAGCTGCCCATTCTCACAGGGCTAGCTACGGTGCTGATAAAGATTCATCCCTGGGCCTTTCTATAAAGTGATACTAAAGATGTTCCAGGCTGAACAGGGACATGGTACAGTATAGGTGTATCCAAGGTGTTCCTAAGTACTTGGACACTCTTGTCCGATTTCAGAAATGTCCTGCATATTCTGAGCTGTGTCCAAGTGTATACCTGATTCAGGGCATAAACAGGCATTGGCAAAGCTCTCGTTCTGCCATCCAGACACCCAGAGAGCACAGAAAACAATGATCAAGGGAACTACAGACCGGTGAGCCCGACATCAGTACCGGGCAAAATGGTGGAAACCATTATGAAGAGCAAAATTACTGAACATGTCAGATAGTCATGGTTTAATGGGAGAAAGTCAACATGGATTTAGCCAAGGAAGGTCTTGTCTTACAAATCTGTTATATTTTTTTTTGAAGGTGTGAATAAACAGGTAGACAAAGGTGAGCCGTTTGATACAGTGTATCTGGATTTTCAGAAAGCCTTTGACAATGTCCCCTGTGAAAGACTCTTGGCAAAATGAAAATGTCATGGGGTTGGGTGGTAGTGTACGATTGTGGATCAGGAATTGGTTAAAAGATAGAAAGCAGAGGGTAGGACTAAATGGCCAAATTTCTCAATGGAAAAAGGTGAATAGTGGAGTACCCCAGGGTCTGCTGCTTTTTAACATATTCATAAATGATATGGAAATGGGAACAATGAGTGATTGATTAATTTTGTATCATCTGCAAATTTGATCACAAGTTGTTAAAACACAAGAGGATTGTGAAAAATTGCCACAAGACCTTGATAAACTGGAAGACTTGACGTTCAAATGGCAGATGAAATTTAATGTGGACAAGTGCAAAGTTATGCACCTAGGAAAGAACAACCCAAACTATGGTTACCCGATGCAAGTGTCCACATTAGGACCATCACCCAGGAAAAAGATTTAGGCATCATCATGGATAACATGTTGAAACCCTCCGCCCAATGTGCAGCAGTGGCCATGAAAGCAAATAGAATGCTAGGAATCATAAGGAAAGGAATGGAGAATAAAACAAAGGATATTATAATGCCTCTGTATCGTTCCATAGTGAGACCGCAGCTTGAATATTGTGTGCAATTCTGGTCGCCATATCTTAAAAAGGATATAGCGGAATTAGAAAAGATACAGAGAAGAGCCACCAAAACGCTAAAGGGCATGGAAGGATACCCCTATGAGGAAAGGCTTAAAAAGTTAGGGCTCTTTAAACTGGAAAAGAGACGCCTGAGGGGAGATATGATAGAGGTCTATAAATGAATGAACGGAGTGGAATGGGTAAATGTAGATCGATTGTTTATGCCATCAAAAAGTAGAAAGATTAGGGGACATGCAATGAAGCTACAATGTAACCCATTAAAACTAATAAGAGAAAATATTTTTTCACTCAACATATAATCAAACTCTGGAATTCGTTACCGGAGGATGTAGTAAAAGCTGTTAGCCACTAACTTTTGTTTACTCTCAAAAAAAATTAAATCAGCAAACTCGGCAGCAGCAAGCCTCATTAGTAGTCACTGAAGTCTTAGGCTGCAACAACAAATGTACCATCGCAAACAACCGGCAAGGTCTATTTAAGGCTGTAATTATTGACTTTGTATCACAAAAAGCCTTTGCAGCTTCTGTTAACTGTTGATAGACTGCCAGATGACACTGAAAAATAATTTTACCGACTAAAGATCGAGACTTACGCCACCAACATTCAATTCAATGCAACTTCCTTTTAGCATTTCTTAAATCCTTAAACCCTATGGGGCCATGTGTTTATGCTTTGGGAAAAAAAGATCTAGAAGGAGCCAATTGCTCCATAGCTGCCGAAAGTACCCCCCTAAGATGGTTAAAATGTGTTTGGTATGTCTTGATCTTTTATGCAATGCCTTACAGTTTCTAGTAGGAAGCACCAGGAGCCCCATTTTCTAAAGTGCATTAACTCATTAATGCATGCTAAGGAACATTCCAAAGAATGCATGTTAATTAAGCACATAGGAGGTAATATTATAAAGGACTTTTACATGTATATGCCAGTATATAGACACTAAAAACCTCTTATAAAATTATCAACATTGTAAATGTAGGTGCGGTGTGATAAGGTACTTTAGAGTAAGCATTTAAAGCGAGGAGTCCGGTTAGAGCACAGGCAGGGTCACAAATTACACTCATATTTTATAAAAACACACACATATGCACAAAGAGATGTAATAGTCTGTGGCTTCAACATAGCCTCTGTTTCTGCAGGATTGGGGCTACTATTTTAGAAACTGCAACATATAGGCACCTAAGACACATAGGCACCTATATGTTGCTATAAAATAGGCTAAAAATTCGAACCTACATGGCTTTAACACATAGGCGAACTGTTATAAAATTGCCCTCATAGTTAGTAAATAGGCGCCATTGAGAATAATATGGCTTACATTGTTTAACACATGTAGTATACCCTAGACTTCCTGTTGGTTCTCTCAAACATCTCCAAAATGTCCAAAACATTGCCATTAAACTCATTCACAGATCCCAGAAGTAGGATCACCTTACTGCTCTCTTCATCTTACACCACTGGATCCTGGTTATTTATCCCATCAAATTCAAAATTCTTCTCATAATACACCGGGCCTTTTATACTAATCTCCTCTTCTACCTCTCCATCCACTTCATATTCTCTTGCACCTGTCCTACTCGATCACGGCATCTAAACATACTATAACTTCCTCCAGTGTGTCACGCCCATCTCGTCTCCACACACCACACTGCTTTCTACTTTCTTCTACCCACACTTCAGAACTCTTTACCTGTCCATCTCCACGCTAAATCTTATTATAAAAAATTTGAGACTGGCCTTGAAACCTTTTTCTTCAACAAAGCATTTGGTATGCAGATGTACAATAGCTCTCTTTGATTTTCCCCTTCACCAGTCTTTCTCCCATTAGCTGCACCATCCCCTCCCCTACCTCTCTGCGGGCTCCTCTTAACCCTGTTCTCCTTTGCCCCTTCCTACCAGCCTTGTTGTATTCCTTCTCCTCCACCCACCGCCCCTTATTTTACTGTTATTCACCTTTGAAAACTGCTTTGATACTTCTAGAAAGCTGTACATATATCAAGAATCCAGAAATAAATTTTAAAAAAATCACATTAATACGTATTAAAGTGCACTAAAATGAATTAATTGACTAATGCATAGTAGTAAATGAGGCCTAATAGAGAGATAAAATGTGCACTTTACTGGGTGTGAACTAGTTCATCTTAGGTAACCTTCTGTTTCAGAGAAATGTAGAAAATGATGGTAGAAAAAGAACACACCTATCCAGTCCGCCCAAACCATCAGCCCATTCTCTACAATCCTTCCTTCTCTCTCAAAGATCTTTGAAACGCAGCAAGAAACCTGATGCCATACACATTTTTCCTACAAGAGAATGAAAAAAAAAAAAGAAAACCTTCAGTGCATCTGGTCCTAAATAAGATGCAGAGCTCATAAATCAGCTCTGAATGGGGAGTTTGTTGAAGAGTTTCAGTAGTAGGTTCTGGCAGTCTTGCTTGCTGACTTGTATATTTCCTGCTTCCTTTACTCATTTTTATGTTTCCATTTGCAGTTAAGTGTAACACTTTCATTGCTTTCTCTAGCCAGGCATGTGCAATAGCATTTTCAGCCATGAAAAATGATCCTCTACCAATAAAAGAATACAGAAACAGAAGAGTGGTATAAGTTAAACATATATATAATTAAAACCAGGGGAAGAAAGCAGCTTAATACAAACCACCATTCATCAAAAGAATGCCTGATCTCATTGATCAAATATAAACGAATCCATAGTAAAATATCAAAAAGGTATTGATAATGCAAAAGAAACATTTTTCATTGGAAAGGAAATTCTAGAAGAAAGCAGCATGGCATGCGGACTCTGAAGTAACACCAGGAAGTATCTCTTCACAGAAAAGGTGACCGATAAATTGAAGAGCCTCCCAGTTGAGGTGTTAGAGGCCAAACCTGCAACGGAATTCAAGAATCCCACTAGAAAAATATAGCTCTGTCAAACAGGTGTGTAAATAAAAATCCGCCAAAAAAATCACAGCACAGCACTTCCCTACTATTAACTCGTAAAAGAACGACACAAAAGCACCTAGAAAGACATACAAAAATGTGATACAGGAGACCTCAGTTTAGGGTCGTAACACTGAATACAACTCCTGTGCACCTCAGTCACTGCTTTCCGTTCAGCTTGATGCTAGACTGCAATTATTTTGTTTTATGCAATTAAAAGCTCCATCTGGTATCCAAAATGGACAACAAAAAAGAATACTTAGCTTAGAATAAAGTCTACATGAGTACCACCGCTAAACAAGCTCGCTGTTCAAAGACATCCCAACTTAATTAGTTCTCCTGAAGCAGCCAGTAGTAGTCTGGTGAAAGTTGAGTAGAGCAAAACTTCAGAGAGTTTGAAGTTGCCATGCTTGTTGATGCCCTGGGGTTCAAGAAAGCATGGGATAAGCACAGGATCATCAAATATAAGAGCAAAGCTGAATATCAGGTAGGCTCTGTGCTATTGCGTTTTGAATGGGCAGATTAGAATATCAGTGCTATCTGGTTAAAGTTTTCTTGTACACCTGGCATATTTATTTATTTATTTAGACAGACTTATATACCACCTTGTCCTACAATCAAAGTGGTTACATCACATCACAATTGGGTTATATTTAACATTTGGGTGCTTTACAACATTTAACATGAGGGTATTTAACAACATTAAGACAAAACATTAAGACAACACAATTTGAGGGTTAAATTTATCATTATATTGTCGTGGGTTTAGCTGTGTTGATTAGGTATTGATTTTTCAGGGGTGTTTACGTTGCTATCCCGCTCGGGTGTGGGCTGTTGCATGTCTGGTGGGGACTGTTGTCAATCTGCTTGTATGTTTCTTTGAAGAGCAGGGTTTTAAGGGCCTTGTGGAAGTCTGTGATGTCCTCTAATTCCCTTAGGCACGTTGGGAGGGCGTTCCATAGTGTGGATGCCATTAATGATGGAGCTCTTCTTGACGTATTTTGTTTAGTCTTGTGATATCCTGAAGGTGTGGTGATCATATTGGTATTGTTGTTCCTTCTTGGTCTATTACTAATGTTTCTTGTTAGGATTTCTTGTAGTACATCTGCTGAAAAATGGTGGATGATTTTGAAAATGATCAAGATTATTTTAAATTTTGCTCTGGCCACCATTGGGAGCCAGTGTAGTTGTTGTAAGATAGGGGTGATGTGTTCTGATCTTGGCGTGTCAGTGATGATGCGTGCTGTAGTGTTCTGCACCATTTGGAGTGGGTATAAGGTTTTCTGGGGTAGGCCTTGATATAGAGAATTTCCATAATCAAGCAGAGGTGTAATGAGCACTTGGCACACTGTGTGGAAGTGATCCTGGCAGAGTAGTGGCATATCTCTTGTTTCTCCCAACTCTAAGGAGCTGATTTTATAAAGAACCGTGTAAAATAAGTACCATTTACGTGCATAAGTCACCTAGTTTCAAGGACATATGCAGGCATGAGCACCTGTGTACATATTTTAGGCAGTCACTATTCTGTAAGTATGTGCATAAGACCAATCAGACGTACTGTCAGTGGGCATACACAGGGGTGGATTTGGGTGGAGCTCAAATTTACACATGTAAGTTATAAAATATTATAACTTAGGTGTGCCTGAAAATTGTAGGCACAGGCATTTATGCGTACCATAGAGCAGGCATAAGAGCTTGCACCTGTTTTGCATGTGTGCTTATACCACTTATTTATTTATCTATCTGTTGTTGTTGTTTTTTTTATACCGCCTTATCTGGGTATCAAGACAGTTTACAGGGAACAAGAACTTAACAGGTTTACATAGAACATTTAGATACTTAATAGCATTGAACAGTATTACTACAAATGAGAACTGTGGTCTATAGTTTTAATGTATTAACAGTCAGAAGTTATATACAAGGGGGGTGGGGATAGGAGCATGAGGGGGTTGGGGGAGTGGGCGGGGGCGGGGGAAGGCGTGCAGGAGGGGGTGTGTGAGGGTGGTAATTTGTAGCATGTGTGTCTATAGGTTTTGTTGTTGCATGGGGAACATCACTTAGGTGTTGAAGTGTCCTTTGCATAGTAGTGTTTTGAGATCTTTGCGGAAGTTTGTTAATTTGTGTGTTTCCCTGAGGTCGCTGGAGAGTTCATTCCAAAGGTCGGGTGCATAGATGGAGAAGGCCCTGTTGAGAGTGTTTTGGTTCATCTGGGTTGTTTCTACTGGTAGGTCAAGAAGGTTCATGTTACATTTTTGCCTTGTTCTGTTGATTGTTGATGTGTGGATGAGGGATTCTAGGTATGTTGATGAATGATCATGTAAAGATTTGATCATGTAAAGATTTGAATATGTTCATGGTTGATTTATATTTGACTCTGCTGTGTACAGGTAGCCAGTGTAGATATTTTAACATTGGTGTAATGTGGTCACTCTTTTTTTCTTTTGTTAGGGTGTGTGCTGCAGTGTTTTGGGCCATTTGTAGTTGGTGAAGAGCATGTTTAGTGAATCCTTGGTATATACTATTGCAGAAGTCTAGTAGGGGAAAGATGAGTGCCTGAAGTACAGAGCAGAAGTCGGATGTTGCGAGTAGAGGTTGAAGGTTGCAGAATATCTTTATCTTGTGGTAAATTGCTTTTGTGGTTCTGGTGATGTGAGGGGAGAAGGTGAACTGTTGGTCGATTGTTATGCCCAGGTATTTCACCTCCTGCTTGTTTTCTAGTTCCATTTTATGTATTTTAATAGTTTTGGGGGGTGAGAGTGATTTGTTTCTGGAGATATGGAGTACGTCCATTTTTTTGAAATTGATCTGTAGTCCGTGTTCGTATAGCCATTGTGAGATTTCTTGAAAACATGTAGATACTTTGTTAAGGTTTGGATTACAGATGTCATAGGGTGTAAACATCAAGATGTCATCTGTGTAGATCCTGTATTGAATGTTATGTTTTTGGAATATGGTGCATATGGGTTGCATGAATATGTTGAAGAGTAGAGAGGATAGTGCAGAGCATTGTGGAACTCCTTTGGGTTGTCTGCATGGAGTTGATTTGTTTGTTCCCATGTGTACTTGTTAGTGACAGTCTGATAGGTATGACTGCATCCATTTGAGTGGGGTACCACCAGTTCCAATGGATTGTAGTCTGGAAAAGTAGGAGATTGTGTGGAATGGAGTTGAATGCTGTGGATATGTCAAGGAAGATTAGGATGTATGCATGGTTAATCTTGTTGATGCCTCTCATTATTGTATCTTTTAGTGATGTGAGAAGAGTTTCAACACTGTGGTGTGACCTGAAGCCATGCTGATGTTGATCTAGAGGGGCATGTTTGTCAACATGGTTCTATAGTTGCTGGAGTACTATTTTTTTGAATTATTTTGGAGATGAAGTGTAGGCAGCTGATGGGTCTGTACGAGGCAGGGTCTCTTTTGTCAGATGTGGGTTTTTTTAGAATTGGTCATATTGATGCTATTTTTAGGTCATTTGGAAGGAGACCTTGTTCAAGTGAAACCCGTGCCAGTTGACCGATGAAAGGGGATAGATAGTTCAGCTTTGACTATCTTAATCCAGTTGACAGGGCATGGATCCAGCGGTGAGGTAGTAGTGTTGAAGCTGCTACTGGTATGTTATATGTTTTCATTAGAGATGGAGTCAAAGGTTGTCCAATGAATTCTTGGTGGGTTTGTTGTCTATTGCAGTGTATTGTGCATTGTTAATGGGTAACCATCCTGTTTTGGAAGAGGTCTACCAGAGTTTGTGGGTGGAGGGAGTTTTCAGGTGTTTTATGATTGGGTGTTGTGCTTAGGGATCTATCGATAATAAATAGCTCTCTTGGTTGGTTGAGAGAGTTCATTAAGATTTTTGTGCTTTGATCCTTCGCGTTGTTTACCATGTTGCAGTATTGTTTGTGTTTGCATGAATCTCATTTATAATTCAGGCTGCTTAGATATTCCCCATTTTCTTTCAGTTTTTCTTAGCTCCCGCTTTGGTCTTTGGTATACCATGTAGCATTTGGCTTGTGTTTTGGTGAAGATCTGGTTGGGGGCATGGATGCTGCATTGCTTATAGCCCGGTTCCAATTTGTGATCATAGCTTCTATGTTAGATGTGCTGGATTGGAGGTGGGATGTAATTTCCTCCAGGAAAGCTTTTTTGTTGAAGGTGCGGAATCTGTTTTTCAGTGTGTGAATAGAGTTTTTCGTGTGGGTATTAGCATAGAGGGGAGTGGAAAAGTTAATCATGGTGTGGTTAGACCATGGGACTGGGAGTGTTTGTGTCACGGAGATGTTGCTATCTGATTTCAAGTATTTTGGTATGTTTATAAGGTCTAGTATATTTCCTTTCATGTGGGTGGGAATGTTTACTATTTGTTGGTAGTCCAGAGCATTTATGGCCTTCAAAAATACATTTGTGTGATTTTTGGGGAGCGGTGGTTAAGTGGAAATCTCCTAGCAGTAGAAGGGGTCTGCTTGGGCATATAGTGATGTGGTCATTTGTTATTGACAAGCTGTCTAGGTCGTCTATGGATGTGGAGTCTGTGATTTGGAATTGTAGTCTGGTTTTGGCAATGATTAGGACTCCTCCTCTTTTGTTTATATGTGGGCAGTTTAGAGTTGTGTATTCGCTTGTTGTGAGTTGGTTGAGGAGAACAGTGTCTGTTACTGTTAGCCAAGTTTTGGTTATGGAGAATATATCTGGTCCATCTTTCCTGAGGATGTCGGTGATAATTGGGATTTTGTTGCACACTGAGTGTGCCTTGATGAGGGAGCATTTTAGGTATTGTTTGTTGTTTGGTGTGGTTCTTTGTTTAGGGTGTATAGGGCAGGTTGTATTTGTATGAGACTGCTGTAGTTTCTGAGCCAAGGGTTGTGTTGTGCGTTGTGGTGCTGTTGGCGTTGCATCCTAACTATTATTGGGATATACTGGGTAGTGGCTGTTAGAGCAGTAATGTAGTGTGTTATAAAGATGAGCACCAATAGGAGGATTGTGTATGAATGGTAGTTTAGCATTATAGCTTGTAGTATAGGTGTCATCGGCTGTTGTGGACTGGGAGGTATGGCATAGGTTTCAAAGATTGTAGTTTGATTGAAGATTGAAGTTAATTGTTGCCTATCTTGTAGTGGTGAATTCCCAGTTCTGTTGGCTTATGTGGTTTGTAGCGGTGATCGTTGGTGTTGTTGCTGCTGCGATCTATGAATTGAGTTGTGCGGGGGTGTTTTCATACTATTGTGTATGCTGACATGAGTTGTGTTATGGCTGGTTGTCTCTGTTAGAAGTCTTGTGTTCCTGGAAGTGTTGATCGGTATGAAGGGGTTGCCGTTTGTTCTGATGTCTTTGGTTTGCAGACAGGGCTATTTGTGTAGGCTGTTGAGGCAGAGTCTCACTCTGTGATGGAGCAGCTTTATAGTATGAGAAATTGTTTGGAAGGTTCTTACCCTGTGTTGAAGTGGGCGGTGGTGGTCTCCTAAATGTTGCATAGTTGAGCAGCGAGGCACTGATTCATTTGATTTCTGATGGTGCAGTGTTGGGTGCTTCCTTTCAGCTGGGGCTGCTTGGGCTTCATCCTCACCTAAGGGCCACACCAAAGGGCCCTCTGGTGAGGCCCTCCAGTGTGGGCCCACCAGGCGCATGCCTCAGCATGCCTCGGCTTTTTAAAGTTGTTTAGGCCTCCAATTGGCTGTGGTGGTGGAGAGCAGGGAGGAGCTCACCTGCCTGCTCCCTTCAGCTGTAGCTGATAGGGGCGTAAGTGGCTGAGGCACCTGCCATCCACCGGCACCCCCAATTATATAAAGTATGTGTGTACTTCACTGTATAAAATAGATCTCAAATCTGTGCGTACTCATGCATGTAAACTCTGGGAGTTTATAAGATTACCCTTCTAAAACAGTTAGCTTTTGGCCAACCCGTTGTCCATCCAAAAATTAACTGGTCTGCAGGCCGCAACTATTAAAAAGTTAGTAATTCAATTAACTCCTAAATTTAATGATAAATGGCTGAGAATATCAATCTCCACATTGTTCTTTGTTGAAACTATACAAAGCATATATTTCAAAAACTGAATGGACTGTACAAACATGATGGAAAAGATGACATTTTACTTACCAGATAATGTCCTTTCCTTGAGTCCTGCTAGACCAGTACAGACAAAGGGGTTGTGTTTGCCTACCAGCAGATTGGTGGAAACAAAGAATCAATGAAAAGTTCAGGTTTCAAAGGCATCATTCTCATCCCTTTATCCACCTCAGCCATCAGAGGTCTCTTCAATATTCATTCCAAAGCATATGGGAGAACATGGCAAGCCTCATACAACCTCAACATGGGTAACAATGAGTAATCAAACAGTAGCGAACTATGTATGGGAAAGCATAAACAGAAGGCTGTCCATAGAAGATGAACCTGCAGAGCCAAATATATAAATCATAGCGAACCCAAGGGTACTGCCGCAGAAGAACAGAGTAAACAATTCCAGGGGACAGGCCCTGGACTGGTCTAGCATAACTCAAGGAAAGGACATTATCTGGTAATTAAAATGTCACCCTTCCATTTCATCCTGCTAGACCAGTTCAGACAAGTGAGATGCGCAAACCTATGACTCCATTGGGCAGGAAGAAGAAACAGCAGCTCGCAAAACCTTAGAGCCAAAGGCCATGTCTGCCCGAGCATGGACATCCAAGCAGAAATGCTTGACCAAAATGGAAAGTGATGCCCACATTGCCACCTGACAAATGTCTGAAGGGACTACCGAACTCTGCTCTGCACACGGGGATGCTAACACTCGGGTAGAATGGGCATGCAAACCCTCCAGAACTGGCTGGTTTTGAAACAGATCCGCTGAGACAACAGCCTCCTTAATCCAGAGCCTCAATGCAGACTTAGCCTCTGTATCATCTTGCGTGGGCCAGCAACAGCATAAAAAAATGGCCTGACTTACGAAAATAATTTGTAACCTCCAAGAACCAGAGAAACACCCTTTGGACATCCACAAGGTGAAGATCCTACTCATTCCCCCGACCCTACTCCTTAGAGAAGGAGTGCAGGCGAAGCTCCTGGTTCCCATGAAAGGAAGAAATCACTTCAGGGAAGAAGGAAGACAGGCCAAATGGAAACGGCCTCCTCAGAAAAGATAGGTAAAAATCTTGGCAAAACAGAGCTGGCAGCTCAGAATCTGCCTTTCAGAACAAATTGCAACCAGGAAGACAATCTAGAGCATTAATCCTTCAAAGTATCATGCTTCAGCAGCTCAAAGGGCTTCGACATCATGGCCCGAGCACCAGACACAGAATCCAGGAAGAGACCACAGACTGGAAGAGAGCATGCAGGCGTTGACCCCCCCCCCCCCTCCCCCTCCCTGAAGAAGGCACAAAACATCTGGTTGTAAGGCTAGAAACTCAACAGCCAACAGACCTTTATCTTTATTTTAAAATTTCATACGCCACCCTTTACACAAGCAATATGGTGGTTTACAATAAAATGTGGCTGCTAGGAGCAAAGAAGGAAAGGAACGCCAAATGCAAAACAGAACAGGAAAGAAAAAAGCACAATGCGAGAGTGAATAGTATAAATGCGGCAGAGGCGGAGAGGATTATGCAGAGGGTGGCGGGAGGTCAAAGGCAAGGGAAAACAGATCTTATTCACATGGTGCCCCCCAACAGATCCAGAAGAGCAATAGCCATAAACCTACTAGTAAAACCAAAGGAATCATCAAAGTGCAACATATCAACCACAAACAGGGCGTTCCGCTACTATGTACCTAAATGCTGGAATGCCCTACCCCCTGACATTAGGGCGATTGCCGACCTATCACAGTTCAGAAAGGCACTCAAATACCATTTATTCCTCCAATGCTACCCAAACTCCAATGACACCCCTCTGAAGAGATGACCCACTCTAAGAAACAACCCTCACGTTCATTATGTTATTTCACCCACTCATTGCCATGTAAATATCTCATGCATATAATCAACCCTGTTATCCAAGCTACTCTTTACTATGTAAAAATCTCATGTATATAGTTACCCCTGTTATCCAAGTTTGGACCCCTGTTCGATGTAAAACCAAACAGCATGTTGTTATGGTTGTTGTGTTATAATGTAAACCGCGCTGATGCCAAATAGCGCGGTATATAAGAATTTGTAATAAATAAATAATAAAATAATAATAAATAAAACAGATAGGTCTTTAACATGGCTTTAAATCTGTGGAAGGATAGCTCAAGGAGGAGGTCAAGAGGGAGAACATTCCAGAGGGCAGGACCCAGGAAAAAGAAAGCGAGGCTGTAAGTGGATTGTAGGCGTGCTTATGAGGCAAAGGGAAGGTACAACCTGTTGACATGTAGGGATTGGAGGGTACGATGGAAGCAATGAAGATGGATAAGGTTGGAAAGGGTACTGAGGGAAGCTGGTGTGAATGACTTTGTGGACCAAAGAGAGAATCTTGTACTGAATATGGAACCGAATGGGAAGCCAGTGGCAGTGAATGAGTGTGGGTGTGATGTGACCTGTACGTGAGAACAGAGTAACTAGGCAGACGGCGGTATTCTGGAGGAGCTGAAGATGGTGGATTTGATACATTAGAAGTCCAGCTAAGGCAAAATTACCTCTGAAACAGGCCAAACCTGCCACCTGGACATTTAGGGAGATAAGAGAAAAAGTCCTTCTCCAGACCGTCCTGCAGAAAAGGCCAACAGAGACAGCACCTTGGCCCCCTCAGAAGCCAACAACCATGCACCGCACCAGCACTCAAGGCACCAGGCCCACACTTATGCCAGGTTGGTAAACCTCCTCTAGGCTCCAAGAAGAGTGGAAAACCACCTCCAGAAAGTAACCCGCCCCAAAATGGAGGCAAATGAAGAGGTGACACTTACAGGATCCACATCAGAGCTCCGAATCACGCTCCCCTCAGCCAATCCGACACCGCCAGAATAATCCTTCTCAGGACATGAGACACCACCACAGCTTTTTCAGATTACATTCAAATCACCTGGCCCTCAACTGGGGCCAGAAATATGGAACAGCCAACATGATGGAACTGCAGGGAGATGGTGAGGTGCATTAATTGCTTTGAGGCAAGAGCCAAGGGCCCTTGGCCATTCGGCTTTGGCAATGGGTACCCTAGCCCGAGAGACTGCTTTCCATCATCAGAAGGATCTATGAACAATTGTCCAGCTGCACACCCTTCTTCAAAAGACTGAACTGCTGCCACCATCACAGGCAGGCCATCACCATCACTGGGAGTGGGAACCTGAGCTTGAACCACTGTGACCACCAGTCAGTAAGGACCGTTGGAGCAGTCACATAGGAGCATGTGCCCACGGCACCATCTTGACTGTCGCAGTCATCATTCTGAAGAGTTGGAGAGCAATCTGGACTCTGGGAACCTGCTGTGAACAAAACTGCGCTAGGCAATCCAACAGCCTATGACTTTCTCTTCTGGCAGAAAGACTCCATGAGTAACAAAATGTGCTCCAAGGAACTCCTGGAACTGGGAATGTGACAGAAGGCTCTTTCCCAATAGATCACCCAACCAAGGCTCATCAGAAAGGACACCACTTGAGGAACTGCCCTAAACACCTCTGAAAGAGAATGGGCTCAGATGAGGCAGTAGTCCAGTTATGGGTTCACACAAATCCCTTGGTGCTGTAGAGCTGCAGCCACCACCACCATGACCTTGGAGAACATCCTTGGGGCAGCAGAGAGCCCAAATGAGAGGCTGGTGAACTGAAGGGGTGAGCCAATTATGGCAAAGCACAGATACTTTGCTGATCCCCCAGATCGGGATATGAAATTACATCTCAGCCAAATCCAGAGATGCCAGGAATTCCCCTCAGCACACCGCTTGAATCATGGATCACAAAGTTTCCATCCAAAAGCTCATGACATGCAAGAGCTCATTGACACACTCGAGGTCCAGAATAGGCCGGAATATTCCTTCCATGTTAGCACCACAAAACAGATAGAAGGCCTACCCTTGCCCCGATCATCTGGGGGAATGGACACCACTGACTTCAGGAGAAGCAACTTGTCCAATGTGATCTGCACAGTGGCCCTGCTGTTCTCAGACCCACAAGGGAAGAGGACAAAAGTGGCCGGGTTGCGCTCTTTGCCTTCCAAAACACAGCTGTACTGAATGGGGACTAGTACCCGGTGATTCTTGTGAACTGGGCCCATTCCTGAAGAAAGAGGCAAAGCCTGCCCCCAACCAGAGGACCAGGGAATGGGCCCCCAAAACTCCATTGTGCAGCCTGGGAGGGTCCTTCTCTGGATGGGTTCAGGACCCTGGACCCCAAGCATTCCATGAAGGGACTGAGAACGTGCCCAAAATCCATAATCAGAGGGGAAGAAAGGCTATCCAGACCGGTAGCAACGAGAGTGCAAGACTCCCAGGAGTCCAACCAGTATGCCTGTGAGGAGCGGACAGAGGCTGATGGAAAAGGGGCTCCTGCCCATTTCACAGGCCCCTTGGACCTGTCCTCCGAAAGGCAGAAACTTTTTTTCTCGCCCAAGTCTTTCACCATCTTCTCCAAATCGAACTCGACAGAAGCATTCCTCTAAGGCCAGATTGACAACCAGGCTTTGGAAGATGAGACCACTGCCTGAGTCAGAGTCAAGCCAACACCATATCACCATCGACAGAGCACAATTCCTGGACTCTAGAAGTACCAGGACATACATAGCATCAGAAAGTATGGCCGTAGCCAACTCCAAAAGAGGGGTATAACCATCCAGCGTAAGAGATTAAATCCACTGGGGCAGAGCTCGAGACATCAAGCCTGCACATACCACCAACTGAAGAATAGCAGCGACTGCAGCAAAGTGGTTCTTCAACACAAATCCACCTTTTGGTCCAGAGTATCCTTTAAGGCCAATCTGTCTTCCATAGGTATGGTGGATCCATCTGGTAACCATCGTGACCGTCGCATCCTCCCTGAGAATGTCAAACAACTCACAATGCACTCCTTCTCTGGGAAAGAATGCCTCTTCTTACACACCCTTAGCCCCTGGACTCTGACTGGAACAAGCCCTTGAGCATCTCCAGGAACAGGAAGACAGCAGTGGATTTCCGCACCCCTTGCAGTTGTGGATGCATCTTTGGCTCCTGCTCCATGCCTGGAGCATCTGCCAAGATGCTGGCAATCAACGAATCACATCAGCCTCTTCATAATCCTCTGAAAGCGAAAGTACTTCTTCATCCGCATCACAACCCAGTTCCAAATCTTGAACAGATCCCAGCTGGTCCCCATCTCCAGTGGGCGCCCCTCGCCGGGGACGCTTAGCCAAAGATGGATGAACAAGGCTTCCACTCTCAGCCTGCCCCTCATGAGACTGTGCCCGGGGACACCCAGAGGCCACAGGCTCTGAATTTCAATGCCAGAAGGACCAGGCCTGCTGCAGAAAGGAAAAGAATTCCAAGGAGGACAATCTGAAGTGCAGAAGCTCTCCTCTCGGAAATGAGCCCCCAACACCAATGGAGTGCAGGAGTAGCCTAATGGTTAGAGTACTGGCTTGGGAACCAAGAGACCAGGATTCAATTCCCACTAGCATTCCTTGAGGCCTTGGGCAAGTCACTTAACCCTCTATTGCCTCAGAAAAATCCAAGTTATCAATGTCCCTATTTAATGTACATTACAAAGTAAACCACTTTGACTGAAATGATAGAAACATAAAAACATGATGGCAGAAAAAGACCACATGGTCTATCTAGTCTGCCCTTCCATATCAACCACTACAACAGTCCCCTTTTTTCCTTTAGAGATCTTCTGTGTTTATCCCATGCTTTTTTGAATTCAGATACTGTACTCATCTCTACCACCTCCACTGGGAGACTACTCCACACATCTACCACTCTTTCTGTAAAGAAATATTTCTGTGTAATACTCCTGAATCTATCCCCTTTCACCCTCATCCTTTTCCCTCGTAGCAGAGTTTGCTTTCAATTGAAAGAGACTCTCCTTCTGTGCATTTATGCCATGGAGGTATTTAAATGTCTCAATCATATCACTTTATCCCACCTTTCCTCTAAAGTATACATATTAAGCACCTTAAGTCTGTCCTCATATGCTTTATAACAAAGACCACTAACCATTTTAGTAGCCACCCTCTGCACCAACTCCAACCTGTTTATATCCTTTTGAAGGTGCGGTCGCCAGAACTGCACACAATACTCTAAATGAGGTTGAACCGAAAACTTATATAGAGGCACTATCACCTCCTTTCTTCTGCTGGCCATTCTTCTCCCTGTGCACCCAAGCATCCTTCTAGCTTTTGCAATCACCTTTTCTACCTGTTTAGCTACTTTAAGATCATCAGAACAATCACACCTAGGCCTCGCTCTTCTTTTTGTGGAGAGAAGTACTTCACTCCCTTTACCATATCGCTCCCTTGGATTGCTGCAGCCCAAATGCATGACCTTGCATTTTTTAACATTAAATCTCAGCTGCCAAATTCTAGACCATTCTTCAAGCTTAGCTAGATCTCTCCTCATGTTATCTACACCTTCCTGGGGGTCTACTCCATTGCAGATTTTGGTATCATCTGCAAAGAGGCAAACCATACTCGACAGCCCTTCCGCAATATCAGCGGAAGCCACGTCGTTAACTTTACCTTACTCTTTGTCTCCACTCTAGCTTTCTCTCTGTACTACTCGATTCGACTGGACGGTTTCATTTCCTCCCCGGGCTCCACTTTGGGATTTACTACTTGTGTTTGCCCTCAGCCGCCTCAGGTACAGTCTGCTGCTTTTAACCTCTCCCATTCTTTTCTCTCACGTCACGATACTATGGTTTCCATACCCACTCTATGGGGTCGCCGCCCGCCTAAAGCCCTTTTTAAACGCTCTCGCTGTGTAGCAAATCTTCGTTCCTGCTTAGCTCTCTCTCCCATCCCCACTCACTCTACCCCCCCCCTCCCTCTCCTTTTTCCAACTAGGTCTTTTGAACTGCCGCTCCCTGCGATCCAAGACTCTTCTCGTCCAGGACCTCCTTCTCCGATCCGCTCTTGATGTTGCCCTCCTCACCGAAACCTGGTTGAAGGACGGTGAGGACGCCCTCCTTGCCCGATGTCTCCCTCCGGGCTGCTCTGCATTCTCGGTCCCCCGTCTAGGACGCTCTGGCAGTGGAGTAGCAGCCATCTTCTCCCCTGCTCTCCCCGCCTCCCGAGTCTCCTCCCCCCTGCTCTATTATCCGGAATCCCTTCTGCTCTACCTTCACACTTCACCCCCTCTATATATTCTTCTCATCTACTCCCCCCCTGCCCTCCGTCATGACCTCTGGGAATCTCTTCTCAAAACTCTCTCCGATCTTTCCTTGGCCTTCCCACACCTTCTCATCGCTGGGGATTTCAATCTCCACCTTGACTCTCCCTCCTCTTCAAGAGACCAAGCTTTTCTTGCTCTTCTTCAAGATCTTTCCCTTACTCAACATATTCCCATCCCTACACACTCGGCTGGTCACACCCTTGATCTTCTCATCACTCCTGCTGCATTCCAGCTCTCCTTCTCTAATCTAGCAGCCTCTCCTCTTCCTTGGACAGACCATCTCTGTCTCACAGTCTCTTGTTCCCTTCCACTCCCTCCGTATTCCTTTTCTACCTCCTCGAATTCCCTGCCCCCCCAACTTTCCAGACTACTCACTCCTGACACAGTTCATAACTTTCCCCCAGTTACCACCCTTCTTCCCTCTGATTTCCTCTCCTTATCCCCTAATGCTCAAGCATCCATATGGTTCTCTTCCCTCTCTTCTGCCCTTGACTCTGTCGCCCCCCTTCATCCCCGTCCAGCAAAGCAGCGTTTCTCACAACCCTGGTTTCATTCTGGCCTCCGCCTCCTTCGATCCCAACTCCGTAAAGCTGAACGTTCCTGGCGCAAAAACCCATCCCCAGTTACCTTGTCTTCCTTCAGAACTCATCACGCCTTTTACCGTTCCCAAACCCTTCTAGCTAAGCGTACCTTTATCTCCAATGCTATCGCCAACGCCCCAAATCAAACCCGGCACCTCTACTCCACACTCCGGTCTCTCACTTCCCTTCACCCTAACCCCACCTCCGCGCCCGTTCTTTCTGCTCCACCCCCCTCTATGTTAGCTTCTACCTTCAGCTCCAAAGTCAGCTCTCTTAGAGCTTCCTTGCCTTTCTGCCCCCCACCCATCTCCTCCCTACCCCCTACAGTTTCCCCCCCTCCTTCATCCCTTCACTCTCATACCTGGTCTACATTTGCCCTTACCTCCTCAGCCGAACTCCATAAACTCATCTCCACTTCCAATAAGACTTTCTGCTCCCTTGACCCCATCCCATCCTCCTGGCTTCTCGCACCCTCTCTCTCGTCTCTTCCCCCTATTCTTTCCATCTTAAACAATAGTCTATCCTCGGGTATCTTTCCCAACCCCTGGAAGCACGCCCTAATCCGCCCAATTCTCAAGAAATCTTCCCTTGACCCTCTCGATCCAGTGAACTACCGTCCTGTCTCACACCTTCCATTTCTCTCCAAGCTTCTGGAAAAAATTGTATTCGCACAACTTTCGCACCATCTAGACTCCACCAACTATCTTCACCCCCGCCAATCAGGTTTCCGGCCCGGTCACAGCGTCGAAACTATCCTTCTCGCCTTCACTAACTCTTTGCATGTAGCGCACGATCGGGGTGATATCTCGGTTGCGGTAGCACTTGATCTTTCTGCGGCTTTTGATCTGGTTGATCACTCCCTTCTCTTAGCCCGTCTCCGTGAAGCTGGTGTTCACGGCACTGTTTTCAACTGGTTCCACTCTTTTCTTCACGCCCAGTCTGCTTCTGTACTAGCCACGTCACCCTCTTCCCCACCCTCTGCCCCCTTCCCCTTACCATGTGGGGTTCCCCAGGGTTCTGTCTTGGCCCCCCTTCTCTTTAATCTTTTCCTGGTACCCCTCACACTTGTCATCCAACAATTCGGGATTTCTGATTTTTTACTATGCGGATGACATTCTTCTCCTCCATCACACCTCCCCACTTTCTCCCGACCTTACTCCTCTCAACGACTGCCTTACTGCTGTCACCCACTGGTTAACCCAAAACTGCCTTCACCTTAATCTGGCCAAAACCACTGCTATCTGGTTCCCCTACGGTCGCCCCCCCCCCTCGCTAGCTCCATCCCTTTCCAACACTCCTATATCCCTAGTCACTACTTTCCGCTATCTTGGTGTTCTCTTTGATTCAGATCTTTCCTTTCACGCACATATCTCACACATTACTAAAACTTCCTTTTATTTTCTGCGTCAAATCCGTGCTATCCACCCTTTTCTTTCTCCTTCTGCCCTTTCTAGTCTAGTTCTCTCTGTTGTTATGTCCTGGGTTGATTTTGCTAATTCTATCCTTATTGGTTTGGCCTCCTCTCATTTACAACACCGTCTTCAAAGAATCCAAAATACCGCAGCCCGTCTTCTCTCTCACTCATCTCATTCTCACCATATAACCCCTCTTCTTATCCACTTACACTGGTTACCTGTTCCCTTCCGCTCCCAATACAAATTACTTACTCTGGTTCACAAGGCCCTCCACACCAATTCCCCACAATATCTAGCTGATCTAATTCATTTCCACACTCCCAGATATACCCCCCGTTCATTTCACCTAAACCGGCTCATCCTTCCCCCCCCCCCCCTTCTGCCGCCCACTTGCAATCCACCCGATCTTCAGCTTTTTTCTTTATTGGTCCCGCACTGTAGAATTCCCTGCCCTCTTCTATCCGATTAGAACCCTCCCACTCAGCATTTAAACAGCAGCTAAAAACCCACCTCTTCTCCCTAGCCTTTAACCTCCCCACCTCCCCCCCCCCTCTATGATTCTACTCTTCTCCTCCTACCTTCTCTTACCCCCTTGTCTTTCTCTTTTTTTAAAGTGTAACTTCCTTTTCTTTTACTGGCCTTGCGCCCTACTGTTTTTATTGGTTTTTATGTATTGTAAACCGCTCTGATTTTATTGTGAAGGGCAGTCAATCAAATTTTATTAAACATAAACATAAACATCACTAACAAAGATGTTTAAAAAAATTGAACCAAGAACAGATCTCTGGGGGACAACACTGGTAACCTCCTTCTCCTCAGAGTGAGCTGCATTTACCTATACCCTTTGATGCCTCCCACTTAACCAATTTCTAACCCGAGCAGTAATTTTAGGATCCATCCCTAGGGTGCTCAGTTTATAAGTCACCTGTGCGGAACGGTGTCAAAAGCTTTACTGAAATCTAAATACACCACATCTAGGGCTCTCCCTCGGTCCAACTCCCTGGTCACCCAGTCAAAGAAATCAATCAGATTTGTCTGACAAGACTTGCCTCTGGTGAATCCATACTGCCTTGGAGCCAGTAATCCATTGGACTCCAGAAACCTCACTATTTGATCTTTCAGCAGTGTTTCCAATAATTTACACACCACAGAGATTAGACTAACCGTCCGGTAGTTTTCAACCACATCCTTACTTCCACTTTTGTGTAAATGGACCACATGTGCCTCTCTCCAGTCCTCTGGCTCCACTTCCGACTCCAAAGAGGCATTGAAAAGGTCAGTGGCTGCTAAAATTATTTTTTAAGAAGCATCTTTCTTTGTTATATGGGGTTAGGATATTAATGTTTCCTGATATATCCAGAGATACACAAAAAAGGCGCAGGCAATTTCTTTTGTTAAAAAGTGGGGTTTTGCAGATTGGGGGAACTTATCACTTGCATTTTCCTTGCAAATGTGTAGTAGTGCTTAACTCACAGAAATTTGTTTTTTATCTTCCTGAAGCTTTGTCTGCATTTATTAGTGCTGGGTTACCTGTTGTCTCAACTCCTGCTGAGGTTTGAAGCGATTTCGCTTAGATATATGTCTGCCTCTCCACTCCAGAGCCATATTTTTTCCTATTATTAGTAATGTGTGCTATGCTCGGGTAGGGTTCCTCACCTTCTGAGAGTTTTTTTCCTTTACCCCCTCCCCCATATATGTGGACTATAGATGAATCAGTGTTTGATGGTATGTTTGATGTCCCTTTTCTTGCTGATAACTGTATTCTGGATGGTTTATCTTTGCTAAATGAGCTTGTTTGCTTGATTGAATTATAAAAACTTATAAATTAAAAAAAAAAAAAAGTTGGTCAGTGGAGCTGCTAGAATGTCCCCAAGTTCCCTCAGTATTCTCGGGTGTATCCCATCTGGTCCCATCGATTTGTCTACTTTAAGTTTAGCTAGTTCCTCACTAACACAGTCTTCTGAAAATTGTTTAAGATGCCCCTCACTTCCGTTCCTGTTTGTGGGTGTTTTCTGAGGTCCTGTTTCTGGTTCTTCATCTGTGAACACAGAACAGAAATATTTGTTAAGCAATTCCGCTTTATCATCATCATCAGTTTCTACATATTCCTCCCCTTTACCCTTGAGTCCGACAATACTACTTTTGCCCTTCCTCTTCTCACTAACATATCTGAAAAATGTCTTATCCCCCCATTTAATTGCATTGGCTATTTCCTCCTCTTTTTGAATCTTTGCTTTCCTGACTCCTTTGCTAGCTTCTCTAAGTTTTTTCCAAATATAGATGCCTGTCTTTCTCTCTCTGTGATCTCTTGTATTTCATGAAGGCCTCCCTCTTATTCTTCACCTTTTCAGCTATTTCTTTTCTTTTTTGCCTTTAAAATATCCCCTTTCAGTTTTGCCCACTGTTTTTCTACATCCCCCAGCTAACGATTCCTGGAGGTATTGGCCCATCTTGGCAAAGTTAGTTTTCCTAAAGTCTAAGACCCTCGCTTTTGAATGGATTTTATCAGCCCTAATCCTAATACTGAACGACACCATCTGGTGATCACTGGATACGAGATGATCTCCCATGATAACATCAGAAACCCTTTCACCATTGGTAAGCACCAAGTCCAGTATGGCCCCTTCACGTGTGGGTTCTGTTACCAGTTGCCTGAATAGTTCTCCCTGTAGAGAATCCAGGATCTCCTTACTTTTAGATGATACTGCAGCAGGAACGTGCCAATCAATATCTGGCATTACTGAAATCCCCTATCAGTAGCACTTCCCCTTTCCTGGAAATGCTGAGTATGTCTTAAATTAAATCTCCATCCACCTCTTCTCTCTGTGAGGGAGGTCTGTATATCAGGCTAATGCAAATAGATTTCTCTTTCCCTCTTTCTAATTTAATCCACAGTGCCTCCTCTCTCCCTTTTAAGCCCTGTATTTCCATAACTTTAATTTTTTTTTAACATAGAGTGCCACTCCTCCTCCCCTTCTTCCTACCCTGTCCTTTCTGAATAAAGAATAGCCTGGTATAGTTACATCCCAGTCATGGTTGTCCAGGAACCATGTTTCTTTTACTCCCACTAAATCCAAGTCAGCCTCTTCCATTAAAGCCTCAACATCTGGGATCTTATTTCCCATGCTACGGGCATTTATACACACTGCTTTCCATATGTTGCCCCCTTTACCCATTTTCATAAAGGTATTTAATGTTTCACTTACCTGGGGGCTTTCTTCACCCATCCCCAATGAATCTAGTTTAAAGTCCTCTTCCATAGGTTAGCCAGTCTGCTACTAAAGACATGTCAACCCATCTTGTGCAGATGGATGCCATCTCTGCTCTGCAGCCCTTGGAACAGCATCCCATGCTCCAGGAAACCAAAACGCTCTCAATGACACTATCGACACAGTCATGCATTTATCTCCAGGATGCAAGCTTCTCTGCCTTGGCCTTTACCCTCGACAGGGAGTATTGAAGAGACCACCACCTGCGCACCAATCTGCTTCATCCTCTGTCCCAGAGCCTTGAAGTCACTTTTGATATGCTTAGAAGGATACCTGCCAGTATCATTTGTGCCAATATGGATGAGCACATCGGGTAATAGTCAGTGGGCTTGATGAGTCTTGGTAAACTCTCCATAACATCTCAGATTTTAGCATCTGGCAGACAGCATACCTCTCTGGACATCAAATCTGGTCAGTATTTAAAAAAACCCTGTTAAATAAATAAAACACCAGGGGTATAGCCACCAGAGACCACCTAGAGGATGAGGAGCAGCTCACAGCACAATCACCAGACCATCCAGCTGGCTAGATATCCTTACTCATAGCACCATCCGTCACCACCTGCCCTGATGCAGGCAAGGCTGGACTAACTGCATCCCTTGGCTGAGAGAGGAGGAGCAAGCTCTCCAGGAATGACTCAGAAGCTACCATGCAAGAAAAGCAGAGTCCAGGATCAGGAGAAGAGGCCTCACTTGCCACAGGCCAATGAACATTTCCTGATAGAAGGCAGAGAGTTACAGTAAGGCAAGTATCACAATAGCGCACTCTAAAGCCGAGGTAGTCCAAAAGGTGCCCGTTAATTGTGCTTTTACTGCAATGCACATTACAGGAGCTAGGGTAGGAATGCACATTGCGCATTGGAGCTACTTGGGTGAAACGCATGCAAGGACCAAATGACCGCCAGGTGCACAATAAGTAAAAAGACTATTGATGCATACAAAAAATGGCAGAAAACCCCCACACTGCACCAAGAGTCACCAGCAGTCCACACTGAATTGTGTCCCAGGCAGACAAAATCGGTAACTCTGAACAAGGACAATGACGAGGTCAAGCCTTCATACTCTCCTCCTGAGAGTCCCAGGCAGAGAATCCGTGCTGGGCTGAGCTCTACTCCCCAGAAACTATTTCACTGGCTTCACAGCACTGCATTTAAGGTGGCTGACAGGCAGATCCCTCAGAGCTTTCTGCAATCTTCAGGAAAGAGCTTGTTCCAGATCCTTCCAATTTCTGTCTGCTCAACAGGCTCTTATCATGATAAGCAGATGGAACTGAACTAATTTTCCCTCCTTCTATGGCTACCGAAAACAGTGCAGTCTAATGGAGCCTCCCACGTCGCATTCAAGTGAGAGAGTCACCCTCAAGGTGGTCATTCACAAGCTTTTAATCAATCTTTTCCTTTCAAACCTTCAGATTTTCTTCAGAGAGGAGAAAATCCATCCACCATCTGCTAAAGACAAAGAAATACTGAGGAGACCTCTGGTGGCTGAGGCAGATAGAGACATGGGAGTGATGTCATTGAAACCTGGGCTTTTCATTGGTTCTTTGTCTCAAACAACCTGCTGGTAGGGGAACACAACCCACTTGTCTGGACTGGTCTAGCAGGACAATATAGAATAGTACATTTTACTGTAAATAAAATAGAATAAAAATAAATCATAAAATACAATATCCATTAAACAATAGACCACCCCCTCAACACTCCCCTCTTAACAGTATAAAATATAATTCCTTCCCACTAACAGAGGATGGAATTCCACCAAATGCCAACCCAATTAACCAGATTTTAACTAGTTTTCTAAAAGATTATAAATCAGATTCTACCCTTAATTCCACTTTGGCTATGACACCTTCGATAAGCCTGATCTCATCTAATCTCAGCTCAGAAGGGTTGGGCCTGCTTAGTACTTGGATGGAAGACCATCTTGGAATAGCAGGTGTTGTAGACTTACTGTGTGGAACAAAGGCCTCGCCATCTACTTCCAGTTGCACCTTGCCAAAAAACCCCAGGGGGTAGGGGCAACTATCTATAGGGTTGCAAGGAGTCAGCATTGATCAAAGGTACAACAAAATTCCCCCAGCAAGGAAGTCCAAAGTAGTCACATGAGCAAAAGCTTGCTGTCTTGTTCTCAAGACATGTTTATTAAAGTGCGCTACATAGTTGGGTGCCATGCTAAAAAGCAGCATGGTCCCCAGTACCAAACACCCATGCTACGTGGGTTGTGCACGATGGAGCAGGGACTGGGTGGGTCATGGATGGAATGGAGGCATTGATGGCAAAGCAGATACAGGTGTTAATGGTTCGCACTAACCGCAGTGCTGCCCTTTAGCATGGGTGGTGTTAAATGCGTCCGCATGCTGGCTTGTGCTGTGTGGTGTCTTGGATCTGTGCTAACTACATAGGGATGGATGCACATGCCTCCTGAAGTTAGCATGAGGCCCCTGCACTGGTTATGCAGCCCATACATGTGTTACTGGTGCAGCCTTTAGTAAACATGCCCTTCTTAGCGGGCTTCCCAAACCATTAACGCTGAAAATAAGGAGGTCTGGATAGATCATAATACTCTTTTCTAGGAAGAAATGGGATAGCTGATATAGAACCTTGAAAGTTAAAATCAGTACCTTAAAGCTGAGGTTTATATTTTTATGTGCACATTTAGGGCCCGATATTCGAAAGGCATTTACACAGTTTACAGCCCAGTGAAACTTGTAAATGCCTTTGATCAGTATATTCAATGTCACTTACACAGTTAGTGACATTGAACATCCCCTTCAAAGCCCTCTACACGTCCCGATGCTCTGCGGTTATCATCGGGGCGTGCTGGAGGCGTTCTGGGGCAGAGCAGAAACTGATACTGCCGCTAACCGGGTAGCGGCGATATTGCACCACTACCCGGTTAGTGATCTGCAGCTAAAACTAGTCCAGCTTTTGGTTTGCCTAGCTTTAGCTGTAGATGCTAACTGGATTGTGGTGCAATAATGCCGTGACCTGGTTAGCCTTGGTGGTTCTGGGGCATGTGTGGCGATGCTGGATATTGAATATCCAGTGTTAAGGGTTGGCGGGCAGGACTGGCGGCGCATAGACTGCCCTGCTGAATATCGGGTCCATACTGTTTTTCATGCACTACATTTCTACAAATGCAAATAAGCCCCATAGAAAAACAGCCCATAAAATTGTATTGCAAATCCGTTTTTTTGAAAAGAAAATTAAGTACAGAGCTCATTTTGCACGTAGTTTATCTATGTACTAATAGTTAATGAGCTGCTTTTCGTTCTGGAGGAATTCTTGGGGCTCAGAATTCCTGTTTCTGTGCAGAATTTACCCCAAGCCAGCAGAAGGTGTAGTCCGAGCAGCCGTCTATAGTTGAAGAGAAGCTGGTGCCAGCTTCTTACTGTAACACAGAGCTCTCTGCCCAACCATTAGGCAAACTCGGATGCTGCCTAGGGCAGCAACTTCCAGGAGGCGGAAAAGAGAAGGGTATTGAAAAATTAATAATAGATTTTGAAGGCCGGGGGGGGGAGGGGATAAAGCTTAAGGTCTGCCTAGGGCGCCAGCACCTTGAACCAACTCTGGCACCAGCCCCAAACGTGATCCAGAGTGTACTGAAGTCCTATGCTGCTCTCATGAGAATTTGAGAACAGCACAGGTTTTCAGGCACAGTGTGACTCAAACTTTGAGATAGCTGCATGAAGCAGAAAGAAAACTGTGCCTGAAGAGGTGCCTATAGCAATGGAGGGGAGGAGGGGAGGGAGAGGCCAGAGAGATGGAGTTGCGGAGATACAAACTGGGGAAAAGAATTGTTGGCGGAGGAGGGAATGTGTAAGGTGTGTAAGGTGGAGAAATGAGCTGGAGAATACAGAGGAAAAGGGATGTGTGTTGGGGGAAGAAGAGGTGGGAAAGTTATACGTATAGTAATGTGTGAGGGGGGGGGGGTGGAGCTGCACGAGAAAAGGGGCAAGGAGGAGTGTTCGAGACAAAATGAGCCTGGGAAGAGAGAAGATAAGAGAACGCATGTGCTGTTGGAAGGCAAGAAAGCTGAGAGAGTGCCGGAGGAAGGACGAGAGGTAGGAAAGGAGCGATGAGCTGGGGAGGTGTTTATTGTTTACTTGATATACCGTGCCTTCCAAAAGCAGGGTGGTGTACAATTCCAAAAAAGAAAGAAAGAAACAAATACAGAAGAAAATATAGGTAGAAAGGAATGCCATATGCAAATAGGAAAGTTAAAAAATATTCATATAACTAGAGAGAAAGAACAGAGAAAGTGAGGAGTCCGGAGGAGGGAGGTCAAAAGTAGAGTAGAAGAGGTATGTTTTGAGTCTGGTTTTAAAGCGAGGATAGAGAGTTCCGAGTGTAAATCAGCAGGCAGCGAGTTCCAGAGGGCAGGACCAAGGAAGTGCAGGGCAGAGGAACGAGTGGATTCAAGGTGAGCGTGCGAGGGGAATGGTAGAAGAAGGCAGTTGGCGAGCGGAGGGCGCGGGGAGGGGCGTGCCAGTGGAGATCACCAGGTGGAAAGAATATTGAACAAGAAGCTTGCAAAAGATTATAAAGAGTATTGAAGGGAGATGACCTGAGAAAGGGCGAGAGAGTTTGTGTAGCGGTTTTCTGACACTACCACTGCTCTGTTGTCTCTGTCTGCCACATCCTGCATGTGCTTTTTAATTTAATCTGTGCTGTTTCCTATTGTAGAAATTTCCTCCAATACATTACTGTTTGACTGCCTCCGGACCTCTGACACAGGCACGATCACGTGACCGGTGGCCCAACCAGGTGACTCCACGCCGCTTCACATAACCACCATTGCGGCACCCCACTGTGAACGCACAATTGCTGGTCTCTACCCAGCGCTGTAAGTATTATTCGCTACACTCTGGGCCATCTGTTGTGACCTGTTGCCATGTGCATGATTCCGACTTATTGGACCTCCCACAACGTGCTGCCTCTTCGATGCTCTGAAGGCCAAAACATCAATTATTATAATCTCATCTATTGTCCTAGAATCAGCCAGCCCTCAACACAAGCCCCTGCACCCCCTGGAGTTAGTCCCCCTATCCATTCATTATGGCTTACTGAACTACAGGTCCATGCGCTCAAAAACAAGCTTAATCAGAACTCATCTTGGATAACTCCTTAGATCTTCTCTTTCTCACAGAAACTTGGCTTAAGCTCTGAGATGAACCTATTCTGCATTGTTGCCTTTCTACAGATTTCTACTTCCATTTTACCCCACACGCCAATAGGGCAGGAGGCGGGGTTGCTGTTATTTATCGTTCTGTTTCAGTTCTGACGGAAGTCCACTCACGCTAGCTTTCTTACCCAGAATCCCTTTTGCTTAGTTTTTCAGAAAACCCACCCTGCTATTTTCTCCTACTCTATTCACCTTCCTCGCTCCCTGGACTCTCTACTCTCCTTGATTTCAGAGATATCTTTACATTATCCAAATCTATATATCTTAGGTGATTTCGACATTCATGCTGATTTACCTTTTAGGACATGCGATCGCCTGCTTCTGTCCTATCTGTCTGATTTACAGTTCACACAGCATGTACATCTTCCCACTCATACTGCAGGCCACACTTTAGATCTTATCTTCTCGTCTGCCTCTGCTACTTCAACTTGTGCACATGTCTCTGTCAGCCCTCTTCCATGGACTGACTATTCTCTTATTTGTTTTTGTCTTTCCTCTTCTTCTCTAGTTTCTGCTGCTTTGTCTACTCCTCTAGTTCCTTTCAAATACTCACATAGGATTACTCCAGACACTCCAATTTCCTTCCCTCCTGTTCATGGTTCCATTCGGGTCTTCTGCTCAACGCACTCAAGAACGGGCGGAGCAAACACCTATAGCAATGACATTGCTCTACTCCCTCTCTTCAAACATTTTGTCAAGTGCATAAACTGTATCATAGCATAATTGTTGCTGCAAAGAAACAATATTACTCCTCGTTGATTTCTTCCTCTTCATTTCAACCAAAGCAGCTGCACTCCCTTGTTTCACGGCTGTCAACACCCCCACATCTATCACAGAACATCTCTCAGCCTCCGCTACAGCTACTGGCTGCACACTTCTGTGATAAGATCCAAGCTCTTCAATCAGAATTTGTCTCTGCTTCCCCTCCCTCTCATGCCGATGTGTCTCCTTCCCCCTTCAGATCTTGTATGGAATCCCCAGCTTTTTGTGCTTCCACTCCATGCCTACCCCTGACATACAGCTGGGAGAATTTTCAGCCACTTACTACTAGTTCTTTTGCTAAACAACTCTCTACCTTCAGGAAGAATAACTGCTGCCTGGATCCCATTCCATCAACCTGGCTTTCTATTCCTGATCTAGCTTTGAAACCTATTGCCCTACGCATTCTGAATAACAGTCTCTTTCCTCGACAGTCTAAAGAAGTTGTCATATGTCCCCCGCTAAAGAATCCCTCTCTGGATCACACTAGTTCCATTAGCTAGAGACTCATTTTGAATTTACCTTTTCTTTCTAAACTTTTAGAAAAGGTCATTGCCCAACAGCAGTGACCAAGAAGACCACGATCCCAATAGAAGGGGGTGTGGCCCTCAGAGATCCATTGGATCAGCATCTGGGGTCATTGCTGAAGCAGGTGTTCGAGGTGAATGTTCTGTCCCTTCAAGCATCCATATGTGGAGCGTGGGCTTGCTTGCGTTTGGTGCAGGCCCTGCCCGAGCTCAGCTGAGGTTCCACCTTGGAGCCAGCGAAGGTGGCAAAGTTGGGGTCCGCTTCTGTTTACTTTGGTGGCTTTTTGTTTCGATCTCGCTCGGGTATCCTCCAAGAGCATAGCTCTGGGAGTGACTGTGTGGCGCTTCCTCTGGTTGCGCAATTGGTTGGCTGATGTGCTTTCCAAGTGCATAGGTGAGACTAAGGGAGCCCGGTTGCCCAAGGACAAGTCACACGAAGGCAAAGGCCAGCCGCAGCTTGAGGGGGAATGCAAAATTTTTGCTGGTTTCAAACCATATTTTGATCCACTGCAGCGCAGATGTTTTCCCTATCGGGGGTATTCCTTTTGTGGCAGAGAAACATCCCATGGATGCTACATGGGTTCCATGGGATATTCCTCTGCCAAGAAGTCACAATGAAGCGAAGGGGACCCAGAAGCAAATGGAGCAGATCGGAGGATGTCTACAACACTTCTACCACTCTTAGGCCCAGGGGTGCTGGAGATCATTCACGAGGGTTACACCCACTAGTTTTCAGTGCCTGCTTTCAGATGTGTTCATAGACTCTCCCTGCAAAGCGCCACAAAAAGCTTTGGCAGCTCAAGGGACCCTAGAGCCATCTATTGGCCTTGGAGGCAGTGGCCAGGATGTCACCTGACCAGTCTTGGAGCCAGTCAATACTCCATTTATTTCGGGTGCCTGAAAAGGTTCCTTTCTCGACCTCAAACATGTCAACAGGGCCCTCTGAATGCCTTGGTTCCACATGGAGACATTGCATTCTGTCATGGTGGCAGTGCAACCAGCCGAATTTCTCATTGCCTTAGATCTCACGGGGGTGTATCTGCATATTCCGATTTGACCCAACTATCAGAGGTTTCTGCGGTTCCATGACCCAGGGGTATTTTCAGTTCCGGGCCCTTCCCTTTCGGTTGGCAGTGGCACCCCAGACATTTACCAAGAGCGCATGGTTCGGAAGAATGTATCCTTGAAGGATACTACCAAAAGCAGAGAGGTTCCAAAAAAAGAGTAAAATAGCCCAAATGCCCTCGAGTATGGAGCAGACAGAGCTTAAAGATCCCAAATTACCCATGCCTACCAATAGCCAAATTAATATGAATAAAATACAGTCTCTGAAATGCTTGTATGCAAATGCTAGAAGTCTAAAAAATAAGATGGGAGAGTTAGAATACATAGCACTAAATGAGAGGTTAGCTATGATTGGAATCTCAGAGACAAGGTGGAAGGAGGACAACCAGTGGGACACTGATACATGGGTACAAACTATATCGTAATGATAGAGCTGATCAAATTGGTGGAGGGATTGCGCTCTGTTAGAGAGGGCTTTGAGTCAGAAAGGATTAAAGTTTTGCAGGAAACAAAATTTGCAGTAGCATCTCTATGGATTGAAATTCCATGTAAAAAGGGGAAGGCGATGGCAGTGGGGGTGTACTATTGACCGCCTGGCCAGAATGAACAAATGGATGATGAAATGCTCAAAGAAATCAAGGAAGCTAACAAAAATTACAGCACAGTAATAATAATGGGTGATTTCAATTACCCTGGTATTGACTGGGTCAGTGTCACGGCAGGACATGCTAGGGAGATAAAGTTCCTAGATGAAATAAATGACTGCTTCTTGGAGCAGCTGGTTCATGAACCGACCAGAATGGGAAGCCATATTGGACCTAGTCCTTAGTGGAACACCAGATCTGGTGCAAGAGATAAAGATGTTGGGGCCACTTGGCAATAGTGATCATAGCATGATCGCGTTTGATTTAATTAGTGGAAGAGGGATGGTAAGGAAATCCACAGTGCTACCTTTTAACTTTCGAAAGGGAGACTATGATAAAATGAGGAAAATAGTTAAGAAAAAACTAAAAAGAGCAGTTGCAAAGGTTAAAGACTTACATCAAGCGTGGATGTTGTTGAAAAATACTACTATCTTGGAAGCCCAGACCAGCTGTATTCCACGCTTTAAGAAAAGTGGAAGGAAGTCCAAGAAACTGCCAGTATGGTTGAAAGGTGAGGTCAGAGAGGCTGCTGTTGCCAAAAAAAATCTTTCAGGAAATAGAAAAAAGAGCCAAACGACAAAACCTGGAAACAGCACAAGCACTGGCAAGTTAAATGCAAGGAATTGATAAGGCAGGCAAAGGGAGAATTTGAGAAGTAGCTTGCTGCAGAAGCAAAAACGCGTAATAAAGAGCTTTTCAAGTCTATTCGTAGCAAAAAACCTGTGAGAGAGTCAGTTGGTCCATTAGATAATAGAGGGGTTAAAGGGGCACTAAGAGGCAACAAGGCGATGGCGGAGAGACTGAATGAATTCTTTACTGAGGAAGATGTAGGGATATTACCCATGACTGAAGTGGTATTTAAAGGTGCGGAAGAATTGAAGGAAATATTGATACATCGGGAAGATGTATTACAACTATTAGATAAACTGAAGAGTAGCAAATCACCTGGGTCGGATGATATTCATCCAAGGGTATTGAAAGAACTGAAATATGAGATTGCAGACCTGCTATTAGTAATCTGTGCATTTTCATTAAAATCATCTGTAATACCTGAAGATTGGAGGATGGCCAATGTAACGCCAATTTTTAAAAAGGGTTCCAGGGGTGATCCGGGAAACTACACACCAGTGAGCCTGACGTCAGTACTGGGGAAAAATGGTAGAAACCATCATAAAGGACAAAATTGCTGAATATGTAGATAGTCATGGCTTAATGGGAGACAGCCAACATGGCTTTAGACAAGGAAGATCTTGTCTTACTAATCTGTTATGTTTTTTTGAAGGTGTGAATAAACAGGTAGACAAAGGTGAGTCGGTTGATATAGTGTATTTGGACTTTCAGAAAGTCTTTGACAAGGTCCCTCATCAGAGACTTTTGGCAAAACTAAAGAGTCGCGGGATAGGAGGCGGTGTACTATTTTGGATCAGGAACTGGTTAAAAGATAGAAAGCAGAGGGTAGGGCTAAATGGTCAATTTTCCCAATGGAGAAAGGTGAATAGTGGTGTACCCCAGGGATCTGTGCTGGGTCCGCTGCTTTTTGACATATTCATAAATGACCTGGAAAAGGGACTAACGAGTGAGGTTATCAAATTTGCAGATGACACAAAACTATTTGAAGTTGTTAAAACCCAAGAGGATTGTGGAAAATTGCAAGAGGATCTTGATAAATTGGAAGACTGGGCATCAAAATGGCAGATGAAATTTAATGTGGACAAGTGCAAAGTTATGCACCTAGGGAAGAACAACCCAAACTATGGTTACATGATGCAAGGTTCCACATTAGGAACCACCACCCAGGAAAAATATTTAGGCGTCATTGTGGATAACATGTTAAAACCCTCGGCCCAGTGTGCAGCGGCGGCCAAGAGAGCAAATAGAATGCTAGGTATCATAAGGAAAGGAATGGAAAATAAAACAAAGGATATTATAATGCCTCTATATCATTCCATGGTGAGACTGCACCTTGAATATTGTGTGCAATTCTGGTCACCGTATCTTAATGGAGTAAATTAATGGAAACGCTGTTGAAAGAGAAAATAGTGAGGTTTCTGGAGTCCAGCGGATTACAGGATCCGAGGCAGCATGGATTCACCAGAGGCAGGTCTTGTCAGACAAATCTGATTGATTTCTTTGACTGGGTGACCAGGGAGTTGGACCGAGGGAGAGCTCTAGATGTGGTGTATTTAGATTTCAGTAAAGCCTTTGACACTGTTCCTCACAGGCGACTTATAAACAAACTGAGCACCCTAGGGATGGACCCTAAAGTTACTGCTTGGGTTAGAAATTGGTTGGGTGGGAGGCGACAAAGAGTACAAGTAAATGGAGCTCACTCTGAGGAGAAGGATGTTACCAGTGGTGTGCCCCAGGGATCTGTCCTTGGTCCAATTCTTTTTAACATCTTTGTTAGTGATATAGCGGAAGGGCTGTCGGGTAAGGTTTGCCTCTTTGCGGATGATACCAAAATCTGCAATAAAGTAGACACCCAGGAAGGTGTAGATAACATGAGGAGGGATCTAGCTAAGCTTGAAGAATGGTCTAGAATTTGGCAGCTGGGATTTAATGTTAAAAAATGTAAGGTCATGCATTTGGGCTGCAGCAATCCAAGGGAGCAATACAGCATAGGAGGTGAAGTACTTTTGTCCACTAAAGAAGAGCGGGACCTAGGCGTAGTTGTGTCCGATGATCTTAAAGTAGCTAAACAGGTAGAAAAGGCGACGGCAAAAGCTAGAAGGATGCTTGGGTGCATACGGAGAGGAATGGCTAGCAGAAAAAAAGGAGGTGATAATGCCTCTGTATAAGTCTTTGGTGCGACCTCATTTGGAGTATGGTGTGCAATTCTGGAGACCGCACCTTCAAAAGGATGTGAACAGGATGGAGTCGGTGCAGAGGGTTGCTACTAAGATGATTAGTAGTCTTCATTATAAAGCATATGAGGACAGACTTAAGGATCTTAATATGTACACCTTAGAGGAAAGGCGGGATAGAGGTGATATGATTGAGATGTTTAAATACCTCCGTGGCATAAATGTTCAGGGAGAGAGCCTCTTTCAAATGAAAGCAAGTTCTGCGACGAGGGGACATGGGATGAGGGTGAAGGGAGATAGATTCAGGAGTGATATGCGGAAATATTTCTTTACGGAAAGAGTAGTGGTTCCGTGGAATAGTCTCCCAGTGGAGGTGGTAGAGATGAGGACAGTAACTGAATTCAAAAAAGCATGGGACCAACACAGAGGATCTCTAAAGGTAAAAAGTGGACTGTTGTAGTTGTTGTTATGGAAGGACAGACTAGATGGGTCTTGTGGTCTTTTTCTGTCATCATGTTTCTATGTTTCTATGTTAAAAAAAGGATATAGTGTTATTAGAAAAGGTTCAGAGAAGAACCACCAAAATGGTAAAGGGGGTGGAAGGATACACCTATGAAGAAAGGCTAAAAAGGTTAGGGCTCTTTAATCCTGGAAAAGAGACGACTGAGGGGAGATATGATAGAAGTCTATAAATTAATGAACGGAGTGGAACGGGTAAACGTAGATCGATTGTTTACCTTATCAGAATATAGAAAGACTAGGGGACATGCAATGAAGCTACAGGGTAAACTATTTAAGACTAATAAAGAAAATATTTTTTCACTCAACGTGTAATCAAACTCTGGAATTTGTTACCGGAGGATGTAGTAAAGGCTGTTAGTGTAGCTGGGTTTAAAAAAGGTTTGGACAAGTTCCTGGAGGAAAGGTCCATAAACCATTATTAAGAAGGGACCCAGGATATCAATGCTTGAACCAATACAAGCACTGTGGAACCTGTGTCCCTTGGGGAAACTGCTAGATACGTAAGACCTAGATTGGCCACTGTTGGAAACAGAATACTGGGCTTGATGGACCTTGGTCTGACCCAGTATGGCATATCTTATGTTCTTATGTAGCTAACTGACAAATCTAGAAAACACAAATGTCGTCCACCCCCGCCAATCAGGTTTTCACCCGGGTCATTCCACAGATACCATTCTCGTGTCTTTTCTTAGCAAAGTCCATCATGCTTTTGATCACGGAAATATATCTCTTGCAGTTTCTCTTGATTTGTCCTTGGCATTCGACCTCGTAAACCATGACCTTCTTCTTGACCATTTATATGAAATTGGCTTCCATGTCACTGTCTTCTTGTGGTTTCATTCTTTTCTCTCTGACCGTTCATTTACAGTTCGCACAGGCACTCTTTTCTCCTTTCCCCTCACTTGTAGTGTTCAGAGGGGTCTGTTCTGGCTCCTTTTCTATTCAATATCTTCCTGGCCCCTTTAGCTCACCTAATCCAACAATAAGGTGTTTCTACATACATTTATGCAGATGATATTCTACTCCTTCTACCCCAATCTATCACTAATGGACTCCTGCCTTTCTCTGGTTGCCACTTGGTTAAAGGCACATCATCTTAAACTTAACTTGTCCCAAACCACTGCTACCTGGATCTCCGATCCATTAGTTCCCCCTTCTATCTCCCCGATTCTCAATGGTACCCCTATTACTCTTACCCCTTCACTTTGTTACTTGGGCATCATGATAGATTTTGCTCTCTCATTTCATGCGCACATCAATTCTCTTGTACAAGGTTCATTCCTCCTTCATCACATTAGAAATATCAGATCTCTTTTCTCTATGTCAGCATTAGTAAATCTGGTTGTTTCACTTGGTTTTCCCATCTTAATTATGGTAATTCCCTTCTGGCAGGTCTTCCTAAGTATGAATTACATCGACTCCAGCTTATCCAACACACAGCAGCCAGACTGATTTTTCATGCAACCCGCTTCAACCATGTTTCTCCCATACTGCAGAGATTACATTTGCTCCCCATTTCATTCCACCCTCAATTTAAGATTCTTAGTCAGGTCCACAGAACACTTCATACTGGTACTCCATCTTATCTCTCTTCTGCCATTATACTACATATCCCTCATCGCTCCCTCCGTTCCATGCATATGAATTGTCTCTTCCTTCCCTCACCTTCCCAAACACACCTGGAGTCCACTTGACATTCTGCCTTTTACTTCCTGCCCCTTGCCTATGGAACAACCTCCCTCCCATAATCTGATTAGAACCTAGCTATGTTAAATTCAAGACACTGCTCAAAATCCATCTGTTCTGTCTAGCTTTCAGTCTCCCAGCTGATTCCCCTTAATATTGGCTCCACTTCCATAGGCTGCCCCTCAGGAATTCATTGGCCCTCCTCTATCTCAGGAATTCATTATAAGAACATAAGATATGCCATACTGGGTCAGACCAAGGTCCATCAAGCCCAGTATCCTGTTTCCAACAGTGGCCAATCTAGGTCATATGTACCTAGCAGTTTCCCCAAAAGACACAGGTTCCACAATGCCTGTACTAAGTCAAGCATTGATATCATGGGTCCCTTCTTAATAATGGTTTATGGACCTTTCCTCCAGGAACTTGTCCAAACCTTTTTTAAACCCAGCTACACTAACAGCCTTTACTACATCCTCCGGTAACAAATTCCAGAGTTTGATTACACGTTGAGTGAAAAATATTTTCTTTTATTAGTCTTAAATAGTTTACCCTGTAGCTTCATTGCATGTCCCCTAGTCTTTCTATATTCTGATAAGGTAAACAATCGATCTACGTTTACCCGTTCCACTCCGTTCATTAATTTATAGACTTCTATTATATCTCCCCTCAGCCGTCTCTTTTTCAGGTTAAAGAGCCCTAACCTTTTTAGCCTTTCTTCATAGGAGTATCCTTCTATCCCCTTTACCATTTTGGTGGCTCTTCTCTGAACCTTTTCTAATAACGCTATATCCTTTTTAAGATACGGCGACCAGAATTGCACACAATATTCAAGGTGTGGTTGCACCATGGAATGATATAGAGGCATTATAATATCTTCTGTTTTATTTTCCATTCCTTTCCTTATGATACCTAGCATTCTATTTGCTCTCTTGGCCACCGCTGCACACTGGGCCGAGGGTTTTAACATGTTATCCACAATGACGCCTAAATCTTTTTCTTGGGTGGTGGTTCCTAATGTGGAACCTTGCATCGTGTAACCATAGTTTGGGTTGTTCTTCCCTAGGTGCATAACTTTGCACTTGTCCACATTAAATTTCATCTGCCATTTTGATGCCCAGTCTTCCAATTTATCAAGATCCTCTTGCAATTTTCCATAATCCTCTTGGGTTTTAACAACTTTAAATAGTTTTGTGTCATCTGCAAATTTGATAATCTCACTTGTTATTCCACGTTCCAGGTCATTTATGAATATGTCTAAAAGCAGCGGACCCAGCACAAATCCCTGGGGTACACCACTATTCACCTTTCTCCATTGGGAAAATTGGCCATTTAGCCCTACCCTCTGCTTTCTATCTTTTAACCAGTTCCTGATCCACAGTAGTACACTGCCTCCTATCCCATGACTCTTTAGTTTTGCCAAAAGTCTCTGATGAGGGACCTTGTCAAAGGCTTTCTGAAAGTCCAGATACACTATATCAACCGATTCACTTTTGTCCACCTGTTTATTCACACCTTCAAAAAAACATAACAGATTAGTAAGCAAGATCTTCCTTGTCTAAAGTCATGTTGGCTGTCTCCCATTAGGCCATGACTATCTACATGCTGAGTAATTTTATTCTTTATGATGGTTTCTACCATTTTTCCCAGTACTGACGTCAGGCTAACCGGTCTGTAGTTTCCCGGATCACCCCTGGAACCCTTTTTAAAAATTGGTGTTACATTGGCGATCCTCCAATTTTCAGGTATTAGAGATGATTTTAATGATAGTTCACAGGTTACTAATAGCAGGTCTGCAGTCTCATATTGTCGACAATCTCATATTGTCTCTGTCCTATCTCTGTCTCTTTCCTTCAATGATTTGCGTTCATTTCTGACTTTTAAATTAATTTGTTTTATTGTAAACCGCCCTGTTGTTCCCATGTTTTAATAAAAGAAATGAAAATGAAATAAGGGGATGTGTCCTGTGTTCGGGTCTTCAGGATTTCAGAGATTCTCATTTGTCAATCCGCAGAGTCGAAGAGGAGCTGCAGGCAGCATTGGTTTCTTTTAAATTCCGACATGCGTAGCAACAGCCATGAACAGCGCTGTGCTCCTGCAAGTATCGAGAGCTGCAAGAAGTCGGCACGACCTGCAGTTCAAAGCTTCCCTTGAACTCTGTAGATTGCTAAAATAAAATCACCGAGAGCCAGCAGCTTTAGTTATGGAGCACTTACTGTACTGCTGAGGGAAATCTGCACCAAAAATGTGATAATTTTGCATCTTTGACTAAGAGCTTTTTTCCGTTTTGAAGTTTAAATGGATTGCTAGGATTCGACAGAAGTTTACATTGTGCTCAGAATTCATACAGGTAAATTTTCAGCTAGTGTAGTGACTGGATTAAGTTAGATTCCAGCAGCAGCATTTAACTTAATATGCATATTTTCAGCACTGCTGAACATCGGAATAGTGTAGTCACCATGCCAGCATAATCCATTTAGTTTAGACTTGCTACTAGGCAGGCCTAAACTAAACTAAACATATGTGGCTGCTAAACAGATAATTTATATCACCACTAAATGGATAATTCAGAAGCTCACCCTTGCTCCAACCTCCCTGCACCTTTATGAGATAGATAGTATCGGAGAACTCAGTCCAGTCAGAGTTGAAAATCCACATATTAGCCAGTTAGATGTTCACTAGCCACAGGTGAATGTATAACAGGCTTTGAATATTGGCTTGTTAGTTTTGTGCACAGAATTCCCCCCGGAATATGTTTTGCATCATTTAGTATTTCAGCAATCATTAATTATTAATTTAAATTTAATTTTCACCCAGAAAACTGTGTGTGAAGTTTTAATATTTGTGAATACCAAAAAATTAGCAAACAGAGCTTTGTGCAGTAAAATCCAGAATAGTACTCATTGCAAATGGCACAAACTATTTGTGGTTTTGGCATGTGAAGCATTGTTGGCAGAGATTTCTGTGTTACTCGCATTATAAATTATAAAATCAAGACAATCCATAAAAAGAAAACATTTTATCCATTGGAAACTTTGTAAGCACTACATCAATGTACTAGATAAGCACTGGGATCACGACCCTAAGAGAATTATGGAGAAAGAACAGCTTTTCATCACCTCCCATTCTGAGGAGTAAAAAGCTGGATGCAAGGAAACTGGACATAGTAGTAAAGGAGAAAAACACCAGAATGGTATTGAAAACAGAGGTATCATTTCCAAGCGATTATTTAGTGAATCATTTGGAGAGGGAGAAAAGCCTCATGTATGAATAAATGTAGTCAGAGACTCAAGAAAATGTGCCAGAAAAGATACAGAAATATTTCCTATCATATTGGGATCTACAGGCTGATTAAAAGCAATTTTCAAGCACACTTTAATTCATTACCTATACATGCTACATCCTATGTACTCCAGAAGGAAGCTGTCTTTGGCACAATGCAAGTACCACGTGAGAGACCGAGATAATACGTCATACAACCTGGCTTAGAACTGAGGTTTATTACAGTCATAGTATACACAAAACGAACCCATTTAGATACACTGCCCCTGAGAAAACGTCATACAACATCACCTCATACAACAACAAAAAAATTAAAAAAATATAATCAAAAACAAAACTGAAGCAAAAACAATAAATTCTCATTAAGAGCAAGCAAGATATACAACCATAGGGAGACGGATTAGAAGCAAAGGGAAAAGGGGGGAAAGGGCAAAAAAAACTTACCTCTAAATTAAAGAAGTCCAGCATAACTCAGTCCTTAGGAGCTTTCTGGCTCTTACCCCTGTATTAAGTATCAGAATATTTCATCATTGATAATAGAGCAGCCCCTGTCGCCACTGTCCATCGGTGGCCCGACTGCATAGCCTGTATATAGTTACTTAAAAGAGCTGCCACGCTGCCTAGCTGTGTAGCCTGTACATAGTTACCCCAGTTAATCCAAGCTGCACATCCTTATCATTGTAAGTACAGTACCGGCCCTGCTTGGACTGTACAAATTTGTTGTTGACTGTGAACCGAGCTGATTTTAAAAAGCATGGTATAGAAAAGACTTTAAATAAATAAAATAAATAAATAGAGGGGTAAGACCCAGAAAGCTCCATCAAAGACAAAATATTCTGATACTTAATCATACATAGTAGGCGTGATCTTCAAAAGGATTTAACCCTAGTGATCCCGATATTCAGCTCCACTGTTCAGAAAGTGCCACTGGATATCCCCACAGACTGCAGGAAAAATGCCTGGTTAAATCTGGGGCAGTCATGGAAGCTATTCGGTCAGCTGAGACACTGAGCTGCTAATTGGATTGCTAAACCATATAAAGTTAAAACAGGTCAATGGCTGTCTTAACTTTATGCAGTTTAGCTATCTGGTTAGTGGCTCAATATTGCTGCTGATCAGATAGCGGCTGCAATTGCTGGCAAAACCAGATATTTAGTGCCAGATGCCGGATAGACTCTGGTGCTGAATATTCAGCGATGGTGGCCAGGCGCTTTAAAAGTGCTGGCCACCACTGCTGAGTATCAACCCCAATACAATACAAAATTTCAAGAAAGACTTCCTGGCACCAGTGCCGGCCCAACCACAAGGCAAACTAGGCAACGACCTAGGGCAGCATCTTCTGGGGTGGGAAAACTGCAGAGCATTCAAAGCTAAACAAGAGATTCTGACAGCCAGGGGGGCCTAAGGTTTAAGGTTTGCTAGGGTGCCAACGCCTTGAACCAACTCTGAGTCTGGCCCCGCCTGACGCAAGGCCAAAAACATTTCCTTCTCTTAAATTTTCTTACAACATTGGAAGGCTTTTGAACATAAAAGTACATCAGCCTCATATTTTATCTAAAAGTATTTTTTAAAAAACAGCTGTGAGGGTAATTTTAGAAGAGATGCCTAAGACGACACCTTTTGAGACATCTATATTAAATTGTTTTCTAAATATAAGTAGGCACCTACTGGTCTTTTTTAATATATTGTGTAAGTGACAGAAATTGAGCCTTAAGATAAGGCATGAGCATTTGCACCAGGCCTGGATGTTTGCAAGAATGCATGTAACCTGCCCCTATCTTAGGGTTGCCAACTTTTTCACCGAGAAAAACCCGACACCTGTGGCTCGCCATGCTCCACCCATTCTCCTCCCCCAGTCCCGCCCCTGCCCCGCCCCCAGCCCCACCCACAAAAATTACCGAGGATTCACTCACACCCCCCCCCCTTGCTGGTTCACTCACACCCCTGCCCTGCCTGCCCTGCCCAAGCCGCTGCTTCTGCTTTGTACAGAGCAGCGGCTGCAATACACTTACTTTGAAAAGTAAAGAAACTGTGTGAGGACCCTCCGGTCATCGCAGCTTCCGAGGAAGTGATGTCATGGGGGCGGGCTCCTCACAGGCTGTCTTTCCGTTTCAAATAAAGTTAATTTGAAAAGGAAAGACAACCTGTGAGGAGCCCGCCCCCATGACATCACTTCCTTGGGCTCTGCGATGACCGGAGGGCTCCTCAGACAGTTTCTTTACTTTTCAAAGTAAGTGTATTGCAGCCGCTGCTCTATACAAAGCAGAAACAGCAGTTGCACTATTATGGGGAATCGCGTTCGCGCCGCGGACTTCGGGAGGAAAGCCGTTTTTTTGCTCTGGCCGCTCCTGATCTTGCGGCCAGAGCAAAAAACCGGCTTTTCAACGGCCGGTTTGACATCTGTGCCGGCAGCCGGCCTGGCCATGGAAAAACCGGCCAGGCCGGCTGAAAACCGGCCGGTTGGCAACCCTACTTACATCTGGGTACCCCCAGAAATTAAAACTTTAAATTTAACATTGCTTTAGGATCTCCTATGCTTCCCTAACACAGTTTTGCAATTTTTCAGCAAAACCGATGCTCCAGTGCCCACCTAGAGTCTCGGGAAGTTAGCCCCCACCTTTTTCAATTACAGCCACAATTTGCAACAAAGATGGCCCTTAAACACAATTTAAAATTCATTTTTAGACTCCCACAACCTTTGCCTACAATTTTCCCCACCAACCGGGACCCCACGATAACCTGTAGCACTGCTCAACCTCCCCCCCCCCCCCCCCCCAGTCATTCATGATTAGTAAAAGAGCCCCTGGCCCCTTTAAGGCCGGCTCTGCCTCCCACTAACTAGGCCTAAGCCAGTCTAGCAGTGCCTTCTGTGCCTGCCCCAGTGCTTCCTCCAATCTCTCCCCCAATGCTCCTGATGCTGTTCGCTGGCCCCGGGCAGACAGAAACAGCCCAGATGCCTACAAACAGCATCGGAACCATTTCTCTTCCTGCCCCAACTCAGCTCTCACCTGCTCCATTTACTCTGTGGTACTGATCATTGCACCCATGGCTGTCTCTCTCTCAGCACAACCTGCAGCTTTCCTACATCACTGACCTCCTGATGCCCCTAGCAATCCCGGCTCCCAGGAAGAGCCTCAAGTATGGACGTCGTCCTTCCTTCTGACTAGCGAGCGCAGAGCTGAGCACGAGGAAGGAGAAGGGCTCAAACCTCAAGTATGGACGTCGTCCTTCCTTCTCGGGAGCGCAGAGCACGAGGAAGGAAGTGAGGTCATAGGGGGTGGGCTCCAAGGCAGGTTGTCTTCCCTCAAATTAACTTTATTGCAGGCGCAGCCGCTGCTCTGTGATTAGTAGAAGCAGCGGCTGCACTGTCTGTGCCACGGGGGATCGGCGATCGCATTCATGCTGGTGGTGCCGGTGCCGGTGCCGCAGACATTTGAACTTCTGGAGTGGGGAGAAAAGCCGGTTTTTTGCTCTGGCTGCTCCCGATCTTGCAGCCAGAGCAAAAAAACCGGCTTTTCAAAGGCCGGTTTTACACCTGTGCCGGCAGCCGGCCTGGCCATGGAAAAACCGGCCAGGCCGGCTGAAAACCGGCCGGTTGGCAACCCTACCTATCTGCCCTGCGGCTGGCTTGTGTCCCTCAGGAGACAGGCCCCAGACAGCTTTCGGCTGCTGGAGTTTGGTGTGCTTGAGCTGAATGCTCCAACATCTGATTTCAGGGTTCAAAGGGTTTGTGCCTCCTAGAGAGTTTGGCTGGATTTAAATGAATAGATTACTGAGTCCTATACTTGTATACCATCCTTTTTCCAGAATACACACAAGACAAGTAGTATTTAAACACAAACTCTTCTTTACTGGAATAGGGTTGCCAGCTTTTTGAAAGAGAAAAACCTGCCACCCATGGCTAGCCATGTTCCACCAGATACCTACTGCCCCTTTAATTTATTCAGCAGTCGGTGCACCAAACTTAGTAGCCTTTTTTCCTTCTGGCAGGCTGCGCGGTCACCAATCACTGCAGGGAGAGCCGGTGTCTGCCTGTGTGATCCCAACGGGCAGTCGCTGCCTCTCCTGGCCACAATGGCGGCATTTCTAGCCATGGGGGTTGGGATTCCCACAGGCAGTCACCGGATAGGAGGATCAGCAGTTGACAGAAAACCGGTCCTTCATTGGCTGGTTTTACTATCCTGCTGTCTGCCAGTATCCGGTCCGTCAAACTGGCCAGGCCGGCCTAAAGCCCTATACTGGAATGAACTTAGGAATAATATATTACAGGGCAACATATACCAGTGGCGCACATAGTTAAAAAAAAAAGTGTTTTTAAATTTTTTTGGAGTATGGTCTAAAGCCACTTAGAAATTCACTGTGTTCTCCAGTAGGGGCAAGTCTACAATTACCAGTGCAGATATTGAAAAACTTCACAGTCTAGCTGAGCTCTAGTTTAGCAATGTATAAATCTATGCTGAGTTCCTTCTAAGCAGGAAAACTTCACATTACCCAGTTCCAGGAATGAGATTTTAAGCCAGCTCTCATTTTAAATTAGCTTTACAATGCAGTATGGTATTTGTAGTCCCTGATTATACTCATTGGAATCAGTGCTGCAGGTCCCATAATGAATCAGGATGAGATTGTCAGAAATCCAGGACTGGCTTAAAATCTCACTCCTGAAACTGGGTAACTTGGCAGCTCTGGAAAGTTATACAGGTTACCTTGGATGGCAGTTCCATTTCTATAGCAGTTGGTCTCCTGTAGTGCTGGGCTCAACCCAAACTCAGAGGGGAGCCTTTGCAGGACTGGATCCGTGTCTCCTCTCAGACCCTGTTCTGGGGCAGAACAATGCCTTTTTCCTTGGTGGAAGTCTGTTGACAGATGGATTCCAAGGGTCTTGGAATTCTGTAGCCGGAGCTTCCAACTTCTGAATTCCAACAGATCTCAGGCTGCTTCAAAGTATCACAGAGGGCCAGTAAAAGGCATGAGCTAACCTTTTCATTGCAGACAGAAGCAGTCAATCCACCATTTCCTTTGCATTCCTCGGGTTTAATCACCGTAGTCGACTGTGGGTTTTACCATTAGCTGCCTTCAGGCTTTTCTTCTGAGCAGGTAGCAAGCCATCTGTGCCTGAATTTGCTCCTTCCAAGACAGAAAACTCCAGAAAGAACTAACAGTCAATTCTCACCACACACAAAGGTTGGAACCGCTATTTTTAGTGAGGCCCTTACATGCCAATAGAGTATTTTATAATCTATGTGTGTAGCAGCAGATAAGCATGCAATAAATAAAACCAGGAGTCGCTGGAAAATTGGTGGAACTGTCGACTTCCACATGTGCATACTTGTGTGGTCTGCGCAGACTCCACTCATGCACGCACCCACTATCAAGCAATGTGCATACTTTTACACTAGTCAGTGTTTTCTAGGAGGTCACTAATGTGCACATTAGCCAAATACACCTGCTAATGGCTAAAATAGCCCCCCAGTTAGGTGCTTACATTGTACCTAAACATACTCGAACCATTATAAAATTACACACTTTGCAGTGGTGTGTAGTCAAGGTCTTCAGTAAATCCCCAGGCCTGCTATGATATATGAAAAGACCTGAGATTTGAGGAGCTTTTCCCGTGTCATCATGACCTAACCTTATACAGATGTCCCTTGCATTGGAAGAAACTAGGATTACTTCCTGAGGAAACTGGCTCTAGCCAGTCTATACTTAGCTGTGTCTTTTATTTCTAGTACTCTTAGTTCCTGTTTCCTGATTGGCCCATAATGCACTGAGATGGGACTGTCAGAAAACCAGGAATGGCCTAAAATCTCCTTCATGGAACTAGGTAACTTGGCAGGGCAGCTTGTGTGCAATTCCCTGTTATTTAAACTTTCAGAAACACTTGCCAACCCTATTCTAGATCCGGGAGAAATTCTGTGAAACCATGTCTTAAAAATCTAGACATGGTTTGACAGAGTTTCTGGTGCAAAAATAGTCTTTGAACTAAGTCTCAAGATCAGGAGTCATTAGTGTCACAAGGCAAAAAATCCAGGAAAGGTTTTTCATGGACCTTAGCACCAGACAGACTTTGGGCCTATTAAGAAATGGAGCCAACAGGACCATAAATACAAGATACAGCTATGTGGAGGCTGGCTAGAAATAGCATCTTCATGAAGAGGCCTGCCTTCTAATCCAAGGGTCATTAGTTCACGGAAAACACAGGAAAACTGTTAACAAACCTGGGGGGGAAAAAGCATAATTTTGAGTTTTATTTGCCTGGAAACCTCTTGTAAGCCTTTTATTTTCATTATGGCAGCAGCCACAGCTACCTCTTAATTAACACAATTGCCCTGAAATGAAAACTTATAAAATAGAACAAAAAGCTTGCAAACGACACAGGAAACTAAAACAAAGCAATTGTTTTCATCTGCACACCCCTAGCTGGCCCGCATATGACTACAGCTTCTGCACCTGCCTATGTGCACCACATCAAATTGCATGCAGGCTAGGGGGAGTTGCCTCTTCTAATGCTGGCTCTTCTTGTGGTCATACTGATTAAGGAGCCAAGTCAAGAACACTGCTTCTTCCCTGCTCAGCCTGTGCCTAAGCAAAACATTAGTGCTAACACATCTCAGAGCCAGCCTGGACTCGGAGTCCTGAGTCTACTACTGCTCCGCTCCAGGGTCCTGTGACTACACTGCAGCACCTGCCATCATCTGTTCCTTCCCTCTAAACTGTAGTGCTGCTGTCTGCTAGAATTAGGGCAGTCTTGGACTAGTGGGCCATTGAAGAAACAAAGAGGGGCTGAGTTATCACCATCACAGAGGTAGCAGGAGAAAGGTTCTGTTAAGGCCTGATCAGTATTGAGAGGCAGAGAGAGGGGAATTGTAGTGGGCACGAGAGGAAACAATAGGGGCAGTGGAGCACAGAGGTGAGTGTTGGTGGCATTGGGTCTCAGAATGATAAGAGAGAAGGATTGGGGACAAAATGGGGAAGAGAGAAGAGAGTTTGGGATAACAGAAAGGGAAGAGAAATGGGAGGGGTTTAGAAGGAGAGATAAAGAGAGGGGAGGAGGGAATGGTGGACAGAGTGAGGGAATTTGAGAATACAAGAGGGGACGAGGAGGGATGAGCCACAGCAGGGGTATGGGTGGGATCAGGATAGGAAGAGAAGATGTAAAGAAAAAGGAGCAGAAGAGCGAGGAATGGAAGGAGAGGGAGTGGGGAATGAAAGGAAGTAAGGATAGAGAAGAGAGTGTGGTGGGAAGGGAAGGGCGACAAGTGTATGAGAAAGCACAAAGGGTGGCAGCAGAAAGAGAGGAGGAAATGTGCAGGGAAAAAGAGGATTGAGAAGAGATATGGGTAGAATTTTTTGTGGGGTCGGAAACTTATGTCAGAACCACCGAGCCCCTCATTTGGCATAGGCTACACATCATTTCAGCAAATGTTGCAAGTGACTTTCAGAAAGAGATCAAGACATGGCATTGTTAACTAGTTCTGTTTCAAGTATTAAGGACATTTTCATGGTTCTTTCAGGAAGCGATACCATCAGTTCAGTCCAAAAGAGGGGAATACATTAACTTTGGTTAAGGTTATGTAGCGGCAGAGCGCAAACAATCCAATAATACCAGGAGTCTGTTCAGAAGGTCCAAATCATTTATTTGTGCACAAGACTCAAGCAGAATCACATTCAAAATGGCTGAGCAATGGCTGTTAGTAAAACAACAACTTTTATACTGTTCTTTTCCATTCTAGACATAGGCAAACTTTCCATTGGTCCCGGTAACCCCTCTCGCTCCATCTATTGGTCCCGGTACCGTTATGTAGTTGTCCAATGAGGACCAGGGTCTGGGCTCAGCACCTGTTTCCCCCCCTTACAGTCCTCATTACAATGGTCAGTTCTTAGACTCTTGATACAATTCTCCTCCAAGGTCACTGGCTAACCAAAACATATGGGAAAACAGGGCACTGTAACTTTTCTTTCAGCAGAGTTAATTAATTCCATAGAAGCTTCACACATCTTATCAGTTCCAATTAAAGTTGTTTTTCTATCTCTTCTGAGTTTCGTTTCTGCTTAGCTATGCTGGGTTATGCTTAGTTAAGTTTCGATTCTATGGAAGCAGTATTGGGGGGGGATTTTCACTCCTCTGGGCCTAACCACAGGCTTCATTTACAGGTCAAGCTGCTTCAGCCTGTCTGTTTAGTTCAAGCAGCATGGATCATAGGCCTTCGCCTACCACATTCCCCCCTTTGATTAATCTCACCCTATTGTTAATAAGGTGTGAGAGTTAAATCACTCAATTACACTGGAGTCGGATTACGACCATACATACTAGGATTAGGGTGCCATAGGGCCAATCTTAGTGGCAGTCTTGCGTTCTACGGTATTTTCGATCACGCTGTTAATAGAGCGCATACAGCATGGGATTATACATGGTAACAACAGAAACAAGGTTACAAATACTAATATTATCATAATAAAAGTAGTAAGTCCCCCTAATCCAGAAAAGATAGATTCAAACCAGTTAGGTATCTTCAGACCATGCCAGGTTTGCACTGGCACATAAGCTTGTTTACGCATATTTTCAGCAATCTCTTCAACTACTTGACCTTTGTCATCTATCTTCAAACAACAATTGGTTAAATTCAGTTTACCACATACTCCTCCTTCCGCTGCTAATAAGTAATCTAATGCTAAACAATTCTGATATATTGCAGTACGCATTTGTGTGCTTTGCCTAGCTAGGAGTGTGAGTGCTTGGCTAGTCTCATTAGTAATTAATTCGACTACTGCTTGTAAGCGTATGATACGGTTTATCATATACACAGGGGTCCGGTATCCCCAAGTGCCATCTTGCTCCCAAGTGGCTGGTTCATAATAGGCAATAATTCTCTCAGGTGGCCAGTCTTCCCCATCCCATCTCTCCCATTTGCCTATCTTCAAGGCCGCTCTTTTCTGTCTCTTTGTATAGACTGGGTAACCTAATTGTTCTCCATGTTCTGTGGGTAACAGAAAGAAAGAAGGGCGGATGGTTCCTAAGACACAGGCTCCTCCCCAGTGAATAGGGAGTCGAGCATATGCTCGGGTTCCACAGATCCAATACAGGCCAGGTGGAGCTTGCCAGGCATGAGGCTGGGCAAGGTTAGTCCATAAATCAGCAAGCTCAGGGAATTTCGCTAATGGGTTGGTTGGTTCAGGTTCATTAACTCCTGACCACCAAGACGTCTGTTTTGTGGTGTCATTATAGAACTTCTGGCTAAGACAGACAAGCTGTCCTACCTTCAAGGTGAACTGGGGTCCAGTCCGAGGCCGAGCATAACACAGACGTCCAACTATTGTGTGTGCTAATACCCATTCACTGGTGGTCTTGTGCAGCTCTGTATGATTGTAGGCTATGGAGTAATTCAATTCTTGGGCCTCCCAAGGCCACTGATCACCCATCCTAGTTCCTCCGCAGAAGTAGCAGTCTGAAATGTGGAGACTAGATACGACTGCTCCAGCTAACTCTAAGAACAGATTTTGTGAAGGATGGGGATTGTCGAACTTGTTTACATGCATAGTTTCATAGAAAGTATTATGTATATGATACCGTGATGAACGATGGGCCTGGGTATTCAGTCTTATATATACAATGGTTCCAGATCTGATCCAGTACCCGCAATACGGAGTCCAAATTTATATCCTTGTTTCCAAGCACTGGGGTTTATTATGTATAACTCTAATGGGTTACATGCACCCTTCTTACATTTTTCTGGATTCTTTAGAGAGGGCTTAAGTAGGGCTGCCATTCGATTATCCCTGGTATTCTCTACCATACCGGTTTTCCATGTAGCATAGAACACACATTCCCATTTTGGACAATAGTAGTCTTTTACTGGTGCTGTGCTATATTCATTTGCTAGAACTCGTTTACCTGTACATGCCCCCCACCCGGTGGTTCCTTCTGGACACATATACTTATGATCATAATAATATGCTTTTTCCCAATTAGCACAATGAAACCGACCATCTCTATTTATAGCATCGCAAGCATCAAAATACAAAACAGCACTCTTGGTAGGGTCAGTGAGTGGGGGTGTGGCATTAAGTAAGGCTCCATCTGCATCATCCCATCGTATTTCTAGAGTATAATAGGATGGGTTCTGATGTGGGCTAAAACAAACTTTAGTATTTCCCTTAGTACAAACGTTCAGTTCAGTGGTGTTGTATATACACCGGCTCACTGTACCAGTACAGGTATAGTAAGAATGATAAAGCAAAGTCTGAGTTACTTTCATTCCAGTTCGAGTGGAAGTAATGCAGGCAGTGCATGGGGGTAAAGCAAGGACAAGTTCAAATTCCCCCAGGCAGGCAACCAGGACAAAGTAGAAACAAAGATGCATGTTGATTGCAGTCCTTCTGAGTCTCCGCTGGAAAATCTTGACCTCAACGTTCACTGTCTTTTTGGCACAATGCCGACCCGTTTGCTAATGAAGCAATTCAACGGGTGTCAATGTTGATTGAAGATCCTCAAGGTTCCGCTGTATGCCCACTTACCAACCGTAGTTGGCCTAAAGAAAGTCTGTGAGTACAAAGTTATTCAATGAAGAAACAAGTGTTTTTGCTGTGTTGGAAACAGCAATCCTCTTTGAAAGACTTGTCAACTGTAGAACACTGCAGTTCTCAGGCGGCCCAGAGGAGCTCTAGGCCGCCGGTTGCCGCCTCAGGGTGAGCCGCAAAGGAATATCAGGATGTTGCACTGCTGTCCACTGATCTGGCTCTGGAACTGCTGCTGGCTTGACTCTGCTGTGATGGATCCAAGATTCGATTCCTGCGACCTTGACAGCTGTTGGTGTAGACAGGATGACGGTATACGGTCCCTTCCAATGTGGTTCCAGCGGTGTCTTCTTCCAATCTTTGATCCACACCGAGGTACCAGGCTTGTAGGGATGCAAGGATTCCGTCATGTTGATGGGTAACTGGTCCTGTATCCACGCATGAAGAGTCTGCAGAACAGAACTAAGAGCTAGGAGTTCTTGTCTGGTTATCTCTGAACCAATTTGTGTCAAACTCCCTTTGACCCCCTGTACTATTGGTGGGGGCCTACCATACATGATTTCAAAGGGGGAAAATCCTGATGATTTCACAGTTGCTGAGCGTATTCTAAGTAAAGCTATTGGGAGAACTTGGGGCCACTTCAGGTGGGTCTCCTGGCATAGCTTAGACAACTGAGATTTTAGTGTGCGATTCATTCGCTCAACTTTCCCTGAACTCTGGGGTCTATATGCAGTGTGTAACTTCCATTGTATCTGTAGGGCACTCGCTAACTGTTGGGTAATCTGAGATACGAATGAGGGCCCATTGTCTGATCCTATTACTGCAGGGATTCCATATCGGGGGATGATTTCCCTCAGCAATACTTTGGTAACTTCTCTGGCTTTTTCAGTCCTGGTGGGGAAAGCTTCCACCCACCCAGAGAAGGTGCAAATTAAAACTAACAAATAGCGATATCCACTGACTTTTGGCATTTCAGTAAAGTCTATTTGCAGGTTGTGCATAGGAGTTACACCACCTGATTGGGCTCGGGATGGTGGTGTAGGACCTTGCTTGGCATTGTTCTTCGCACAAGTTACGCACTGGCGGGCTACTGAGGCTGACAAGGCTCCCAACAGTGCAATGCAGAAATGGGGTCTGAGTGCCTTTTCCATTGCGCTTTTCCCATAATGTGTAGCTTGATGAAAGGCCTTTACAAAGGCTGGTCCCAATGATTCAGGGATCACTATTCGTCCTGGAGGTTGGTTGCCCTCGGCTGGTGGTAGCTCAATCCATCCGTCCTTCAGTACCCCCTTTTCTGTAGTACAATAATAGTCTAGTTCCCTTGTGGTATATCGTGGCGTCCACAAGTTGAGGGGTACTGGAAACAATGCTGCTTGTACTGGTGTTACCTGTGGTGAAATCTGGCCTGTCATGGCTGCTTTGCGCGCTGAGGCATCAGCAAATCTGTTTCCTTGGGCAACTTCTCCTTTTCCTGTTTGGTGTCCTCGGCAATGCATAACAGCAACTTGTGCTGGGGCCCATACTGCATCTAGTAACATCAATATTTCTGGGCCGTACTTAATTGATTTGCCTCCCGAGGTAATAAGTCCTCGTTCTTTATACAGAGCTCCATGAGCATGCAAAGTTGTGAAAGCGTACTTTGAGTCTGTATACACATTCAACTGGAGTCCGGCACCTAATACTAGTGCCCTTGTTAGCGCTATCAATTCTGCTTTTTGCGCTGACGTTCCTGAGGCAAGAGCTGATGATTCAATGACTTTCTCCCGGGTGACTACTGCATACCCGGCACAACGTCGTCCATTGATGATAAGGCTGCTTCCATCCACGAAGTAAGTCTGGTCAGGGTTTGCTATAGGTACATCAGTTAGGTCAGGTCAACTTGAAAACACAGTGTCCATGACTTCCATACAGTCATGTTCTGGTGGGTCCTTGCTGATTGGTATCAAGGTGGCTGGGTTTAAGGCATGGCTCACTTCCAATTGTATCCGAGGATTTTCGCATAACATGCTCTGGTACTTCAGCATTCGGGAATTAGTGAACCAGTGGTTTCCTTTCTGTTCCATGAGGACAAGCACAGCGTGTGGTACTGTAACGCACAGGTTCTGTCCTAAGGTGAGTTTGTCTGCTTCACTCACTAACAATGCTGTGGCTGCCACAGCTCTCAAACATGGTGGCCATCCTTTGGCTACAGTGTCCAACTGTTTTGACAAGTATGCTACGGGCCGCTCCCAATGTCCCAATGTCTGAGTCAACATTCCCAGAGCGTTCCCTTGCATTTCATGTACAAATAAATGAAAAGGCTTCTGGACATCTGGTAGTCCAAGTGCTGGTGATGACATTAACGCTTCCTTCAAGGCTTTAAAAGCTTCATCTTGGTCAGGTCCCCACTCTAGTGGTGATTTCTCTTCTCCTTTGGTGGCTTCATATAGTGGTTTAGCAATTTGAGCAAAGTTGGGTATCCATATTCGGCAGTATCCTGCTGCTCCCAAGAAGGCTCTGACTTGTCTCCTGGTAGTTGGGGTTTGGATACTGCACACAGCTTCTTTTCTTTCTGGTCCCAGTCGTCGGCTTCCTTTGGTCAGCCGGAAACCCAGATACTTTACTTCCGTTTTGCATAGCTGCGCTTTGGCTCTGGAAACTTTATATCCTGCTTCATCTAATAGTTGTAAAAGGTCATTTGTGGCTTGTACACAATCACTCTCTGAGGTGGCAGCTATCAACAAGTCATCCACATACTGAAGAAGCACTCTTTCCCCAGGGGTTACAGGATAACTTGAAAGATCTTGGTTCAGTGCTGCACTGAAAATGGTGGGTGAGTTCTTGAATCCTTGAGGCAATCATGTCCAGGTGAGCTGGCCCCGTCTGCCTGAGACAGGGTCCTGCCATTCAAAGGCAAACAACAATTGACTAATCGGAGCTAATCGTATGCAGAAAAAGGCATCTTTCAGATCCAGGACAGTAAAGTGGGTAGCTTCAGCAGGTATCAATCCTAAGAGTGTATAGGGATTTGGCACAACTGGATGTATGGTCTCAACTGCTTCGTTCACTCTCCTCAAATCTTGTACTGGGCGGTAATCACCTGCCCCAGGTTTCTTAACTGGCAGGAGAGGTGTATTCCAAGGTGATTGACATACCTGGAGAAGGCCATGCTTCAGTAATCTTAATAAGTGGTGATGGATGCCCTCAATAGCTGGTCTCGGGAGTGGGTATTGCTTAACATGCACTGGTGCTGCTCCAGGCTTGAGGTTCACGATTACTGGGGCTATGTGCTTGGCTAGGCCTGGTAGGTTACCTTCTGCCCATACTCCAGGAGGAGTCGTAATGCTTGCTGGTATGTTAAGATTGGTATCAAGAACTGGTTCAGTACTGTAATATCTCCACTCTTCTTCTCGGGGAACAGTAAGCACCATTAGCCCTGCAGGATTTGGATTTACAGTCATTTGCATTTCTCCTTTCTCAGTGAAGGATATTTGGGCCTGCAGCTTGGCTAGCATATCCCATCCCAGTAGCGGCACGGGGCATTCAGGCATATAAAGGAATTGGTGTGCTATTTGCTGTCCCCCTAATTCACATACTCGGTCTTTCAGGAAAGACTTGGTGGCTTTTGCGCCAGTTGCTCCCATAATAGTGACTGCTCTTGTGGACAAAGGGGCTATTTGCTTATCTATTACAGAATGTTCTGCTCCAGTATCAACCATAAAGTCCATGAATTGGTTCCCTATTTTTAAACAGACCATAGGCTCCTGGGAACCTAAAACGAATTCGGAGCCCGGTCTGTCGTAATCTGTTTCATCGAGATCATAGTCCGTGGCGGCTACAACTGCCTCTACGGCCTCTTCTCTTTCCCGTTGGAAATGTACTCGAGTCGTTCCTCTGCGATTCTGCGATCGGCCTCTTTCCCTCTCTCGCCGAGGGGCGTTCTCTTCTTCTTCGTGTGAGGCATCTTCGAGTTGCGGGCATGCATTCCTCCAATGCCCTTCTTCCTTACAATAAGCGCATTGATTCGCGCCTAGCGTGGGCCGGATATCTCCTCGGCCCCGTCCTCTACCTCTGCTCCTTCGGTTAGGGAAACCTCCCCGTTTCTGTTCAACTAAAGCGGCAGCCAAAAAATCGGCCTTCTTCTTCATTTTACGGTCACTTTCTCTCTGTCTTTCATTATCACGATTCACAAACACTCTATGGGCGACATCCAGTAGCTGAGTTGCATTCATGCCCGCAAACCCTTCTAATTTCTGTAATTTTCGTCTAATATCTGGTTGAGACTGGCTGACAAAAGCGGCATTCACCATACATAGGCTTCCTGGTGCAGCTGGATCATAGGGAGTGTACATTCTGTATGCTTCAGATAGTCTCTCATAAAACACTGCCGGGCTTTCATCTACGCCCTGGATAACTTCAGCTGTCTTTGTGAGATTCATGGCTTTCTGACCCCCCTTTCGCAGACCTTGTAAAAGGCCTTGGCGAAATCGTGCTAGAGCTCTAGATCCTATATCGGTGTTTGGATCCCACTGAGGATCTTCATTCGGAAATTCTCTCTTGGCTGCTTCGCGATTATCTATTCCTCCTTGTCCCTCTGCTAGGGGATTATCTGCTAACCAATTAACGGCTGCTCGCATGATTCTCGCCCGCTCCTCAGTAGTAAATAAAGTAGACAGGAGCTGACGGCAATCTGACCAAGTGGGTTGGTGAGTCTGCATAATTGTATTCATTAATTCTGTCAACTTTTGGGGCTTGTCAGTGTAGGAGGCATAATGCAATTTCCAATTCAACAAATCAGTGGTGGAGAATGGCACATAAACTAAACTTGTGGGTCCCGGTACTATCCGGTCCTCCTCGTTTCTTACGGGTATTCCCGGGACTTGCCGCAGTGGCATTACTTTCTTAGTAGAAGCTTTCTGCATCTTGATAGGAGCTTTCTGCATCTGGGCTGGGGCTTTCTGTCTCAAGATACGCTTAGTCTGGGAAGCCTCACTCGTAACAGATGAACTTGCACTGGCAACTGATTTTTCGCTTTCTGTCTCACCCTGTGAAGACGTTTCCTCTCCCTCTTCTAGTTCTAGTTCTGATTCAAGATTTCCCTCAGTCTAGGGCTGATTGGCCTCGTCAGAGGGCGGATCTTCTGGCTGCAGGTCGGGGGTGGACTTCGCCGGTCCCGGGGAGCTGCCACGGGACGCGGTGGTACTTTTACGGGGCACTGAGCTTGGGGCTGTCTAATTACAACCTCCGGGGACTCAGGATCAACATGGACAGGTTTCTTTTCTTTCCCTGCCTTCTGTGTTTGTTCTGATATCGCTACCATTATTCTGCACTGTTCCTCATAACAGCGCTGTGCCCAAGGGGGCGGGTTCTCACAAATACCTAACCAGGAGTCTATATAGGGATACTGGTTGGGGTGCACTGCTCACACCTTCCGATGAACTGACTTAATAATTCCTATGTTAAATGTTCCATCTCGGGGCCACATGGGGTCTAAGGTGGGCCACTCCCTAGTACACAAGAGTTGTAATCGTGACGCAGTCATTTTTACTCCATAATCTCCTGAATATCCTTTATTAAAATACTTAATCATACATTCTAATGGAGTGTGCCTAGTAGACCCCGCCCCTCCCATTTCGATGTGTGCGTGCAACAACAAACAGAAGGAGAAAGGAGGGTGGACCGTGGGTAAGGGGTCCTCACGGCCCTAGAGACATTCAAGGGAAACAAAAAACAAGACAAGACGACAGTCGCTTCCTCCTTTTTACGACCTGGACGCGGTCGCCCGGCCAGGAAATGCGTTACTCAGGAGTCCGCCTTCGCTTGGTCTTTATTACAAGACCTCTCAATCACACTTCATGCACACAATCATGCTAGCAACGTATCCCAAAAACCCAGTCCTGTCTCTTCTGACTAGGCTATACCAAATTCAAAATCAAAGTCAAAATCAAGAAGACGATGGTTTCACCCTGCGAATACACTATGCAGGGTTAATCGGACCGTCTTGAGAGCTCTCTTACCAAAATTCCAAGTTACAAGTTACAAGCTACAAGCTGCAGTTCTGACTCATCTGTCTAGACATACCAAAACCTATACTCACCGGATCCGGTCCCCATTCCCGAGCAAACGCATGAGTTGGACCTCGGACTCCCCTCACAGGTTCGAGGTGTTGGCTCCGTCCGGGTCCGGCACCCACCGAGGACTGGCCCAGCTCCCTCCGATGCAACTGGACCGGTGGCGCCCAGGAGCCGAGCCCACGTCGGGAGGGCACGAGCCTGGCAGGACCAAACCTATAGAGGCGGAAAGTCGTGGTATATCAGCCTGTATACCCTCTACGAACCACACCTTCCCGGCCAACGCACCAAGAATATGTAGCGGCAGAGCGCAAACAATCCAATAATACCAGGAGTCTGTTCAGAAGGTCCAAATCATTTATTTGTTCACAAGACTCAAGCAGAATCACATTCAAAATGGCTGAGCAATGGCTGTTAGTAAAACAACAACTTTTATACTGTTCTTTTCCATTCTAGACATAGGCAAACTTTCCATTGGTCCCGGTAACCCCTCTCGCTCCATCTATTGGTCCCGGTACCGTTACGTAGTTGTCCAATGAGGACCAGGGTCTGGGCTCAGCACCTGTTTCCCTCCCCCTTACAGTCCTCATTACAATGGTCAGTTCTTAGACTCTTGATACAATTCTCCTCCAAGGTCACTGGCTAACCAAAACATATGGGAAAACAGGGCACTGTAACCTTTCTTTCAGCAGAGTTAATTAATTCCATAGAAGCTTCACACATCTTATCAGTTCCAATTAAAGTTGTTTTTCTATCTCTTCTGAGTTTCGTTTCTGCTTAGCTATGCTGGGTTATGCTTAGTTAAGTTTCGATTCTATGGAAGCAGTATTGGGGGGGGGGGATTTTCACTCCTCTGGGCCTAACCACAGGCTTCATTTACAGGTCAAGCTGCTTCAGCCTGTCTGTTTAGTTCAAGCAGCATGGATCATAGGCCTTCGCCTACCACAGTTACACATTGCACTAATATTTAGCACATTTATTGAATCCCTACTGTACATGTTACCACACACCACCGCCTCTTTGAGTCTATAACATTTAATTTGCAGCTACCAATGAATGCGCATTCTATTTTATAATCCCCTTTGCCCAGTGATTGCAGTAATGTCCTTGACCGGGAGTTGCACACCAGAGTTCCTTCTATATCCCTCCAATCACAGGTCCACTCTCTCCATGCCAGGAGATCTAAATACTGCTTGCAAAGCATTCCTTACCCGGGCCAGCGCGGGGAACAGAGGCCTGGACAGATTCTCTGTGTGGCAAGACTGGATCATCATCTGCCCTTACCAAAATACTTTCAGCTCAATACACAAAAGCATAACTTTTAAGGGTAAGAGCTGCAAAGAAATTAGCATTATCCAGATGAAAGTGCATGCTAAAAAATAGTCCTAGTACTATGCCTGTTTCATATATTTATTTCCATTCAAAAGCTGATCTATCAGATTTTGTAGCCATTAAAGTTCAGTTCTTCCATTCTCATTTGTTTCAATAAATGTTTCTGAAGCTAATACTTATAATATATTAATATTTGTGGAACATAAAGTGTGCAGAATTCATTACTCAAAGACTTTAATAGGTGATTATTTGAACCAGCAAGTGGTGACCTGGATTTATATAATAATGTATTTGATTTGATAGGCAACATGTCTAGTTTAATAAGCAATTATCTGATATATCTGAGAAAGTATATGATGTATTCACCTCACTAGGCAATGTATTTAATTCAATGGCTGATTTGTCAGATTTGATAGGCTATCGTTGAAAAAAAAAGCACTAAGTGATGAATGGAAGTGATGTCTTCATTTCAGTATGAACAGAATCATATTCTCCATGCAGTGTAATTATTTCCATGTGTAATGGATGAGGTTTTTACCAGTAATTTGTTTCAGGAGTTAATGCATTTATTTCAATGGATAATATATCCATAGTAGCTCTGAAATGTTCAATAAGCACTTTCTTGGAAAAGAATAATTCCACACTTCTGAGTAAAAATGTCCAAACCTTGTAATAGAATGCAGTGCAATACATGCTTATGGCTACGGCATGTCATACTGAAAGCTCCAATGTTGATCTCAACCAAGCCAAGCAACGTGATTTTAGCATTGCAATTGTTCAAATATGGCATTACAAAAATATCACAAGTGCTTGTCTATGAAAATGCTTGGAGAAATTTCTGAACCTTAAAACTGACCTACAGAAAAACGGTACAGCCAGTCCTTGGTATTGTAAAACTTTTGAACAAAAGGCTGAACATATAAATCAGGGAAAAGTCCATCATAACTCTTTGGCCCTCTTTTACTAAAATGCGTTAAGCAGTCAAAATGGGTATTAGTACACGCTGCTAGTGCACATCTGTGCCAACATCACAGTGACTTGAAACATCACATGTGCTAATTCCTAGGGGTGTGCAGGCAAAACATGTTGTTTCCAGTTTTTTTTGTTTCATTTCAATAAATTTTCATTTTATTTCATTTCATTATTATAAATTTTCATTTCAGAAGAGCAGGGACTGTTTCTTGTATGTCTGTCTGTACAGCACTACATGCATGGCGCTATATAAGTGTTTAATAGTAGTAGTAGTAGTGTTACTGGAGGATGTAGTAAAAGCTCTTAGTGTAACCAGGTTTTAAAAAGATTTGGACAAGTTCCTGGAGGTAAGGTCCATAAACCATTATATTAAAGGGGGCCCAGGATATCCATTGCTTGACCCAATACAAGCATTGTGGAACCTTTTTCTTTTGGGGAAACTGCTAGGTACTTGTGACCTAGATTGGCCACTGTTGAAAACAGGATACTGGACCTTGGTCTGACCCAATATGGCATCTTTTATGTGCTTATGTTTTGTAAGTCATTTATGCTCCCAAGCGATCTAGGGCTAGCAGCAGCACTAGTGGAGAGGAATAGAAACAATGATCTGTAGTCCCTAGTAGTCCACAGCCAAGCCAAAAGTACACACTGGGCTTTGGGAGACATAGCCCTTGAGAGCTACCTCCCCCCCCCCTTGGGGCCTCACTCGCAATCTGCCACCCCCAAGGGAACCACGGGAGTCTGCAGCCCCCTGAGAAACTCCTTACGCGGATATGCTGTGCCTTTGCGCAATGTGGTCTTTTTTTTTTTAAATTTTAAACACACGCTGTCAAAAAAGAAGCACCCTAGCTGTCTCCCCTGATCCACTCCCACGGGTCTGCCAACCGCGGCACTAGAAGCCGGGAAACAACCAAGAGTGAACGCCGGAGAAGCCGCTGTGCTCCCGCGCTAATGCCACGTGGCCGGGCCTGCACTGTAAAAAGACGCTCCTGCGCGCCGCGGTAAAAAGAGACGGCCCCCAGCCCGCCCTCTTACCTGCGCTGCCCCTGCAGCTAGAATCTGACGGGCCGATCACACCGCAGCCCGAGGAGGACCAGAAGGCCTCAATTCCATCCTGCACACACCGCGCGGAGGGCCGGCTTCGGACACCCCCGCGGGCAGCCAGAGGCGCGCTCACAGGCAGGTCTTCTGTTTGGCGCTTGGCTGAACAGCTCTGTCACCTCTGCCGGCTCAGCTCCACTGCTCCCTACCGGGAGTGAACCGGCCCCTCTGCAGAAGATCGCGGGCCACTCGGAGGGGAAACTAAGAGAGGTAAGAGGAGAGCCTGAGGCACCAGAAGGCACAGCTCCTGAAATTTAAAGGCACAGTCCAACTTTCCTTTTTTTTTTTTTTAAACTAAAAACCAACTACTTCACTCAAACTGTTCCTTAATTGTTCCTCCAGTGAGCCCGGACCCCCGGGCTCGACCTAGTCAGCTGCTTGGAGACTGAGGTAACTGATGGAGGAAGGCGGATCCCAGAGATATATACGGATGACATCATGAAAAAGAAGGAGGTTCCTCAGTCTCCAAGCTGCTGATTAAGGTGGACAACTCAGAGGTCCAGGACTAGACTGGGGATACGATCAGGAACAATGATCTGTAGTCCCTAGTAGTCCACAGCCAAGCTGAAGAGAGATTTTTTTAAGAGGAAAGTACGAATAGTAGAAATGTGAAGGCCCAGTTTCTGCTCCCATCATCACAGAGGAGCAAAAGAAGGCAGAGGAAGCAGAGGGTGGGGGAGCAGGAGACCAGCAGCAGATAAAGAGAACAGAGAAGAGTAGCAGGTAAACCCTGTTCCCTCCTGAGAAGGGTATGGAACAAGTTTTGGCCAATAAAGAATCTGATGGATCCTCACGTTAGGAATTTCCAGAAGCATCAGATATTGAAAGTAGCTGGTGAGGGTCTGGAAAATCAAGTCGTTAGTGTGCTAAGTGGTAAGGAGGTAGGAAGTGATGCTGTCAGGGTCAAGAACATCCTACTGGTAGGCAATGTATTGGAGAGTGTAACTGTAGCCCCTAGCTTTTCATCTTTTGCTCTGCTCTCAGCTTCAGTTCCAGCAGCAGCAGAAGCAGCTCTCAAAGAAGCAGAGAGGAAGTCCCATTAAAAATCAGAGGTGTGGAGGCATTTTATTTATTTGTCATTTCTTATATACCGCCCCTTCCCGAGATCAGAGGCGGTTTACATTTTAAACAACATTATTACATGGAACACAGTTTAACAGTTTGAGATTTCACAAAATAACAAAGTAACTTAACTATGTACATATTGCTGTAGATTGAGTTATATACAAGGGGAGGTACATCAGAATATATGTTACAGTGGGAGGCGGTTATGAGGTAGGTTGGGATTGTTCTATGGAGGGGGGGTTGTTATTGTTATTATCACCATAGTGCTGGATAAAGAGGAAGGTTTTAAGTTCATTCCTAAAAGTGTTTATGTCATTGAGGCAGCAGAAGGTCGCTGACAGGGCATTCCATAGTAAAGGAGCCACAAGGGAAAAGGCACAATTGCTTGTGAATTGTTTAGCCTTTCTGAATGTTTGGGGAATCATAAGTGTATCTTGGGACTGTTGTCCTCTTATGCTTGTGTTTGGGGCATAAGTGATTAGGGTTGAGAAGAATGAAGGGGTAAGGTTATTTGTGAGCTTGATGATAGTCATGATCATTTTATATTTTACTCTGCTCAAAATAGGTAGCCAGTGTAAATCATATAGTAGTGGCGTTATGTGGTCTGTTAGGCGCACTTTGCAGATAATTCTTGCAGTGACATTTTGTGCTATTTGTAAGCAATGTAAATGTTTTTTAGGGATACCGTGCAAGAGGCTGTTGCAAAAGTCAAAGTGGGGGTGATTAATGCCTGTACTACAGATCTGAAGTCATGCGTGTCAAGGAGGGGTCTGAGGTGTTGGTGGGTTCTTAGCTTGAAGTAAATTATCTTTATTGTTTGAGTTATGTGGGAGGATAGGGATAGTGTTTGGTCAAGTAAGACTCCGAGATATCTTTCTTCTTTCTTGACTGGGAGAGTGGTGCTATTTTTGATGATGTTTTTGTGGAGGAGTGAGATTTGGGTTTCTTGAAACGTATAGTACCTCAGTTTTGTTGAAGTTGATGGCAAGGTTATTTTCTGCTAACTAGTCTTGCGCTTCCAGGATACAAGATTCAATTATGTTCTGGTATGTATTTAAACTGTTGATGGGGAGATATATCATAATATCATCCGCATATACATGGTATTATACTTTAAATTTCCTGAAGATCATACAGATGGGTTGTATGTATAGGTTTATTTATTTATTTGAAAAACTTTTTTATACTGCCACTTCCCAAAATCAGGGGCGGTTTACATAGAACAGTGATAAAAATTACATAGAACATTCTTGCAAATTTGCAACTATATACAAAGAACAGTATAAAACAGTATAAAACATTTTAACTATCTACAAATTGTATTGAATAATACAGGTTGAATAATAGGGCTGAATGGGCCAAGCCCTGGGGGATTCCTTCTTCCTGTTTAAAGATGTTAGAGGTGTCTTGTCTTTGCTGAACTTGTTGGGTGCGATTGGTTATGAAGGATTGTAACCATTTGAATGTTATACCTGAGATACCTATTTGTGATAGTCTATTAAGTAAGGCATTGTGGTTTACATTATCAAAAGCTGATGTTATGTTGAGGAAAATAAGTAGGAAGGTTTGTTTTATGTCATCTATCCCCTGTAACAGGGTATTGAAGAGGACCAACAGGAGGGATTCCACGCCATTGTGTGGAATCCCTCCTGCTGGTCCTAAAGTGAATAAGGATCTGAGTTGTACAGAAAGCATGTGCTGTCATAAGGCCATTAGTAGAGGAAAGCTAATGATCCATCTTTCAAAAAGTGACCTGCATTAATTTTTGTGACTTTACTGAGCTCATCAAGACCACGGCCAAAGAATTGTTGGCATACTGGGTACCCAAGTCTGTAGTCTGTCTAGAGCAGGCCAAGGTTACCAGCATTTCCTGTCCTTTACAGCAACCAGTATGCCCAGTGAATCTATACTCTCAATGGTAGGGAATATTGGCTTGCATTAGACTTTGGTGGAAAAGCTGGTGTTTCTAAAAACAAACCTTCCTCTACTTGATTTCCCTCAATTTCTATTCAGCTGGGCATAGGTGCTTCTTTGCTCTAAACCCAGAAGATTTGAAGTGTTTGTGCCAATAATGGCACTGCTTCATCTATTTTTCAGTGCGTTGGGGTCTTTTTGCCAAAGTTAATGCTGCTTGCGCCCTCCCCATGTCTTGTGGTTTTAATTCCTCTGTGCCCCTTTGCCCCCTCATGTTGGGTTGCTGTATTCATGCCACTGTGAGCATCCTTTGCTCCTCTTGTGGTGTCATGGGATCTTCATGCTACTCATGCTTTCTTGCAGTGTTGTTGCCTCTGTGGCAGATACCTACCAGCAAGTTTCAAGCAAGTTTTATTAAAAATGGATGGAAAACCCACTCTTAGAATGCAAAATTGGTTTCCCCATAGACTTTAATGGACCAGAATGATTAGAATAAGAGGGGTAGTTACTAAGCTGTGGTAAAATAACACATTTTATTGCAGTGATATTTGTCACAGAAGTCACTAGCCTGGGGTATCTCATAACACGGGTTAGTAGCTCCCATAGTAAATATAAATTTGCATTGCTGCAGTTGGGAGCATCGTGCATTCCTGGCTGAAATAATACAGTTAGCGGGCTCCAAATCAGGCCTGCTATCTCTTAAAGAGGCCATTTCTTCGATAAATAAACTCCCCTAGCATCATTTAACCCACCCCCCCTCCACTCCCTAAACCCTTGTGATGCCAAACATAACCCCCACTCCCCATCTTCCCCCAACAACTACCTGGGGTTTCCTTTATGGCTAGTGGAGGGTGCTCCATCACTGCCTGGATGCAAAATTGCACCCTGACCCCTAGAAAGAATTTTGCAGTATCACTGCTAAGGGTCAAGCTACCGGATAAGGAGTAAGCACCCTTATTTGGCAGCTTGGCCCCCTAAGAGTTGTATTATCAGACTACCACTAACGGTCAACCAGCACCATTTTGAACCAAGCTTTGAAGAGGCAGGAACGTCCAGAGATTATGCTTTGAGTTAGGAGGACCGAAGAGTGGGGGTTATGCTGTGTGTTGGGGTCAGTGGAGAGAGTAAGGTTTATGTAACTACCACCTGCCCCTTTAAAAGGTTCCTAGGGAGCGTCACACTGAGTGTTAGCAGTCTGAAACTCCTGAGGCAGATCAATAATGACAGCTGAAATGTCCACGAATAACAGCTTGCTGAAGTTAAATGCAAGCTGTTATTCAATTTGCATAATAATGATGTGATTTGCATCTCATTATTATTTTGCTTGTATTGTGCTACAAAATCATACATTAAGGGAAAATTACGCATGCTTTGTGCATTACTCTCTTGCAAACAATGCAATGTGTTTCTTTGAGTCAATGCTGACTCCTGGTGACCCAGATACGTCTGAATTTTCTTGTGATCGGAAGTAGATTTTCAGGCCTTTCTTCCAAGGTAATGGAGGGTTAAGTGACTTGCCCAAGGCCACAAGCAGTGCTAGTGGGAATCAACCCCTGGTTGCTTGGTTACCAAGCCAGTGTGCTAACCATTAGGCTACTCCGCCACTCTAGAACATTATCAACTACACCTCTAAACTGGAATCTGAAAATGAACTGAAAGGTGAATGTGCACATCCTTGATACCAACAGTTCCTCAAGCACAGTAACTTCATAAGTCAGGGTGGTTTGTTTTCTGACCACAGTAAGCTATTTTTTCATGTATATAAGTGTAGAGATTTTACCACTGAATCCTATCAAACTAAGGCAAATAAGTGTTTTAGTATGTAGATGAAGTAGTGTGGATAAAAGATGTAGAGCAGGTGTTTATGGAATCTTGCCATTAGTTTATGCTGAAATCATGGCCCAGGTATGCTCTGTGCAATTTTCCCTCCTATCCCAATAGGACCCAAAAAAATACCCAAGATAAAAAGCGGCCTAGTGGATAGAATAGTGGTCTGCAAACCAGGGAAGCCATGTTTTGAATCCTGCTTCTGCCACCAACCCTCTATGTGACCTTGGGCAAGTCACTTTATCACCATTTGCTTCAGGTATTCACTTAGATTGTACATAGGAAATAGTGAAAGCATAAGAACTGCCATACTGGGTCAGACCAAAAGTCAATCAAGCCCAGTGTCCTATTTCCAACAGTGGTCAAGCTCGGGCGCAAGAGCCTCATTCATTCCAAAAGTAGCCAGTTCCATGATATTTATCCCCAGAGATGAGCAATAGTTTTCTCTTGGACTACCTTAATAATTGTTTATGGACTTTTCCTCCAGGAATTTGTCCAAACCCAGCTATACTACCTGCTTTTACCACATCCTCCAGCAATGACTTCCAAAGTCTGATTATCTGTTTTAAATATACTGCTTTGTAGCTTCATGACATGTCCCCTAGTCCTTGTATTTTTTGAGAGTGAACAATCAATTTGCATCTTACCTGTTCCACTTCATTCAGAATTTTATAGAAGTCAATCAAGTCTCACCTCAGTTGTCTCTTCTCCAGGCTGAATAGTGCTAACCTCTTTAGCCTTTCCTCACAGGAGAGCCATTCATTCCCTTTATCATTTCGGTTGTTTTTCTTTGTACCTGTCCTAAATATATCTGTTTTGAGCTGCACACAGTACTCAAGGTGAGGTTGCAACACGGAGTGATACGGAGGCGTTATCCTTGGTTTTATTTTCTCTTCCTTTCCTAATGATTTCAAACATTCTGTTTGCTTTTTTTGGCCACTGGCATACACGGAACAGAACATTTCAATGTATTGTCTAAGATCACATTCAGATCCTTCCAGCAGTGCTATAAAATTGATAAGCATTAATATGAATTTGCATGTCAGAGAAGGGATAATCTGGCTTTAACCTAGGTCCTAGGATAATGAGCTAACCATTCTATTCCACAACGCAGAGCTGGGCAGATGTAAAATACATCACTATATACTGATTATTTTCCAGTTTTCCACTATTTGGCCTCTTGTACATCCTCTGCTCTCATTTTGAATAGTGATTTTATTTTTCTTTACCAACCATCACAAATAGCTTCATTCTGACCTCAAATTGGGTGAATCAAACCCACTGCAAGACCAATACCTGTGTCAGTTATAAATGTCATGGTTTTGGCCATATCCCACATGTCTCAGTTGATGCATGAAATCCTAAGACTGCACCATTGAAGCGCTACTGCAGAGAAGGAGAGAACGTGTACAATGTCTTGGATTTACCTTAATGCATTCCTAGCATTTAGAAAGTTTCTCCTGTCATTTGTAAATAATGCAAGGAAAGCTTGCTTTTCATATGTAAACTTTCAAAATTTGAATAAGACTACCAATATTATAAAATAATTGTCATTTTCTATCAATAATATGCAGTCATGAATGCAACTTAACTAGAGCCATTTTCTCTGCACATATGAAATATTCAAGAAGAAAATAAAACAATGAAGAAGTGTCATTCTTTCGTTGTTGCCTTTGAGTGTACTAGCCAGAATAGGCCTCCATCAAAAATAATGGGCAGAGATTGCCTCTGCTTTTCTCTTCTACTGCTTCCAGTCCCGTTGTCCTCCAACTCATTCGCTGCCGAGTGTCTTCTCTACAGCAGCTCCATGTCAGATGGATAGACAGAGCACAGAAACACTACTGTTGTATATTGTCAAACCTGTATATAGTTAAGAGCCAAAGTTCTTTGATTGCATGCTGAATATAGTTTGATACCAATACCAATGTTAAGTTAAATCGCAGTTCCATGTAAACCGCCTTAACCCGGAGAAAGGTGGTATATAAATACAGCTAAATAAATAAATAATAGCATGCAGCGCTACATGCCATTCACCCATGCATGCATGTGCAAGGCTCTGAAATAAAAACGTGATGCTCACAAAAAGTTTCACTAGTATACATGTAGGAATAAGATTCACATAGATTTTATTTATTTATTTGACTGTTTTCTTTATATCACTTTTCACCGGGGCAAAGCAGTGTACATTACAACAAACTGAGATACATAGAACAGTGGTACTGATTTACAATACAATTACTATATGTCAGAAATGTTACATTGAACAGTATAACTTATATTCATGAGAATAGCTGGATGGGAGGGGCAATTGGGTTGCATACAAAGTCAACTGCTATTTCTTTGGAACTGTGGGGAGATGCAGAGAAGGGGGGGGGGGTTATGTATTGGGACCAAAATGTTCATTGAATAGATGTGTTTTGAGGAGTTTTCTAAACATGGACAGGTTGTTTGTCACTCAGAGGGTTCCAAGGAGAGAGTTCTAGAGGCTGCAGGTAGATGTTGAATAGCAGGGCTGAGAGGGAAGAGCCTTGTGGGATGTCTTGGGTTTATGAGTAGGGGGATGAGGAGTTAGATCCTATTATGACTTGTTGTTGATGATCTCTGAGATATGAGTGGAACCAGCTCAGGACATCGTCTTGAATTCGGATGGATTGGAGTCTGTGCAGGAGGATGCTGTGGTTGATGGGGTAAAAGGCAGCTGAGATGTCTAGAAATATTAAGATGAAACCTTGACTTCTGAGTTTATTTATTTATTTATTTTATTTATACATCTCTTCTATACCGCCACTTCCAGCGATCAGTGGCGGTTTACAAGTAAACAAAGTTTAATAATAGAATGCTATTATTTTACATAGAACAGGTTTAGAAACTAATTTACATAGAACAGGTTTAGAACTATTTTACATAGAACAGGTTTTTACATAGAACAAATTTATAAAAGTAAACATTCAACTATTATATTGCAACTCAATAATACAATGAGGTAACTGGCTATCCATAGTAAAACAACGGCAATGGAATATATTACATTGATTACACTTATTCACATTTTGCTTTCAAAGAGAAATTTAATGAGGTGGGCAAAGTGAATATGAGTGAAGGGTTTTATGTCCTGTCTAGGTAGGGTCAGTGAGTGACTGCTGATCAGTGGTTTTCTCTGAGTTAGGGTTATCTTCCTTGTGGAGGTTATTATAGTGTAGGGTGAAAAGGTGGGTTTTTAGATTTTTTCTAAATAATTGAAGATCCTTAATTTCTCTGATTTCAGCTGGTAGGTTGTTCCATAATATAGGAGCAAAGTATGAGAAAGCTGTGTTGCTTGTTTTTTGACTTGTTTTTCGGATAGAATCAGGTACTTGTAGCATGTGAAGGTTAATTCTTCGTCTTGATCTGTTTTCAAGAGGGATGTTGATGAGCGTGGATAAGAAGGAAGGAGCTATATTATTATAAATCTTAAAAGTATTGATTAAGGATTTGTAGGTGATTCTGCATGATACTGGAAGCCAATGGAGAGAATAAAGAATCGGAGATATATGATCTGTTAATTTTGCTTTGGAGATAATCCTTGCGGTGACATTTTGGGCCAATTGAAGTGAGTGGATATTTTTCTTTGAGGTCCCTTGAAGAATACCGTTACAGTAGTCTAAATGTGGTGTAATGAGTGTTTGTACTATGGTTCTGAAATCAGTGTTATCTAGTAATGGTCTAAGTTGTTGGATTGTCCTTAGTTTGAAGTAGATTGTTTTTACAGTTAGTTTTATATGTTTGGTGAGGTTGAGGGTCTTATCAAGAGTGACTCCCAAGTATTTGATCTCCTCTTTAACAGGGAGAGAATTATTGCCAATGTTGATTTCCAATGGAGGGGTGAAGCTTGTGTTTCTTGTTATAAATAAAGCTTCGGTTTTTTTAAAATTAATAGACATGTTAATAGATTTCAGCCACAGCTCAGCTTCAGTGAGGCAATGACAAATGTTGGAGTAATCTGGGTTAGACACATCAAATGGTGAGTACAACATAATGTCATCTGCGTAGATGTGATAATTGATTTTGAAACGTTTAAATATGGAACAGATAGGTTGAAGATAGAGATTGAACAATAGGGCTGATAGGGCAGAACCTTGAGGGATGCCCTGCTCTTGCGGAAAAGGGGATGATGCATTTTGGTCTACTTGAACATATTGTGTCCGGTTAGTAAAATAAGATATGAACCATTCAAGAGTTTTATCTTTGATGCCTAGTTGAGAAAGTCTTGAGATGAGCGTGGTATGGTTTACAGTATCAAATGCCGAGGAGATATCAATGAATATGAGAATGAAGGCTTGCTTGGTGTTATCAATACCTCTTATGATTGTGTCAAATAGTGCAGTCAGGAGCGTTTCTACACCATGGTGTGGTCGAAAACCATATTGATGATCATCTAATGGAACCGTGGAGTCTATGTAATCTTGTAGCTGTGTTTGCACGATCTTTTCGATAATTTTGGCAAGGAATGGAATACTTGCAATGGGACGATAAGATGTAGGGTCATTGCTGTCTAGAGTTTTGTTTTTTAACAACGGACGGATAGCTGACTTCTTGAGGGCATCTGGTATACGTCCTTGTTGAAGAGATTGATTTACTATGTTCAGTAGGTCTGTGGCAAGTTCTGATTTTGCTGATTTTATCCATGCCACTGGACAAGGATCAAGAAGAGAAGTAGTGGTATTTAGGTTGGAGATTGTCTGAAGGAGCATCTTGTTGCTAATAGGATAAAAGGCTTTCCATTCATGTAAGTTATTATCTGAGATAGGTATATTAGGTGGGGTGAAATGGCTGTTAAGTTTAAGTTTATTTGCAAAGTGGTCAGCAATTATTTGTGGGTTAATACAAATTTTGTGAGAATTGTTTGATGGGGATTTGGTTAAAGATTTGACAATCTCAAATAGTTCTCTAGGACGGTTAATAGATTTAGATAACGTTTTAGCGTGATATTGTCTTTTAGCGTTATTAATCGCATCCTTGTAATTCTTGAGTAGTGAGAAGTATTTTATTCTGAGTTCGTGAGTTTGTTTTCTTCTCCATGTAGATTCTGCTTTTCTAAGGCTTTTCTTAAGAGTTGCAAGTTCGCTGGTATACCATTTTTCATTTTTTCTTGTTTTGTGACGAAACTTTGGTGGGTCTGATTCTGATGCTGATCGAATAATGGAATTCCAGTTTGATATCGCGTCATCAATGTTATTGATAGAAGGATCTAATCTGGGAAGTACTGATTCAAGAAACTCTTCTCTGTTGAATGGTCGAAATCTATGAACTTGTTGTAGATTGACAGGGGAAGGTTTAGAGTGTTGTTGAAGGAGGAAAGAAAACTTAATCAGATAATGATCTGACATGGGGACTTGAGATGTGGAAGGTGAGACATAATGAGGTGAAGTATAATAATATGTAGGGATGAATATTAGGTCGAGAGTGTTTCCTCTAGTATGAGTTGGTTGGTTAACTGCTTGCTTGAATCCCATCTCTTCCATCGCTTCTAAGAAAGATGTTTCAAGATTGTTAGAGAGAGATGGTAGGTTGAAATCGCCTAGCAATATAAGTGGTTTCCTTAATGTAGAATTGCAAGCTGATTCTAGTATGGTGTCAATATTTTGGTTAGTAGCAGTAGGAGGTCTGTATATCAAGCAGATTGCAATGTCCTTGTTTTCAATTTTGAGTATATTTGTGTCATCACGGTTTTCACATAAGGTAGGAGATAACCCAAGATTAGATTTAGCTAGTATAAGAACACCTCCACCTCTTGTACGTTTCCTATTGCAGGTGAAGATGGAATATCCTTGCACTTTTAATTGGTTTAGCAGGACTGAGTCGGATTCTGTTAACCATGTCTCAGTAATGCATAGAATGTCAGGGTTTTCTGTATTAATTATATCCGTTATGATGGGTGTTTTATTTCTGACTGACCTGGCATTGATGAGGATGAAAGAGATGTGAGTGTAGGAACTGCCGACATTTATGCGGTTGATATTAGAGTCTGTCTTTATCTGAATAAGTCTGTGGTAATTTATCTTAGAATTTCTTGGAAATAGCTGTTGGGGGTTATGTTTCTGACGATGAGCGATAACATGGATGTGAGAGAATTCTGGGAGGTTCAAATTTGGTGTGAAGGCATTAGCAGGGAGAGGGTGGAAAGAAATAAGTAAGCTGACAATGTATAAGGTGAGATTCAAAGTCAACAAGAACATCTTCTTACAGTTCATGTTGGAACCTCAAATGGTTGAAGCAAATTGAAGGAAACTGCTATTAGTAACAGGTTTAAAGGAGTGATATCTACTGGCAACAGTAATAATTGAATAACTATTAATGACAACAGTTACAAGTGCACATCTATTAACAGCAGTAACTGAGAAAATTGCTACTAGCAGCAGAGTTACAGGTGTGGCAAATACTGACAACAGTATTAACTGAGGAGCTATTACTGGGGATAATATTTATACTGGTAACAGTAATAGTTAAGAGCTACTAAGAAACTAATACTGGCAACAGTATTACAATTGGGTATCTACTGACAACAGTAGTAAATTAAAGAAACTGCTAAATAGCAATGGAATTACAATGTGACATCTACTGACGACAGTATAAGCTAACAGGACAACTACTAGCAACAGTAATTATAAATGAGATTGTTAAGGATAATGTAACAATGGGAAAATAAATCGGCTGCTTAAAGCTTTACTGAATTAATATGTTAAAATAGACAATATAGAACTTATAACCCCGTTGAGTCAATATAACTAGATCGATTGTGCATATACTTGCTGCGACTGAGGAAGAGACTGTTCTTCGCCTGTCGTGCCACCGCCTAAGGCCTGCGGCAGCTCTTTAAGCACTCCTGTGCTTCCTCCCACGGCCCGGATTGGACCGGAGTGTGAGCGCGGGAAACTCTCTGGCTCTCTCACAGCTCAACCCCGACTGGGGAGCTCTTCAGGTGGCTTCGGTAGGAAAGAGGCCTCCCGATTGCCTGCGGCAGCTCTTTAAGCACTCCTGTGCTTCCTCCCACGGCCCGGATTGGACCGGAGTGTGAGCGCGGGAAACTCTCTGGCTCTCTCACAGCTCAACCCCGACTGGGGAGCTCTTCAGGTGGCTTCGGTAGGAAAGAGGCCTCCCGATTGCCTGCGGCAGCTCTTTAAGCACTCCTGTGCTTCCTCCCACGGCCCGGATTGGACCGGAGTGTGAGCACGGGAAACTCTCTGGCTCTCTCACAGCTCAACCCCGACTGGGGAGCTCTTCAGGTGGCTTCGGTAGGAAAGAGGCCTCCCGATTGCCTGCGGCAGCTCTTTAAGCACTCCTGTGCTTCCTCCCACGGCCCGGATTGGACCGGAGTGTGAGCGCGGGAAACTCTCTGGCTCTCTCACAGCTCAACCCCGACTGGGGAGCTCTTCAGGTGGCTTCGGTAGGAAAGAGGCCTCCCGATTGCCTGCGGCAGCTCTTTAAGCACTCCTGTGCTTCCTCCCACGGCCCGGATTGGACCGGAGTGTGAGCGCGGGAAACTCTCTGGCTCTCTCACAGCTCAACCCCGACTGGGGAGCTCTTCAGGTGGCTTCGGTAGGAAAGAGGCCTCCCGATTGCCTGCGGCAGCTCTTTAAGCACTCCTGTGCTTCCTCCCACGGCCCGGATTGGACCGGAGTGTGAGCGCGGGAAACTCTCTGGCTCTCTCACAGCTCAACCCCGACTGGGGAGCTCTTCAGGTGGCTTCGGTAGGAAAGAGGCCTCCCGATTGCCTGCGGCAGCTCTTTAAGCACTCCTGTGCTTCCTCCCACGGCCCGGATTGGACCGGAGTGTGAGCGCGAGAAACTCTCTGGCTCTCTCACAGCTCAACCCCGACTGGGGAGCTCTTCAGGTGGCTTCGGTAGGAAAGAGGCCTCCCGATTGCCTGCGGCAGCTCTTTAAGCACTCCTGTGCTTCCTCCCACGGCCCGGATTGGACCGGAGTGTGAGCGCGGGAAACTCTCTGGCTCTCTCACAGCTCAACCCCGACTGGGGAGCTCTTCAGGTGGCTTCGGTAGGAAAGAGGCCTCCCGATTGCCTGCGGCAGCTCTTTAAGCACTCCTGTGCTTCCTCCCACGGCCCGGATTGGACCGGAGTGTGAGCGCGGGAAACTCTCTGGCTCTCTCACAGCTCAACCCCGACTGGGGAGCTCTTCAGGTGGCTTCGGTAGGAAAGAGGCCTCCCGATTGCCTGCGGCAGCTCTTTAAGCACTCCTGTGCTTCCTCCCACGGCCCGGATTTCCTTTTATTAGAGTATTAAGTAGTGAGGTAATTAGGATTTCAACACCATGGTTTGTCCTGAAGCTGTGTTGCTGGGGGTTCAAGGGACCGTAGGAGTCAAGGTGTTCCTGGAGCTGCTGCAGAATGGGTTTTTTTTTTTCAATTATCTTGGACAAGAATGGTAGTCTTGCTATGGGTCTATATGCTGCAGGATTATTGGGGTTGAGGTTGGTGTTCTTCAAGGTGAGTTGGATATATGAGGATTTGAGCTATTAAGGCATGTTTGCTGGTAGGATAGAGAGTTGGGTGATTTTCAATAGGGTTGGACTTAGTTCATCTTTGGATGTTGTAATCCAGCTTACTGGACATGGGTCAAGTGGGGATATGGTTGAGTTTAGTGTGGTAATGGTGAATTCTATGTTCTCTTTGCTGATGGAACTTAAGGTGGACCAGGGGTTGCAGTTGTTGGTTGTTGGTGGTGGGATCTGTAATGGAGACAGGCATATGAAACTATTCCCTTTATAGTGATTTGCTAGAGCTTGGGGGTCAGGAAGAGTTTCCAAAGCATTTGAGTGGAGGGGCTGGGTTAGGATCTTTACTATCTGAAAGAGCTGCTTTGGCTGGTTGAGTGATATATATATTACTTTTGTAGGGTAGGGTCAGTTTCCTGGTGGTATGCGGTTAGTAGTAGCATATAGACGTTTTTATCTTCTGTTGACTTTGCCTTTCTCCATTTGTGTTCTGTCTTTCAGATTGTCTCTTGAGATCTCTAAGTTCTTTGGAGTAGCTGTCAGCATACATTTCATGCAGCTTAGCAAGGAGGGGCTTCAGACAGGCCTTGGAGAATGAAATCACCAGGGGGTCAGAGTTAATCTCATCTTGTAAACTGTCCTATTACATTTGGAGACTGAAGTCACCAGAGTCCAAAGCTGCATGAAATGTATGCTGACAGTAGCCTTGTGTCTTTTGCAGTCTGTTAAGGGAATGCTGGTTTGAGGTTTCAGCAGCTACATTTCAAATGACCTGGTTCCACTTCAATACTAGGGTATCAATATCAGAAGTAGAATTGTCCAGTAGAGGGAGCTGTGAAGGCTTTTCTATTGAAGAGTTTAAAGTGTCTTTTGGCTTTGTTCTGGTAGGTATAGTTGGTTGTGGTGGAGCATGATAGTTGTAAATTGATAAGCATGTGTTCAGACCATGGAAAAGGGAGGAGGACTGGGGAGGAGGGGAGTGTGGTATGGATGGGGTTTGAGGTCCAGCGTGATTCCTTTTTCGTGTGTTGGCATTTGTGCTATTTGATTAAAGTCCATTGAAGACATGGTATCCAGGAAAGATGTGGCTTTGTTGGAGGTGGTTGAGGGGAGATTGAAATTCCCGAGGAGTATGAGGTCCTTGTTTGGGTGTGAGCTTTCTACTACAATTCCCAAAATATTTGGTAAGTCATCGGCTGACATAGAGGGGGATCTGTATATGAGGCAAAGAGTTAGATGTGTGTTTGATATTGAAATGTGGTCTATTTCATCCATGCTGTTGGCACATAGATGGTTGAAGTTAAAGTGGGATTTAGCTGTTACCATTACTCCCCCACCTCTCTGATTGGCATGTGAGCAGTGGAATATTGAACAGTTTTGTGCGGTTTCAACTGGTTTAGCAGCACTGTGTCTGTTTCAGCGAGCCATGTTTCCGTGATGCAAAGAATGTCTAGTTTATTGGATGTGATATAGTCATTGATTATTGGTAGTTTATTCCAGACTGAGCGTGCATTGATAAGCGCATATTTATAGGACTGGGCACTGCTGGGTTTATTGCGTATATCGGGGATGGGAGGATTGTTTATTGGTACATGGATTAGGTTGTCTTATGGTGTGAATGGTATAGTGGAGGCCATAGGGTATGTACGATGGAATGAAAGTGTGTATGAGAGCTAGGGTTTCAGAGGTGAGACATAGTGCAAGGAATACTAGTAGGGTGTATGTGGTAGCATATATGGGGAGCATGTTTGGTGCTGCGAGTCAGTAACATGTATATAACTTAAGTGTGAGAGTCCTTCTGATATCATTTATTGCTGCTTTGGATAGGATAGTCTGAATAAGGTTGTCTCAGTTAGGGGTGAATCCTTTTGTTACCTTCTCTTGCTACTTTGGTCTGGTCTGTCTGGCTGAGTAGCATCCATTACGAGTGAAGCCATGCAGTATTGGTATGGTGCTTCCACCTGTGCAGTGAGGGCTGTGGTGGTCTTGAGGAGGTCATTAGGGGACCTCCCCTCTGGTCCTTGCATAAAGGCTCACCAAAGGGCCCTCTGGTGAGGTCCTCAGGCATGGATATGCCTGAGCCCACTGGTCTTTAAAGGTTGCCTCCCCATGCTGATTGGGCTTGCCGATGGGGAGCAAGGACGAGCTTACCTTCCTGCTCCCTGCAGGGACATCCAATCTGTGCAGCTGTGGAAGAGAAAGAGCTTCGGGGCTCTCTGTTCTTTAAAGGCTGACTCTGCTTTGCCAATTGGGCTTACCGGAGGGGAACAGGGAGTAGAAGTTAATAGATAAGACCAAGCAAGTTTTATTTATGGCAGTCCCGAAGCATAAAAAATATTTTAACTTTGCTAGATACTGCTTAGGTTAATTAAATGCAATGTGTGCCTTTGAGTCAGTCCTGACTCCTGGTGACCCAGAAGCTCCTGGATTTTCTTGGCTGTGTCACCAGAAGTAGATTGCCAGGTCTTTCTTCCGAGGCAATGGAGGGTTAAGTGACTTGCCCAAGGCCACAAGGAGTGCTAGTGGGACTTGAACCCTGGTTGCTTGGTTACCAAGCCAGTGTTCTAACCACTAGGCTCCTCCTCCACTCCGCTTAAGTTAATTAAGCTAAGATAATTATTGCCTTCAAATATAACATATTTTTAAATCATCAGAAAGATTTAGGGGTTATTTTAGAAGATTTATTTACCATGTCCATGTGCAAAATGTTTAATATTTTAAACCCTCCAACAAAGAACCTTTTACTTATGTCACCACTCAACATATATCATTATAAAGAACGCTGGCCTCAGTAGAATCTTATGGCACTACAGCAAGGGTATAAACCCATTCACTGTGCCACTTATCACATCAGCGGCCCACTTCATATAATGATATATTGGAAAATCTTAACCTATTGCTTCTATAATTAGCTAAATATTAATCATTGAATTCTCACATACATTAGAAATTTTTTCATACACAACATGTATGAAATGATGCATGATGCATGTTGTGTATGAAAAAATTTCTAATGTATGTGAGAATTCAATGATTAATATTTAGCTAATTATAGAAGCAATAGGTTAAGATTTTCCAATATATCATTATATGAAGTGGGCCGCTGATGTGATAAGTGGCACAGTGAATGGGTTTATACCCTTGCTGTAGTGCCATAAGATTCTACTGAGGCCAGCGTTCTTTATAATGATATATGTTGAGTGGTGACATAAGTAAAAGGTTCTTTGTTGGCGGGTTTAAAATATTAAACGGATTTCAAGTGATTATTTAGTGTGACACCGTTTAACAAACATTAGGCTACTTTCCGACATGTGCAAAATGTGGCATTTACATGTGGAAATGGCATCCACGCAGAAATGGTAAAATGGAAGATTTTTAGAAAGGGCTAAATTTAAAAATGGATGTTCATAAAACATCAATATTGCAAATGATATGCTGGGGGGCATAGTTAGGGCATGACCTGGGTAGACCAAAAATCTACAAATATATTCCCCATTTCATATAAGGAATGCACATATATTACTATTACAACTACTATTGATCATTTATATAGTGCTACAAGATGACAAGATGTACACAGCGCTGTAGAAATACATAGAGAAGACTGTCCCTGCTTATAGAGCTTACAATCTACTAAGACAGACAGCCTAATACAAGAGAAATAAGGGGTTCAATGGGGAGAGGAGTCACAAGGAGAATGAGAGATTAGGATCCAAAAGTGGCCTCAAAGAAGTAAGCCTTTAGCATGAATTTGAAGAGGGAGAGAGATGAGACTTGACATAAAGATAGAGGAAGTTTGTTCCAAGCATAAGGAGCAGCAAGGTGAAAAGATCAGAGTCTGGAGTTGGCAGTAGAAGAAAAGGTCATAGAGAGAAGAAAGCCAGAGGAGGAGTGGAGTTCACAAGGAGCGGTATAGGGAGAGAGGAGAGGTAATGAGGGGCAGTAGAGTGAACGCATTTATAGGTTAGCAGAAGTTTGAAATGGATACAGAAACGGAAGGGGAGCTAGTGAAGTGATTTCAGAAGTGGGGTTATATGAGTGTATTGGGGCTAGCAAAGATTAGCCACGCAGCAGAGCTCTGAATAGATTGAAGAGGAGAGAGATGACTCTGAGGGAGTCCAGCAAGGAGAAGGTTGCAATAGTCAAAACGGGAGGTAACCAAAGAGTGGACACGAATTTTAGTAGTGTGTTCAGAGAGGAAAGGGTGAATTTTGTTAGTTATAGAGAAAGAAACAACAGGTTTTAGCAATCTGTTCAATATAGGACCACAATTGTCCACATCAGGATTTCCAACTGCTCCCTGATACACATAATTTTTTTAAAGTGTTTGTTTCAGTCAGCCCTTAATAGGAGGAATTAAGGAGTTATCCTCCTTAATCCCCCATTATTTATTTCACCCTCCAAACTGAATGAATTAAAGATATTAGTCTCTGTAGTTAATTGGTGGCATTTAAATGTATAGGTTTGCAAAATACCAACATGCAAGTTGGCAGTTGCTTACGTTGATTTTTCGCACATGGAGATGATTAAAATGACTCCTCCAGCTGTTGGCCTTCTACATATTCTAGTTAAGGTTCGATGTTTGGCAATTCTCAATTCTGATCTCCACGTACTATGTAAAATTCTGCTTTTAGCATTGTATCACATGAGCCTGCACGGGTGGGATTAGTAATCCGGGCTCCCTTTGTATCACCAGTGCTGAGCATCAACTCTCCCATAGGGTGAAGCACAGAAGGACACCACCCTTCCATGAGGTTACAATTTACGCTCACAAAACGTTTCACCAGAGGTTGGGTAAGGGGCCAGTGCTGAAAGAAATGGGTAAGGTTACTGCAAGAAGGAGGGAATGATAGTGGAAATCACCAAACAGAAGTGAGGTGTGTAATAAAAGTTTTATTTGTTTGATGAGGTGAGGTAAGTCAATAGGGGATAAGAATAAAAGAATCAAATCATTGGAAAAACACATGTAAGTAATACAAGCTAATGCAGTTCATTACAGTCAGTCAGTCTGAGAAAACATGATTATTTATCGGCAACAAGTCTTATACTTTGTCTCACAAGACCAAACTCAACCATCAATGTTTTCCCTCAATATCCTCTTTAAGGAGTATGTTTACTGAAGTGTGCTAGGGTTTTTCAGGTATCACATGTTGAGACTAGAAATCAACATGTGATACGTGCAAAAGTCATGCTCTATCTGTTGGGGGTGTGTACAACATGGACCCAGCAGATATCACACTGATTCAGACCCGCACTTAACATCATCCACTGAGGTGGCATTAAGTGCACCTTCACTAACTGAAACATTGACAGTTTTCACAGGCCTAAATTAAACCACTTAGCAATACGAATAGCGGCTGAATGTTGACACTGTCTGTAAAGTATAGTTGAGTGTTCCACCCTCACTGCTCTCTAATACCATCCCAGCAATATTCATACAGGGGGTTATTCTGAGCCACGAATAGTGGGGATGGACGGCCCGACGGGATGTCCATCCCTACTATTCGTGGCTTCACCTGCCCCCAAATAACTTCCATGCTGGTTGTGCGGGGAAGTTAGACAGGGAGGAGAATAGGCGGGCAGTGGGCGGTCGCCAGCCCTGGACATACAGGGCCGATTCTAATGTTGGCCATGTACATCCAGGGTTGGCAAAATGTCCGGGAAAGTTGGTGGAATAACTTCCCCGGACGTTTGTTTTTGGAAGGCCTGGAGCATAGATGGGACAGGAGGGGCCAGGGTTTATTCCCTGCAGCCCGACCCTGACCTTAGGAGGCCAGATCAGGGGTCAGGATGCAAGAAATAAACATTTTTTCTTGGTAGCCGGCATCGCGGATTTTAAATGGAGCCCTGATGCCATGACAACAGGATGCCATGGTGCCGCAGCTCCATTTAAAAGCCCTGACCGAGTTAGTCAGGCTACCTATGTACATGCAGGATGGGCTGAATCGCAGTCCCGGCCTGCACGTACATTGCTGTTCGCGATTCTGATCCCACGGGGCTAGACGTGCCCCGCAGGATCAGAATCGAGATCCCCTTTGTACGTCTGATTCAGACTGGACGTACAAAGGGGATGGACATGTGGAACAGAATTGGGCATATAGAGGATAATTTTATAAGGAGCCACCTGGATTGAGGCATCAAATTTACATCTAAATGTTGATATTTTAGTCATTTATGCACATAAGTGACTATAGTAGTTGATATGGAAGCAAAGACTGGATAGGCCATATGGCCTTTTACTGCCATCATGTTTCTAGGCTTCTTAGGCATGTAAATGATCTTTTATAGAATACCCACTAGAGTAAATGTGTGTACCTATTTTGCATAGTGCATACTTTAACTGTGGGCATGCACATGGTCAGAGCATACAAGTATGTGCGTAGATTACAAAATAGCATAATTTGCATGCATTCTTGAAAATTCTAGGCAAGGGCATTTATACCAGCTCTGGGGCTGGTATAAATAGTAATGCCTTAATTTGAGATGCATTTCCAGCCATTTATGCTAGTATTTTACACAGGGGCAGTTCTACAATGAGGCCACCTAAGGCGATGGTCTCAGGCGGCATTCGAATGGGGGCAGCACTCACACGCCGGCAGCACTCCGGCTCTGTTTTAATTTTAGATTTTGCTGCCTCTAGCTTGCCTCTGCCTTCCCGCCACTTTTTTTTTTCCTCACTGCATGCATTCTTGAGGAAAAGAAAAGCGGCTGAAAGGCAGAGGCAGGCCAAAGGCGGCAAAATCTAAAATAACAACAGCTAGAGTGCCGCCGCCGGATGATCATTTGCAGGAAGAGGAAGTGCAGGTGGAGGAAGGGGGGACAGGAGGACAAGTGCTAGACAAAATGGAGAGACAGGGGGACAAATGCTGGACAAAGGGGGAGACAGGGAGACATACTAGACAAAGGGGGAGACAGGAGGACAAGTGCTAGACAAAGGGGAGAGACGGGGCAAATGCTGGACAAGGGGGAGATAGGGGCACATACTGAACAAAGGGGAGAGACAGGGGGACAAGTGCTAGACAAAGGGGAGAGATGGAGGACAAATGCTGGACAAAGGGGAGAGACAGGGAGACAAGTGCTAGACAAAGAGGAGAGACAGGGGGGCAAATCCTGGACAAAGGGGGGAGATAGGGGGACTACTGGACAAAGGGGGGAGACAGGGGGACATGTGCTAGACAAAGGGGAGAGATGGGGGCAAATGCTGGCCAAAGGGGAGAGACAGGGGACAAGTGCTATACAAAAGGGAGAGATGGGGACAAATGCTGGATAAAGGAGAGGGACAGGGGGACAAGTGCTGGACAACAGGGGAGGGGGCAAGAAGACAAATTCTGGAGGGGGGAAGCAGGGAGACAAATATTGGATGCGGGAAGTAGGGAGAAATGCTGGACAATGGGGGAGGGAGACAGGAAGAAAAATGCTGGATAACATAGAGGGGAAGAAGAGCTGGGGAATGGAAGGACTGGGGGTGAAGGTTGAAAAGAGGTAGGTAGATGGCGTAAAAAAGAGGAAGATTGAGAGCTGGATAGTAAGGAGTAGTGAAATCTGAGTGGCCAGAGAGAAAAAGAATTAATGGAAGAAAGGTGGAAAGAAAAAAAAAAAATATCCAAGATGGAAGGAAGTGAAGAAAATAAAAGCAGAGAAAAGAAATGACAGATGGAGTAGAGACTGTAGAAAAAGAGCTAAGAGAAGACAGAAGAAAGCAGAAGCCTGAGATTGAGACCAGCATGATCAAAGTATAAAATGGTCAGACAACAAAGGTAGAAAAAATTATTTTATTTTTAAATGAGTGATTGGACTTTGCACTATTTTTATATTTTACACAGTACAGGGAAATGATTCTCTTTTATTTCTCTGGTATTGCATTGCAAGCAGAGTCTGTCTTCTTGGGCTTTCAGTTTAATTTTTATCTACATATTTTTATTTTTCACTTTAGGTTAACCTCACTTGTTCTGTACTTGGTGAGGGTCTCTGTTCTGAGAGTGTGACTAAGGCCAGGCGTTCTGTTAACATGGAGTTTGTACGAAGGGACCTGTACTGTAGTAATTTGACTTGTTTAGCTTTTCAATAGGTGTATGGATGTTCTAGGGCCCCCTACAGTGTTTATAGTGCTGCTTTTATCTGGGTAGGCCCCTTGTAGTATGATTTTTGGAAGTTTATGCTAGCATGATATGGTTGATTTGGCCTTGTAGATCATTGGTGACTTTTGTAGGGTTTTGTATTAGTTCACAATATGCTTGGTACTGGAGAATATTTGTTAGTGAGATGGCCAGAATCAGATTTTTTTTTAAATTAGATACTGAGTTTTGTGTGCAGATGTCCTAGTTCTGCTCTGCACCCATTGTTGAGGGGGTGGGGTTCTGTGAATGCAAAATATATGTTCAAAAAGAAAAAGCAACAACCATAACACAGTTTATAACAATAAAATAGAAAAAGAGTTATTTAACTTGGTGTTATAAACTGTGCAGTGGTTCTCGCTCTCTCTTTTAGTTCCGTGGTGTGCGGACATCTTTTTATTTTCTCCACATTATCTAATTGACTTTTTGATTTGGTTCAGTCCCTCGCCTCAGGCAGCAGATTGCCTTGAGCCACCCCTGATTTCATAAAGTAGGTGTCTACTTTTCTTTATAAAGTATGCATAAATTAGGTTTGTTCTGTTTGCCTTAAACTAGGCTCCCAGTTATAAAATTACCTTCAGAGTGCCACAGTGGTTAGAGAGATCTTTTTTTTTTTCAATTTTCAATTTTTATTTATTTTTAACATTACAAAATACAATCAACCTTGTCCCCCTCCTCTTTAAATGGTTAGAGAGATTTTGAGACCCTTTTTACTAAAGGGCACTAAGATGTTGCACCGATATGTGCCAATAGTACTAAAACCATGAGAGGCTAGCTGCAACACCACTGTGTTAACTGTTAAGGGCATGTTAAACATGTTCCCAGTGGTTAACATGGAGTCCTGTTCCCTAACAGGGCATGCAAATAGTGCATGTGCACTCAGTATTAATTGCAAGGGTCATAGCGTACAATGTGTATCCCTTTGCTAACTGTACGGTGCTAACCATGCCCACTCTCTGCCCCTAACCTGCCCCTGCCAGTCCAATGCGCAATGTACCATTAGCACAGATTTCAGTGCATGCTGTCACGATGACGTTCTAGCTGATAACATGTGTCCTACACTGACAGCTAGTTCCCTTTAGTCAAAGATCCCCTTTCAGTCGCACTATCTGGATAGTGTCGCTGAAAAATCTGTGACTAGGGGACATACATTTGGCAGCATTTGAATAGCGACCCAAATGGTTTGATACAGCAAACAATGAATGTCTGTGTATAATAAAATGAAACATAATGAAATATTGAAAAAAAGATGGTGGATATTTTAAAAAAGCTAATTGAAACAAAATGAAAAAAAACTGGGAGCTATGGAGGTCATTTGGACGTGGACGTGCAGCCCCGCAAGCCGCCTGTACCCTATTCCCCCCACTGGCTTTCCCTATACGTCCTGTGCATCAGGATAGGGAGAACCGGCAGGGGACGGGAGGGGGCGGGAGTAGGGCGGAGTAGGGGCAGGCTAACCCAGCAGCACCTACAAGGATGATTTAGGTCACGGCCCTGTACGTGCTGTCGGGCCTAATGGGACGAGCTGCTTATAAAGCAGCACAATCAGGAGGATTGGAGCAGGTGAGCCATCCTTGGGGCCATGGCCGGGTGCAGGAAGGTCCCTGCCGCCTGATCCAGGCCACGGCAGGCCAGCCATTGGTCGGGAGGCAGGGATTTGGAGGGTCGGAGTCACGGATGTCTGGGGTGCCTGTGGGGAAGATGTCCCTGCAGGCAGAAGGGACACGCTGGGCTGTCCTCGGGCCCAATTCTGGCTCCCATGGAAACGTTTTGTTCCTGCAGACCAGAATCAGGTTCAAACATTTCCGTCTTCATCGGACTCCACATATCCTTAGTCTGCATGTGCTCAATATTGTTTCACAACACTTCTCACAGGACTTGCATAAGGTTCATTGAAGAAAGATTACATTACTGCAATCAAGTTAAGATTTTTGATGGATAAAATGTTCACAATTTTCTCAATAAAGTTGGTTGTTTACTTCTGAAAAGTAAGAAATGTTGGAAATTATACAGAAATATAATTCCTAGTGCATGACTATTGCTCTTGGTTTCTATGAAGTAAGTGGGAGATGATTTCAGTTTAATTTCATAAACTGAATTAATTTGTTTTTATCCAGTATGCAATATCTTTGTTTTGGCTTGGAATATTGTAGTCCCAGGATTCATGTTTTTTGCCAGACAAACAGCAATTAAGAAGTTTGGCTCGTGAAACTTGCCAGTACTTATTGGTCATAGTTGGTTAGTTTTGGTTTTAATTATTTCTGGCAAGAATTCATCTGTATGGTTTTTAGGCTTTGTGCAAAGAGCCAGTTTTTCCATGCACTTCACAAAGACCTCTAATGCAATCATTGCAGCTTATCCTCTTGTTATCGCATGAGGGAGAAATGTCACACACTAAGAGAAAATATTTTTTTACTCAACACATAATCGAACTCTGGAATTCGTTACTGAAGGATGTAGTAAAAGCTGCTAGTGTAGCTGGGTTTAAAAAAGGTTTGGACAAGTTCCTGGAGGAAAGGTCCATAAACCATGATTAAAGAGGACCTGGGAAATCCACTGCTTACCCCGGACGAGCAATGTGGAATCTGTGTACCTTTTTGGGAACCTGACAAGTACTTGGTGACCTGGATTGACCACTGTTGAAAACAGGATTCTGTGCTTGATGGACCTTGGTCTGGCCCAGTGTGGCATTTCTTATGTTCTTATGTACTTATGTACTGTTTGCAGAAACAACGGAGGATGGAAAACCATTCTTAGAAAGCTAAAAATTAGGGGCCTCTCAATGAAAGATTTCAGTCAGTTTTCTTTCCTATTCTGTGTCTATGGGAGAGACCCTTGATGATTTGGTTCTTAAGTCATTTATAGACCACATGAGATATTTAATGCAAAAATTGTCCATGTAAGTCATTTTTGTGTTAGCGGGTAAAATTTATAAACTGGCCCTTTATGTGTGTATACTGGCAGATACACACAAAAGTCCTTTATAAAATGATTCCCAGAAGATCTATTTACTAAGTTTTGGTGTCTGTTAATGATGTTATTTACTGTTAACTGGCCTTGTCCTATGCCTCAAGAATTTAGCGCTGCTTTCTTTCAAATAATTTCACCATGAGCCAGACTCTCTGTGAGCTCTGCTTTATTGCAGATGTACTTTTAATGGTTCCTGTAAACCAGTGGTTCTCAAACCAGTCCTCTGGGACCCCCAGGCCAGTCAGATAGGTCTGTATACAATGGAAGCAGTGTGTGCAGATCTATCTCATGCATATTCATTGTGAATATCCTGAAAACCTGACTGGCCTGGAGGTCGCAGAGGACTGGGTTGAGAACTACTGCTGTAGATCCTCTAGCAGACAATGTACAATAACACAGATGAACCACAACAAATTGTCCAAGTTTTAGGCTTACATTAGCCAGCAGACGTTCTTTGGCAGTCCAGTGGCTTCAGCTACCCGGGTCCTTCTCAACAGCGTCCCCTTCCTTCAGGCTGCTTCCTACAGGGGATCTTTAATTCAATAAACCTGCCTAGTGCTGTGAACAGCCAGAAAAGAGTTTGGTTCATGTGTTTCCCCTTTCCGTCCCCGGTAGAAACCTCCCCATATGAACAAGGAGTTTGTATGGGGAGGCTTAGTTGAGGGCATCTAAGAGTACGTGAGAGGGAGTGATTTTTTGTGCAGTTTTGTCTATTTTTCTTTCATTCCTATATTAGAGTTCAAGCATACGAATGCCTGGACTGTGTGAAGTTGAGTCCCCATTACTAACCCAAAGAACAAAAGTTAAAAAGTTTAAGGCAGGTCTAAAAACTTGGCTTCCAGCAGGCCTTCTAGTCTCTGTCCTAGCAAGTTTCTCTCCTCTTACAGCCCTTGTGTGTCTGGGCTATGTCTCATTGTCTTTTGGAACTATTGTTGTCCTACATCACTAATCCCTTTCATCTCTCTGTCCTGGTCCCCCCCCCCCACCCCTTCCCCCCCCCCCCCCCATCAAGTTCTTCTGAATGTCTGTTTGCTTGTATCCGGTCCCTTACCTAGATTATAAACCACTATGATGTGAGTGTACCATTAGCAGTATAAAAGAAACTGCAAATAAATAAATTAATAGTTTCCCTTCTTCCTCATCCCAATATGGAATGGAGTTACACCTGGAGCTGTCTGACTCACAGAAGCAAGGTCCTATGGAAAGGCAGTTGCAGGTTTAAAGAACTGTAAGGAGCTTGGAAAATCTTCTTGGGTAGGGTAAACACTGAAGGTCAGCATAGCTATACTATCAAGAGAGGGTCCAGATGGACTGAAGCGTAGAACCTCTGAGATTTTTGGATCTTGTCTTTTTGAGATTTTTATCTTCCTATCCTCTGTGGCTCAGTATTCCTAACAAAAAGAGAGGATATGTAACCCCCTTTCTGTGTGGTCCTCACAGTTCCTTCACCAACTGCTGGGCAGATAAGGGAGCACACCAATCCTATGAGCTTTTTACTCAGTCTTTCTCTGGAGCTCATGGTGCTTTTTGTTGGGGACTGGCATAAGCCAGGAAGACCTTAGCACTTGACACTTCTCAAATAACTGAATCCAGGCCCGAAATTACGTTCTGAACCAAAGGTTTACTTAAGCCTAAAGGGTCAATGAGAAAACAACAATAATAATTGGAATGAATAATGAACAAGAAATGTATTAAAAAAAACAGACTAGTGGCCTCTCCTTTCAGTTAATTTCGTACCCCATTCCTTCCAAGTCTCTGCACCTTAATCTTAAGCACTTGGTTTCTTCCACACCACTCTTCCCTGCTACTGTATCATCCCATGATACCTGTGTTCTCCACCACTTAAGTACTTTGAGCAGTCTAATTATTTCTCTAGTCAATGTCTTCCCCAGAGTACCTGAGTGTGAAGGTGCTACATTCACAGTTCCCCAGACCTTTGAGGGATGACACTCTTCTCTGGAACTTCTGGTACATATGGCATGTCTTGGGTTCCTTCTCCTCCTGGATGGGTTGTGGCTGAAGATGCAGTTCTCTCCAATGCTGCTCTACTTGGCTCCTTGATCCTGTAATCTGGAGGGGATGACATAGGTCTACTCTTGGAACCTCTCGTTAAGCTGAACTTCCCTCTGCCTCCTGGCAGCAGCTCCAAGCATGGTCAATTTCTTCTCTGGTCATGGTGGCTGAGTGCATATATTCCCCCCTTGCTAGATGATGACTGACTGAGCGCCAGTGGCATCTGCCCATTAAGAGCAGACTCCCCTTTCAACCTCTTAGTACAATGGCTAGGGGCCAAAGACAGGATTCTGCCTTTGAAAGTGGTTTTTATAACAAGTGGGATTTTCTTTCTCAGAGGCATCTCCTCCCACTCTGAAATTTCTGGCAGAAAGAACCTCCTGTTCTAGAAAATGTTAGACCTTTCTCTCAACCTCTGGTAATATTTAGTGTGAACCTTCGATGGTTCTATTGCTTTTAGTACAGCATCCAAGAAGTCTCTACAGATATTTTTGGGTATTCTCCACATGGACATCCACAGAGGAAACAGAAAGCTGAAGGTATTTGGTTTGAAGGGTCTTACAGGTCCCCAAGTGATTCTACAAAATAAGGAGCAGAGAGTCCTCTGCAAGAACAGGAGTCCACACTATATCAGCTTGAGAGGAATGAGTCCAGGATTCAAGGAAGAAGAAACTACGGGTCTGATTTCACTGGTCAACAAATGTTCACAAAGTCATGTTACTGAAATAAAAATAGTCATTTCTTATCAATTTTTATATGCTGAACACGAATATGGCAGTGAAATTGCAAAGTTGGCTCTAGGTTTTTTGTAATCTACAAAAATTAATGTTTACATCACAAAATGCATGTCAATAGTAAATATAATAGGCCTTCGGTTAATACCTGTAAAAAACCAAGTCAAAGACTACTTCTTAGATTTTTTCGCCTGTCTCTTGTACAGCTGTTCGGGAGCTTCTCTGGGGAGTGTCCAGCAGTAGTCAGTCAGCATTGTAGTGGACCATTTTCCCTGGTATCTTTGCTCCATCGTTGCGATATCCTGGTGAAAACATTCACCCTGTTCATCACTAACCATACCATAGTTGTCAGGAAAGAAATCGAGATGGGAATCAAGGAAATAGATCTTTAGAGAAATATTGCAGCCAAGTTTCTGATACTGCATCAGCATGTCTTGTACTAGTTCCTTGTAGTTTTCTGCCTCTCTTCTTGATCCTTGTCCAGTGACTTGGATAAAATCAACAAAAACAGAACTTGCCTCAGACTTACTGAACATAGTAAACCAACAAGGACGTATAGCAGATATCCTCAAAAGGTCAGCAATTCGACCGCTGTTAAAAAACAAAGCACTAGACAGCAATGACCCAACTTCATATCGCCCCATTGCAAGTATTCCTTTTCTTGCCAAGATTATTGAAAAGATTGTGCAAATACAACTGCAAGATTATATAGACTCATCAGCTCCATTAGATGAACATCAATATGGATTTCGCCCATATCATGGTGTAGAAACGCTCCTAACAGCACTATTTGATACAATCATCAGAGGTATCGATAATGCCAAGCGAGCCTTCATTCTCATATTCATTGATATTTCCTCGGATCTTTGACACTGTAAACCATATCACGCTCATCTCCAGACTCTCTCAAATAGGCATCAAAGATAAAACCCTTGAATGGTTCATATCCTATTTTACTAACCGGATCCAATATGTGCAAATAGATCGAAATGCCTCATCCCCATTTCCACAAGAACAGGGCATCCCTCAAGGCTCTTCCCTTTCGGCACTTTTGTTTAATCTCTATCTTCAACCCATCTGTTCCATATTTAAACGCTTCAAAATCAACTACCACATTTACGCGGACGACATCATGCTATACTCGCCATTTGATGTGTCCGACCCGGATTATAGCAACATATGTCGTTGCCTTACTGAAGCTGAGCTGTGGCTGAAATCAATGAATATGAATATTAAGTTTAAAAAAACAGAAGTTCTATTTATAACAAGAAACACAAGCTTCACTCCCCCACTTGAAATCAACATTGGAAAAATCTCTCTCCCAGTCAAAGATGAGATCAAATACTTGGGTGTCACTCTAGATAAGACTCTCAGCCGCACCAAACATATAAAACAATCTGTAAAAACAATATATTTCAAATTAAGGACAATCCAACAACTTAGACCATTGATAGATAACACTGATTTCAGAACCGTAGCACAATCACTTATAACACCACATTTAGACTACTGTAATGGTATTCTTCAAGGGACCTCTCAGAAAAATATTCACACACTTTAATTAGCCCAAAATGTCACCGCAAAGATTATCTATAAAGCGAAACTATCAGATCATATATCTCCGATTCTCTACGCTCTCCATTGGTTACCCGTCTCATGCAGAATCATCAACAAGTCCTTAGTCAATACGTTTAAGATCTTTAATAATATAGCACCATCTTTCTTATCTACGCTCATCAACATCCCACATGAAAATAGACCAAGAAGAAGTAAAAACCTTCACACGATACAAGTCCCTGATTCTATTCGAAAGACAAGTCAGAAGACAAGTAACACAGCTTTCTCATTCTTCGCCCCTACGTTATGGAACAACCTCCCAATTGAAATCAGAAAAATCAAGGACCTTCAATTATTTAGAAAAAATCTAAAAACCCATCTATTTACTCTGTACTACAATAACCTCCAAATTGAAGATAATCCTAACTCAGAGAAAAACACTGATCATCAGTCACTCACTGACCCTACATAGACAAGGCACAAAATCTTTCCCACACATTCACATTTCTCACCTAGATTAAGCTTACTCTTTGAACGCAATTGCTTGTCGCTAATGTGAATAACTGTAATTTAATGTAAATATATCCCTTTACTGTTGACATATTATGTTTTGAAACATTAACTAATTCATACCCTGTTCAAACGTTCCTACCTCTCCTGTTATCTCATTATATTTTGAGTTACATTTAATAGTTGAATGTTCTTTGTTCTAAATCTGTTCTATGTAAAATAATGTTCTTTGTTCTAAATCTGTTCTATGTAAAATAATAGTACTCTATTATTAAAGTTTATGTTACCTGTAAACCGCCACTGATCTCTGGAAGTGGCAGTATAGAAAAGATGTATAAATAAATAAATAAATAAATAAATAAATAAACAGTCCCGAGAAAGTTTGTTGACACTATGGCGAAAAGCATTCCATGCTTGTTTCGCATCACCTTGCAGCAAGTTGTTGTACCGGTCATCTTTGAAGAGCTCTCGAATCTGAGGACCCACAAAAACTCCCTCTTTAATCTTTGCTTCGCTGAGTCGAGGGAAGTTTTCATGCAGGTATCAGAAAGCAGGCGAAGTGGGGTCCATGGCTTTCACAAAGTTTTTCATCAAACCTAGTTTGATGTGAAGGGGTGGTAGCAGGATTTTGTGAGCCTCAACCAGAGCTGAGTGCTGGATATTCCTCTCTCCAACTGTTACATTTTGTCTGTGATTCCATACCTTCCGCAAGTAGTGCCAATCCCTTGCTCGGCTATCCCACTCATATAAGAAACACATGTATTTTATATATCCCTGCTGCAGTCCCATTAAAAGGGCAACTACCTTCAAGTCACCACAGAGGTGCCAGATGTACTTGTTATAGTTAATGGAAGTCAGTAGATGCTTTAAGTTATTATATGTCTCTTTCATGTGGACACCAATGCTGGTCATATATCAAAGACACAACTCATTTTTTGAATATTCTAAGGGAGGTAGATGAATGGTCACAAAGTCCTGACATTTTATTAGTGACATTAGATGTGGTGTCGCTGTACACCCATATTCCACAAGAGGCAGCATTACAAGTGATAGATTTAGTACTCCATCAATGTGGGGATATATCTGAGTCTAAATTCACTTTTATAATGGATCTGGCCCGTTTGGCAATCCAGCATAATTATTTTCTTTTTCAGGGGGAAATATATCAACAAATAGCTGGTGTGGCTATGGGCGCCACATGTGCCCCATCAGTCGCCAATTTTTATATGAGCATCTTTGAGAGACAATGGGTTATCCCTTCGAGGTATACCCCCTACATGTTGGTGTGGAGGAGGTATATAGATGATATATTTTTGATGTGGAGGGGTACCGAAGAATCTTTATGTCAGTTTTTGGAATGGATAAATCATCGGGATGTTAATATAACCTTTACCCATTCTTTCCATAGAGAGGTACTAACATATTTAGATGTGGAGATTAGGAGAAGTCCTTATGGATGACAGTCTTTAAGAAGGACGTTGATAAAAATACATTTCTACATTTTCGTAGTTTACATCCGCGAAGACTTAAAGAAAGCCTTCCTTATTCACAGTTCCTACGTTTTCGTAGGAACTGCTCTGATATACATGATTTCAAGCTACGGTCAAAATTGTTGTTCCTCGATTTCCTCGCTCGGGGATATCCGCAGCATATAGTTAGGAAAGCATACACACGAGCGCTGTATAATCATAGAGCCCCGCTTCTGGAGATGCGTTCGTCTGAACTAAGAGAGCATGACTCCTCTCATGTAAATTTAATCACGAGATATTCCCCATTAAGTTCAGCAGTGCAACAAATTATTAAGAAACATTCTAACATTCTCTCAGCGGTTCCCGGTTTAAACAATAAAGTCATCAAATGTGTGTGGACTCGAGACCGCAATTTGAAAGAAATTTTAAGTCCAGCAGTGTTGAAGCGGTTAGGGGATGACCGACTAATGACTTCAGATAGGGGTCATTTTAAATGTAGCACTTGTGCTATATGTGCAATAACCATAGAATCCTCTCATTTTGAGTATAATGGCCATAAGAGAAATTTAAGATTCTTTACCACTTGCGATTCCACTAATGTGGTTTATGCCATATTTTGCCCGTGTGGCCTGGTTTATATCGGGAAGACGACACGTTCTTTTCGAACTCGCATTAGGGAGCACAAAAGCTGTTTAAAATGTGGCGTGACAGAGGCCCCTATGGTTTCACATTGTTTACAAAAACATCATCATTATGAACAACTTCAAATTTTTTGTATAGATCAGGTCATGACGGGAGAAAGAGGAATGTCTTTAGATAAGACATTAATCAGATGTGAACAACGTTGGATATACACTTTTGACACAGTAATTCCCAAAGGCTTAAACGCTTCAATAGAATGGGCGAATTGTGTTTAATATGGATATTTGCTATTGAACCATGTCATCTCAACACACTTTAGTTTTTAGTAAATAACTAGAAGGGGTCTTCTTAGGTATATGATCAATGGGGATGACGTGTTCACATCGGATTGGTGTTTAGGATTCCGTAAATCTTTTTAAGTATGGGAGGTTTCCCCTAGTTCGCATGCACGGCGTTCTAGGATTAACCGGCAAGCATGAAGATTATCACCGGTGGAATGTGGTCAGCTAACCAATCTTTTGGAGGTATCTTTTGAGTATATCCATATGGGTTTGAATATGTTCAGTTTTTATTATTATAAAGATGGGATAGGGTGGAAAATTTATAGTAATATATTATCCTTTTGATTTAGTATAAAAGAAGTATGAAATTTGGACGTAATAGATCGAGTGATCCCCTGATGAAATCAGTGCGGTGAAACGCATGACTGGTACCTGGAATGGGCGTCGGGATCCATAACAGTCCAAACAGTGGGTTACCTCAGGTCAATGAGATAACTGAAGTTTACATTATCCTTTATTCTTCATTGAATTTTGAACAACACAATCTGAGTAATTTAACCACACTGATCCTTTGAGGTCGTTGATGCAAACAGGCAATCTGCTTGAAAACGGACGGAAGTCTTTGTGGCAGAGCCGAATGAGTCTGAGACCTCTTTGATCTAAAACATTACTTTCAATTGAGCTTTTTGGATTATATATAAAAGAATAATAGTCTCATTTTTATGAATTAGTACGTGAACGATTCTTTTGTTAATCTTTCTTTCATGTGGACGGCATGTGCTACTGAAATAGATGGAAGACGGTTTCCATTGTTCAAAAGCACAGCCTTCAGACTCAGTTTCGAAGAGTCTATAAATAGTCTCCAGTCTTGTGGGTCATGAGTGATTTTTAAGGCATTCATGAGGCTTTCAATATCAGAACAGAATACCAGATTACTTTCCTTTCCGACTGCGTATAGTACACTGCTGACTTCAGATGGCTTTCAGCAGCCATCTGGCAGTAGTATTGCATTGCATCAAAAAATGATGCAATCAACTCTGGATGATGTGTGCATGCTGGTATTATGCAATGTGATGCAATATTACATCATTCAAGGCTTATTTGGGATGTTGTTGATGTCCTACTGGATAAATTTACATGGTGAAACGTCAAAAATGAACTATCTTCATTTCTTAATTTGATATACCGCTTTGGCCGAAACATAAAAGTGGTTTACAATAATAAAAAAAGACTACGCTCCCTAACTATAGGAAAAAAGGAACGCCATAGTAAGATAGGAAAGGGGGGAAAGGACAGTGCAAAACACACAATAAGTACACCAGACACGGCTAACAGAACTCAGGGAGGGATGGTAGGAGAGAGGTCGAAGGCTTGTTGGAATAAGTGGGTTTTCAATAACTCCTTAAACGTTGAGTAAGAGGATTCCAAACGGAGGGAGGATGGGAGGGCGTTCCAAAGAGCGGGGCTGAGAAAGAAGAAAGCCGAGCGACGGGTTTGTTCTAGATGTGCCTGAGACGGAGAGGGTAAGGACAGGCGATATCTTCAAAACAACATCTTCAAAACAAGAGCCAGTTATTTTTTTTTTATGTTATATTCATGTTCAGCTCACCAAAATACTACAGATTAGGGCCTTTTAAAGTCAGTAACGATTTCAATGTTGACCAGTGTTTCAAAGGCATTTACAAGGGTAACTGCCCTAGTTACCCATGTAAATGCCTTATCCGGGATTTTCGAAAGGCACCTACACGGGTAGTGCCCTTCGAAAATCCAGGATATGTCCCTAAAGCACCCAGATGCTATGCAGTTAGGATTGGGGTGTGTTAGGGACGTTTCAGGATGGAACAGGGGTGGAGAAAAGGGCTAAATGGGTAGCACCGATTTTCACTGGTACACGCTTAGCCCTCTGCGCCTTAAAGATAGGTGAGGTTATTCCTCGCCAATCTTTCAGGCGCAGGGGCTAAGCTGGTAGCATCAAAAATCAGTGCTACCTGGCTAGCTCCTATGGCTTCTGGGTTGTGTGGCGAGACCTGGATTTTCAATGCCAGGGCTGCATATGACCCCGGCATTGAAAATCTGGGTTAGACAGATGGCAGCCGGGCGGGCTATGCAGTGACACTGCACATAGCACCGTCCAGATGAAAATCAGGCCCTATAGTTTTAGACAAGAGAATGAGACCTGACCTTCAGAAGGCTGAACAGAAGGACTTTACGGTTGTACTGAAAACAGTTTTTCACATTTTTTCTTTATCACCCAGTAAATACTTACTTTTTATTCAGCCAAAACTTGGACTAAATTATGCTTTCTCATGGGATGAGTGCTTTGAGAGTAATAAAAGAGCAAGCATGCTGACTGAACATTAAAGCCATGGAGTTGAAGAGAATATTCCTCTTTCCTTCTCCCTCCTCTACATCCCACATGCATGCAGAAAGTAAGAAGAATGGTTCCCCCTTCATCTGCCCCCTCTCTCCTTATATCCAAAAGTGAAAAAGCTACCGTGGAAGAGTTTGCCATAAGAAATTCTACTTTTTTCTTAGTTAAGAAACCCTGTTCAATGACTTTGGCCCCAATGCAGAGACGCAAATAGCGGGGTTGGACGTCCTGGTTGAATTCCAGCCCCGCCTATTCACCGGGACCGCATGCTGGCTAGAGTGCTTCCTGCACACACAGAGCCGATGTGCGGGAAGTGCTGGATGGGGGTGGGAGGGGGAAGGCCATAGGTGAAAGGTGGGCGGAACGAGGTCAGGCTGACTCACCCGGATGTACAGGGTTGATTCAGGTCACGGCCCTGTACGTCTGGCAAGGCCAAGATGGACAGGGATTTATTCCACTTCAGAGGTGGAATAAGTCCCCCCGAGATCGGCGATCGGGCCCGGTAGCCCCCCTCCAACACACGAGCCATGGTAGGTAGGTCCTCTCTGCCCGATCCCGGCCCTGGCAGACACCTCTGAGGATTGGGCTGTGAGGATAAGGTGTTTGAAGCTGCGGTGGCCCATGTGAGCTCCTTCTGCATGCACCCAGTGCCATGGTGACGGGACACCATGGCACCAACGCACATGCAGAAGCATAGAGCAGGCTGGACGGAGTGCTGGGTAGACATCTCACAGCTGGAAATCGAGGCATTGCCAGGACATCTAAGTGCCCGATTCTGCAACCACGGGGCTGTCTGGCTCCTGTGGTTGAAGATTCGGGTCCAATTTGGATCCATCCATTTTTTGGACGGCCCAGACGTGCCCCTGATCGAATTAGGCTTCACGTCTCATTCCAAAGACATAACATGGTATCCTTTAATAACTTCACACAATAGTATTCATGTGAGAGAAGCTTCTGCATGCTCCTAATGGGTGTTATTTTAAAAGAGCCATTTGTGATTTGGACATCTGCAAACAGGAAGGCAGACATCCAAGCCACAGAGAAGTCTCTGGAGGCATTTTAGAAACTGGCTCCGGAGACATCCCTGGTGCAAGGATTTCCAAGCATTAAAGGGGTGTGGTGAAGTCATGTCCGAGGTCTAGAACCAGGATGTCCTAGCCCGATTTTAGAAATATCCTGCATATCCCAAGCAGCGTCAAAGGTTGTATCTGCTCTGGGCATAAATAGGCATTTGAAAAGAGCTTGTTTTGCCATCCAAACCTCCGGAGGGTGTAGAGAAGGATATATATTCATACCCCCTATATTTTCTATGTTGACAACAAACACCAACAAGAAATGAGGGTACTTGTTTTCATTGTTCCATGCCATCGATATCCCCGTATGCAAAGTTGTATGTGATAGACATCCCTGCCCCAGGTTTTTGTAGCGGGGATGACTATGTGGACACCAGCATGGGTGTCCACATCAGGGACCTTTATGTTTCCATAATCATGTGGAAATATAGACATCCCCTGCATTTTTCTGCATGTTTTGCTCTGGATGCACTTGGGTGCCCTTTCTAAAATGCCATTTCATTTACAGTATCTATATCTCTCTTTTACTGCTCACAATCTTCCCATGTTTGTCATCAAGTTTAACAACAATTGAGTTCTCATCTACTAAACCATGATAAACTGGTGTGCCTTTGTACCTAATCAAGTGCACCAATGCTTGATGCTCAGATCCACATAGGTGCTGCCCTCAGCACCTCACAACATTAAGAGACACCAGAAGAGGCTTTTAAATAACAAATGGCTAATTCCTGGGCACGTGGAAGTCACACATGACTCTTTCATTCCTAGAAATGGCATGACCCTGAAGTGTGGAAATCAGCAGGCTTCTACAGGGTATGGATACCTGGGCCCTGCTTTGTGTAACACACACATTGTGCACAGCATGTTCCCATTTTCCCTTCCTGAGCTTTTTAATTTGACTCCTTCCAGGCTCTGTTGTGGCATTGTTTCCCTAGCCTTCTTTTGGCCATATAAGTCCTCTCTCATGTTCACACTCCATGCTCAATGGAAGCTAGTGTTGCCACACAACATTTTTGAAAATATAAGTGTGCTTTGGACTTAAAATTGTTTGGGAATATGGTATTAAACCAATAGAAGATTTGTTATTAGTCTTAGAGAAATCACAGTAACAAATGATTTAAAAATGGCCACCAAAGAATTCACTGGACAAGAAAGGATCCAGATCAATGATGGAACTATTGATCTATCATCTGAAGACCTCAACAAATCTTAAAAGAATAATTTAGCCTTCAAAAATCTAAAAAAATTAAAAAGGTGTGACCTTTATCCTAAGCATCTCTCAAAGGAAAGTAGGAAAGACCCATGCTCAAGATGGATAAGCTGACAGGTAATAACACTTCTTTAGAAAGATATATTACTGTTGATCTCTAAATATCTTAAAACATGATTGAGGTTCATTGTAAAGCAAATGATGCTTCACAGTGGGGGTCCATCAAAAAGTGAGCATGCCTCTAAAAACAACACAAATGGAAAATTGTATTATCATCATTGCTGATGAGTTGTCTGAGATTAAATCAAATGTCACAAGTTTAAAAGTAGACCTAACCCCATCCATGAGCAAATTAATCTTCTATAATCTCTCATGTATAAATTTTGTGTGTTTGAATTTCAGAATTTCTCTCTATAAAATGACCATATTACTATAGAGACTGCTTGGAAGTTACTGTATGAGCTGCAGCACCATACAGTGTCCCTACTAAATTACTACAATGTAGGTTGGAAAAAGCCTAACATGTTCCAGAACAAGGGATGTTCTTGCTGTCAGTTACATCATGTTGGGAGGAGACTCCTCTGGGAGGGAAAATTCAAGTGATATATAAATCACTCCCAAAGACAGAACTCTGACTTTGAGATACAGTCACTGCACTTTGGTCATATGTTTTGGCAAACAGCCCCACACTAACCAAAGGGAGCAACAGGCTTAGAGCAGCAAGAATGCCTGTGCAAAACCTGCCAGTGACCCACAGTCTCAGAAGGACAGTAGTTCTGCCTATGTTAAAAATAGGGAAAGTCGTAGCCTCTAATGGTAAAGGAGAGGGTTCCAAGAAATGTACCAACAAAGCCTTCCAGTCCAAGTCAGGGACCCTGCAGAGCAGTTTTGGGGACCTGCATCTATAAAAGCCACCAACTCTCAGGAAGAAAGGAACCCAAGCACTCATCCTACACTAATGACCAAAACAATACGAGGACTAGGGGACATACCATGAAGCTACAACGTAGTATATTTAAAACAGAAGATATTTTTTCTCTCAATGTATAATTAGTCTTTGGAACTCACTGTCGGCGGAAGCGGTAAAAGTAGATAGTGTAGCTGGGTTTAAAAAAGATTTGGACAAATTCCTGGATGAAAAGTCCGTTACCATTATTAAGGTAGTCTAAGAAAAAAACACTACTTATCCCTGGGATAAATAGCATGGAACTGGCTACTTTTGGGATATGCCAGGTACTTGTGATCTGGATTGGCCACTGCTGGAAACAAGACACTGGGCTTGATGGACTTTTGGTCTGACCCAGTATGGCAGTTCTTATGTTACCAGATCCAGGAGTAAGCCCAGCACAATATTGGGGACCTGTGCCTGCATCACCACCAGCTTCAAGTATGCTGAGAAAGAGTATTAGAAACAGGAGAGAGAGGTTCCCACTCAGGGAAACCAAGCTAAGTAAGAAAGATGCAGGAGTAGTGAAGAGTGGAGTAACTATTCAGCCAGGGCCGGCCCGTTCATTGAGCAAGAATGCTTTTTGCACAGGGGCCCCGCATTTCAGGGGGCCCCGCGCAAAAAACATCTTGCATCAGCCCAACTAGGTTAAAAAAAACACAAACCAACTGCTGCTGCCACTGCCACCGTGGCAGTGGCAGAATCGAGCATCCCGCGGGGCCCCCCCTGCCCTGCAGAGTCCTCCATGCGGCCTCAGCGTTGGCTGTCAGAGCCGCGTGAAGAGAGAGATGGGATCCACGGCGGGATTAACAGAGCCAGTAGAAAGGGAAACTCTCCCTTCGCGTGGCTCTGAAAAGCCCGCGCTGAGGCTGCATGGAGGACTCTGCAGGGCAGGGGGGGCCCCCGCGGGATGCTTGATTCTGCCACTGCCACGGTGGCAGTGACAGCAGCAGCCAGTTTGTGTTTCTTTTAACCTAGCTGGGCTGAGGGGGGGGGTTAGGACTGGTAATGGGCTATGGGGGGGTTAGGACAGGTAATAGGCTATGGGGGGCTAAGACTGGAAATGGGCTGATGGGGGGGTAAGGACTGGAAGTGGGCTGATGGGGTTAGGACTGGTAATGGGCTATGGGGGGGCTAAGACTGGAAGTGGGCTGATGGGGGGTTATGACAGGTAATGGGGCTGTGGGGGGGCTAAGACTACAAGTGGGCTGATGGGGGCATATGACTGGTAATGGGCTATGGGGGGCTATGAATGGAAATGGGCTGATGGGGGGTTAGGACTGGTAATGGGCTATGGGGGTCTAAGACTGGAAGTGGGCTGATGGGGGGTTACAACAGGTAATGGGCTGTGGGGGGGCTAAGACTACAAGTGGGCTATGGGGGGCTAGGACTGGTAATGGACTGATGGGGGGGTAGGACTGGAAGTGGGCTGATGGGGGATTAGGACTGGTAATGGGCTATGGGGGCAGGGGGCTGACTGGAAATGGGCTGATGGGGGGTGTTAGGACTGGTAATGGGCTGATGGGGGGGTTAGGACTGGTAACAGACTGTGGGGGGTAAGACTGAAAATGGGGTGATGGGGGTTAGGACTGGTAAGACTGAAGGAGGGATTCATCAAACAGTGGTTACAACCCTAAACAGCAATGGTACAACAGCATTCAGCTTCCATAAAGGCTGGAGTGAATTACAAGGAAGGACTATGGTTTAAACCCAAACTTCACAGAGAGGTCCAATTTATTTTTTTTTTTTACATCCTCCTCACTAACCTTAGAAACATAGAAACATGATGGCAGAAAAAGACCATATGACCTATCTAGTCTGTTCTTCCATATCAACTACTATAGGCCCTTTTTTTCCTTTAGAGATCTTCTGTCTTTGTCCCATGCTTTCTTGAATTCAGATACTGTCCTTATCTCTACTATCTCCACTGGGAAACTATTCCATGCATCTACCATTCTTTCTGCAAAGAAATATTTCTGCATATTACTTCCGAGTCTATCCGTTTTCACCTCCATCCTATGTCCCCTCGTTACAGAGCTATCTTTCAACTGAAAGAGGCTCTCCTTCTGTTCATGTATGCCACAGAGATATTTAAATGTTTCTATCATAGCTCCGCTCTCCTGCCTTTGCTCTAAAGTATACATATTGAGATCTTTAAGTCTGTCCCCATTTGGCTTATAATGAAGACCACTGACCATTTTGGTAGCCTCCCTCTGCACCGACTCCATCCTGTTTACATCCTTTTGTAAATGTGGTCTCCAGAATTAAACACAATATTCCAAATGAGGTTTCACCAAAGACTTATAAAGAGGCACTATCATCTCCTTTTTTCTGCTGGCCATTCCTCTCCCTATGCACTCAAGCATCCTTCTGGCTTTCACCATCGCCTTTTCTACCTGTTTAGCCACTTTAAAATCATCAGAAACAACCACGCTCAGGTCCCGCTCCTCTTTCATGGACAGAAGTACTTCACCCACAATAATGTACCACTCTCTTGGGTTTTTGCAGCCCAAATGCATGACACTGCATTTTTTAGCATTAAATCTCAGCTACCAAATTTTCAACCATTCTGCAAGCTTAGCTAGATTCCTACTTATGTTATCTACTCCTTCCTAGGTGTCTATTCTATTGCAGGTTTTGGTATCATCCTCAAAAAGGCAAACCTTACCTCCACAATATCACTAATAAAAATATTAAAAAAGAATCGGACCAAGGACAGATCCCTGCGGTACATCATTGGTAAAATTCTTCTCCTCAGAGTGAGTTCCATTTACCTGTACCCTTTGTCGCCTCCCACTCAACTAATTTCTAACGCAGTCAGTCACTTTAGGGTGCATCCCTAGGGTGTTCAGTATATTTATAAGTGGCCTATGTGGAACAGTGTCAAAGGCTTTACTGAAATCTAAGTACACTACATCTAGGGCTTTCCCTCAGTCCAATTCTCTGGTCATCCAGTCAAAGAAATCAGTCAGATTTTTACTTGGGAACCCCTCACTGAAACAGTAAAGCTGCATCATACATGCTCATCCTACTTACTGACTGCCATGTAGGATGCCCATGGATCTATCAAGTCCATCAGCTCCTACCTTTCCTTTCATCCATCAACTTTAACTTGACTTTTGCTGGGGTTCCCTTATCCAGCGTTAAGGTGACAGCCATTTTTAGGCATTAAGGTGCACGTTTGGCACCTTAACGCTGGGTGTTCTGTTTACATGTGATAAGCAGAGCACAGTGCCCTTACCGCTGGAATACCTACTACCCGACCCGTTCTTTATTGCACACTAACACCTTTAACGCTGTCATTATCGCTCGATATCCCATGCTCCTTTAACACTCTTTAGTAAACATACCTCTTAGACTTTTAACACAGCAATACTTATTTGCAACCCTGGCTATACTAACAATACCATATTACTGGCTGAAAATGAAGACAATCTGAAACATCTGCTTATAAAGATCAAGGATCATAGTCTTAAAATGAGCCTGCACCTTAACATGAAGAAGACAAAGATTCTGACAACTGGCAAAAATCAATATTTTCATCCTTGATGGAGAAGAAATAGATATTATAGATCAGGACTCATCAATTCCCAGATACCTGGTCATCTTGGTGGCTAGAAATTAGCTTCTGGCTCCTGGGATTTTTGTGGCCCTTTAAAAAGGAAGAAAAGTGTGTTTACTGTTGGGGGCATTCTCATTTGCCATGCAGCAGGGGGGACAGGAAGCATGGGCAGACCGAGGTGATAAGGGGATCTCATTTGTGGGATCTCATTTGCATAAATTTTGCATATCCACCGGGCCACATTTGCAGCAGAAAACCACGACAAACACCATCCGCTGCAGCTCCCCCTGACCGGGGTAGAGCGCCAGAGCGGGAAGGGAGCTGTGTTCCTGCTCTGAAGCTCCAGCCCAATCGGGACTGGGGATTCCCCCATAAAAAGCAGCAGCCATCAGTCGAAGAAGGGCAGCAAAACACAGCGATGAACACCATTGGCTGCAGCTCCCCCTGATCGGGGTAGAGTGCCAAAGTGGGTAGGGAGCCGTGTTCCTGCTCTGAAGCTCCAGCCCAATCAGGGCTAGGGATTCCCCCATAAAAAGCAGCAGCCATCAGGTGCGCCTGCGCCTGGTAGGCCTGCGCCTAAGGGCCTTGCCAAAGGGCCCTTTGGCATGGCCCTTAGGCGGGGACCAAGGGCAGATCCACAAGAGCTGGTCAAACAACCGCTGCACTGCAGAGCGCACACCCAAAGAGGTGGAGCCGCACCAGCCATCAGTCTCCACGGAGCCCACCAAACCTACCAAACACCAAAAGAGATGGAGGAGACAGAGGTAAGCAACAGGACCAACTGCACACGGCATCCTGACACAGCGCAAATTAACCAAAGAAGCCGGAACCCCCTACGACAGACTACATAACTACTGCTACAATGCCAGAAGAGCACAAACCCGAGCACAGCACCAAACCCCATCAAAGGATTCAGAACAACAGACCAGAGCACAATCCCCACCGCGTCACACAGAAGGACCTTGGTCACCAACGATTGCCCACTCCAGTGATCTCCCCCCCCCCCACCTCAACTGCCAAAACAGCCTGAGCCCTCCCATACCCCACAGGAGCCTATACACCACAAGAAGTAGGGAGATCCCTTGAGATCCCTAACACACCCAAGGCACGCAAACATGCATGCACCTTACCAGTACTTAATAGCATACTGCACTCTATGGAGTGGAGGAGTGGCCTAGTGGTTGGGGCAAGGTACTTCAGGCCGGAAGGTCGGGGGTTCAAATCCCACTAGAGGACAGCAACCTTGGGCCGGAAGGACTGGGGTTTCTAGTCCCACAGGTGCTCCTTGTGGTCTTGGGCAAGCCACTTAACCCTCCATAGCCCATGTTCCCTGTAAAATAGTTATCTCCAAGTTATAATGTCCTGTTCAATGTCATTTCAGTTTGTTCAATGTAAACCGCACTGATGCAGAATAGCGCGGTATATAAGAGAATGTAAGTAAATAAAGTAGTAAAAGTACTAATCCTCACGCAAGGAGCCCAAACAAACATATATATGCCAATACCTACATACCCTCTCCTGCCACCCACAGACCGGACCACCACAACATAAGGACGCCACCGGCTCAAACGACCAGTGAACGGACCACCCAAAGGGGTGCAGGCCCTACCATTGTGAACACCCACAAGCAACCCCATACTCGCAACAACTATCAAGTGTGCACTAATAAATGCAAGATCAATCCAAAACAAACCGAACACCATCCTCGATTACATTCTGGACCAAAAGTTGGACATCATCTGCATCACCGAGACCTGGCTTACAGACACAGACCAGGTCATCCTGAACCAAGTTACCCCACCGGACTTCACATCATTCTGCTGCCATAGAGAACACAGGAGAAGAGGAGGAACCCTCATAATAGCCAGAAAAAGCTACAGGTTTAAAACAGTCACCACCAGTTCCTCAAATGAGTCAAACACAATCATCATTTCCAACCATAATATCAGCATTTGCCTCACCTACAGACCCCCCAATGCAATGGAGGATCATCTCTCAGCAATACTGGAATCAATATGTGCTTGTGGCACCCAACACAAGCCACTGATTGCCCTGGGCGACTATAACCTGACCTCATCACCCACTAAAGAACCCAGAGCATTTCTCAAAGCCATGGACTCCCTAAACTACCAACAGATGGTCGAAGCACCATCACACCAATATGGAATCACACCTGACCTGATCTTCAGATCAATGACACTGATAAGACAGAAACAAGCTACAACCCTACTGCCCACTCCAGTCCCATGGTCGGACCACCACATACTCTCCTTCACCTTACTCCTTAAAACCATCACACAGCAACCCAAAGAAGAAACCAAAACAAGGAGATTCAAAGCCTACCACAAGGAGAATGTCTTACAGGAAATAATGCCACAAATACAACAAGAATGCACTGACATCGATGAATCCATAACCAAATGGAACTCCACCCTATCCAAAGCTGCATCAGCAACAAACAAGGAAAAGACACATGCCCAAAGGCGAACCAATGGCCCCTGGTACTCATGCGAGATCCGGGAAGCAAAACGTGTGCTCAGAAGGCTGGAGAGAAAATGGAGACGTCACAAGACACATGAGACAGCACTCAATACAAAACTGAACAACAGGCCTACAACAACCTGATCAACAACCACAAGCAACAGCAAAACACCAACCTCATCCTGAAATCAGCCAACAAACCAAGAGAACTATCAACATAGTACAACAACTCACAAAAGACACCCCGCTACCAACTGGGCACCAAATAGACCCCCAAGAATTTGCAAACTATCTGATGAAGAAGAACATAAATCTGACAAACACCATGCCCAGCACAGAATGCACCCCAACACTGATGGAACACAACCAAAAATGCAAAGAATCTCACCAAACTTGGAATGACTTCTCTATACCAACAACACAGCAGATAGGGCATTGTGGGCACCCTCAATATGACAACCGCACCAACAGATCCATGCTCAGTAGAATGGATCAAGGCTTCCAAGAACCAACTAAGACATCACATACACAAAATCGTGCAGGAGTCCCTCCAACAAGGGTGCCTCCCATGGATTCTAAAGCAAGTTACCATACAACCAATTCTTAAAGGCAACTTGCTAAACACCTCCGATCCAAAGTCTTACCATCCAATCTCAAGCTTTCCATTTATCTCAAAAATCATCGAGAAAGTAGTACAAAGACAGCTGCAGGACCACGTATATCTCCATGCTCCACTAGAACTGCACCAACATGGCTTCAAACCCCATCACCACATAGAGACTCTACTCATCTCCCTCTTTGACAACCTACTGAGAGGGATAGACAACATAAAGAACGGTTTCTTACTAATTTTCATCGACATCTCAGCTGCCTTTGACACAGTGTCACACTCCATACTCCTGTAGCACCTCCAGGAAATTGGACTATGCAACAACACCCTGAAATGGTTCACTTCATATCTAAGCAACCGCACACAACAGGTAAAATGTGGAGGAAAAAAGTCAGCCCAGTTTCCTACCACGCAAGGAATACCACAGGGATCTGCTCTGTCATCAATACTATTCAACATCTATATTCAGCCCATATGCAGGATCATCAAACAGCACAACATACAATAGCACCTGTACGCAGATGATATCATGGTGTACACTTCAATCGACCTGAGCGCCCCTGACATAACCTCAATGACCAAGTGCCTTGAATACATGAACACCTGGCTCGCCAACAATAACCTCAAGGTAAACTTTGATAAGATTGAAGCAATGTTCATTTCCAGGTGCACCACATTCAACCCACCCCAAGAAATCAACATACTACACAGGATAATTACAACAAAGGACAAAGTAAAATATCTCGGTGTCACCATAGACAAGAACCTGAATCTCCAATCACACATAACCAAGACAGCAGCAAAAGTGTACCACCAATTAAAAATCATCAGACGACTCAAGCCAATCCTCAGCCAAGAACATTTCCGTACCATTTGCCAGGCAGTCATCACCCCCATACTGGACTACGGAAATTCATTATATCAAGGGTTACCCAAACAGTCTGTCCACCCACTACAATTGGTTCAAAACATTGCAGCATGCATAATCACAGGCACGGCTAAATACGAACACATAACACCAGTGCTCCGTCAGCTACACTGGCTTCCGATAAGGGCAAGGGCAAAATTCAAGGCAACACTAATCATTTTCAAAACCTTACACCACCACTCAGCAGAACGTCTACAGACCACAATAACCAGAGACACAAACAGCAGACCCAGGCGAACCCAAAGCAGCAATAAATTACGCATCCCAGCCGGATACAACAAAACGAAGCAAGCAATGTCCAGAAGAGCGATATCACTCTCGGCACCAGACCTATGGAACTTTCTTCCTGAGGAACTAAGAGCACAAAAAGACCTCAAGGACCTCCACAAATTCCTCAAGACCCACCTGTTCATGGACTCATTTGAACAAGTACCATAACCCCAATATATACAGCCTTGCCGATACAACCACCTAACACCAAGACTCACTCCTGGGACTCAACCCCCAGAAATATATGTACATCTTGGCACCCCTCTGTTAAATGAAGACCCCTGTTATGTCCCTAACTGCCTTGATTGAAGGATGAGGCGGTATACAAAACTGGCTAAATAAATAATTAACGACAGCAGCCACAGGACTTATTTGGTCAGTCCTATGACCAGTTTAATGATAAGAAGGGGAGATATAAAATGAGAAAAAAATCCTGGTAGTTGTGAATTCAAATCATAGTGCATGGGCTGGATTAGACCATGCCAGAGCCGGAAAAACCCAGAAATCAACGACAGTAAAGCTGTCAGGTCACAAGGCAAAATTAAACTGAGAAGCTGCCTTAAAGTTTGAGATTTCCTTGAATGTGAAATGACATTTGAAATGTAAGATCAGTCCAGCAGCATCAAGAACACAAAACTGAAAACTTTAAAACTATCCATATTCCAGTACCCCCCACAAACAGAGCAAATGAAAAAAAAAAAGTGAGAACCTCATCATAGGACCTATAGGGCAAATTCATAACAGCACTAACTTCCAAAACTCCCACAACAAGGAGCCTACCCAGAAAAGGGCAGCACTGCAAATACTGCTGTGAGTGCTAGAAAATCCATACTACTGGGAAAACCGAAAAAGTCAGATTTCTCACAGATCCTCGTATAGAAACTCATTGCTAGCAGAATACCTGGCCTTAGTCACACGTTTAGAACTTAGATTCTCACCAAGTACAGAATAAAGGACCACAAACTAAATATAGAACTATGTAGACAAAAATTAAACTGAAACCCAGGGCTGGCCCCAGAGTTGGTTCAAGGTGTTGGCACCCTAGATAAACCTTAAGCCTTATGCCCCCCCTGGCTGTCATGTTTGGCACTGAATACTCTGCTTTTTGCCACCACCCTCCCCCCCCCCCCAAGAAGTGTCCACCCTAGGCAAACACCTAGTTTGGCTGCTCATTGGCACGGCCCTATTGAAACATCAAGAAGCCAGGTGCCGCATGCAGTACAACACCAAAGAAATAGAAAGATGCATATAAAGACAGCACGTTAATTGCAAAAACGGACATATTCCAATCACTAAATTAAAAATAAATTTATTTTTTCTATCCTTGTTGGCTGGCCATTTTATTTTTCTAACTGAACTGATTCCAGTCTCTCTTTTCTACTTTCCTCATGGGAGGGAGGAGTAGCCTAGTGGTTGGGGCAAGGTACTTCAGGCCAGAAGGTCAGGGGTTCAAATCCCACTAGAGGACAGCAACCTTGGGCCGGAAGGACTGGGGTTTCTAGTCCCACAGATGCTCCTTGTGGTCTTGGGCAAGCCACTTAACCCTCCATTGCCCATGTTCCCTGTAAGTATTAGTGTATGTGTCTCATATCCCCATGTGTTAAATGTATCCCCAATTGTGTTGTGACCACTTTGATTGAAGGATAAGGCAGTATACAAAAACTGTCTAAATAAATAAATGTCTGTCTTCTCAGTGACTCCTTTCTATTTCATTTCTCTCCTCCTGTCTTCTTCTCTTCTTGCTCTACATGTATTTCCTTTTTATCTTTTTCCATTTCTATTTCCTCTACCTCTCTATACACTCATATCTAGATTTTACCCTTCATTCTCCTTTTCTATCACTCTCTAGTCCTTAGTCTCCTACGTTTTACCTCTCACCTACTGTATATACCAGCTTTCTATCTCCCACTCTTACCCATTCTCTAGCACTCCCATTGCCTCCACTGTCTCTCCTTCCCCTGTTTCCTATGCCCCCCCTACCTTTCCCCCACTCCGTTCCCTATTTCTACCCTCTATATTCAGCCCCTCAACCTTCATCTACCATCCTCTGCCTTTCATGCCTTCACCAGATCTAATCCTTTCTCTGTTATTCATTCCCTCCTCGGCCCCCAGCTCATTCTTCAGTCTCTCACCCCCTATCCATCCTCTTTCACGATCTTCTTAGCTACATTTCTACCCTCACTTTCATCCTTCAGAGATCCATCCCTTTTCTCATCTCTCGCCCTCTCTCTAGTTCTCCAGATCATTCGTATCAGATATCAACTTACCCTATCCTTTCTTCCCTATTCTCTTACTCTCACTACACACTCTCCCTCATATCTATCAATTACTAGGTGCTGTCCTCTCCAAATTTTTACTCAGTATCTTGAGTCCCCATCGTCTTCCATCTCTGGTTCCTTGCTGTCTCCCACTCTGACCACATTCCCACTCTTTCACCAAATCTGAGTGTGCACTTACTTCTACAATTATCAAGTTCTTCCTTTGCATTCCCCTATCATTCTTTACTGCCCGATTCCTGCAGTGCTGACCAGCTCAGATCTCTATGATTTTCTCCCTCTGCCCCATGACTATCACCTAAGATGACCCAACACCTGTATTCATTCTTGATCAGTCCAATGATTCCTCACTCCTGCAGTACTGCATCAGAAATTGGAACCTTTACCATTTGAACCAGGTGACTTTGACTCTACAGAGTCCTGCGTGATTCAAACATCAGCTGTTTGAATCGGGGTAGTTTCTCCAAATGGGTTAGTTTTGCACATGAACCTCACTTCTAAGCCAGGGTATGGGGAGTATGATCTCAGTCTCTAAAATTTACTGCTAATGCTCGGTGTAGTACTTGCATCATGCCAGAGAGCTTCCTGCTGGAGTTCGTAAGATGTAATATGTATCAGAAGTTTGTTACCATGTGCCTGGAAATTCTTCTTTATCAAGCCTGTGGCACCCAATACGATGGGAAAAAGTTTTGTATTTTTCTGCCACATTTTCTTTGTCTCTGACTGCATTTATTGGTACTTCAGGATCTTCTGCCTCTCCACATAATTCACAGAGTAGTCGCTTGGAACTGACACCTCTATT